>OW285206.1:12500000-13750000 GCA_935421205.1 Xylocampa areola
AGAAGACTTAAATTACCCGTTATTCTCCTTTGGAACCGCCATGTTATCTTAATGCTATAAAAGTTCTAGTGGAACTCATTATTTCACACGGTTTACAGAGAAACGATAGGGAATAGAATGTACCCCGTGATTTTACGAGTAGGTACCAATCCTAGTTCCGTAAGTAGAACACAGTGTCGACATTGCAGAAGATAAAACTTCGATTCTCCCAAAAAGTTCCTGAACATGAAAATGTAACACTCAAGTGTATTTTACATATTATAATTATGTACAAAAACACTCTTTGTTATCATGGTCTGATCTCTCTCTTGATTGATGACATAATTGTTTATTCCATATGTCCTTGAATTGGCTGAATGACTTAGCAGTCGTTTACCTTTGCAATAAATGGGACCGTTCAAGCAAGAAAATGCTCAAAGACTAACCTTCAAGGGTTGCTGAACGTTTCCCCAACAGAAACTGAACTAGGCTACGAGAGCCTGGTCGTATTTCCGAGTTTTTGTTAATGTTGCCAGTCTTCTGATCACTTTACCAGATGAAAACGATGGAATACTTTAACCGCTAAGCCATGTCTTAGATATCATTTTACCTATTTGTAAATTTCAAGGTAAGGTTAGCAATTTTATTATCCGTAAATAAATAAAACTTCTATGCAAAAAGTGCAAACTATCAAAGAATTGAATCAAAAAATGATTGACCCGAACAAAAAATATTATTAAAAACCGTACCGTTAGTTTTTTTTTGAATGTATAGCAATTTAAAAAATATTTTTCGTTTTCACTGACCCTTGTTCCTCTAGAAAAGTTGTAAGTAACACGATTCTTTAGATCATAAACTAGCACGCAAATGCTTTGTATAACCATGTCTCATGACTAGGTGACGATGACACCTCCAAGTTAACTCTAATTACCAATTAAAAACCAGCTCAAACTAAGTAATGCAAATCTTAATGGAACCCTTTTACCGACGCGGTTATTCAGTCGCAATTAGGACCATTGTCTGGCAGACAGTAATTGTTTTATTGATCCATCTATGCTCTAGAACAATAAAGCAGAATAAATCAATGCACGTAATGACCTGTTTTTATGAAAATCGAATAAATTTTAATAATAATGTAAGTATTATTTACTTACGATCTACTATTTAATAGATAGTTATAGTAATGATGTAGTTTAACTTATAGATCTATAATCCCGTTTGCGGATAACAGTGTAACTTTGTAAATAGCAATCCAATTTTATTATTACAAAACTTTGGAACGTGAGCGGAATCAGGGAACATTTAACTTCGACCAATTATCTCTGGGATATTACCGAGAGCAGGATATCGTAGGAACACGGCTTCATGAAAGTGCTGGCCAAGTTATTGATACTTCGCTTCCGTTTTTCAATTTGTTTCACGTACGCTGCCGATTTATAAACTAAAGATGAGAAGTTACCCCTACTGTATTGCAAATAAATAGAGATTAATTAATTTAGTATAATCAAAAGTGACATTTTGACATTTATTAAATCTACGAAACATTGATTAAATTCGTGACGTGAATATACAAAGAGGGTAATATAATTAAGTAAGCACCGGCTTAGGTGTAGCAAAAGTTGAAAGTTCACGACCCGCTGCTCCGATGACGACCGCCGACCACCTCTTACCTCGCTATATAACACGCCTGTTGATACGTAATTTTTTTTTTTCAATTGTGGAAAATCCATCATGGACGTTGTGCCGGACTCCTACCGACTAAAAACCACACCGGTCCTACTCTAACCTTTACCGGGGTCCCGGGATCGCGACTCTATTCACCGCAACCCCGGCAGGTTATGGCTCGTCACCCCATCGCCTGTATAGGTCGGCCACGGTTGGCCTGCTAATCACCCCACGGAGTTGTGCGCGCCAGATCGCGGCGCGCCGCCGTCTCGGGCCTATCACTGGTCGGGCAACGAAGTACCCAAGTTCGCCACCCGCAGGCCACAGCTCACGTTGGCCGGAGATCATTAAGCGCCCTCCGACGCCTGGTGCGTCTTCTGCGGCAGGGGTGGGACGAATTCGCCTCTCTTTCCGCCGCCTCCTTCGCAAGCATCACCTCCTCGCAAAAGGTGGCGACGGCTCTCCATGCGTTCTCACTCCCAACCATGTGTGTGATCACAGTCGGAAGCGAGAGATTGCCCCCCCCGACTGCCCCTATAAGGTCGTGGCGCTGCTCGGCCCAAGCCGGGCACACCTCTAGTGTGTGCTGCGCCGTGTCCTCGGGGCAGCTGTCACAGTGATGGCACCTCGATGTCAGCTCCCGGCCTATGCGACGCAGATACTTCCCGAAGCACCCGTGGTCCGAGAGCATCTGCGTCATCCGGAAACTGAGGACGCCGTGTCTCCTCTCCAGCCATTCCGCCAGTACGGGCCTTACCGCCGCTATTACGGCGTGCCCTCTGTTGATACGTACATATTTCTATCTATGAATTTCTATCTACATTATCTTCAAAGTTTTTCAAAGCCTTAAGTTAATACTATCATCAAAGTGATCTGTCAGCCCGCAGTGGCAAACAAAGAGAATAATAATTTATCGACAGTATTCAGATCATGTTCCATTTGTGCCTAGTGAAATGTCATTAAGATCCTCATGAATATCTGTTGAGTGAAATATGAAGCAAGATGTTATGGGTCTTAAATCAATATATTTTTGTTTACAGATTGCAACGTAAGCAATAAACTACAATTAATGATGGTGGACCGAGCTCTAAGCTGTCTCCTGCGAAAATACAACACGAACAGTGAGTACCACAATGACAGCTAATGAATCCGCGCAATCGCGCCGCATTCAAATAAACGGTAGCTGTCAGCCCACTTGTTATTTAATTACTTGGAAGTTAAGGCAGAGTAAAGTTATTTGATGTGGTGTGCTGTACCCACGGAGTCTATCAACGTTAGTTATGCACAAGCGTTTGCTCTTTGACATAATCACGCCTAGTAAAATTACTTAGTATCTGGGAATAATATTATTTGACACACCCGGCCCCAAAGTACTCTACTACTTACTAATGAAAATAATGCTATATCTCTGTTCTTTTCAAAATTCCGTAACTTACATCTAACATAAACGCCTAAATAGACTAATCACTATAAAAGGGCTATTACTTGGTAGAGAGAGATTCTAATCCATACTTTTAAGTCAGATATTTTTGTGACATTTACCGCCACCACCAACCACCTAACAATCCTCTACTAGTGTGAGCTTGATATTCAACCCCTTTTTACCTTACTTATATACTCTAACAGTGGATCCAATTTTATTCAAGGTCTTTTAAATTCTAATCAACTACCATCCTATCCAGTATGCGACGTGGAGTCTCGGTGAGAGGGCATGGAGGGCGCGGACAGCCGCGATGAGCTGCTGGAATGGGAGGCGCTGTACCTGCGCCTGCCGCTGCAGAACTCGACGTGGAACGCCACGGAGTGGGACCCCGCCACTTGGAACGTGACAGTGGTGCCCAACGCCACCTGGTGGGAGGCTGCCGCGCCCTTCGACTCGCCGGCCGCGCTCGTCCGCGCCGCCGCCAAGGCCGTCGTACTCGGACTACTGATTCTTGCCACTGTAGTCGGTAATTATACACCTTCGATATTGTAGTAGCGTTTATGCGTGACTTGAGTGTCATACACTGTAGGTAGGTATAGTATTCTAAGAAATCAATGTGGTTTCTTTTTTTATAGGTATTTTATCCATTTAATCCGAAACCAAATAACATATTTTTATTTGTTGCGGATAGGTAATACTATCGTTTCCGATATCAATAATGTAAACTAGTCTATTGTAATAGGATCACCCTTTAATTATAGTTGTAAATATTATCGATCAAATAAATAAATTATTGTGTGAGACAACCAAAGGGAAATAAAACTTCCACTTTATAATTTTTGCACAGGTAGGTACATTTTATTTATAAATTTACCTACACTAACTTTGACTAAATGAACTTCTGAATTAGGTCATTAAGTATGAATTACAGAGATATCCAAAAAGCTTTTACTGCAGGTCTTAACACTGATCTCCATTTGGTCGTTCAATCTCTTGACCTTATACGCCAAAGTGAACCGTTTCACATCATATTTCAAACAGTTCATAGCCTCTCTATTTCAGCACTTTAATATTTCCGCATTTTCATTCGAAAATATCGTATCGAGTCTGAAACGGTATCCCATACTACAGTTTCATATATCAAAAAGTTAAAATGTATGTGACGTCCATTTAAAATTGAGTGTTCGTATAAAACATCCATTGTATTAACTCGGGGAAACGTGATAGGATATGCGCGCGTGGAAAACTAACTCGATGATGGATGTAGTCGAACGATTTTGGAATTGGTCTCTGTATAGAATGTGCGCGATCGTTGATGAACATAAAACTCGAACTCGTATGTTGTTGTAGCACTTGTTACCGGCCCACATTTTAATTGGCCATTTTAGTTTGCTATGTTAACATTATTCTCAGCTTGTAAGTGTAGCTCTTGGATAAACTCTGCATATAGTGAGAGATGTGTATACTATTCAGTTCTGTACCTACAACTCATGCTTAAATGTACCTGCTACGATCCTAACATACTTCTTTTGCTTCGTCCACGTTCATGTATGAGTATTAGGTACACTTGCCTTTCACCTTTTATCAAATGTTTTAATTTATCTTTTCAACATTACCAAATTTAAAATAATATTCTTAAAAATGTATGTCCGTACATCATCCATTAAACCGCAACCATATCTTATCACTTCTCAATCTATCATTAATACCTACACCACACAAACTTCGCAAGAAACGCATTTCTAGAGCATTCTGCTTTCATGTATATTTTCCCATTTATTTATTTATGTGAGATATGTATTATTTATCCAGATTTGTATCCTTTTGCCTTAGGAAACGTATTCGTGATAGCTGCGATCCTGTTGGAGCGCCACCTGCGCAGTGCGGCCAACCAGTTGATCCTGTCACTGGCGGTGGCCGACCTACTGGTGGCGTGTCTGGTTATGCCGCTGGGCGCTGTATACGAGGTGGCCCAACGCTGGACGCTGGGCCCCGAGTTGTGCGATATGTGGACTTCCGGGGATGTGCTGTGCTGTACCGCCTCCATCCTGCATCTTGTTGCTATTGCACTTGATAGGTGAGGATAGAAGGTCGCTATAAAATGTAGAGAATTGTTATTACAGTGATTGAAAACTTAAAATATTTCTCCTTTTCTTTTAAGGTACTGGGCTGTGACAAACATTGATTATATCCACGCAAGAACTGCGCGCCGCGTAGGCCTCATGATTGCTTGTGTGTGGGTTGTAAGCTTCTTGGTGTGCATCGCACCGTTGTTGGGATGGAAGGATCCCGACTGGGACCGACGGGTCTCAGAAGACCTACGTTGCGTTGTCAGTCAAGACGTAGGATACCAAATTTTTGCGACGGCATCGTCGTTCTACGTGCCAGTTCTCGTAATATTAATATTATACTGGCGAATATATCAAACTGCCAGAAAAAGAATACGTCGGCGGCGAGGGGCGACAGCACGCGGTGGACCGCCCCCCGTGCCGTCCGGAGGCGCGCTGGTCGCGGCCGGTGGCAGCGGTGGAATTGCGGCTGCAGTCGTGGCAGTCATAGGGCGACCCCTACCGACTATATCCGAAACGACTACTACGGGTTTCACAAATGTATCCTCGAATAATACGAGCCCCGAGAAACAGTCGTGCGCCAATGGCCTGGAAGCAGACCCGCCGACAACGGGCTACGGCGCCGTGGCCGCCGCGTACTATCCAACGCTAGTGCGGCGCAAACCTAAAGAGGCCGCCGACTCTAAGCGTGAGCGAAAAGCAGCAAAAACATTGGCAATAATAACCGGCGCGTTCGTAGCGTGTTGGCTTCCCTTCTTTGTGTTGGCCATTCTGGTGCCGACGTGTGATTGCGAAGTGAGTCCCGTACTGACGTCGCTGTCGCTATGGCTGGGTTACTTCAACTCAACGCTGAACCCGGTCATCTACACGGTGTTCAGCCCGGAGTTCCGGCACGCGTTCCAGCGGTTGCTGTGTGGACGGCGCGCGCGTCGCCGCCGCGCCCCGCCGTAGCCTCCCCTCCCTCGCCCTTACCCGACTGACCTCGTCTAGTTCGAAACATACTTATGTTACCTTGTTACATTTTCAGAGATATATTTACACCCCTTTATTTTTTGTACGTGATGAATGTGAATACGAAAACCTGTCTAGTAAATAAATCACAAATTCTCTTTACAACATTGTTTTATTCGTTTCACTTCGGGATGGCGCAGGCCGACAACGGGCTAGATTAAAATTAAATCAATTTATTTAGGGTTCGGAAAAGGAATGGATACAATTATACTTAAACTGGTATTGAAGTAAATAAGTAGTTACGTACAAAAAAACTTTTAAAGCTAAATAAAATCCTTTTGGACGAAAATCATACACCCACATAATGTAGGTAAGTCCCGAGAAAACAAAGTATTTTATTTTATTAACACTCGAAATAGTTGGTGATGTTACTTTTGATTAAAAATATTTCTATGGAGTTTTACCTACTATGTAACAAACTTTTTCAATTAATTCGAACATTCGACACAATTATTCGAATCCGATATGAAACTGCCAGGTTTCAAACACGACGTTGAATCTTATATCTTGCGAAGATATTCAAGTTCTTTATCGTCAAAAGTTCGTTAATATCAACCAACATAAAATCAGAATTACGATCGTTCATCAAAAAGTAAGTTAGGTACGCCAGTAATCTTCCCTGCGAATACTGGTAGTGTTATAAAATAAATGCTGTAAAGTATTGCCACTTTCTAATGGCCACTTCATCGCAATTAATGGATAATCAATGAATAATTACTCACTCAAACCACCCTATAATACGATAATCTTAACTCGCACCCTACATATATTAAGTGCCATTTTAATGAATTCGTTTTTCATCCGAAGTATATATTTTGTAACAGCTGTTCCTACAATCATTTTACAAGCATAATAATGTACTCTACAATTTTAGTTAAGTAAACTCTAAAATTAAATTAAATACAAAGTATATTACTACAAAGTACAAAGTATATTACCCATAAATTATTCTGCTACGTCGCAACGTTCATAACATTAAAAGTCCGAATATTAGAACCATTAAGACGTCTAGAATGCATAAACGGTGAATTTATGTTTCTGATAAGAAGCATAAAAATTAAGATCTGATGCACAATAGAAATAAATCGTTAAATTCTCTTATTAAACTCCCTTCAAGTGTACCTAATACTTATTTTTCATAAAGTTGGCCTTATATTGACCGTAAACTGTGAGAGTGACATTTAACGATAAAATGTCCATATCTTTAATGTGCCATTAGATTCCCTGCTTGTTCTTTATATGTCTGGACAATAATAATTTTATTATTATTACATATAAGATAAGGACACGTAATTTATTCTACGGGCTCTATTTGATTATGAAAAAATTTATGACATTAAATTTTTCAGTCCTGTTTTCCATACATTTCTGGTACCCAAAAACAAATCAACTCATATAAAACAAATGCTTACAGAAATTCGTCAAGCGAAATGTCACTTTTATAGCGTCCAATAAATCTGGAGAAAAATATTGTTGGTGAAGCTGAAAACTGCGCTTGCAAAATATATTTTTTATGAGTTCTACCAATAAAAACTTTTTACATTTAATTGGAAGTTTGTTGAATCCAACGCTCCAGCGTTTATTACATGGTAGCAATATAAATTCGGGCTTGTGGATATAACATCACTAGGTCTAACCGTAGCAGACGTTAAAGTATTAGTATTCATTAATTCCTTAGGCCGGGTTCACTATAAAGGTTATCCTTTGTGCGAGCTCATAATCCGCATCCAATAGATTCCCCTAAATTACTGTAGTCTGGACTTGTACCAGTCCGCTTGGCCCAAAACTAAGTAAACTCACAGTTTACTTACATCGGAAGTGTCTGATTACCATAAATCCACAACAAAACTTTGGTTGAAACAAACTTTGACCATAAACAATATAAGCGATTTCCCTTTAGCCTTTTCGCTATTGTGAAAATTTAGCTACAGTTAATTAAATTGTACGTATTTCCTATTAAACGCAATTCGTGCATAGTGTCCAGAAAACTAGTATTGAACTCTCAATAACATATTTTAATTAGTTTCCCAATCTGTGATCAAAATTGTTTTGATTTGTTCGGTATATACTAAGTTCAATTGGAATTTGGTTACGTTGTACAAAATATCGCGATAGTGTTTTTAAACTTAAAGGAATCATTTTCAAGAAGTTATATCCCTATAAACACAATACTACATTTACAGATCAATTTTTCAAACGCAATAACGCATGCTTCGGGAACTCTTGTCGTGAGCAGGATTCGAACTTGCGCCTGCGCCGGATAAAGAGCGCCTGGAATATTCATCTGGGAGACGCAGGTTTGAATCCTGCAAACTAAATCTTGCTTAACAGTATTAGTTTACATTATTTTCAAGACATTATAAATAACAAGAAAAACTAATTAACTTAAACACGGGATTCAAAAGCCTTGTACATCGGTCACGCACTATTTTATCGCTAATGTCAAAATCAATGTTCCCGATGTAGTTACGATAAGTACCATGTAGTGTAGTGTAGTAGATGGTGACTTGGTGAGCCTATTGCCATCTATCAGGCACAGTCTGAAACTCTAAGCTGCTACCGAAAATTTCCTGAAATTTTGCTAAAGCTAAAAAGTGGAAGTCTTTGCCGCAGTCTGTATTTCCCGATAATTACAATCTGGGCGTCTTCAAGTCGCGAGTGAATAGGTTTCTTCTAGGCAAGCGTGTACCATCGTAGACCGCATCGTCAGGCGAGGTGAGGTCAAACAAAAGTCTACATTGAAAAAAAAATACTACTGAGCGGATTTGAATGAAATTTGGCATACAGATAGTTTATAATCTGGATTAACACTTATGATAGGTACTTATTAATCCGGCTGGACCTAATATAAAGTGGACGCAGACAGACCTAATATAAAGTCGCGGGCAGAAGCAAGTAGTTACATATAAAAGAGGATTGCGGTAGGTACCTAAATTATTTGTGTGATGAGTTTTCAAAGATTTCTAATTATTCTTCTTCTGTCATGTGGTTAGAAGCTAGCGTAGCGTTAAGAGTTGTTCAATCTAGCCTAGGCCTCAAACTTGACTTAGCAACTGCTATTAAGTACCTAACATTAACCGGGACCGACGTTTTAATGTGCCCTGTGAAGCACGAAAACGATCAGATGTAAATTGTCCTAGTCACCCATCTACTGACGCAGTTAGGCTCAGCTATCATCATTGGAAATGAACGTGCCAATGAGCTAGCAAGAGCAGGAGCAAATGGCGCACAGCAAGGCCCTGAGCCCTGTGGTATATCTAAAAGCCTAGCTCAAAAATCCCTCATGGACTAATGTTTTGAAAGTGCAATCAAAGTCTGGATGGAATCGCCAGGCATGATTCACTCTAAAGTCCTCATTAAAGCAGAGACACGGACAGAAATTGCAACGAGCTGTGCCAATTTTAATTAAAAAAAAAAAACTTCTTCTGAAAAACCTGCTTAGAATTTCTTCTTATGAAACTCATAAACTTTCTTTTGAAATTTAATTTAATAACTGCCACTGTATTGCTTAACAGCGTCCTTTGCAGTGAGGACTTGTTATTATATTCTCCTTCGAATAGGGCTACTTTGATTTAGTTAACACCTGGGCCCAGGAATTTATAGAGGAAAGTAGAAAGGAAACTTTTGCCTTTCAATGCGAACATGGCTACTATTTCGTCAACTTCATCGCAAAACAAAGCTTTTCATAAGTCCAATAATTCTACTACGTTCTTCTGTGCGAACAGCGCAGTCTAGTGATAACTTATAATAAACCGCTATCTCTCTCATCTGATACTAACTTAGCTAAGTACGCCAGTTAATGACTGTCATAACCTATCGGCTATCGAATTTACCGATATTACGCTTTCAATATCACCGGTAAGTAGCAACGTAATATCCCCTTATCGCCTCAAATGATGGATACTATCAAATCATAATGGTGACCGAATGTTGAATAATCCTAATTTTATGTTATATAATGTTACATAACGTGATAAGTTATGTCCTATCTTTATGGTGACACGTGAAGGGATAACTTAACAAGGCGTATCTTTTTAAGAAATAAGCCCAGAATGACAAGTGCGGGTAATAAATACAAGAAGAAAAAACACAAAAATCTGCTGGTCAGCCCGCCGGCGTCATCACAAAGAAAGTTCGTTGACCTCTATTATAAATACATTAATATAAAGCTGATAGCATTCTGTTACCTCTAAAGATGATTCTGGTAAAACTTCATTAACTATTTAATTTAACCTTATACTAATCAATATAAAGTCAGATATTAAAAACAATGTCAGAGATCTACGATAGGCTTGAACAACTTTGACACTAAATTAGCTCATAAAATCACGAATTATAGGGTAGGGAAAAAATTAAACTTTAGGAATACTGTTCAATGGAACGGATTCCATGTGTAAAGTAAAACTAAACCAAACGACAAACTTATAAATTTTTGTGGATAGAAAAAAAATTGTCTTGAGCAGGATTTGAACCTGTACCTCCCGGATTGTTCGCTATTAGGAATTCGTCCACATATTTTTCATACGTCTCAAGTTGACGTTGTCGCTATCTATTCAGTAATCCCTATACAGTGCTTAAACCTGAATATTTTTGCGGTAATGTCTTTAAGAGATTTATCTGTAAAGAGTTACTTTAATAAACATATAATTTTAAACTCTAGCCTCATTTAGCAGATGGTCGCAAAACAAGCTATTCACATTAGTATTTTAATTGCTCAGTTCAGTATAATTAAAAGCACGTGTGTTGCGGTAATGTAGTGCAACGACACTGGTGTGAGGGCTGGTCGTGTGGTTACCTTTGTGTGGTTACAAAACGCTGGTAAATAAAGGGAGCTCCCGTAATTTCGGACCAGGGCCTAACCTGTTCCACATCGACTTTATTTGGCGAAGCACAATTGTAGTTCGCTTACAAACAGTTCACTAAAAACCTTCTTCACCCCGCTTTTGTAGGCTCTGTAAGGAGAAATCTAGGTACAGTTTAGAAATAATGATCGCAAATATGCTAAAACGCCGGAACAAATGAGTTTTGCACGTTATCGATTAGTACATGGTTATCTTTGAACTGGTTAATTTTTCGGGATGAAAAGTCGTTTTTCAAGACGCATACCTACTGGATAACTTAACTGGAAGCGTCCACAATTATAATGTACCAATTATAGAGCCAGTTACTTTCACGTTTATAATAAAAAGTATAGGTAGGTAAACGCAGTTCATTTATATCGAGTCCAGCACACACACGCAATAACCCATTAAACGTGTGGTGTGGGAAATGATCAATGAATGTTAGTTTTATCGGAGAGTGATAGCGGACCGTTTGATTTTTATAGATTACCGCACCACGGCTCAGTTACAAAAATATTAGGTAACGTAAGTATGATATGAACTTCACATTACAGTTAAAAGGTTTCGGTAAAAGATAGATCTATGATTAAACTGGAAACGCTGAGCTTTATGGAGTGGAATCCTGCATGGAAGTCATGCTTGACTAACATATTTGGACGCCTAGGCAAATAGGCCATAAGGCGTAGGTACTATGCTATCCATACCTACTAATATTATAAAGGTGAAAGTAACTCTGTTTGTTTGTTTTTCACGACTAAACTGCTGAACGGATCTTATTGAAATATGGGGAGGAGATAGATTGTATCTTGGGGAAGAACATGGGTTACATTTAGTCACGCAGACGAAGTCGCGGGCACCAGCTAGTAGTAAATAAAACATAAAAATAATATAAATAACCATAAACTTATTTAATTGTAAGTTTTTCAATTATTTTACGCATTACCAGATATGGGTTAAAAAGCATATTTAAAGAATTCTGTTCAAGCAAAAGCATAGCAATAGTAAGCAATTGGAAAACTACTCGTTTTGTACTCGCAAGGATTCCAAGAAAATATTACTATGTACGTACCTAAATATATTTTATATCGAATGGCTTTATTCGTAACCTTTTCTGAAAAGTTTTTAAAACGTCAAATACAAAATAATTCCATTTTGAAGTAATATCGACACAAAATGACATCAATAATTCACAATGCAGTGTACGAGTTTATTTTACATACATTTATGAAAACAAACAAAGCGTCAGCGACGGAATTTCAGAAATTGATATAGCATTTTCAATGGAATTTCTTTTGAACAATCAATTGGTAACTTTCGACATAAATGTAAAATCATATATTTCAACACGACTATTTGGTAGAGCCATTATTGAAATTAAATAGGCGTTTACAGCGGTTTCATCGTCAGCGATTTTCAAATGGATCATAGCGGTACGTATGGTACGTATAGGGATTTCCAAATATGACGCACTTCTAGACTATATGAATTTAATTATTAATAGCCTTTGTTTAAATGGTAGGTATTAATGTTCTATTTATCATACATTTTAGAATTGCTCATTTGATTTGAAACTTGTTATTATGGCTACGAACAAGATTCGTACTTGCCAGAAGTCGTAGCAGCTACGCGACGTTCAGTGGCGTTCAGTAAAGTTAGACACTACGAACTACTTAGTGCCGTAGGCATAGGCGCTACGAGCGAATCCATCTCATCATTACACTTCTTTAAAAAAAGGTCACCAAAGCATACATTTCCCAGAAGCATATATAAGGTCGTAATTTATTAGGTGATTTCCTTTGAAAGGGGTAATGTATAAGTCAAATACATTCACTTAACCTAAGAATTAAATGGATATAACAAATTATTTGTAATTAACATAGTACTAGCAAGATGAAAACAGCTCCATGAACGGCAAACATCAAGAAAAAAAAATTGTTGTAAAAATTGGAATTATGGATTAAATG
The DNA here is from genome assembly GCA_935421205.1 of Xylocampa areola. Lineage (NCBI taxonomy): Eukaryota > Metazoa > Arthropoda > Insecta > Lepidoptera > Noctuidae > Xylocampa > Xylocampa areola. The sequence continues at coordinate 12,512,953 of OW285206.1, forward strand.
AATCCTTATCACTTACAGATTGACCCATTATAAATAAATTACCTAGTAAATGAGGACCTTTTATAAAGTATATAGGAATATTACATGTATGTACATCAGTTGATGAGCACAACATAGTTTTACCACTACAGGAAAATAAATAAAATAGAATATTTATAGCAAATTATAAGGGTGAACGCGCGACACTCATTAGAAATTTCTGATTCAAAAATTCAAATTCCGATTCGTGCATTGACATCTAAATTCTGCTTTATATTTATAAAGCCGAATTCTACATTGAAATCACCTCAAAAACACGTAACGAGATTAAAGACTTACAAAATATAAGATAGGTATCGATATCTATGTACCTTAATATGATACACCTATTAAGGGAGATTTTCAGCTCAACTTAATCCACTTTTTGCATACTTGATGTATGATTAATCTCGTTCTCAGAATCTTAAATCCCCGCGACGGCAGACGAATGGAGGAATGAAAAAAAGATTATTTTGCTTTTTCTCATCTACAAACATAAATCTAATATTATAATATTTACAGTGTAAAACAGATATACAACAAGCGGAGTCATCCATCAGGTTGCCTTGGTTTGACAGTTTGAGAGTAGCTCCCAAGTACGGTGACTTCTAATGGGACAAAAAGTTGACTTTCCGCTCCATTTGGTGACGCCAGTGGCGGTGGATCGTCACCGGCATGTTTGTTGTTAAGAGTGATGGAGTTTGCTGCCTAATCACATACCACAAGTCTCAGCAACAAAACTCGTTAAAAGGAAAATTCCGAAGAAGCTACTCAGCCGTGTGATTTATTGATGGCGTTAAACTAATTATCTAAAGTCACATTTATCAAGTAATTGGTATCTCTGTGTTTGAATAGGTGTATTTTATAGAGCTAACCGAAAGGTAAGGTTTGGCTAAACTGCACTCTGACTTGGCTTAACATCTTTCTGAAAATCATTTTAGCGATCAGCCCCCCCCCCCCCCCATTAGTAAACTGATCAAGCCCTTCTCAATTCGACGAACATTGAACGCCCTGAGCATTGTAAATGGCTACGAACTTCTCTAGAATAGTAAGTATTATTTAGTAAAACTTCTGAAATGTGACCATATAATCTTATCGATAGTATTAAACTAACCGGTCAAACTGAACTCCGATGACGTGGTCACTGTGGGGAGCCAAAGTCGCAACAGTTTCCACATAGTCTCGCGCCTCGCTCGTTACCACTACCTTTATAAACAATATACCTTATGTACCCGAGCAAACTAAGTCTAGCTACAGTTCAACAGTATTATTCGTTTTTAAACAAATTTACATCTATGTAAATGTTAACCTTATGCTGTGAGGTACTATTATGGAGCTCTATGGAAATACAGAACTCTATAAAAAATTAGTTTTTTCAATGCGACTTTCCTTTTCTGTATCATTACCGAATACACAAAAATAAACTATACATCTAAGTCCGTCATGCAGAGGATTTCAAAATTAAGGATTAATGTGTTGCTCCTTTACTAATAATTTCATAATCTTACTTATCCCTATATTACTAATCTGAAATAATAAACATGTTAAATAATAAAATTATAAAGATTTTTAGTTAGAGTCATATTTTTTTATTAGTCGACGTGTTAAGAATTGGGCGTGATTCAAACGATGTTGGCGAACTTCGCGTGACAAGCAAATGTGATTAACAACAGCGCTAAATGTTATGTCATATAATGTAAATGTACCATATACGTGTAAATTAGCCGTGTTTCCTACTGATATACTCTAGGTATTAATTAATTTATGTTATTGCGCTAGCATAGCTAGCATAGATGTTACTTGCGATTACTAACATGACACCAAACACAACTTTCCCCATTTACATATCAGATGATTTCATTATAGTATGTCGTATAAACTATTGAGCGACATGGAAAGGCCTTCATCCTGAAATACACTAATGAGAAACTGTCTCATGGGCCACTAACTTCAAGTTACATTGACGGAAAATTGTTTGTGTAACAGTTGCACCGAATCGTGGCGGAGTGCCAATCTCAGCAGCTCTCGTTACAAACTACTTTTCAACGTTTTGTAAAATAAAATTGAATCTCTGCAAAAGAAATGTTGAGGAAGCTGATATTTAAAAAGTAATTTTACCGATGTGGAGTGGCATTTATTGTGTATTCGATCGGTAATAACAAATATCTGCTGCAGCAGAAAGATGCATTAACCAGCCACCGAATAAATTTAAATTAACTTTAGTTATAATTATTAGGCGTCTAGCAGACTTTCGAATACACCTGCGTTCAAACAATTAGTAACAAGATAACAATGATAGTTATTTAATAGAGCGAGGAGCCGCCGGCAACAGGTTAGCCGTGATTGATTGATCACTATCGTGCGAATAATGCAGGGTTCATTAATCACGCGCCCGCGCCGGACACAAGGCCCGCACCGTCACTGACACCCTCACGACACCGCAACAAGGTCACATCAACAGCTGACGAACTACGGACACTTTTTTAAATTAGTGTAGTTTTAGCTTTAGAACATGCCAAAATAATGAATGAAAATGCGTAAAATAATTAGAAGCTTTTCCAGTGGTTGTAAATGGATGTGCACAGCTGTCAATCCTGCACAAAAGTGAAATTCTCTTTTTGCCTCGGAACTGGGGCGTTTCAAGTAGTCCTCGGAACGGAGCCAAGCCGACACGACGACGACGACGTTGCAGCCGAGGCGGGAAGGGGGAGCGAGGAGTTGCTAGCCCCCGCAAGGAAGTACTCGTGAACAATTCATATCCATCGCACCCACTGAAAAGGTTTTAATTACGAAACAGCCAAGTTTTACCTTATTTTTTTTTTTATTTGTTTATAAGTTTACTTTGCTTATTTCCTCTAAAATATTAAATACAAAAATCCCGCCAAGAATTCGAACGGTTGTTGTTTGTAACTTGTATCACACATGGATGAGTTTGAAAATTAGTACCTGCCTACTAAAGAAACAAGTTTTGATGCATGAAGGAAGTTTGTTTGTAGATTAATTTGTTAATACTTTATAAAATTTATATTACGTGGCAGTACCGAAGATCATTAATAATATAGCAAGGAATAATTTAACTCCCCGTACATGCTCAGAAATTTTATTCCGCAGAAAATTACAAACTTTCCTTCAACTTCTATGTAATACGCTGCACCACATGTTGCATTTGCATACAGTTGCAGACGTTGAATAACAATGTACTCCATTTTATCTCCACGACAAAAGACGTAAGTTGAGACGACGGAGCTAAATGCATGCTAAGTTAAACTAAGCCAAGACGGTGTTTGCTGAGTGGACCATTATGGCCGCCATTAGTTAATGGACGCGGGTTAATGGTAGCAAAGGGCGAGACCCCGTCCGCCGCCGCTTCTCTCGCTGACTGCCAAACGAATATAATAAAACTAGACTTTCCACTCTCGTACAATTTAGGTATGTACTATACTTTGCCCCTACAGCTCAAACTTACTATGACGTCATACCGTAACCGATAAATTAAGCGTCAGATTAGGTATTTTTGTTAGTTGGCGTGTAGTAGATTAAAATAACATGTATTAAAATTTAAGTGTATTTGATAAAATAATACCTGGGTACTATGACCTTTTAGGCTGTAAGGTACTTTTTTTAAATTTACCACTATCTTACACTGAACTTGAAACGACAAAGCATTATTCTCCAGCAGCTTACCTTTCCTTTGCATGTCGTTACGAAGAAAGTGAGAGGTTTAGTACAAGAACTAGATAGTAAGTACAAATAACAACCTATAGTAGATAGAGTAATCAATATTTCAACCTAAGCGCGGTTTAAGTGCCTTATGCTTTGACAATAGTTCTGAATATTTTATGTACGAAATTATGTATATTCATAACGTTAAAACCCTTTGTTTTATTTTATTACTTATTATATGTATAGATTATTGACAACGCAGGTAGGTAACCTAAGCATATATTATTGACCTATGACCTTTCTAAAATACGTTAAGCTCTTGCAAACAAATAAAATCTCTTGTAATTCAATTCAAAGTTGGGCACGTACCAAGCGAAACTATTAAAATGAAGTCCAGGGTAATCCCGGTCTGGGTGCGATTCGAAATGCCGAATCGTACTGAAATTGAACCAGTGAATGTTTTGCGGTTAGGTGCGTGTGTTTCTGCCTAAAAAATAAAAAAAGAATTTGTGACATTTTTTTTTTCCTTTTGAGTTGAATAAAGGCGGCACTCAGCCAAGTGAATCTCGGAAAACGCTGGTACCATTTTCTTTTACGGTGTTAGTGCTAAGTGTTTCACTGCATTTTGTAAAAGCATGTTCGTGGCGATGTATAAAAGAGTTTACACGTGTTATTTACAACACCACGCCACCGCACGCTGGTGACGTCACGGCGTGTCACGTAAATGCAGTTGTACCTACTACACAATCATATCTACCTCACACTGCGAAGTAAATAAATATGTGTACACTAAACGAAAAACTTTCAATACAGTTTTGAATATAGCAACCCTTCACTTGCGCATCGTGTGACTGTCAACATGGGCGCCGGCAGATTTATTTTCAGAGAGGTACAACGACATCTACAGGTACATTAAAACTATGACCATAGAAAAAAAAATTGCCAAGACGAAGTCATAGACAAGGTGTTCACTTCTATAAGCTTTACCCTCCCGGCGCCCATGACGGTCAATCAGAATCACTCAAATTCTACGGTAATCTGAACTGTGACGCTCAGCTTACGGCGCGGTCAGAGTCGGTCAGCTTCCAGTCTGTCGCTGACTGAGAGTAATGGCGTTCTAACCTTGTACAAACATGACATTAATCTGAGCTGATGGAGAAGAAAGTTATCGTTACCAATTGCACCGCTTCTTCTCTCCAGTGAAGCACTAGGAAGCGGTGAAGGGTGGGCGTTTTTGGGGACTGTCTTATTGATATGTATGAGGTTCAAAAAGTACCATTTCTTATGGTCTAATTTGAAGAAAGATATTTTTGATTTTGATTTGATTTTGAATCAGAACTGAATGGCTCCTTTTACGTAGAGCATTTGTAAACAGAGTTACACTATCAGATTCTGTGTTTAAAATTCTAAAATAACAAGTAAATATAGAGTAGCTCAAAATATTTGTCAAAGTATTAATGTTTTAGCTGAAACCGTTGTGCTCCACTAGTTGTTTTTTTATCGTGGTTTACATGCACAAGTCTTACATGCACACATACCAGAACCACAACAATTATCTTTAAAGTTGTAACTTTTTTGTGGAAATAAAAATACGGTCGTGACCAGGATTTGAATATGCGCCTCCCAGATGTATCTATCTATCCAGGCGCTCTGAAAACTGAGCTATCCGGAACTCCTCGTAACGCATGCGGGAATTCAAGCTGCTCAGCAACAGCTTCAAATATTGGACAATAGACTGCAGCGGAACGAAGAAGAAGACTGAAGACACAGAAGGATTTTCACTGTTCCCTCCTCACACAATCCTAGCTCAGAAAATGCAACAGCACAAGCTCACATTTAATGCTACAACAAATGCAAACACAAAACGATCTGAAACAAGCATTTTGTTTGTGCGACTATCATACAATTATTATAAAACTGGTTTATGTACAGATTTCCAATTCCATAATATACAAATTCTAGGAGTCAGAGAGATTACCAAGAGATCAAAGTCGTGCGCCTAATTATATATTCCGATCATGTGTTGGACAAAAATGGCCAACATTTGACGCTCTACCCACGTTTCTATCACGGTGGTCATATACCAAACATTCACCATGGTGACACTTGGCCCCTCTTTTAATACCCAAGGGATGATATGTGACATAATTTTTAAGTGAGTTTGGTACCTACACCCGAAACTGTAGATAGTAGTAGGCAAAAATATGAATTCGTGGTTCATTCATACTTTAAGTTCAATTAATTATTAAGTGTCAATGTACCTACTTAGGTACTCTAAAGGTCGAGCGTACAACCTATTTTTTATTTTATTTGCTTTAACAACATATTTTTCTTTTTGTACCTAACTAAATTCTATACTCTTTCTATTCAGCTCGAATCCAGTACGACAAATAGGTACTTTTGCAAATCCTTTGTTCTTTCTACCAACGCGGTAACGAGCCGTTACACTTTTGTTATTCTGTCTTTAAAAATAGAAAGTCAATTGTGGTAGTAATCTGTTTCAAATGAAATATACCAAAACTATTCACGTTATCATCACATTAGAGATATTTTATAGTATGTACATACAAAAGCCTCATCAATACAATTTAAACCTTATGTTCGAGTTAATAAAAGTCACAAGATACATAGATACGTGAAATAGAGGGACTCTCACATTCTGAAAGCCGAAACTTTGCACGCCCATCGAATCGACGCTGACATTAACCATGACCGACGCGAGGCATTGAGATCACATTACAAATGGCAAAATTAAGCTATCAATCGCTATTAACCATTTATCAAAGATTCCTCTGTGGCTGGGTGACATAGAGCCAATAATATGACGTCATAAATTATCTGCCTTGTGGACGTTCTATCGGTGCACATGGATATCTCTATGATCACCATTACAGCTGAAATATTATGATAGTATAACCAGATATTGCAGTATAAACTACGTTTAACTGACGGATTAATGATCCTAGGTATTGTATTGTTATTGGCAAATTCCAAGATGCTGCAGCTTACAAGTATATACCGTAAAAGATTTAAGGATGAGTTCAGAAGCTAAAATGCAGCTTGTCTATCGAAAAAGACGCTTGTTGAGCAGGAGGTCTCGGGTTCGATTCCCGGGTCAGGCAGTGTTATTGAGTTTTTCTGTTAGAAAGTTCTCATTCTCAGCCCGGAGTTTGGAATTGTGACCGGTTGATGGCAATAGGTTCACCACCTATTACATGGGCCTTAATAACAGCATTGATGAAATGTGGGTGTACAACTGTGTACACCTCTGCCTACCCCTTCGGGGAATGCAGGCTTTATGCTATGTTATGTCTATCGAAAAAGTAGTAATAATATAAGTTGATCAAAATATTAAATCTCATTATTTTCTAAATTGTTTTATATGAGCATAAATTTCACTGAATACTTGGAATGATTGTAAGTTAGATCTCTAGTACTCATAATGAGAATCTTGTAATCCAAGGTGCAGCTATTTTATGATACTTCAGTATTATTCATCATTTTTAAAGAATTCAAAATGAGAGTAACTCCAAATTTTAAGGTTCTGCATAAGCCTTTAAATTGTCTACGTACAGTACCTAATTAAGATTTACTGGTGTACAACAAATGTTTTAAATGAAAACGGCTGTATACTCATACAAAAAGTTCTGTTAAATGGAGATATTTTTCTTATACGTCTGTTATATTATTGGTGAACTTGTGGCCTTAATCTGACTTTGGCGCCCAAATACAGAGGTAAGTAGATTTTTTTCCATGAACTAGACGGTACCCGAAGCATAGCACTTTATCAATTCAAATAAATAAAATTTAGGTGTCTGTTTGTAATGTCAAAATAATCGTTTTTTTAAGCTTATGCAGTTATTTGCACGATAGCTATGCCGAAAAATCTGTTTTTAATATTTTTGTCTGTCTGTCTGTTTGTTCCGGCTAATCTTCTAAACGGCTGGACCAATTCTGATAAGATTTTACTGGCAGGTAGCTGACTATATAATGTGTAACTTAGGTTAATTATTATATAATTATACGCGGGTGAAACTGCGGGGCACAACTAGTGTATAGAAAATAGGGCAGCATAGTTCCCCATTGCGCAAGTCAGCACGTAGTTCTTTACTTAAAAACGACCAGATCTCGGGTACTAAAATCACCGTGCTAAAAACTGTGGACCCGTTTAGATCAGCTATAAAATTGGACGGTTGTACCAATAAATTTCTAGATAGCACCTCTATTTCACCGAGTAACGTTCGCCAACTCTATTCTTGAGAAAGACTGCAGATATATGTACCACTGCGTATATTTTTCGATTGAATGGTAAGTGAAAAGTATTGTAAATAAAAATAAGAGGTTTTTGATCGATCCTGTGTCAATCCCAATTAATATAGCTGTCATCGCAAAGTGGTACTTTGTGTCTATAATAAATAATCCCATCCAACATTGTAGTTAGCAACTGCCAACAGATCATCTCTCGAGAGAGGCACGCACGATTTCAATATGAATATTCATTTTGATCCCTTTGATGTAACGCCTATTATAAATTATTAATTTGGAGCAAAACTGTCAATGCCTATACAAAAGAGTGTAGCTATAGGTACTAAATTACTCTTAATTGTTATAATTGAATTCAAACAAACTTAAATGTCCACCTTTTATGATTAATTAAATTAATAACGATTTTACATAGACGATCTAAGGTTTTATTTTGTATACAAGTTTAATGAAAACGTACATTTAGAAATATTAATTAGTGGTTATGGTTGTATGAAATTGTTCTACTTTTTAATTATAGTTTGGATAAAAAATATAGCCCAGGTGTTTCTTAAAACTGGGATTAGAGGAATAAACGAATGGATACAAATAATTTTGAAAATAAAAGATTTTTGAAATACCAATGAGCAATTACTTTCATTGGAAACTAATACTGTTAATTACGTATCTTGGTGGATAATTAATTCATGAGAAAGAAAATATGAAACCAATGAAAACTCAATAAACTGATAAAGCTCCTGCAAAAAAATTGGCTTCATAAAAAATATCACAACAAAAAACATAAATCAATTGGAGAAATTTTAAATAAAATCACCTTAGAATAACCAAAATTAGGTCAAAATATATTTAGAAACCACTCATGCTAGTAAAAACATGCATATTGCATATGTATACCTATAAATCTTCCACGCTAAGATTAACATTTAAATAACTTTGATTGTTAAATTATGATTGTTTTATGCAAGTGTTTTATAGAAAATAAAACACTTGCATGAAACAATCATAATTTAGATCCGCAAAACGTTTTTTTCTTTTTACTACTTAAATGACTTCATAAATAATATATATTGATCTCCAATCAATTAAATATTGAAGCCTAATTAGAATATTTATAAAAGTAAAGAAAAACGGATATCTCTCTATCTGGAGTAGATATTCGGGAGGCGCAGGTTCGAATCCTGCTCACGACGGTATTCTTTTTCCATTTAATATTATAACTTTAGAGTTCGCTAAGCATGCGTTAATGCTTTTCAAAGATATATCTTTAATTTATGAAAGTATTTCCAAATGGTTAAGACTTTTTATATATATATATTTTATAAGAATTTTGTTTAATTTTATGATTATTTAATTTTTAAGAATAGTTACTACTTTTATATTTGTATGTTATACGGGCAAAACATAGTGACCTACCTATTTATTTACGATCTTTAATTATAGGTATTACCTTCGTTTATGAAATAAAATTCTGTTTCTGATTCTGAATAATAAGGTTTAAGCTTGCACGTAGAAATGACGTCACACCTCTACGTAGACCACAAATAAATTTTACACAAGATACTTGTAACCCAAAACTTGCACTCTACTCGTACCTATATTATACAGGCTGTGGTTCTATACAGTGGCCAAATTGAAGGAGGTGAATCTATAAGTGTAACTGATTACAAAACAATTAAAAAAGTATACCTTAGAAAATCGAATTAATTTCGCATTTTTACTGTTTTTTGCGTATACGTCGTGTACGTCGTCGCCACTGGGAATTTAGAAACCAATAATGAGACAAAAACACAATCCTAAAACTACATTGTAGTCGTATTATGTTTGTTAGGTCTTTATCGTTGACTTGTATGCTACCTACCTACTTGTCGAGCGGCGTGCTCGTTGCTGCGTTGTGCGTAGTATGCGAGTTTCACAGAGAAGCGTCAGCTGTTACGAGACGAATAGGACGTTGACCTCTTGGCTATTATTGTTTTAATTATATTTATACAACATATGACTTGTTGCTTTATATGTTCCTTTAATATGGCCACTGTTCAAAACCACAGTCTGTATATAAGCAAATAAAGCAAAAGCGGATAGGATGGTGGCACGTGGCGTTATAACATTATTTCCTTTACGACAGAAAACCGCTACCCAATCCTACTCCTGGTAACATAAATGTGAAAGTTTAGATTTTTGTAAATTTATGAATTTGGATGTCTGTTAATCCATCACGCATTAACTAATGAACAAACTTCGATAAAATTTGGTATAGTCATTTAGATCCAGAAAAAGGACATGCAGAATTATTTTATCACGGCAGAATTCGAAGATACTGCGGGATAAGGGGAATCCCGCGGTTAAAACGACTGGGAACAGTCATACATAAATATACTCCATATTCATATTAAATCTACTGTTCCCCGCTAAACACTGGGCATTTATCAGAAAACGCTTCAATGATATCTGAATTTAAACCCAGTTAGCATCCCTCCATCCCTCGCTGATTTATTCCGACGTGACGTACCCTGACGTGGGTAATTAAATAACAGACGTGATGCCCTAAACTGTACCAAAATTTTATGTAAATTGACGTCAGCCACATCTGCAATTCAGTTACATATTTATTTAGGTTCTTCAGTGCAAAGTAAACATCCCTTTATCAAATTGGTCTAAACCACGTTAGTAGAATGTGGTGCCAGTGAACCGCAATATGATTGGAGTTGGAACGGGCTGGGACCTCTCAGAATTGGCTCAGTATCTATTAGATTATTACGATATGGGTATTTGGGAAATACCGATAGCTACGTGACTCTTGATATTACATGAAGAGGGACACGCGTATTAGAATTACCATTATATTACCACCCGATGGAAACGTAATCCCACTATAGCGATGCTAACAGTATACTAGTTATCTACCCAGTTTTAACGTTGAAAATCCAGTTGGTATATTTTATTTTCATTGCAGACTATAACGACCTTACTGCAGCAACTTATTTAAATGTTGTTAAAATGCAATTACAATAAGTTACTGTAGTTCTGTTTAACGCGATTAATGTTGCGTATTAAGTAACCTTTTAAAAGTTAAGGTCGTCAAATAAATTCACTGTCTGCCAATATTCAAGAATACCTCTTGCAGTCTAGTATTCGAGGATTAACATGTAATCTTAGTTCATATAAGATTTATCTCTAATACTTAGCTTTGTTGTAACACGCGCTGATCCTTAGCGAGAAACAGAATAATGATCACAAAAAGCTCTCGAAATCAACTCGTGTTTAAGCATTGATTGTACCTATGTACTAATGATCTTTAATACTCACGTAAGACATTATAAGACACTTTACGTGTCGCGTAGTACATTGAACATGATACAATATACACAAGTACATCCATTTGTTTGTCGCCGGCGTCAAGTGTGTGATAACAAGGAGATTACGGTAAAATGAGGATTTAATTAGACACGTTTTATGATTTCCCCTCTTTTCATATTAGAGTGCAGACAGGGATCTATCAAAGGTTTAACGGGATTATAGGTAATTCGCGAAAAAAGGTGATGTTTATTCTACAAATATGTTATATTTTTTTTTTCAGAATATGGTCCTAGCTCTGTATTAACTCCAATAATACTGATTTTAAGTTAAAATTATTTATGAATATCACAGCAATACAGATAATAGTTTATTTAATAGTCGTTGGTATTTGAAGAAAGATATTTCTGGGAAAACTCAATACCAAAGACATTCTGAATAGACTCAGAATAAATTTGTATAGGCAACCTGTAACCAAAACATCAGCCACCCATAACTATATACAACAAAGGAAAGCACCGATCCGCATTTTCCGACACAACATAACAAGGTAATAAGGAGTGGGGATTTGTGAATGAAATTACTCGAGGCCGAGGGCAAATAGGCTTTTCTTTGAGGTTAAATATTTATTTTTAGTTAGTGACCCTTGTCAAGAGCACAATCTTTGCCTTCACACCGTTCTGAGCGCATAGCGCCGGCCATCTGATTGATCGAAACGAATCATTCAAATCAAAGGCATTTATTTCGTTTGGTATTTCTAAATGTAATGTGCCTGTCTTTTATCTTAACATTGACCTCAATAACATTTCATACATATATAGACAGGTATATATCCTATTCAGGTATATATACAGTTAGTATATATACCTATTCACTTAATCTCACAACACTTTCCCAAAAACTCTTTCCTAAATTGTCATGAAGTAATCTTACAGACACATATCCTCCGATTTAATATAGGTCTTTTAAGTTAATATTGTATCATCGTTAAATCATTTGTAATGTTTATTTAAATGGTATGAATAAATTACCCTCTACCTCATGAGAAATTTATAAATATATAAATAGATAAATTTACCTAGTTGTTACTAATTCCCCACTACATGTTCGTAATGCCGTTTTAGATTTTGTGTTTTATTTACTATTAACTACATACAGTTGTAAGTAGTTAATCGTTAACGTTAAGTGTTAACTCTATTATTATTAGCCTAATTACGCAGCTTATGTCTGACGCCTATTTTTCTAGAATGCTATATACACCTATAATTAAACATAAGAAATAATAATACGGAAATTTTGTGTAAAGAAATTTATATGTATATACTGTTGGTGTATTTTTATTAAATAAATAAATAAATCAGAAGTGAAGAAACAGAAACTGAGAATAGTGTATTGTATAAATTACCTAAACAAATATTTTCAATTTATTTATTAGTCAAATAGCGTTGTCGTAATCTTTAATTTTATTAGATTCAGGTACTTAGTGGTATATATACCTATAATATTATAATAAATTTTATCAAACCATGTCACATAAAAATGCTTTAAAATATAACGAAATACCATATACAAAATAAATACCTCTTACATATCAGAGGATTCTAGGAAATGATCTCGGAACGTACGAGTAAACTGAAACTACAGCAAAAATATCTTTGAGAAATACTAGTCATTCAGAAATGTTAGAAGTCTTTGAGTTAAAATCCGATCTCGAGGGATTCGTATTAAGCTGTCAATGGACTAAACAACGATCAATGGACATAAAAGCACTGATATTTGAATTTTATATCAACGTATTTATCTACATACTACAGGTGCCACAATGTTTTTATCAATTTATTACTGATGCGGTAAGATAACTGGCCTTATCTAGATTTATTGCACATTGATCTCGCAATTTATTACGCCAACAGCCAGGGATTATAATGCAAACTCTGTTCATAAATTACACAATAGAAAGAGGAAGTTCTATTTAGTGCTCACTGTTCATATATAACGTTTTAGGTTAGCGCTCACTACGTTACTTTCATAATTGAACGCCAAAGTTCATGACGGGCACAAATCGTAGACGCAGCTAAGTGAATAACCCCAAACCTAACTCTGTGCTAGTAATTATAGCAAGGCGAGGATGACTACCCCTAGTTAGAATTACAAATCTTCTGATTAAGCTGTGGCCTGTCAAGGCACGTATTGCAAAATAATGAAGTCAGACGACGAACAATTGGCTCGCCTAAGCTCATTTTCTTAAATTATTTATACTTCTAAAAGTGCCCTTTAGTGTAGTAAGCACTAACAACTAGATAAGAGTAATTAATAGTCAAAGAGCCATCAACTTGGCACAATCTTAGCCGCCTATAACATTAGCGTATATGGAGTGAACGCAATTACCGAATATGTGGATAGTACCAGTTATGTTTTAGTACCTATACATAAGTATATGACGTCGACTCGTAAACGTAACAAACGTTCGTAATTGCGTCTAATATGTATGTAGACAACGTAAATCGAAAATTGGCTTTATTAGGAGCTAAAATTGCGCTGTGCTGTTGGACATAACAAAGAAACGTTTTTCGTGCAATTGCTTGACAAGATTAAGCTCAGAAACATTCCATTTTTTTTTTCAATAATTAGATTATTTGTGAACGCTCGATTACAACCGGAACAAAATCAATACACAATAGAGGCTATGCGATATGAAGGCAGGGCGTTATTACCGCAAGGTGCACAATATTGTTCCGCCGTTGACAATACGCAGGGCTCTCAATTGTGCTGTGTGTACACATAACGACAACAACATCCATTTGGCGGTTGTGTATTCTGTATGTTCTAATGGAACCGTATTGTTATGCAGTCAGCGGAAATATATATAAATTTCCTGCCAACTCGGCAATGAAAGAGTGCTTTTGGCCGCATTACGCCTCACTCCTTTTGCTCCCATTTCGGTTCCTTATTTGAGGAATCAGATTTTGTTGTAATTTTGTAGCTACACACGATTGTAACAAAAAAAAACTAGAAATAATATAAATATGTAACGACTTAGGTACTTAGCGATTAAATTGTAATATAGATATACCTACATATAGTTAATAATAAGCTCTGTTAAAAACTTTGATTAAAACAATACACCAAAAAGTTCATGTTTTCTATACAAAATTAAAATTTCTTCTTTTCTTTCTTTCTTTAAAATGATATTTTAAAGTAGAAACGACGCGTATGTCTTCAATATGCTTATAATACGAGACATAATCAAATATCTAATCTACTTAGGCAACATAACTGCCAGATTAAACCTTTATCGAACAAATCCATATCTGAATAAGTTACCGGAGCACAGCAATAAACGTCTGCGTCGCCGTCGGTTCAAGCTTTTCTTGAATCAGCATATTGAAAAGTCTAAACACTTTATCGGAAAGCGTTGTGGCACGATGAGCATACGTATGACGACTGTAGATTTGTGATTGTACTCCGCTGGCTCGGGCTGATATTCAATCCACGTCGGCAATCTCTTTTATGAGGCGCAGTCACGGCGACAGAATTTTAATAGCATACCTATTCAATACGTAGTCGGTAAATATAGCCGAGAAAATAATTTTCAAATCAATATACATACTAGCTTTAATTGTTTATAAGTTGGTTTGTTAACATGAGAGACAGCGCACGGATTATAAAAAAAAACTGACTGTGAAATGAACCAATTTGCAAATAAGCTGCCAATAAAATATGTATAAGACTCTTAGGTTACACTCGATCGGTTAATATCAATATTCTTAGAAATCTGTATTTTCTTAGACTTTCATCGTAACTAATGGCATGAAACGCGAGGGGTGGATCGTCCTCTAACGTGCTCGGTTCAAAGACCCGATATGAAAATTAAAATATCACTCGAAATCGATGCCGGATATATGGAGGCTTCAGTAGCGCGTCTCGTATATCCAGTATTCGTTAGACGGGTGATAGATGACGTTCGGTATAGTTCGTGCGTCATAGTACTGTCTGTCACGACCCTAAATTGGCTATCACTCAGTCAGTCTCAATCTCGTAATACATGTTGGTGTCGTCTAATACACTCCTGTCTTTTATCATTTTTATCACACCCCCATCTGTTTTACTACTAATTTCGACGTTGATAAATCTTATAGACGCCAGAAGAGCTAGTTCATTGGACTTTGTGATCATATCATTATTAAGAATTAAGAAAATTATACCCATCGTAACGTGATAGCTGAATACAAGCAAATATCGGTAGCTAAATGTGAATGCAACAGCATATTTCATTTGGTAATACTAGGGTATCGAGAACCGGTATAGATAAAACAACCGGGATTTTCGGTACCGGTTCTAATCAGAACCGGGATTTTCGGTATATTCGGGATTTTTTCTTTTAATAATTTTGAAGGTAAATAATATAGTCAAAAATAAATACAAAGGCTTAGAAAAATATTGTTTATATTTAACACATATTGCGCATTTTGGCATGACAAGATAAGCATTAATTGCTTTAACACGTTAAAATGCAGTTATAAATTCACTTTTGGTAAAGTTGTACTCAATAAACATTTTTCAAAATTTAAAACAGCTTTTAAACTTCTCTTCTCTTATATTATAATAAAATCGGTCTGTTTCTACCTTAATCAGTCAAAATTATTTTTAAAACGTCGTAAATTAAGTTAACATTTCTTATTGTTGTTTCAAATAAAATTAAATATACAAATATAACAATTACAATAAAAATCACAGGTAAATAGACTTTGAATAAACGTATATCGTAGGCCGATTCTCGTAAATAGTATCTCCATTTTGGTCTTTATAATTAAACTTTCTTGTTGTCTTGGTAATGTGTCTTCAAAAAGATCAATGCATCTAAAATTGCATCACCTAAACGAGATCTAATTTTGTTACAAAAAAGGCCAGCTGAGGAGAAAATTCTCTCTGGCTCCACGCTAGTGGAATTGTGAGAAGGTGTTCGTAAGCTTTTGTTAAATAACGCCCACGATCACCTCCATTCTCAAAGAGTGCCATCTCGATTTTAACATTTTGATCTAGACTGTCATTGTGCGTTGATCTTACACGTTCTTTTCTTATCTTTTGGAGCTCCATATTTAATTCATCACTTTTCGTTAAATCTCTTCTTTGCACTTCAGGTTCATGTTGTTCTTCCAATTGAATGAGATGAGGCTTGAGGTGTTTCGGTAGAAGTCGGACAGCCGGTGTGTTTTAGAAGTGATACAATTTGGTTGCACATTTGATCGCTATTTGGACGGATAAATATACTTGTACCGACTCGTGCTAGATTTTTCGTCACTTTTCTAATATTAAAATAACAAATGATGAAATAGTTAACATGATTCGTTATTTCCCGAAAATACCGTATATCCCGGTTCTTATTCATTGAAAACCGGTTCTTTGACTACTATTAAAGAACCGGGTAATCCCGGGCTTTTCGGCTCCGGGATTTCCCGGTTCTGAACCCTAGGTAATACGTAGATATATCTAACAATAGCTGACGTTTTGTGTGATAAGTTGAAAGCTGAAATGGAAACATTACTGTCGATATCAGCACCATATTATTCTTCATAAGTTACCTATGAAATCTGAAATCCTAGTGCAATTTTTATAGGTAGTTCGCAATGTTACGACGTTAGCATTTTATGAAGAAAGTTTACACGGTAGTAGGTACATGGTTTAACGACTAAAACGCCGCTACTGTGCGTTTGCACCTACACCCGTAACCTGAAACTGAGCTAACACAAAACGTCAATGCCTAAAAGCACTTCGATATTCCTACTATTGCAGCTTCACGATCTTTATTCCTATTAGTTGTATAGTTTTAGTTTTTTTATTTCCCCACACCTAATAAAAACTGTTATATTCGACTAGTAACTATATAATATAATGTGACGAACTGGTTAGATAAGTATAACCCTGTATTTACAAATCATCAGGTCCTCACCTTATATTATGTAAGTAAAGGTACTTTTGTGTCTGCACTAAACCTCTATAAATCTCGAGGTTGCGCCTGTTACACCGTTAGTTAGCATTAAGGTAACATAGTATTTAATTTAAACGGTTACGTTGCCACTCTGTGTCAGGCCGTCAGGCGTGAGAGGAGTCAAATGTCGCGATAAGTACCTGATATACACCGCAATGACACGTATGTGTATATGGGTACTGTAAATCGACTACGAGTTACCCTTTGAGTATAGAACTAAACTTTGTAAAGCAACTTCAATGTCTTATAAATAGTAAAACGAAATAATTATTCTTAAAATGAATTTGAAACTATATGTAACTTTCTCACAGCTAGCCAATGTAGAGACCATGCCAATATATATACTTATATTAGAAAATAATATAAAACAAAGTATCAATTTCTGATAGAGCTTTTTTGTACGCTCAGCAACAAAAGGCGCTGTTAAATCCAATTATTTTAAATGACTTATCTGTGAAAGTGTTCATCTAACTATCTGGAGTACAAAATATAACAAACTTCATCAAATAAATACAGAATGTGAGGATTGTTTCATCAGATCACAATAACCAGCACTACAATCAATGCAGTTTCAGTGGGTGTTAATCGACTTCTCTCGCTGACCGTACTATGGTATTTCATTTTCTTGATTTAATTTTTCAGTAAATCCGTATCTACTTATACATTGCTATCATGCACAATTAATAAATTTTTTTGATTTTATACTTCTACAGTGTTCGTCTACGTTGGTTTTAAATTCAAAAGCTAAAAATCTAAGTCTTTCAGTAAAAAGAACAAGAAAGTCTAAGTAATAAATTAAGATTTATTAGCTCAGACACAGATATTGTACCAAGTAAAAGGTTTTTCTATTCTTACTTTTCTAAATGATAAAGTCGAATTAAGTACTTACATGTACACTATATCTACACTATATATATATAATTATAATAAAAATAATATTATAAAGAGGAAAGATTTGTATTTTTGTATGTAACGAATAATCTGAAAAACTATAAGCCCGATTTCAAAAGTTCTTCCATCATTAGAATGCTACATTATCTCTGAGTAACATAGGCTATATTTATTACTAGAAAATATTAGATTTCCTTACTAAAACTTCAATAATGTAACCCAAGGTGTAAATTTTCACCCGTGCGAAGCCGGGACGGACCGCTAGTACCTAATATACTGATCAACATGATTTTAAATTCGCCGTGCCTATTTAGAATTTGTATTTAATATAAAAATGTTATTTAAAAATGGTAACAGCAATGGTAATGTATTTTCATATAAAAATCGAAATAAAGAATATTCATCAGTGTATTTTCTCATCAATCAAATTTAATCCTCTGCATAAAATTATTAAGAACTTTATGAAATAGCATTATGGTAGCATAAAGAAGGGCTTAATTTTACCTGTTACATAGCTCTTAGTTGTACGAACTACAACTACGTTTAATAAAACATTATATTTTGCAACATAAAAATGCTAGAATTACTTGAACATAATAACAAAGAAAATATCTTCTATTGATATTGAATACCGGCCATTAGCCCCTAATTCTAATTGATAGCACCGTGAGTTATTTATTCCAAACTAACTTCGTGCATGTTTTTACTATGTACTTTAATTACGTGAAAATAAGATTCACAATATCATAATTTATACTTTTTATGTTAAGTTGAAAACATTGAATAAAACAAAGTAATAATAAACACTGTTAGGATGGATTTATAGCAGTATTTAAGCCATTTTTTTATAGTTTGCTCACATTTGCACCTGCTTTTCACCTCAGAGGCAATTTCCATAGATTCTACACTTTACTTAACAGTGCCCTGTTAACTACACACTTGTTGTGTCTGTTTGTGACAAGCAGTCACAATAAGTGTGGTCAACGTATTCAATAAAAATCTCAAAATTATTTTGTTCAGCCCGTCACACGAATAACTCAGGGGTTATTGTACTTTATTTCAACAGAGGTTAAGGTAGGTACTAAGTAGAATTTGGATCGTCAGATCAAGTTCGAGATCAAGATATTGTAAGCAGTAGACTGGAATATCTCCAGCAAACTTACACTGATCGAAATTACACAAGCAAGTAAAACAAACATTGTTTCCAAATTGCAAAGTAAAAGCTTGCCACGCATTGCTTACAAGTCTCCACCAGAAATTTGCGACCGAAGCTGTGTAATGGTCGAACCCTTTTCATTAAACAGATGCGAAGAAGCTGAGGATGTGTAGCGACGCTGTGAAACGGTGCTGTACAGATGCGGTGACCTCGCACAGATTGCTCGCTCGTGACCCTAGCATTAGAGTTTAGGATAATCCTCTCACTTTTTTGGAACTTACAAATAATCACTCCCCTAGCCTTTTTCCACCAAAGTGCGATGAGCAAGACTAGGTTCAACGTTTGAACTCAAAGTATTGACACAAGGCAGCGCAACGCCCCATGGGACATGGTCTTACATTCAAAAATTTACCAGCAAAGGTCTCTGCACCGTCTGGACACAACTTAATCATAATCTCTTGATTAACTTATGTCCATTAACGGTTCACAGATTATATTCTCAATGAAATTTACATATTCATTCGCAAAGCTACTGAACAGTGAACAGAAAATTAGTAATTGCAAGCAGTATCAATGCAATTTACGATAGCATCACATATATAAGTAACGTTACACACAGTAAATGTCAAAGACAAGAACATAGATTACGAATAATCATCTCTATCTATAAAATCAACTGCTGCATGTATGAAAAAATATCACCACTTAAGAACGGCTCGACCAATTTGGATGTTTTTTTATGGTGTCTGTCAGTTTGCCAGGACAAGGTATGTACGAAAGTTTTTTTCTTTTTGATAATCTACCATTAAAGTCTGAAACTTGGAAACTCATTGTCTTCATTATTAAATTGTAACAGTGCGAAGCTGGGCCGGCTCGCTAGTATTCGATAAAAATACTTTGCCCTCATAGGTACCTATAGTACCGTTACAGCTATAGTAAGCTTCTTACGACACCACATAATTCTGTTTCCCTAAGTAAAACCTTCCCAGAATGCGAATAAACTGCTAGATTTTCATTCCGTTTTAAACAAAAACAAGTAATAAGTCTGGTATTATAACTAGGTTATGTGTGAAGCAAAAAATATGTTGACTTTTCGTAATAATCTAGGTCCTTACTCGCTCTTATTAAAAGGTTAAGTTTCAGTATTTTCCAGGCTGATTCTCTCTCGTAGCTACCTCTGCTACAGCTACCTCTTAAATTATAATTAAAACTTTAATCAAGTTGATCAAAGTTCTTTAAACCGGTGCTAAACTCATTGCAACTTTAATAAACTTTATAATCGTAGCATATATTCGACTATATATATTAACACTAATACCTAGAACTTTATTTAATTATTATTTTATCCACTAAAATATTACTTACTATTCGTTTATGTGTTTACAATTTAATTCATCAAACAGGTTAATTCATATTATACAGGTTAGTCATATTAGAAATAAATTTATTTTCGCAGCTTTGTATATTTTTAGCAAAATGCCTTATATTGAACCTTTTAATTGAACCTTAAAGAGCAGCAAAGGACGCTGATGGCAAAAAGTAAAATTGCCTACAATTTTATTTTGGTCTTGGAAGCAACAAAGGGAGGTCGCAAATGGCGCGTAACCGCCGTTAATTGCAGTTAATTGACGGGTGCAAATGAGCCGCCGCCGTCGTCGACACAATAGAGCCTTCCCGCCTGTCGCCGCTCCCATAACTTTTCTACGAGGCCTGCCCCAGCAACGAGCCAGTTTCCTATCCAATTTCAACGTGAATGTAGAAATAAAATTAGAAAAGTGACGATAGTTTTTTTGAAATCGAGTTTTGAGTCTTCACCTTTTGATAGGTATTTAATATCTGTTGCAGTATTGGAAAATTGAAAAAGAAACATGTATCGCTGTTGTAAGGTGTTTATTTTTCCAAACGATATTTGGTAAAAAAAAAAGAGTCCCTTTGTAGATAAAGGGACCCTAAGTATTTTTTTTAAGGTTCGCTCAAGGTTTGTTCACGCCTGTACTTTTGAACTTTACAGTGGCAAACAACCTCTATGGGAAAGTCAATACAGTATGAATAGCAAGGCCGCGACCTCAAATTTACTCGTAAGTTTCTATATCGACCTTCCCATATCAAGCAAGGTGAGGCTTAAGCGGAAATAATAGCACCTCACACGCAACCCTCACATTTGGGTAGGTACCTCATGTACCTCCAAACCCTCGAAATCAGGAAGCGATGATGGAGTCCCGAAATCTTGTTAATATTCGTCCTTCAAGTACAATGGAAGAGGGCGAGCGAACACTAATGAAGGCTAATGACCTCCGATATCTTAATATAATTTTAATTTTAGATTTAACTAACCGTTTTTTGCTTTTTGTACATGATTTTGTACATAATAGCCCTGTGGGGATTCCAGCTAAAGCCATTTTCTTCGGTGCGTGTGTAAGAAGCAACTGCGATATTATTCAAATAGGTAAAGACAGTCATAGTGATATGTAAAAGAGTTTGAAAAGACCTAAATAGGTCTTTTCAAATGTGTTTCTGTAAGTACAGAATAAACAATTTCATTTCATTATATTCCAAATACCGTTAAAGTGAACCAACTAAATGAATTACTTGTGTAGAGGGCCAGCGTGCAATATTTTAAGAAAAAACATAAACTTTAGTATTACAGAGAAACCATTAAAACGTAGCGATAATTGCGTAGGGAACTATAATAATAATATATTGCATTTATTACTTGTATATATAATTTATAAAACTTGTATTTAAAATTATATTGAATATGTATTTTGAGACAAATAAAGATAATATTAATAAGTATAATAATAATAAACCACCGCACCAGGTCTTAGACCTAGAGTGCCACGCTTGCCCATGCATAACAAAAATAAAGCGCTGGTGTGTGCCTTGGATTCGCTGCTTCCCAGTTATTTAGAAAGCAGTGAAGATCTCACTGATACGCACTGAATCCTGTATTGTGCGGCTGTTGCAGCATGGCGTGTAGCTAACGTCAAATTTCCAAAAAGGGACAACGTTACACGACCAAAGCCTGCTGCACCGGCCTGGCAATGCAGGATTCAACGGCGTATCGATGGGGCCAGGGTACTCATCGGCAAATTTATTGGCTTCAGAAAGGGTAATACTCGCCCGAGAGTAATGCGCTTTGTGAGACAGGCATTCTCGGGGACTGAAATCAGCCCCTCAGAGTATATGTCATGTGTCACAGAGCGCATAGACCTCCTGAAGCAGAAAGTGTATGCATGGGCGAGTCGTATTCGTAGATATAAGAGGCGAGCTGACCGGTATACTCAGAATTGCGTATTCCAGAGCGATCAAAGGTGGGTTTATAGAGCTTGGGAGCGACCCAACCAAAGTTTGAATGATGGGGATCGGCTGAATGATGACGCCACAAATTCATTCTGGCATGGCATTTGGTCGGTGCCTATCATTCACACAGAGACTGACTGGATGCGAGATGTCGAGCAAATGTGTGAATCTATTCAAGAAATGGAGGACATCGCCATCACTCCCCATGACGTAGCCATTGCAATAAACCATACGTCGAATTGAAAATCCCCAGGACCAGATGGATTGCATAACTTTTGGCTGAAATGGCTGCGTAGTTCACATGTTTGCTTGGCATCTCAGTTCCAGTCATCTTTAGAGTCTAATCAGTCGCTACCACAGTTTTTAACCACTGGAATTACCCACCTGCTCCATAAAACAGGTAGTATAGCCGAACCCAAAAATTATAGACCGATCACATGCTTACCGACGGTCTATAAACTTTTTACATCCATTTTGAGGGCAAAAATTAACACCCACATTGAAAATAATTCTATTATGTCTGCCTCTCAGAATGGATGTAGAAATGGGTCCTGCGGTACTAAGGAGCTACTCCTCATAGATATGACTGTTAGCCAACAAGTTCGCCGCTTTCGAAAAAGTCTGTCAACATGCTGGATAGATTATAAGAAGGCCTACGACTCGGTGCCCCATTCATGGCTTATGAGGGTGCTAGAACTGTATAAAATTAATACAACTCTACGCACCTTCCTACAGTCATGCATGGGGCAATGGAGGACGGTCCTTCGTTATCCAGGATGTTGGCAGGCCCGAGGAAACGGTGAACTGATTCGGATTGAGCGGGGAATATTCCAGGGTGACAGTTTGAGTCCACTTTGGTTTTGTTTTGCCATTAACCCTCTCAGTACATTACTGGAGGGTTCAGGGCTAGGTTATCGGTTGCGGAGAGGTGGCCCGGTTTTATCTCACCTTCTCTACATGGATGACTTAAAAATATTTGCCCCCAGCAGATTGCAACTGATGGAATTGCTGAAGATAACAGAAATCTTCAGTAATTCCATCAGGATGGAATTTGGTGTGGACAAATGTGCAGTCATGCATGTAAGAGAAGGTGCGATTGTAGAATCCGATGGATTCCAACTTTCAGACTCCATACACCTTAGGTCACTATCCGCAAACGATACCTACAAATACCTTGGTATGGCGGAGGGGTTCGGCATCAACGTAGCTGACATGAAGCAGTCGATTCAGGAGCGCTTCTTTGGCCGCCTGAAAAAAGTACTTAATAGTCTTTTATCAGGTGGCAACAAAGTGCGTGCCTTTATCGGCTGGGTCATGCCAGTCTTGATGTATTCCTTCGGCATACTGAAGTGGTCTCAAACTGAAGTGGTCTCAAACTGAACTGGACGCTCTGGATAGGAAGGTACGAACACTGTTAACTGCAAACCGTATCCATCATCAAAGATCATCGGTAATGAGGCTGTATATCCCGCGAAAGTGTAGAGGTCGCGGCTTTCTAAATGCTAAGACTCTACACAATCGCGAGGTGTACAGCCTCAGGGAATACTTTCTTCATACCGACACGGAGATGCACCGGAATGTAATTGCATTGGACAAAGGACTCACTCCGCTCTCCTTGGCTAAAGAGAACTGGCGCAAACCAGTTGTACTCAGTACCAATGATCGCAAGGAAGTATGGCAAAGCAAGGAGCTACATGAATGCTTTTATCGGGCACTCCACGGTCCCGACGTAGATTTTCTAGCGTCCGTATCCTGGCTACGGTTCAGTAACCTCTTTGGTGAAACTGAAGGTTTTATCTGTGCAATTATGGACGAAGTTATCATGACGAATAACTACCGGAAGTATATTGTGAAAGATGGGACAGTTGACATATGTCGGGCATGCCACTGTCCAGGTGAGTCTCTCAGACATATTATTTCTGGCTGTTCACGTCTTGCTAACGGCGAATACTTGCATAGACACAACCTAGTGGCCAGGATTATACACCAGCAACTTGCTCTGAAATACAACCTCGTAGAATCGGAGGTGCCGTACTACAGGTATGTGCCCGACCCAGTTCTCGAAAATGGTCATATCACATTATACTGGGACTGATCTATCATCACTGATAGGACAGTTATTGCTAACAAGCCTGATATAGTGATGATAGATCGCTTAGAGCGCCGCGCAGTGATTGTGGATATAACTGTCCCCCATGACGAGAACCTCGTGAAAGCTGAGAAAGACAAACAAATCAAATATATTGATTTAGCTCACGAGGTTGTCGACATGTGGGATGTGGATTCGGCAATCATTGTGCCGATAGTCGTGACGGCCAACGGTTTGATAGCGAAGAGTCTCGACCAACACCTCAAGAGCCTCTCGTTAGACGGCTGGGTCAAGGGCCTGATACAGAAAGTGGTACTTCTTGACACGGCGCGCATTGTGAGAAAGTTCCTCACTCTGGAGCCCTAACCACCGGTGTCTTGGACCCTGTTCCCGATGCCGATGGCCAGCTATTATTTATATTTTTAAATGTATATTTATATTTTTGTTATATATTTAAAAATGTATTGAGTATGCTTATAAAATAAATAAACGAAATATTAATAAATGTTTATTGTTTCTCATACATTATTTTTGTTTACAGAAATTGAGGTGGCCCCAGTTAGTTAAATAATACTTGTAGTTATATAAATTTCTGTGGACAGAAAAATACTAGCGTAAGCAGGTTTTACACCTGCGCCTCCCGGATAAGAGGTCGGGAAGACTTAATAGGTAGAGCGCCTGGAATATTTATCCGGGAAGCGGAGATTCAAATCCTACTGACGACCGGTATTTTCCTAGCACAAAAACATTTATAGCTTTAACTGATGGATTGTTCAAAGAATAACATCCTGCATATAATCCCAAATTTAACATTCCCATTCATTTTCTCAACTTCGCAGCCAGACCAGAAAACAACCTTATGAATTTATTGGAAATTCTCACCGCTCAGAAGTCGGAACAGATATAAAAACAAAAGTTTCCCCGGTAACATGCACATGAGCGACTTGGCAAGCGTTACGACTATACTCCCATTGTGCTGAAACAAACACAAATACCGGCCAACTAACCAATCAAACTCTACGAAAGCTTGCAAAGAAATAAATAAAGTAATTTTATTTATTTGTTCCATTGGGATTATTTATTATTAGTAGTTTAGAAAGATTTATTTGTTTAATTCCAAACATTTCTATTGATTCAAAACTTCTAACACCAGCCTAAAATAGCTCAATGTTTCCAAACACCTTATTTGCTTAGAGTCGCGATAATTGCGAAAAATTTCAACTACATTGCTAGTAAGTAATATTTTTAAATAACATCGATCAGTTGTTTAGAGTACCTAGAAAATGTATAAACCTACAGCAAATGGTATCATAGTAAGATATTAGAGGTTGCCTCCAAGTCGATTATGAGGACAGCTCTAATTAGGAGAACTAGGGACGCCGCGCCGCGCCGACGCCTCTGATTGAAGGCTCTTATGTGACCCGTGTCACGTCGCCTCCTGGCATCGCCGACCTGTTCCCGTTTATCTTTTGTGTTTGCTCATTTCGATAAAGACGACTCGGTAAGAAATCTGGTACTCGAAGATAAAAAAGAAGAAGAAATAGTGTTAAGTTTGCAATATTTATAACTTATCGTGATGCTTGTCTCGTTCACTTTACACAAAGATACATTATTTCAACTGTGGGAAAAGTATTAAAGAGGAACTATCATAACAAACCAGCACGTACCTTTCCCACTACAAGGCAAAGATCTCTTCTCATACAGCGAAGGCACGAGCGTTAATCACCGCGCTAGCTCACTGTGGGTTTCAGACCATTTCAGACCATTAGGTACATCAGGTGATTTAAAACCTAAGTCTAGATTCCCTTACGTTTTTCTTTACCGTATATCTGTGATGTCTTTGATTTACTATGAAAGTTCATATGACATTAAAAACCACACATTGGTCCTATCGCGGACACTCCCGCCTGACCACCACTAAGTTCATTTTCGCTTGCACAACAAAAATAGAAGCGCTCTGTAGCCCCGCCAAGGTCAAATCAGATCGTCCTTAAAATTCACAAAAGTGAGTACACGTGATGCATCACTAAGCTGCGCAGTGCAGATTGCAACTAATTACGTTCTCACTTTCCTAATAGACTAATACTTTAAGGGGGCGTGACATGGCGCCGGCGAAGGATTTACACGAAAAAAAATTTAAGTGGGCAGGCGGAAAAGTCCGCGATAGTACATGCACAAGTTTGCACTCACAACTTGCTGTTCAAGTGGCGGACCCCTACACATCACCATGACATTCACTGAATAAATAATAACGAAAATGTACTTATTATCCATCTTAAACATATACACCTTCTGCAGTACAACATAATGTGAAACCAGTCAATTTAAAATCCTCTTTGAAGAAAAATATAAAAGTGAAGGAAATTAGTGGTATGTAAAAATCGTAGCCGTTGGCGCGAAATCGCATTACGTTCTGACTTGGCGTGTCGTAAAATAAGCAAGTTTGAAATTGGAATACTTATGCAAAAATATCTAACACTAGCTGTGCCCGCGATTTTGTTCGTGCGGTACTTATACAAAAAGAGTATGATATTTATAATTATTACTTCTGAACCCTGCAAGATATCGAAATAGAACATACACAAAAACTTTTAGTTAAAATTCCTGTTTTTATCCCTAACATTTTCATTGAAATTCGTTGAGCCGTTTCAGAGCCTATTAGAGAGAAACTTTCAGATAAACAAACACAAAAATTCTGGTAACAGTAATTTATAATTAATTAGACATCGATTAAATATCAGTTTTCACTTAAATTAAGGCATTTATTTTGAAATCACAGACATATATTTCAATTTAGCTTATTGGTTTGTGTATTTTTATTGACAAACGACAATGCTTCAATAATCATTTTATATTAAAATCGTCTGCATTCATTGCATGGACTAATAAATAACTATGAATTTATTTGTGAGCCTATTAGAAAATTACGACGGACATTAATCTGTAAATGATTACTAGATAAATATCACCAGGCGTCTCCTTAAGACGTATACAAAGAGGATTGAAAATTCAATAGGATTGAACACGACAAGGTAGCTCAGTTGGTAGAGTGATGACACGGAACGTCAAAGGTCGCGGGTTCAAGCCCCGTTCTTGTCTATTATTTTTTCAATGTTTCTTTGAAAAATAGAATTAATATAGGCATTACATGGCCTCAACATGTATTAAAAAAAAATATAATTATATAGGACATTAACTTACTAAGTTTTTGAAAACGTGATAGGGAGTTATGTCTTAAATTTCGTTTAGAAACCTAAAATTCGTTGTTACTAGTACAAACAATTACAATATGAATATAAAACCACAGCAAGTAGTAAGATCAAATTAAGCTACGGTTGTCAGGCGTCCACTCTCGAATAACCATGATAATACCTCATACATGAACTCATACTGACCGTAAATGTTCATTTGAATATACCTCATATTCAAATGAACATTTACGGTTAGTTTGGCTTGCAACATCGAATCGGAAATTATCGGCCAGCCCCGAAATATGCATGTTAGCAGTAACACCGTAAACATCAATAAACGGAGACATGTTGAGTACATATGTACATGTATAGTACATAGTACATGGGTTTAACGTAACAAACTTATCAAACGGCACTACAAGCCAAAAGTACTATATACATACACATACATAGCACCATGCCTGTATTTAGGGGTAAGCAGAGGTGTACAAAGTTGTATTTCCCCACATTTCACCAATTCCTTAAATAATTCCCATGTTTCCCAATTCCAAACTCCGGGCTGTTACTGGCAATCCCAGTTACAAAAGTACTATATCATCAACATTATTATAATCCGCCTGTAGGTCCTGTCTACAGTGGGACAGGACCTACAGGCAGGTATAGCAAGGGCCTCTTCTTCTTTCATACGAGAAAGGATTAAGGAACGAGCATGTTACCTCAATGTAGATTCGTGATTTTGAACATTAGTTTTGAGTTTCAGAGATGCTGTTCTCTCTTTGAAATGACACTTTATGAACCAAAAGAAATAAAAACGCATGAAACTCAAACTGTAAGTCACAGATTTTGATTTTGACCTCTTCATATATTACCTAAGGACTGAAAGTAACTTGGCAAAGTCGCAATAAATTTGACCACGCGTAATATAATTGTGTTGTACACATTGTCTATGTCTGAATACCTGTAGTAATGACGTCTTATTGTTGCGTCAAAACAATGAGACTGGTTGCTAAGCTATTACTCTCATTATAAAGGCGCTACTGAGGTCATAAATTTTGATGAAACAAGTTTATCTACTCACACAGGCGTCTATTCTTACAGTGTCTAACAAAATATTTTGTATTTTTTGTTGGAAAAGTTAAATTTCACTTAAATTCTTCGTCGTATCCTCAGGGTGCACTTAAGAATATGATAAACATCTCGTCTAAGTAATTTTATTTTGGCATTAGATTCTTACATAACAAGTCCAGTCTTACATCAACAGGATGACACACAATTGGATAACTGCTTAATTGTCTAACAAATCGTATAATTATATACAATATGCCTTAGGTTAATGTAGGTCCAAGCATAATAAATTCCACAGGAAGGAGAAAAAATACCAAATGACTTTACAAGTTAAAAACAGTTTTGAAACTCGCAAAAAAATTAATCCCAAGAAAAAACTTCTTCATAAAGCTGAAAACGGAAACCTTTTCAAGTTAAACGAAGCTTATATCCATGAAAATGGAATCAGTAACAGTCGGATGGAACAAAGCTAAGATATTGCAAACTGTCGGAGAATCCACACGAGCTGTTTGCTTGTGATCGTCAGTGTTAAGCCTTTCTCACACCAAACAACACGTTATTAACTTCTTTTTTGTTACGACTCTTCGAATCGGAGGAGTACAAAATTGTACTTCATAACAATAAAAATCTATTGTGTCTGGTAATCATACGATCTCATAAAAAGGTTTAAATATTTACGTCGTATTTTTCTTTCTCCTTAATGAAAAAACTACAGTCTTGAACAGTTGAACCTGCACTCCTGGAATATGTACCTATGTATATTAGAATTCGTAAAGATAGGCGACATCTGCTAGATATTGAATTAACTTACTACACAGGGACTGAATAGATAACGCCGACACAACGACGCGACGTCGCATTCGTAAAAGACCCAGGAATGCTGTGGAAAACCGTTAAGTTGCATAATGCATAATTGTAGATATTTTCTCGTATTCACTTATAATCATTTTAAGAGGTAACTATTTGATATATACCTACATGAAAGTGAGATTTATATACCTGCCTATATCAACTTTCCATACGTGGGAGAAGGAGGACAGGAAAACTTCTAGTGGGTAACGCTTTTAAAAAAGGCTATCTTATTTCGAGTTGCGTTGTATGGCAAACGCCTAAGGGATGTGCCGCGAGTGTAGCGCGGATATTAAACCTCTAGTTGCTAACATCATGGCCAATAAACCACTCTAGATATTTCCGTTTACCCTTGGATGCAATATTCTCGTTTACTCATATTTTTCTTAAACGTGTGGTATACATAAGTACTGTTTTCTTAGTCTTACTTTTAAGTTAAACTTAAAAGATTGCAAATAAACTGTAAAGTAAAATTTTAGGGTTATTTTGTGTCTGTATCAACACTTTTTAATCTCTGTGGGACACGATTTATTACTTAGTAATTTTCAAATGAATTTATAACTTAACCCCTCGTACGTGGAGCGCCTCATCCAAATAATTATCAAAATCTAATCATAACGTCACTGCTTATTTCCTTCTCTTCCTACTCCAAAATAATTTATCAGGAAAAATAATAAATTGAAAATTCATGTGGAAACCAAACGTTTTTACACGCTTTATATTAGCTTCACTTGTATGTATGTTTGTATGTTTGTAATCGACTCCTTAGGTCGCTATTTTGACCCACTTTCCGGTTTCCGATTGAGCTGAAATTTTGCATACACGTTTAATTTGTATGACAATGCATGGTGAGCTAAGTGACGTTATTCTAAATCCAATATGACGGACTCCCAAAGATGGCGGACTAGTAATTTTTTATGCACTCCCGCAATATGGATATCAAATGATAGGGTTTGATAAGGAAAATACGAAAAATGAAATGACGTCACTCTAAATCCAACATGGCGGACTTCCAAAGATGGCGTACTAGTCATTTTTTATGCACTCACGCGATATGGGTATCAAATGAAAGGGTTTGCTGAGAAGAATATGAAAAATAAAATGCCGTCACCCTAAATCCAACATGGCGGACTTTCAAAGATGGCGGACTAGTCATTTTTATGGAATCGTGTGATATGGGTATCAAATGAAAGGGTTTGCTGAGAAGAATACGAAAATAAAATGTTGTCACACTAAATTCAATATGGTGGACGCTCCAAAATGGCGAGCAAAATCTTATTATTCAGATAAATCTTCGAAAAGCATAAGACTAAAAAAGCATTTTTTTATGTTAACCTCTTCGTTCTTGCTGACGCTGTAACAACGACGCAAAAAACAATGCGAGCACGGTCCTTCTTGTCGACACATTTGTCGATATTAAACGTCAAATTTGACATAAGATGTTCTTAAAACGATAATATTCGATACATTTTTAATTTTATCGAGTCGAGAAGGATCCTAGCTTGGATTATAGTACTTATAAGAATGTATATGTAATACATACCTACTGCCACAATCACCTTCAGCAGCAATTACAAAAAAAAGAGCCATAGATGATATTTCTCCCCGGAGCTAACAATGGCAATTTCAAGAAACAAATGTTAGATCACTGGGTAAAATAATCCACGAACTAGATATAATATCAAATGATTTAACACATACAAATATTTGCATGTCGTACAGCGACAAAATGTATCTGGCACTGTTTGTTTGACATATCCATCTTTGATGTAGGTACCTACATTTTGTGCAAATAAAGTTATTTATTTATTTATTTACAGTTCTAAATCACAATAACTATCACTAAATATGTTTTATAAAATTACAACTTTTTACCGCGAAGACAAAACATAACCGTTTAATTAAAAAACGAACAGTAATTCTTTTATTTTATTTTTTTATTCCGCAGATTACATAAAATGTTTTTATGTAGGTAGCATAAAAACTATTTTTCGCTAAGCTGATAAAATAACTGTTACTAAGTTAAACAAACAATCGTTTTAAATCAATTAATAGATCAACAACTTTTATCTATACATACAGATTAACAAACATATTCAAAATAACTATTATTTTTGTTTACTATTGATATAGCATAACCGTTTTAACAAAAACAACCTAAAGTGAATATAAATCTTATTATCAGTGATATACCCTTGCCGTTCGTACAAAGATATTGATAAATAAATACCTTACAATGCGTAAGAAGTTATAAATCTAAAGGTCAGGTCAAAGGTAAGTTGTAGACAGAATATTATTCCAGGACTCAAAGGTTTTCGCGATTACCACACAATAATAAAATAACAAAATAATATAAATATAATATTAAATGGAAAAAGAATACGGTTGCGAACAGGATTCAAAGGAGTTAGGACTGAGGACTGCGTCCCGGAGATTGCTGAAACGAACCCGGGACATCGCTAAAGGTTGAGAGTAGAACCGTGTGGTTTTTATTCGGTAGGAGTCCGGCACAACATCCATGATAGATTTTCCACACTCAAAAGAAATAATTGTTAGTCAAAACACAGCATGTTATGGTGAGTTTAAGTCTCATCGCAACTAAAGCGTGCAATGAAGTGCCGTGTTGCCAGTTAGCATTATATCTGTTACATGGTTGTATCCTCTAATTTTGTATAACATAACATCACGCCTGTATTCCCCGAAGCGGTAAGCGGAAATATACATATATATAGTTATACACCCACACTTCACCACTGCTGTTATTAAGTATGATGTAGGTAATAGGTGGTGAGCCTATTGCCATCTATCGGGCATAATTCGCGAACAAAATTAAGAATAAAATATTTCTATATCAATTATTGTTGTCATGATCATTTATTAATTAGTGTTGTGGAGTCAAACTGACGACATCGCCGCGGGCTCAGCTCATGACTAAGGGCTTCGTTCGAGTTCGAAACTAGTCGGGCAATTCCGAAAAACGCACGTGATTAGTAACCGGGGAACAATAATTGATATGAATGTGTCTCCCGATATTACCCAAAAATATTTGGAGTTGTTACTTAAATTTGACTAACAAAATCTTTGCGCACACAAAACAAAACTATAGCAAGTATTATGTCGTACCTACTCCACTCACTCCCGCCCTCCCTCCTTTCTTCCCTCAGTTAATGTAACTAAACCATATCGTTTCGGTTAGTTAAGCCTTGAAACATGTGTCGTAAAAAGGCAAAAAATATACTCTACTTTCGTCAACACCACAATTTTAGTACAAAATAGTGGCGTCTAGCTTCACTAGTCAGATCATATTCATGATATCAAACCTACGATTTGATTACAATGTTGTGAGCATAAAAAAGTCTGTATAAAATATATTTTTTGTCTCGATATATCACGTCTATGGCCTCGTTGTTATATTCGTCCGTTCGAAATCGCTCTCGGCGCGAAGTTAGGTGGCACATCAATCATCAACATCCCCACTCCAATCGGCTGATTCCCTATCTCCTAAATTAAACATGAGATGCTCATTTTCATGAAAGATTTTGTTTTTTACGCAAATTCAATATTACAATATTAATAATTATTATTCTATTAAAGTTCCCACTTCTGAAACCTAATCGGTTCTTGACAAGCATCAACAATTAGTCAAAAGATAGTTTCAATAGTTGATACAAAAGTAAAAGCCATCATGAAAGTATTATTCGCAAAGGTCACGATGCCCGTATTACTCAAAGTGATTGAATATCGGCATTAATGTTTTTGGTGTTTTGACCTCGCATTTGGTTACGCAACATTTATCTAGGTATGCAATATATTCGACACTGTAGATATAACAGGAAGTTGGCTACAGAATAAATTTGTCGCGAATATCTTTTATTTATATGTCACATAATTAAATATATAAACACATACTTACATCTTTTAAAGACACTCCGAACCAATGTTTTTTAACTACATGGCGGTGGCATTTCTTTCTCACCATATCTGAAAAGAAACGCCGAAACAAACTCAAAGACAGGTTTTTATTTCCACAGTTATGTGGTTTACAACATTATGAGAATAAAAATAAAAACAATCAAATCTTTAATATATAACAAACGAAACTCGACTCCAATAAGACGTTGTCATTTTGAACCAAGTGAAATAAAATAACGGTTTTATTTTAGATTCTTTATAAAACATCAATCAAGACAAGTTACAAGCATCATTATTAAGAAGATAATTATTGTTCCTACTCATTAAACAAGTCAGGACTCATAAACTTTTGTTGAACTCTCGTTATAAATAACTTCCTTAATAAACAATATGATAGATACAGTCATAGTCAAATAATAATGAAGTCCGTAAAGTTGGCTTCAGAATTTGTAGTAAGTAGGTACCTATTGTTACCAATTTATGTAAGCACAATGTCTCAAACTCAATTTCTCTGGTAATTTTCTTATTGCTTCGTTCTCAAATAATGCTTTGATGTTGATTGTATAGTCTATTGTTTATTGGAATGTAAATTGTTGAGTGATACTACTACACTGATGTTATGCTTACCCAACTCCACTTCGAACACTATTCAATTATAAATCCACTACACACATTCGCAATCTGATTCAATTGAAACTTTCATTTGTTTTTGTATTTCAACAAACCAACAAAAATAACACTACTTTTTGGCCAGTCGTGTAAAAAGAATAACATAAACAGATAAAGGTTTAGGCTTTAGAATTCGCTAAGCATGCGTTAATGCTTTTCAAAGATTTATCTCGAATTATACAGATAAATCTTCGAAAAGCAATAACGCATGCATAGCTGCAGAAACTCAAAAGTTTTTTTTTTTGTAGTTACAAAAATATGGTCGTGAGCAGGATTCGAACCTGCGCCTCCCGGATAAAATCCTTGGAGTATTTATCCGGGAGGCGCAGGATCTAATCCTGCTCACGACCATATTTTTCTTGCCACAAAAAAAAATACCGTATAGAATAACAACAACAAATACATTTCAACAACTATGTATATTTTTTCACTAGAGAGTGTTGCCCGCTGCATAATCAGATTTCCAGAGATTTATCCACACAAGCGGGTGAAATGAAACTATGTAGAGAGACTAGTGGAACTGTTTAAAAAAGAGCAAAAGCGGGTTTAGCTGAGAGTTCACGTTAAAAAGTGTAGCGGTAGGTACTATTATTATACGACGGGTATTCATTCCACACACTTCTTTATTCGACAATGAGTGCTTCTCGAATAATATTGTATCTTGTATTCATTAATAAAATTGAATCATTCACATGCTACTCCCGATGCAAAATTTTGCTCCATGTAAAATTATACATAGTAGGCGTCGGTATTGTATAGGTTAAGTACCTAGGAGTAAGTACGTACTTATGTATGACTTCATACAAAACTAATAACTGGCATATGTATATTAACGCAAAGAGAAACATAAAATTTTAGGCAGTCTATAAACATTCTACACTGTATTTTTAAATAGTATTCTGATTACTGTAACATACCTACTTGCTATGCGTTCTTTGTTAAAGTATTATTATATATGTATTATTCAAAATATCATAATCTGCTAAACATTCTTCAAAAACGTTCAAATAAAAAATCTACTTCCCTTGGATCCCTAACTACCCGCTTCGACACTGTTCCAGATGCTTATAGCCTCGTCATATTTTATATACCATGATTTATATAAATACATATAAAAACTGTTATTTATAAAGCCTTACCATACATTACAATTATTAAAAAACCCTTACAATTTTACCAACATTAAAGGATGCTTACTAAGAACTGACCCCGTGACCCTTATAGCTGCCCTCATCTTGCCAGGATAATGGTAATAAACGACGACATTTATTTCACTGATTATATCGCGAGGAACTCCCGCACGGCTTCCCTTACTTTATGTATTTGGATTTTTCCTCATTCTCTCAGCTTTCTTTGGAGACATGCCGCACAAATTTGTTATTAGTTCGGACTGCAGGAATCTAATATTTTTTTTGGGAGTCTATTTTATTTATATAATATATATACAGAAAAAAAAATGTAGTTGTGGTGGTAATCTTCATTGAAATGTAAGTTAAGAAAGGATACACTATACATTTAGCCTAATTAAAGTAGTACTACTTAAGGGGAATCCATAAAGGCCAAAGTATCACAAATTAATAATATAAAAACCTTTTGTTCCACGCTAAACAAGTCCGGAACAGCTAGTATGGTATAAATATTTTATGTTGTAAGAAAACAAACGTGTTACAGGAAATGTAATGTATCCATTTCAGTAGCAGAAGAACAAAGTTGTAGACTTTTCGTCTCGTAGCGCTACGCCGTAGTAGCCGCCGTAAAGTTGGCAGGTTCCTCATACAGCCTTACGGCACGAACTTTCACTGTCAGTCATTACATCAATCCAATCCAATTTTAGTTAATAATGGCTCCAGTCAATACATCGACCGAAGTTAAAGCAAGTTAGACTAAAGTAGACAGTAGACAGCTGACAGTTTGGTAATAAGTTTGCGAGCTAAAATAAAAAAATAATAATAACCGCCACCAATTAATTATTTTTATTAATTTAAAGTGAATGTACTACAACAAAATACTACTACAGATAATTGTTCCGGGTCTAGGTGTGTGTGTATGTGCGATATGTGTCGTGATCGAAATTCTTAGATTAAAACAACTATTATTTCAAAATGGCTTATGCCTTTTGGCATATTATACAACTAGCTGTGCCCGCGACTCCGTCCGCGTGGATGTCGTAAATTAACATCATGTCGTGTATAAACACTAATTCATAATAATTACAAATGTTGATACTCAGGCCATTGCAAAGCAGCTACTGAGGAGTAAGCTAAGTTTTAAAATAAATAAAAAAAATTGAACCATTTTTTTTTTCTGTTTATATATTATATCAAGACACCCTACTTTCCCACATGGGCTACGGTCATTATTCCACGGAAAATAGAAAGTGACGTCATATGCACAACGCCATCTAGCGAGTTGTGAGTAAACCGTCAAAATATTAAGCGTAGAAAAGTTTTCTGTTTAACCCGGGTTTAACAATGCAAAGTGATTATTATTTACAACAATAAATGGTACGTTAGTACCATTTTAACGCAAAAGATTTCGTTACGTGTATCTCCATTACGTTTGTTAAGTTAAGTTCAAACTGAACTCTTCAAATTCAAATATCATTGGACAGAATAAACCGATCATGATAAATAAATAAATAAATAAATTGATTTATTTGGCAAAGTATACATTTACATATAATGGTAAATAACAGTGGTTTCTACACTAAGCTCACGGCTTGTATCGCAGAAACCGGCAAGACATTTCCCTTTACCGCGTTAAAGTTACCAAAAATACAAAAGAAAAAATAAATATATTTATGCAATAAACCAAAACAAAGAGGTAAAATCAAAGAGCAAAAATTATACAAAAAGAGCGTGCGTGCGTGCGTGCTGTGGTTGTGTGTGTGTGTGTGTGTGTGTGTGTGTGTGCGTGTGTTTGCGCGTGTGTGCGTGGGTGTGTGTGTGTGTGTGTGGAAATGCTATGTCAGCTCACCGTTACAATAATGTTTTCTGTTTCTGATGAAATGAAAATTATTAAATATTATTAAATGATGAAATAAATATTTAATAATACTCCGAATTACGCACAATATGTGTGTGTCAAAGTTATCCACACTGGTTTTGCACCTTTTACGTGATGCTCTCACAAATAAACGACAACCAGACAAAATTTTCAAAATTGGTGGGTATGAGTTCTGTTGTCTTCCATTTACAATCCCGTTTATATTTTGGTAATCGCTTTTTATATACAGTAACTCCATCTCTACAGATTTAATATATGCATAGACTAGCTGTGCCTGCGACTCCGTCCGCATGGACGTCGTAAATAACAAATGTTCGACGTGATTCTTTAAATTGGCATAACTTTTTTATTTATGAACCGACTGACATGAAACAAACACAAAATGTTAAATGAAGCACACATCTAAATCGGATAAGCCGTTTCTGAGATAAGCGTATACAAACGCACAGACAAACAGACAAAAATTCTAAAAATCATTGTTTTAGGTGCTATTTGCATTGATAAAGTTCCCAATATTTTTTATTTAATAAGTCACATTTATTACATTCAGTCACAATTATTTGTTTTTATTCTTGATTTTATTACGAATACTACAGATTATTTAAGTTTAAAAGTTCGTATATCAGAAAGAAATAAATTGTGTAGGTGGATTTAACGAAATAAGAAAGAACTTCATTTTGTAATGTTCTGTGGTTCTGTGATCTATATTAGCACTATTATACATGCACTATACGTTACGTTAGTATACGTTCACTATTATACGTGCATTCTGCAGGCGAGTGTTTGTTTTTATATAAAGTTACAATATTAAATGTAAAAAGAATACAGTCGCGAGCAGGGTTCGAACCTGCGCCTCCCGGACAAAATACTCCAGGCGCTCTGACCACTAAGCCATGTCGAGATGGCTAACTTTAGAGTTCGCTAAGCATGCGTTAATGCTTTTCAAAAATGTATATCTAATTATTTTTATATAATTGATTAAATCAATTGTTTATTATATATATTATATTATATAGCAGTAGGTAGGTACATTTTTCTCATACAGATGAGTTTGTACAAACAAGTTTGTCGCCGGTGGATACAGGGCACGTCTAACCGGTCACTTAGTCTATGTGGAAGTCAGATTATGTTTAGATGATAAGGATTTGTGTTCTAATACGTATCAGGTATTAGAGCAAGAGCCCACGACGGCCAGACCTTCGTTATTTTATAAAAGCTGAAAGTTTTTCTGTGCATGTCCCCTATACAGGTAAGAACGACCAGCGACTATAGAGTTTGGGTTGTGGTTACTTGGGCAGGTAACAGGTAGTAAAGGTGTACAAAATAGTACCTTAAATTCGTTAAAGTATAAAGCTCTATTTTTTATATTTTCTTCGGGATAACTTTAGAAATCTAGTCATCCATTGCCGGACACTTATGACAGTTGCTACCCCCTGCCAGACACCCCTAAAGTTTAATAAATTATAATTATACTTTCGTTATAAACACATCAACACGAACTAGGAATATTATTAAAAAAGCGAATTACTATCAATATGTTAATTATTTATATGACATGTATATATTTAAAAGATACGTTATTTAGTATTCTACCATTTTCTAGTAATGGTTGGTACTTCGATTAAAATTTCAGGATTTTATGGAAAAAAAAATGAAGCATAGACGGAAACCGTATATGAATTAACTTTTAATTTATGAGTAAAAACTGAAAAAAATAGACAAATCATTTAATTTGTGTTTATAAACTTGAAGTTAGTAGTCTCAGAAAGCGCCCATGATGTTCATAACACATCGGCTACGATTCGGCATGCTCAGAACAAGGTTGTCAATGTCTTGCTGCGGAATATTGTCCCATGTCCTTCTGAGGTGCGCAAAAAGTTGATCTTCTGTAGCCAGATTTTCAGGAACTTCCTTCAGAGCTCTTCTTTGCAGCATATCCCACGCATGCTCAATGGGATTTAGATCTGGCGATTGAGCAGGCCAGTCTAAGGCCCTAACATTGAGTGTATGTAACCAAGCTGCTACCGTTCTCGCCGTGTGTGCCCGGGCATTGTCGTGCATGAGCAGGAAATCTTGCCCCATTTGTGTTCTGTGGGGTAAGATTACGGGCCCCAGCACCTGTTGGACGTATCGTTCTGCCGTCATATTGCCCCGCACCCAAACGAAATCCGTCCGTCCTCCAAGACGAATTCCTGCCATAATTGTTCCTCCTTGGTATGGGTGAACTTCCTGAGGGTTCTGAAGACGGCTCCATCGTCCAGGAACTCACCAAACACGCGTCCTTCGTGAATCTGGATGGAAGCCGAACCTGGATTCATCCGTGAACAGCACATTGGACCATTGTTCACGGCCCCAGTCCACGTGGTTCCGAACCCATTCTAATCGTCGTCCACGATTGCCTCTCCGTAAAGGTGGGACCCGGAGTGGTCTACGAGAGCGTAGATTGCTTTCATGCAGTCGCCTTCTTACAGTTTGGTCACTCACAAGCACTTGGTGTTCCACTCGCAGCCTTTGGACCAATTGAGTCGCCGTTGCATTTGGTTGAGCTCGCGCAGTAATTTGCAAAAATCGGTCTTGTCTGGGGGTAGTGATGCGACTTGGCCCCCAGTGCCTCTCCGCTACTTCACCTGTGGCACGATAGCGTGTCCACAATCTTGAAATTACATTTTGGTGGGTCCCTATGGCCTCAACAACATTACGCTGAACAGACCCAGCTTCCAGCATTCCCACAGCTCGTAACATCTCCGCCCTCGTCAAATGTTGGCGTTGCATGGCTACAATACCTCAATTTTAACTTTATCTTTCGTTTAAAAATGAAAAAAAACTGTAACTAAATGTAATCCGTATTGTTTTCTAAATTTCGCACAAATGAAAATTCCCTCTCCTACACATCAAGACATTTTTATGCCACCGAAACAAAAGTATTTACAAAATTTAAAAACAAATCGGTGTATAAAAGATTCCAATGCGGCCAGTACTTTTCGAGTTATTTAATTGAGTATGAAATATCCCTAGACCGTGTTGATGTGTGTAGTATAAAAGCTAAATTTTATATATGTTACTTGGGGACCTATAAAAAATATTACCTCAATAGCCGGACAGTTTTAATGGTTTTTACATCTTGCCAGACACATTGAAAGACCGCTGTAGGTGCGAGCGCGAGTGCTTAGTCGATTGCGATCTTTTAAGATATCCAATAAAAAAATAATTTCATTACGTTCATAGCCATGTTATGTAAAGTAAAAAAATATATTTTAATATAGTAAAATCCAAAAAAGTATTACTACATGTAAAAAAAATATTTAATCGTTTTTATAAATTTCATCATCGTCGTCGATATTTTTATTTTCTTCATCACTACTCTTCCAGTTGATGTCATAATCGTCATCAATATCGCCTTTTTCGTCAGTTTCTGAAAAAAAATAAGCAAGTTTATACAATTATGAATAATTAAAAAATTATGTACAATAATTTGTCATAATATTTACATACCTGATTGAGTTTTGAGCGAATCACTAACATAACTTGGTAGTTGATCCAAATGGTACATATAATTTGTTCGCAGAAATTGCTGCAATAGCTCGCTTTTGCAAGGTGGTAGATTGCTAGCGTCAAAATTTCGCAATTTCTTTCGGTCAAAAGTTTCGTTTACATCGGAGACTGTATACGAGTCGATGAATATTTGAAGTCTAGCGGCATCAACATCAATTACATTAAGGACATTGTAAACTTTCAGCTTTTATGAAATAACGAAGGTCTGGCCGTCGTGGGCTCTTGGGCTATATCATAGTAGTGCACACTAGAAAGTAAATACTATTGTCTTATAAGTATGTTCTCATATTTAATATTTATTGCGGGTATACTGTAACTGAACTTGATTTAAAGAAAGTTCTATTCTAATTCTAAGTACAGCAAAGCTTGATTTATGTAAGAACATGGAATGACACGTTGGTGGATTCCACATTAACTACTATAATGACAGAACACATGTTTTTCCCAAAAGTGTAGGCAGAGGTGTACACAGTTGTTTAACCACGTTCCACCATTGCGGTTCGGTTAAGTCCCATATAATCGGTCAATACCAATTATATGGGACTTAACCGAACCGCCCAAAATAGTGCCATTTACCGGGCACTATTTCGAACTCCTCTACTACTGAAACATTTCCTTCCAGAAAAATCCGATAACACTTTGACCAACCTGGGAATCGAACCCAGGACCTCACGCTTAGCAGTCGCGCTTGCGACCGCTATACCAACGAGGTAGTCAATACTTAATAGTATAAGAATAATATTGTATGATAAGACTTATACCCAATATGTAAGTTTAATAACAAAAGTAAGCGTATTGTAATTAGAAGGCCCGTTAATTTAAAATCAAGACGGTAACATTATTCCTGAGCACGTAGCACCCAAATTACTTTCACATTAAGGAGACAATAGTGTCAACAAAAGTACAGCAACATAAACTCTGCAATATGAGTTTTAATTTTAAAATATATGTATTTCTGTTAGGAAATACTCAATAGCAGCCCGGAGCAAGGATAAAAGAATGAAAGCAGTGGAATTCTCTACCTGCGGCTGTGTTTCCGAAAGCATTCAACCCTAATCTCTTCAAAGTTAGAGTGAACAGGCTTCTTCTGGGTAAGCTCACTCCATCGTCGACTTTGTCTCTATCACCTCTGACCTGGACAAGAGTCAAGAGACAACACATTAAAAAAAAACACGTAAAGCCGTCGGTCGTACGCGTGATCTCTCTCCGGTCTAGTCGGATTACCGTCCCATCGGACTATGGGAGTTAAGGAAGAGGGAGTGCACCTGTGTTTGCGCATACACTTGTGCACTATAATATATCCTGCATACTTCACTCGCCATGACCGAAATACGGTTGGGAGGAGTATTATTAGGTACACAATAGGTCATTATGTTGGAATATTTTTAAATAGGCTTAAAACATAAATGAACTTATTACCAGAATTAATAGGAATAATTATAGGTTGCTCAAAATTTATTTATTAAGCTGGCCATGACGTGGACTATGAAGAAAAACAAGAGTAAAGCATAGAATTTGCTAGGTCATATGTTAGCTAGGTTTATGAGTAAAATCATAGTATCAGAATATTATTGCTAACATAGTAAAACAGTATATGTGAAGCTAGAAGAGATAAACATACTTTAAATTGCTTTTTTTTTTCTTTTATAAAAACCGTCTGTGTGTTTAGCATGTATTTAGGTTAATGTATTTTAAAAAGGTTTTATACGTCTATGTGTGGCATTAAATTTTGGCTTGAACAAGCCAGAAAGGCTTTAACTGACTAAAAGAATCAGGCAAATGGGAACAAAATATTCATTTTTATAATCCTACTTAATATTCGTAACAGAATGCATCTCATACTTCTAGGGAAATAAAGTTAAAGCGTTTAATGGAATACGACGCATCTCACCTATCATTTAAATACGTTAGCTATTCTCGGGGTGGAACGAGTAGGTACTTTCATGCGACCAACGTGGAAGAGATTCATCTGCATTGCAAATGCCAGAGCATCGATGCATACCCGCGCTACAGCGCAGCGGTGAAATGTCATAAGTAACTACACGGACTTTTTTAAAACCACGTTATAAATTATTCATATATCACATAACTGTACAGCTGCACCACTTGGTTACTCCATAACGTTAACGTATTTATACCGTGAATGGATCATCTAGTGATGTAGCCGGGTGTGTATCTTGGTATATAAGATTCCGTTGTGGGTGTTTTGATTTTGATGTTTTTTGTACTTATGGGTCCATCTGGATGGATCTCCGCGGTAGTACGTGGCGTTGTTGTCAATATCCAGAAAATGTGACAGTGCAACTCTGGGTCCGCTAGTAACATTAAAAGTCTTTCATGTACTCACGAAAAACTAATTGTTTAATAGTACTGTTGGATAAGTAGAAATTACCGATTTTCGAGGTTGAAGTTATAATTTTGGATACGAACTCATAAATAGAAGGGCCATTGAGCAAAAGTAATCGAAATGTATAAGATACGTGAAAGACTATTGCAAGACACCTTTACTCTACAAACTACAGTCTACTGCGGTATGGGTGAAATGTGTTCACCGATGCTGTTATTAAGTCTCATGAACCTGTTAGGTGATAAGCCTATTGCCATCAAACGGCTACAAACTCCGGGCTGCTACTAAGATATTCCTAACAGAATCAAAATCAAACCTAGGACCACTCGCTCAGCAGTCGCGCTTGCGACCCCTAGACTAATGAGGCAGGCAGCTGCAAAATTAATAATAAAACCGTTGGTACTAGTTGTCAAAAATCCATGATAGCCGTTACGGGTAATCAGATGCCTGAAAGTGTAACAACCAGTCTTATCACGAGATATTGTGTTATCCAATACCTAACTGAGTTGTGGAGGTCAGATAAGCAGTCGATCCATGCAAAATACTGGTATAGCTGCATCAATAAACATATTTGGGAAATAGCTGGACAGATTCATGGGGCATTTGATTTCAATCGAAAATAGCAAAAACATCCAGAACGGAATTTATTGATAAAATTTATAACGATATTATAATAAAAAATAAGGTACCGAGACATTTCTTTTTATCAAGCTACAGTATTATCCAAAAATTACTTACGAAGAAGTTGTAATATAAGTAGGTATGATAAAGAAATATTGTTTTCCAGTAAATACCTAACTTTAAAACAAAATATAACAAACAGCACGTGTAATAAAAGTTTGAATGACAATATCGATTTATTTTATAAGCTTATATGTATAAATATAAAAGTTAAATGAGTTTGTAAGAAGTACGTATTTTACGACTCGTAACATTTTTTGGGTGTGTTACCAATGGATATTTGACGTTGAAAAATATGCTTTTTTTCTAATACTATTTTACG
This sequence comes from Xylocampa areola, assembly GCA_935421205.1. Classification (NCBI taxonomy): domain Eukaryota; kingdom Metazoa; phylum Arthropoda; class Insecta; order Lepidoptera; family Noctuidae; genus Xylocampa; species Xylocampa areola. The sequence continues at coordinate 12,557,210 of OW285206.1, forward strand.
CTTGGGTTGGATATTTTTATTTGGCAAGCGTCGTGTTTTTACCGGAACAATTAATTATGATTAATGTATTTTTAAACATGCTTTTATTTCTCGCTAAACACCGTAGCCTTAATACAATAAATTTAATGTAATATTCTGTCACATTTCCGTAAAAAGTTACGTTACATGCTTTTAGTCAAAAACGTCTAAGTCAGTGTGAGCATTTGTGAGTGCTGTGTGATATGCATGCGTCCCTGTCGGGCGGCGGGCTCGCTGCGTGTGCGCATCTTGCACCGGAGCAGCTGCAGAGTGTTCTCCCACAACCGAGTCTGCTCTTCTACAGCTCCTTGTCGAGAACTGATTGCTTGCTGTTCCTATAAATTAATATAAGTAGTTAAGTTAAATCATGTAACCATCCCAATTTCCAACATAACAGGGTATTGATTATTATTTATATAAATTTAACAGCCTCGTTGGTCTGGTAGTCCCAAGTGCGACTACTGAGCATGAGATCTCAGATACGATTCCCAGGTCAGGCAAAGTGTTATTGAGTTTTTCTATAAGAAAATTCTCAGTAGCAACCCGGAGTTTCGAATTGTGCCCAGTAGATGGTAATAGGCTCACCACCTATTACATGGGACTTAATAACAGCATTGGTAAAATGTGGGTTTACAGCTATGTACATCGCTGCCTACCCCTTCGGAGTATACAGTATTATTTACAGTAATATATGCTATGTTACATAAATTTACGTTCGTAAAATACATATGAAAGAGAGAAAGAAAACATATTTATTTTGCTCTTTAACGACATCCTACTAATATTATAAATGCCAAAGTTTTTAAGAATGGATGGATGTTTGTTACTCCTTTTTACTAAATAACTACTGAATGAATTTAGATAAAATTCGGCACACAAATAGTTTATAACCTAGATTAACAGATATTTATATACTTTTTATCCCAGCTACACCCAATTCTGAAATCCACGCAAACAAGCTAGTAGATTAAATAAATTAGAAAAAGAACAAAAAGGCCTCTGAAAATAGAGCTGCCATAGCAAAATTATTGGTATCAGACACAGTAAGATATATATAATATTTTAAAGTTTGGTAATCAGATTATTTTCGGTCTGTTGTACACTCAATGCTATAAGTAAATCATGTGGAGTACCTGCATGTGCCATAATCAACCATCAATCATTTAAAATTAAAATAAAAAAATTACCTCTTCCAAACGCTTTACAATTAGTTCCATGTCAGCAACTTTTTTCTTCAAAGCCTCCATTTTGGAAGCTTTCCTTGGGGACTGCATTGAATTTTTCATTTCAAACATTACGACTTCTTGCAAACTTTCAGCCTTTGTGATTTTTTGCCGTAAGTTTTTCCATTCATCCTCCTTGCTATTCAACCGGTCAGTCAACTCCTTTACTTGATTCTTCAGAGGCTCCATTTGTGAGGTTATGTTGATAGATGTGGCTTCGTAAACCCTTTTCTTCTGTTCGTATTGTTGTTGGACTGCCTGGAAGGCTTCCTTTACAGGCTTTATATTATCAGCAAGTGGCTGAATTTCTTGACGGATTTGCGACAACTTTTGAGCCGTTTGAGCGACGAGCTGTGATTTTTATGTTACGTAAATATGTATGCTCTATCGGTTTTAGATCAGACAATTACCTAATTATTAATATGAAATTATCTCACCTGAGACAAGTCATGCAAAGACCTTTTTGTTAAATCCGCAGATTTGTCTATATTCTTTTCCATGGTTTCTTCATCTTCTATTTTGAGTTTTTTATGATTTAGTAGTGCCATTTCAACAGTTGGATCAGAAGCGCTGATAATATGAATAGTTCTAGCCAAGATACCCGCTTCAACCTTTAGCGCAAACAATAATGAATGATAACATTAAGGACAACAGCAACAGAAAATATTAAAAAAACCTTTTACGTTAAATAAAATATTATAATACTTACCTTGAACGTTGAGAGATTGGCTCTTTGCCTTTTGTACACAGTGCTCTTTGTGCGTAGAGAATTAACGTATTTCTTTAATTCTTCTCCTCTGAGAACAGTGTCCCCCAAGAGTTGTCTGACCTGAATGATAAATAAGTAAAGTTACAATATTAAATGCAAAAGTTAAATATTAAATGTAAGCATGCGTTAATGCTTTTTCAAAGACATATCTTGAATTGATAAATAAGTCTTTATAGTGCAAATTCAGTCATAATAATTCAATAAAAGCACGAATTTTTAAGTTTGAAAAAGAAAATGAAAGCAAACAACTAAGATATGTAACGTCACCAAAAAATATACATTAGGATAAATCAGATAAAAGCATTTTTTCCATATCGATCTCAAAGGAAATAGCACATTATCTCGCTCCCGCTTCTCGACATAATGACCGATTATTTTAAATGGGAAAAATGTTTTATCTGATAGCCGTGTCGTGCTCGAAACACTCTGACAACAGCCTTCGATTTCGATTAAATCCATACCAACGCTCACCGTCCCATCAAAAATTGCGAATAACTGGATATCCCATTCTTGCGTCACGAATAATGTTTAAGGAAACATGTATTGAGAAAAATACATCTTATACAAATCAACTCTCATTTCCCTTCGGATTTATCACATAGATGATATTATTGTACATTCAATATAAAGTAATAGAGGCGACATTTATATTAATTACCCAGTAATAATAAAACGTTTTCTACATCGAAATAACTTTACTTACCTGTGATTGTAGATCAGCCAGCGTAACTTCGTGGTCTTTCAAAGTGGCAGCAAGCTCATGTACGCGGGTTGCACTGGCGTCCTTGTTGCGGCGGATGACCGCGGCCTGTTGTCTAAATGGTGCCAACTTGTCCTCTTGAGGACCTGCTGTGGCGAGCTTCCGTTGAACCAGGTGCTCCATTTCACCGTTCACTACTGCTATCTAAAAAAATATCATCAGTCAAAATATGAGTGTGGGTAAGCCAATATAATTATTTCATTTTCGCTCCTTCTCTCAAAGTCATGTTTGTAAATAACTTAAAATTAACCTTTGCGCTAGCCATTGAGCCAGGTATATAAAAACATGCGCGTGTCTATTGCGATTGTTTCATGAGATTATGGCAGCGAGCATCTAGTGGTTTTATCGTCTTTTGATCATGGTAACGATTCATTATCTTATGATATAAATTCTTTGACTAATTTCTAGTCTTATCTAGTGTTCGTAGAGCACCCCGCTTCTGATGGAGGAATAACAATTTAACTTGCCGATTCTAAACTATAAAGAGAACTCTGGCAACGGAGATAACGCTAAGATGGAGGAGTTTCAATATAACTTGAGACAAAAGATAAAACTTTTTAGTCACAAGTAATGAAATAATTATGCGTAGAATCAAATTTATTGAGACTTAATGTTTTAATTAAATAATAAATAATATATTTAAAAATAAATTCATGCCTTTAGTTTTCTTTTTAACATTTTTAGCGGTTAATAGCTGTTTAGTATTAAGTTCTAAATATAGCACATTTATTTTTTACTTTATTTTCATTACTAATCCTTCTTTGGTCTTAATGCTTTGAAGTTCTATTAAACTCCAATTCAGCTATTTAAAACTTTCAGTCAAAGTCCGAAATCAAAATTATTTGATGTACTCAATAAATAGGTACCTAAAAATTCATATATAAATACCAATAAGTACCTACGTACCTAAGTTCGATCCTAGTCCAAAGTAAGGCAAAAAATATATATTTATAATGAAACCATGCTCGTTGGTTTGCATGGCATGTTTATTGAACATACATGAAGCGAAAGAGGTGTGTCAGAATTGTATTAGGTGGAAATCGATCTCTCTGCCCACCCCAATGGGCAGCAGGTGAGATCGTATGTATCAATGTATGTAGATATAATCTTTACAGAAAATATCCCGCTCTAGAAATTTCTTCAAAATTAAGAGTACATTAAATTTTTACGTTTGGCCACCAAATCGCCTGATGGTAAGCGACGCGATGGTGTGGCATGATGAAGAACGTAGATCCAGAAAAAAACTATTCACTCTAAGTAGAGTGGATAGATTTGGGGAGAACGATAGGCGGGGAGTTGATGCAAATGCACAGACCCGTCTCCCACAACGGTTGCACCGGACTACATCCCGAAACACGACTAGGAACTCAGCCCCTAAAATTACCTATACGAACTCAAAAGCAGCTAAACCTGAAACAAATAACTTTCAAGCATTCAAATCATTTATTAATTAACAATTTTTACATTGTGTCTGAAATACTTATATCTAAACATTTGCAACATAACTAACCAGCAATACAAACCTACCTGAATTCTCACCCACTCAAGGTCAGTAAAAGGTACCAGATTTGTGAATTATCTTCCAGTATTGACGTTAAAGTGGGGCTTGTGGCTAAGTAACATCGAGGTTAAGCGCTTGCCGCGGTCGATCACTTCATATCGAGACCCCTTCGTGCCCAGGAGAGCACGTTAAGCCGTTGGTCCCGTTGTCAAATTAAGATTAGAAGAGGCCTGAAAGTCTGACAACCAGTCATACTAGTGGAGGTCAGATAGCAAGTCGCTAGTTTGATTGGAAGCCGACCATAATATAATTAGGAATAGGCTAGGCAGATGGTTTGATCATCTTGTCTTCCTATTACCTAAATTAATTTATTGAAGGAGCTGGTTAGTTACTATCGTAATAAGCTTATGAAACATGGTGATTATTTCTAGCCTCGTAAGGTGTCGGAATTAGGTACACTAGTGATCGGTAGTTTGAAACAGTGAATTTTTGTGGACGGTAATATGGCTCGTAGAATATTTAAGACCTCTAGTTACTTTTCTGTTCATATCAATAAAATAGAAATATGTTTTGTTATAATTCTCGCTAGATTGAATAGACAATGAAATTTACTTTAATATAACATTATTAGAATTTTAGTCTTCCTTAACAGCTGTTAAATCGAAATAAAACAAAATCTACAGGCCTTAAGAGGTCGGTATTCGGTGGTTTTACGTTATTAAGCTGTTTGACTGGAAGCCGACCCCAATAGTATTGGGAAAAGGCTAGACAGAGAATGACGCACACTATGTGCAGTTGCATTGTATCTTTGCCTAGCTGTTCGATATCGACCGTAGGTACGTTTACGCTATGTTAATATACTCCACCTACCGTGTACATCCAATGTTATTTTAAATTTCATACAAATACAACTGATGTTTTCTCTTCGTCTTACCTTGTCTTGCACTGCAACTAAGTCGGAGCGGGTTGGATGTTGTTCTGCGGCAATTGTTTGCATGATGTTCAACTCCTTCTGAAGATTACTATTCTCTTGTGGCAATTTTTCTTTCACCAGATAACTATTTAACTAAAATCATATATGTACCTATGTATTATTACTGTTATTTATGATGAAGATGACTCGATTATCTTAATTATATAAATGTATATTTTTTTATATTCAAGCTAAAAAGGTAATATAAAATATAAATCTTAAAACTATACATATCTATTTGTATAAAATGTAAGGTAACCCTCGGTCAACGGGAATAATTACTGAGAAACTTACCTGAACTTCTTCTTGCAAGCGTTTCATGACGTCATTAACAGTTTTCGGAGTAGCACTTTGGCCGTGAATGACGTTTAGATACCTTTTTAATTGATCAGACGCCATTTTTAATTGAGATTGCTGAGCGTCATACTGTAAAAAATAATAAATAAAAAGTTAAGTAGGTACCTACTTGACATAGGAAAACGATTCATAAAAAAGTGAGATATGAGACTGACCTGATTTTCCAGCTCTTTAGCCTTTTCTTGTTGGACTCTCAACGCTCTACTAACATTCAAAAGCTCCTCCTTGTCATTCATGTCCACTAAATTAACTTGAACGTTTTCTAATCTTTTTATCACTGCAATGACATTTAGAGAAGAGACTTTAAAGTTCATCAGGCACGCTTAAGGCATAAGTCACATCAACATTGAAGATTAAGTAAATTCTAATGTCAAAACTTTACTATAATTACTGAAGTTGCGAAAATGAAGTATGAAATCTTTTTTGATGAGTGTTGTTATTTGGTATGTGGGTACTCGTTATATCTGAGTACTTACCGATGTCCCTCTCGACCGCCATCTCCTTAATATCGTTGATAATTTCCGAGGCGTTCTCTTTCTGCAGTATCCTGGTTCGTTTATGGACGTCTTTAAACTCATCTATTAAGTTTTGGTACAAATCGAGCAAATCTTGTACAGTGTTATTTCGTGCTACATCAGGCGGAATGTCGGGCAATTTCAAATACCTGGAAATGTTTATTATACTCAATTTTCCAGGCGTTTAGTTTAGGTATTCCAAGAATCAACCATTTGTATGTTAAATTTTAAAGATACCTGACGATGCTTCAAATACAGAGTCTAAATATGTTGAATAGCAATTTTCTGCTCACGTCAAAGTGTAGCATATGTGATACATATACGATGTTCACCGAAAATAATTCAGTTCACGACCCTTTATTTGTTAGTAAGTAGGTGTATAATTAGCCCCATAGCTCAATAACAGCACAAAGAAAAGAGGAAACATGCCAGTTCGAAATATATTGGCTACGTCTACGTACGATACGTCGATATATTCTGTGTTCTGGTCACGTAATGCCTAACTCGGTCGTACTTGCAATTAATCCATAACTGGACTTAATTCGTTTTCTCAATATCCCGAAAAGCTCTCGGTAAATAAAAACTAAGGTACGAGTAATTTCAATTCTTGTTCAGAGCCTCTATACCTATTGATATACATTTGATGATTATATTAATATATTACAAATAATTATGTTTAAGGCGTTTGTTGGGAAAGTTCAAGCATGATTATAATGTTAAATCTACATTTTGTAAGCTGATATGGGTCAGTACCTTTTCCTAAAATATAAAATTCTATACTCTTATAGACTTCGTGTTTTAGACCTTAACGCGAGAAGAAATACTAATATTCGAATTCATAAAAACGTATATACAATGAAGTTCTTTGAATAATATGAATAAACTTCACGTGAATAACGAAAAGCATCGACTAAATTATGTTGATTAAATATTAAATCATAATAATTGTATAAGTCGTAATACGTAAAAGTACCATCAATACATATAAATAAAAAATAAAACGATCACAGAAAATTTACCGCAGAAAAAGGAAACGCAGGAAACATAATGTATGCAAAGTTTCAACTGAATCGGATAACAAGTGAACAATCAATCATTCCCTATTTTTCCTATTATCCACCCTAAGGGTTGAAATATTTATTCATCCAAATCGGAGTACCTACTCTGTAAAAAGTTATGCGTGGTCAACATAAAATATATATAGCAGCATATTATATAGCCTGTATTCCCCGAAGGGGTAGGCATAGGTTTACACAGTTGTACACCCACATTTCACCAATGCTGTTAAGTCCCATGTGGTGAGCCTATTGCCATCAACCGGACACAATTCCAAACTCCGGGTTGCTACTGAAGATTTACTAACAGAAAAACTCAATTAACTCTTTGCCCGACCCAGGAATAGAAACCCGAGTCCTCATGCTCACGCTCAGCAGTCGCGCCTGGTACCACTAGACAAACGAGGCAGTCAACTTCATATATATATATAGGTATATACACGTATACGCGTCGAAATGAGAACCTCCTCCTTTTTTCGTCGGTTAAAAAGACATGGTCTCTATCGGAGTTGCTCCGGCTCCGGCTCCGGCTCATTTACAGCAAATGTCTAGTAAGAATGGGAATCTCCTCCTTTCCAGGATCACAAATAGTGGATGCGTTTTTATAAGTAAACACCGCCTACAGTGGGTATATCTACCTACTCATGTGGTAGAATACTTATAGTAGTACTAGCGGTCCGTCCCGGCTTCGCACGCGACTATAATTTGAGATTTAAACTATCCTATCTCTCAAGTTGGATCGAACTGCACATGGTGTGCGAATTTTATTATAATCGGTTAAGTGGTTTAGGAGTCCATTGAGGACAAACATTGTGACACGAGATTTATATATATTAAGATATACATGTAATAAGTATCATTTCAGTTATTTGTTAGGTATAGGTGAGTACAGAACAATGGTACGTACTTAGCAAGATACGCCGTGTTCTTCACTTGGTCCTTGTTAGTCAAGAGCCAGTGCAGCACATGGTGTATAGTCCTGGCGTCGCCCGCCAGCAGCTGAGCTCTAAACCGCGTCGGCTCCACACCTCCCGGAGGACGGTACTTCACACTTCCCAACATCTCGAGCAAACGCAGTGACACTGTCTCGGAGTCATCATCGTTTACGTCAAGCTATAACATTAGACCACGCCATTGTGTAACTTATTTTTGTGTCGTACCAATTCTTAGCCAATATTTAGAAGTTATTGCTTTCAGAACTAAAATGTCTCTACATACTTACCGATCTGGGCTTATGTTGCTACATAGATCTCTACCTGATCTAGTTCAAGATCTAAGAACTAGCAAATTTTGTTACCTACATTTGTTAATGTCAGCATCTCAGGGAATAGACTGACTGGCACTTACATAATACTACATAAACTGATATTCGGGCCCTAGTTCCTAATACTGCTACAGAAAACCTTAGTATTAACAATGACAAGTTACAAACTGCAAGAGATCATAGGTACCCTATATCGTTCCCTACAAATCTGCTTCTATAGTGTTCTGTAGTGTTGTATGTTTGCTGTTAACAGACAACATATAACACGACGCAATGTATTGGAAAGTAACCATCTTTTCTATCAGGGATGATACAGATATGAAATGTCTGATCTGGAATTCTGGATAAATACGGCTATATGAATAAAAATAACCCGGTTTCAGATACGGTTACGGATATCAAAATTATTTGGGATTATCCGATAGTTTCACATAGTTTCAGTTACAGCTATTAGATTTTTAAGGACTTTTAAAAGGGAAATACTAATAGTTTTCTTCTGATTTGACTTTATTTCTAGGTTATCATTTGCTACTACAATCACACAAAAAAACGAAACGAAACTATTATATCAGATTCGGTTACTGTTTTGGACAGATTTTTATGTCGGATAACCGATGGTTTTTGATACGGTTACGGACCTCCATAACATCCTTGATTACGATAGCAATATTAAGATAGCCATTAATACACATGCTGGTCATACCCGTGCGCCGGTTGCGATCGCTTTACGCACCAGACCTATATCTAAATACACACATCAACACGGTCTAGGGATATTTCATACTCAATTAAATAACTCGAAAAGTACTGGCCGCATTGGAATCTTTTATACACCAATTTGTTTGTAATTTATCTCAGACTAATTCCAAATTCAAATTTTTGAAAATTCTTTTGTTTCGGTGGCATAAAAATGTCTTGATGTGTAGGAGAGGGAATTTTCATTTGTGCGAAATTTAGAAAACAATACGAATTACATTTAGTTACAGTTTTTTTTTTCATTTTTAAACGAAAGATAAAGTTAAAATTGAGGTATTGTAGCCATGCAACGCCAACATTTGACGAGGGCGGAGATGTTACGAGCTGTGGGAATGCTGGAAGCTGGGTCTGTTCAGCGTAATGTTGCTGAGGCCATAGGGACCCACCAAAATGTAATTTCAAGATTGTGGACACGCTATCGTGCCACAGGTGAAGTAGCGGAGAGGCACCGGGGGCCAAGTCGCATCACTACCCCCAGACAAGACCGATTTTTGCAAATTACTGCGCGAGCTCAACCAAATGCAACGGCGACTCAATTGGTCCAAAGGCTGCGAGTGGAACACCAAGTGCTTGTGAGTGACCAAACTGTAAGAAGGCGAGTGCATGAAACCAATCTACGCTCTCGTAGACCACTCCGGGTCCCACCTTTACGGAGAGGCAATCGTGGACGACGATTAGAATGGGTTCGGAACCACGTGGACTGGGGCCGTGAACAATGGTCCAATGTGCTGTTCACGGATGAATCCAGGTTCGGCTTCCATCCAGATTCACGAAGGACGCGTGTTTGGCGAGTTCCTGGACGATGGAGCCGTCTTCAGAACCCTCAGGAAGTTCACCCATACCAAGGAGGAACAATTATGGTTTGGGCAGGAATTCGTCTTGGAGGACGGACGGATCTCGTTTGGGTGCGGGGCAATATGACGGCAGAACGATACGTCCAACAGGTGCTGGGGCCCGTAATCTTGCCCCACAGAACACAAATGGGGCAAGATTTCCTGCTCATGCACGACAATGCCCGGGCACACACGGCGAGAACGGTAGCAGCTTGGTTACATACACACAATGTTAGGGCCTTAGACTGGCCTGCTCAATCGCCAGATCTAAATCCCATTGAGCATGCGTGGGATATGCTGCAAAGAAGAGCTCTGAAGGAAGTTCCTGAAAATCTGGCTACAGAAGATCAACTTTTTGCGCACCTCAGAAGGACATGGGACAATATTCCGCAGCAAGACATTGACAACCTTGTTCTGAGCATGCCGAATCGTTGCCGATGTGTTATGAACATCATGGGCGCTTTCTCAGACTACTAACTTCAAGTTTATAAACAGAAATTGAATGATTTTTCTATTTTTTTCAGTTTTTACTCATAAATTAAAAGTTAATTCATGTACGGTTTCCGTCTATGATTCATTTTTTTTCCATAAAATCCTGAAATTTTAATCGAAGTACCTTAACCATTACTAGAAAATGGTAGAATATTAAATAACGTATCTTTTAAATATATACATGTCATTTAAATAATTAACATATTGATAGTAAATCGCTTTTTTAAAAATATCCCTAGACCGATTCCAATTCCAATTTTGGATAATTATGGCTCCATCGGGTTAACGATGATTCTGCCAATGTCAAGGTTGGATAAAACACGTTATATACAATAACAAAATTTGACCAGTGGGAAAGCCAAGGTACGGTTCACAATAAAAGTTAAGCAATTAGTGTTTTGTTAGTGTTTAGTAATAAAAAAAAGAATAAACAATAGAGATTAATAATTATCAGAACTTAGATTAGTGTACCAACAACAAGGTTCTGAGAAATTAAAAGTTATGTATTTAGATTAAAGGGAATCAATTGAAACCAGAAAAATACGTTTAGGTAGGAAAGCAAGAAATTTAAATTCTGATTTTATTTACAGTAAGAAATTTACATAGAATTTTAATAAAAGGAGAACCAACAAACGTTAGAAGAAAAGGAATATTAATAGGCCTAGGGATATTATTAGGAAGGATATCATAAAGAGGGACAGATATATTGGGACAGAAAAAAAACAAATGTTCTAAGGTGCCCTCATCCATGCCACATTCACAGAGAGAATTGTCGCGAATATGAAGTTTGGCTAAAAAGACAGGGGTACAGACATGACCTATTCTGAGACGGATAATGAGAGAAGTAAGAAATTTACTAATATTTTTAGATTTAAAAAACCAGGGTTTAGAGGGAATATTGGGCTGAATAGACGCATAATATTTCCCTTTTAAAAGACTGGTCTGTTGCCACATATCATTCCAGGAGTTCAAAAGATGAGGTCTAGCTAGAGAGCGTAGATCCCGAGAAGGAATATCAGAATGAGAGTTAGAACCAATTTGTACAGCCAACTTAGCATAGTGATCTGCAGCCTCATTACCCGAGATACCAGAATGGCCTGGAATCCAGGCCAATACAACTTCAATTCCAGATTGATTTAATTTGAACAAAATTTGCTTAATTTTGAGGGTAAGTATGAAAATATCTTTAGAATGGAAGGGAAGCTTGAGTAAATCTTGAAGACAGCTGAGGGAGTCACTAAAAATTAAAGCCTTTTGGAAGTGGTTATAGTTCGATTCAATATATGATAAGGCTTCCAGTATAGCAATAGACTCACCTGTAAATATGGAGCATTCGGGGGGACATTTATGGATAAGAGTAACATTATATTTAGGGATAAAAACAGAGAGTCCTACATGGCTGACTTCAGAAAATTTCGAGGCATCAGTATATAATGCAATCCAATCTGACCACGACCTATCTATAATTTTATTGAATTTTCTGTCTGCACCTGGCGTATTTTTATTAATTCCGAAATTTAATATAACTCTGGGTTGGAAAATAAGAGAATCGTAGTCTATCATAAAAAGTGGAAACTTATCTAGCTGCATTACTGGCGATGAATTTAAAGTGAGTTTATTGAAGGCATTCGAAAGGAGAGGAGGGGATTTATTCAACCAGTACCCAGAAGTACCAATCTCACGGGACAAAGAGCGTAAAATGCTTAATAAAGGATGGTGAACGTACTGTGTTTTATTATAAAAAAATCTGTCTGCAAGAAGTTGGCGACGAAGATGCAGAGGAGGCTCCACACACTCGACCTGGAGGGCATTAATTGGAGAAGACTTCATTGCACCAGTAATAATGCGTAGGCATTTAGATTGAATCTTTTCCAATTTATTTAAAGCCATTTTGCTGCACGGTTCTAAAAGAAAGCAACCATAATCCATATGGCTACGCACTATGGCGTTATATAGGATTTTCTGAGAAAAAGGGTGAGAACCCCAACGAACCCCAGATAAGGCCCGCAAGACGTTCACACTCTTTTCACATTTATTATAAACGTAATATAAATGATGTAATCCAGACATTTTAGAATCTAAAATGACTCCCAAAAATTTCACTTTATCTTGAAACATAATCGGATCACCGGTTATAGAGAGACTGATTGGGGGAATATTTCTTTTGCGAGAAAAAACAACTGCATGGCATTTTGGGACTGAAACTGACAAACCATGATCACAAAGCCAATCATTCAGATACCCAAGAGCTGTGTGTGTACCTACCTATATTCGCAATAAATGTTTGAATTTGAATTTGAATTTGAATTTGTGTTTAATTTATGAGCAATATCCAGGAAGTTGGTGGAACTAGAATAAAGGGCTATGTCATCTGCATATTGAAGAATTTTGCAGAAACAACTGACGGATAAATCCAATTCTGCAGTGTATAGATTAAATAGAAGGGGACTTAACACAGATCCCTGTGGTAAGCCTTTCCATACCATTCGAGGAGGAAGGAGATTTCCTTGAGAACGAACAGATACATAACGGCACATAAGTAAATTACAAATAATATTGACCAGTCTTACGGGAATATTCAGATGAAGCATTTTCTGTCTGAGTAACGGGAGCTGAACATTGTCGTATGCCGAAGATATGTCAAGAAAGACCGCTATAACATGCTCATTACGAGAAAAAGCGAGCCTGATTTCTGAAGTAAGAATGCTGAGACTATCTATAGTGCTCATGCCACGTCTAAAGCCAAACTGGCTACTGGAGAGCAGGCCTCTATTTTCTAAAATCCATTCTAGTCTGTTTTTAATGAGGTGTTCCAAAATCTTTGCCAAAACCGATGAAAGGGCAATGGGCCGATAAGATGAAGGGTCATTAGGATCTTTTCCTGGTTTAAGGATGGGAATAACTATCTGGGTCTTCCAGGATTCAGGAATATTTCCCGTAAAAAATATGGCATTAAAAATAGATAGAAGGTATTGTTTGGTAGAATTAGAAGATTTGCAAATGAAAGAGTACGGAATACCATCTATTCCAGGAGAAGAATCTTTTAAGTGATCAAGAGCACAAAGAAGCTCGGAAAAAGAAAAGAGGTTATTCATTCTGTCAGATGAAGAAGGGGAACTTAGGAAAACAGGAAGGCTGTCATGATTAGGGACAAAAGGAGGGGCCAACTTATTAATAAAGTGATCTAGCCATGTTTGAGGATCATTCGAGGAGATATTGGGATCCACAAATGTTTGGCGAAAGCACTTAATCTTACGCCACACAACACTTAATGGAGTGCGAGGCGATAAAGATTCACAAAAATTTTGCCAACCCAAAGACTTTTTCTTAGCTAACCGTCTTTTTGTGACAGCGCAAATTTTTTGATAGTTAATGTAATTTTCCATTGTTAAGTCATTTGCATATTTATTTTCGGCTTCATTCCGCCGACGAACGAAAGCCGTACACTCTTTATCCCACCAAGGAGGGGAAGGAATTCGACCGCGAGATGAATTTTTAAGGGGAAAAGATTCGTCAGCAGTCAAGAATAAACAGGACACAAAGTCATCGTATAAAGTCAAAAAATTAGAATGATCAACTGGACGAAGAGAATTGACTCTAGCGTCTAAGAGAAGAGAATATTTATCCCAATCGGCGTCTGTGAGTCTATACCTCTGTAAAGTATGGGTTACAGGGGCTGGAGTAGATACATTATTTAAATGGATTAAAATTGGAAAGTGGTCACTACCATAGGAAATAGGCAAAACAGACCAAGAGACAGAATTTACAAGAGAAGGGGTAGAGAAGGAAAGGTCAGGTACACTTATATTTTGGGCAGGAGATACCCTGCGAGTTGCAGATCCATCATTCAAGATACAAAGGTTATTGTCATCAAGGAGATCAAGCAAAAAAGAAGATGACGAGTCCGAGAAATGAGATCCCCACATGGAGTGGTGGCAATTAAAATCACCTGACACAATGAGAGGACCTGATATGGAAGAGATAATATTATTCAATTCTAAAATAAGGCTGGAATTAGGATGAGGAATATAACAAGATAAAAAAGAAATATTGAAAGCTCTTACTGCTACAACATGGAAATCAGGGCTGTGGGGAGGAATTGTAATTTGGGAGAAAGTAATTGATCTTGAGACGAGTAGGGCACAGCCTGCCCATCCATCATCCCTGTCGTCCCGAAGACAAGAGTACCCAGGGACCCTAAAACTGGATCCCGGCAGCAACCATGTCTCAGAAACCGCAAGGAGGGCAGCATTAAAGTGGTTTAACAAATAAATAATGTCATGTTTCTTACGCCGAATACTGCCATTGTAGAAGGATCTGACCTATTTTTATTACTTAAAGCAACGAGCAATTCTTGGAGTAACAAAATGACATTGTTCGGTAGTGAGTCAGAGAATTTCGAAATTATATTAATAAGGGAACAAGTGAGGAGTTCTATTAAATTGTCATTGGGAGTAAGTAGAGGGGTCGATTCTATAGGAGGAGAAGAAAAGGCACAGCCATTATGTTGAGAGGACAGAGGGGATTTAGTTAGATTCCTATGGGCCTGAATATCATAAGATTTCCCAAGAGAAGGAGAAGGACGAGGAGATTTAGTAATAGTTTTAGTATAAGAATAAGCCTGAGGAGATGTAAGGGGACGAGAGTGAGATTCTTTAGTCAATTGAGGAGAACCAGAAAGAGTGGGGAAGGGGGATGATTTAAATACTTCGGAATAAAGACGGTTGGTACTAGGAAATCTTAGCGAAGCTTCGGAATAACTAATGTTGTCCTGCGACATGACGAGCTTTATAGATTTTTGTCGGGAGTGCTCAGGACACCTGAAATCAGTTGCTTTGTGAGCTCCCCTACACAGCAGGCAAGAGGCAGATTCATCCACAATAGAACAGCTATCCCCAGGATGGTTTTGGGCACAGCGATAGCAGCGAGGAGTAGAGCGGCATTGTGAACCAATATGGCCAAAACGACAACAATTTCTACACTGAATGGTAGGAAGTTGGTAAATCGAAACAGGAAGAGAAGATTCATAGCAAAATACTCTCTCAGGGAGAGTTTGCCCGGAAAATGTCAACACCACAGAGGTAGAAGGAATCCAAGAAACTGAAATGTCTTTTCGGGATTTGACATTCAACCGACGAGCTTTAATTACTTGACCACAATTATTAGGAGTTTGAATGCCTTCAACCAATTCCTCTAATGTCCAGTCCGTCGGGATATTACGCACTACGCCCATTCTTAAAACATGAAATTTCGGAACAGAGGCTGTGAATTTGTTAGATGTCAAAATTTGATTGTTGGTGAAATTATTCGCGTCGGACGCAGAACTAAACTCGATGGCTATTTTGGATCTTCCAAGAGCCTTAATGCCACCCCTTACAATACCCTTCACGTTATTCTTATGGATAAGCTGAGCAAACTTAAGTAATCTGATAGACTGACCTGCCGACACATCAGGTTCCGATCTTGTGACATGGATGATAAAAGGCCCCTTATCACATTCGTCATTGTATAAAATCTTACCATTATCCTCAAAACCGGGTTTAGAATAAGTCGATTGATAAGACATTGAAGGAGGCTTATTTTTTTTTGATTCGATACCTAAATCTTCCACAGCCGCTCTCTTTAATTTTTTATCAACCTGATTACGCGGATCGTTAGTCAAGTCCAGAGAAGAAAATATGTCAGGATCGGTAGAAACACCACCTCCCCCATCCGGGGGTTCATCGTCGTCCATTTCCCTCATTAAAATGAGGGAAATGAAACGAGAGAAGGTATTAATCAGGGGACGGCGAACACCCAACAACACGGCACAAAAACGACAATTAAAGATACTAAACACCCGCAAAACCTAAAAAACAGCACAGAAAATTCGAAAGAACGTGTTTACACCAACGCATAGACAACCCGAATCATCCCTAGACCGTGTTGATGTGTTTAATTCAGTCGCATTGTAGTCGTCACTTTTGTTGACATCTGTCATTTTAATCAAGCTACGGATTATAATATTTTTTTTGGGTGATGTGGTCGCCAAGCGACAATTCCCATGAAATAAATTATAACAAGAAAAACTTTACTAAACAAAACTTAATTTTTGTTGTGCAAATAGTCTTGATGATAATAAAAGTATCAGTTACCTTTTCGCCGGCATTGAAATTCACGAGTAAATCCACGAGCAACTGTAATAGTTGTTTCTCGTTCAAAGCGTCGAATTTTATCAGATCGTAGTTTCTCCCAAGTGTCGCATTTACTTCTTTCACAATATACTTCATTTGCTCCGACATTTTACAGAGCTATTAACGAATTCACTTAATTAAATACTAATCAGTCCACAGAAATAAATGAAAAGACTCGCTATTCAATGTAAAACTCAAGACCTGGGGTTTCGTTGACAACAAGCGTTGCCATGGTAACTTTGAAGCGAGTACTCACGGTACTTATAAAAAAGTGTCATCTCGTGGAAGGAGGATCTCGAGGAAGTCCGAGCGCTCGTCTTCTCTTTATAGAGATTGCAATGCGATTGGTCGAAACTTCACGTGACCTGAAGGCTAGTATCACTTTGCACAAAGAATCAGCAGTGCCATTCGACGCAGTTGACAGCGATATACCTTAACCAAGAAATTTTTCGACGCAATATTTATTATAGTAGTACCTAGAAGTTTTTTGGGCTAGTATATTTTTTTTTGTTATAAGTATATTTTGATTGTATTAATAAAACTTTTGCTTTACAAAGCGAAAAAAAGCAAATTTTTTTTTTTTTTCTTCATAGTGTAATGTTTTGATAGGAGACCAAAGAGTGGAACAAACGAAAAAGTTTGTATACCTGGGATCTATGTTTACGAGGGATGGGATGCATGTGAAGAATAGAAAGGAAAGTGAGTGCTGGTAACTAGGTGAATGGGGTGCTACACAATTTCATGGATAGCCGGAATGTGTTTAAAAAAGCGGGTGGCCTTTCATGGGGGGTGTTAGTGCCAATTCTTATATATGGTAGTGAAAGTTGGTGTGGCAGAAGAAACATGAAAGTAGAATCAATGCAGTACTGATGAGACCTTTAAGAAGTATGCGTGGAGTAACTTTGAAAGATAGAAAAAAGACTAGCATATTATGGTAACATTGTGGAGTGAAAGAGGATTTAATGAGAAGGGTGTGCTATGGTGGTTTGGTCATGTAGAAAGGCGATTAACTAAACTATTGCATGCAACGAGAGGAGCTAGGGGCAAGCCGATCTCGACGAACGTACCGCAATAACTTTGCGGACGTTCTCAAAAAAGGGCAGGTTAGGAGCCACCTAAATCGCGAGCATGTATGAAGAGGTTAATGAACATACATGAAGCGAAAGAGATGTGTCAAATGGTCGTAGCAAATGGAAATGGATAGTCTCTGCCTACCCCTGAGGGAAACAGGCGTTATTGTATGTATGTACCTATGTATTTATGTACACTTGTGAAGTGCAGAATAACAAATAGCTCAATAACAGTTGAAGGGCGGTTCAGTAGAAAGTCATTGGAATATCACTGGTCTTAATTTAAACGCAGTTGCGCAGTTAGTACAGTGGTCGAGAAACTGGCTGCTGCGCGGCATGTCGCGTTCAATTCCTGCACGGAGCAAATATTTGTATGATATATAATTGTTCCGGGTCTGAGTGTGTGCGCATGTGAGATTATGTATCTGTTAATGCACCCACGATACAGGAAGAAATTCCTAGTGTGGAGCAAAGCTTATATAAAAAAACTACCAGAAAATCAAAAAGCTAAAGCCAGTCCATGAACACACTATCAACATTCAACTGAATCATTAATTTAGCAGACTCGTGCCGAAGTTAGTGAAACACCAGCCTACATTGCTGTAGCTGACTAATTCATAAACGTAGGATAGTAAAAGACCTACAAAGCCTACTTTGGGTATGGAATCTCTTACGGAAATATCACATGTTAGAAAGAGAAAGCATATTTAGGTTCGGTCAGCACTATTGGCAGATGTTGTTTTCTCCAGTGTCACTGTCAAAAATCACGCTAACTTATATTTGCTATATCGTCAGTGAATCCTGTATATTTTATAAAGTTTTAATTATATAAGCAATGTCTACGTGTTGTGTTGGTGACTGCGATGTTTCTTATAAAAATAATCCAGAAAAACATTCATTTCACCGGTAAATTGTCATCAACAGCATATATTTTCATGGCTATATTTTGGAAAAAATATCTTTAGAAAAATTATTTGGAAAACCAAATCCTATCAAGGAAATAGTGAATTTTCTCTATAGTAAAAAACAATGGTCATAAAAGCAATATTGAGTACGCTGTTCTAATATAAATTTTCATTTCATGTACACAAAATAGTGACTTGTCAGTGTCGACTATTGTGTCGATGAAATTTTAGACCAAACAGTTCCGATATCAGAATTTATTTAAAGTATCAAAACTTTAAATAAATTCTGATACCGGGTACCAACATTCTCTCCACATTGATTATTTTTCCAAAATTTTACCTAGTAATATCGACACAGAAGATTAAACCAAAACGTTTCTGTCTCTTAGTCGCTGTGTCTGTAAGCGTAGCTTAGTAGCCCAGGTTACGTAATAAATATATTTCATCACGTTATTACAGTAGTCCCCAAATGCGGTACGAATCCGGACCGCCAACCTACTTTGTGCGGACCTTGGTTGATAATAATGATCTAACGACTGCGCTACTAATATAAATTTTAAAAACAGTCCCCGAATGAAACTAGATTGTGATTCCTGCGCTATCACCTTTAGGCGGTGAGCACTGAGCCTATATGTGATAGCCTAATTAATATGTTGTTTACAAATTTTTTAGTACAAATTCAAGACAATTTAAGAATTTTATGATTTATTTTTTTATACTAAAAGGTTTCCTGTCGATGCTAAGGAAAAAGAAAAATGGATGAGACTAATTGATAAAGAAAAGAATAAAGGATAAAGAAGAATAAACAAAAAGAAGAAATAAGAAAAGATAATAGGATATACCTTCTTTTTACGGGGGGAAACCTTCAAAAACGCGCTCGGCCTTTATGGATAAGACCGGGGTGCGGGGTGTCTTACCTCACTAAAACCACCTCGGCGGTCACCATCAGCATATGGAGGGAGGCACTTAATAGACCAGCTCCAGCACCCCCGCTATGCAGTGCCTGACTGATGCAGTGACACATCCCTGGAGAGACTGTACAGGGGTCTCCCCTAAGCGTCGCTGTGCACGATAGCACGTGACCACTATACCACCGTCTTCTCTGGGATCACGATGGGTAAACAGAGTCCCCTCTCTATGCATCTGTGACCCCAAAGGGCCGCCTGTCTTAAATCATACATGCGGGGTTTCGGCTGTTAGGCGCCGAGGCGGTTGCCTCCTACACGTTTTCTTCTCAGAGAGGGATCGGACCTCTCATAATCCCGCTCGGCGGCCTTTTCCTGGACGACAACAGTCTCACAAAAGGAAGCCATTCCTCTCCAGTTCACTTTATCTGCCAGCGTGCCCTCACTACTGCCGGCAGAGACAGGCCTCGCCCGATACTGGCTTTAGTACCCGCCGCTCAGCGGTCTAGGCAGGGCACACCTCAAGCGTGTGCTGCGCTGAGTCCTTACCACCTCCGCAATGGTATTAGGATAGGTAGGTAAAAATTATTCAGTCAATCATCATCTCAATCAGTCATATTCTATACACTGCTCAGGGTCCTTAAAAGCTGCTTTCTTTACAAAATACCTATTACCAATGAAATATAATAATAATGTGGGCGCATGAAATGTTTTTATAATAATAATGTAATTAATTAATTAAGTGCATTAAATAATACCTACCCTTGTGATTTTAGTTTTATTATCATAATTTGATTGAAAATATTTTCATTTTGTATACCAATTCTTTACATCTGAAGTATTATTTATCGATAATTGATATGTGTCAATATTTCCACGTTGTACATTACTATTGCACGCACACATTGACAATTCAAAATCGGTAGCACTTTTTTGAGCTCTATGTCCTTCTATGGGGTACCAAAAATATTCTAATTCTATGGTTTTTCTATAAAGATTAAAGATATATCAGTCTTTTTCATGCTAGTTCTCTTTTATAGTTTATATTGGTAGGTATAATTAATGACTTTGGCTTAGGACAAGAATACATTCTATTAATTAATATTATGCATTGTAGCATGGTTATTAGGATTTTGTTAATTATATATGTAGATAGGTACCAGAGTCAGGTACTTGAATATACCTAAAGCTTAAATTACTAACTTGAAAACTTACTATCTGTTACAAAGCAATTGAAGTATTTAATATGAAAATATAACATTTATTATGTAATTCCTTCTCTCTTCTAACTTTTGCTGTGACCGACAGACAGGGTACACTTACGATTCTTATTTCCTTAATTAATGTTACACCTATAAAATGTATGGAGTGCAATAAAAGTACTGAGTAGGTACCCATTGACATTTAAATTACTATTCTTTTGAAATCATTGTAATAGTTATTAGTTACCCCATTAAACAAGGAACAATAGACTCTCTGCGTCCGTAATTCCTTGTAGTCTAAATAGCCTATTTTCCTATGGAAACGCGGATACTCTGTTTAGTAGGCAATTACCGGTTTCAGTAGCCTCAATCCTGGAATTCGTAGTAATTAATATTGTTATGTCAAATTCAGCAGTACAAAATCCAATGTTTTTGTACACTTTATACATAAAGGTTATTAGTTAAAGGCTAGTAGTTTTCGAAATTCGTAATGGCTTCTTAGTTCAAACGTTTGAACTGAGGACCCACCTTTAAAGTTATATAAATTTCCAAAACAAATTCCAAGAATGAGCTAACTAAATCTGCTAATCGAAATCTTAAACAACTATTCGCCATTTAACAGGGATTGCAATCCTTATGGGCTCCGGCAAACACAGAGTGACGTATGCGTATGTGTCTACTGCAATACTGAATTTAAACTTTATCATTACCATCTAAACTTGTCGTAATTTTTATTGTGCAAATGTCTGAAGTTAGGCTTTCCAAACGCATTTAAGTGCAACGGCTAGGCAGGTACAGTCGGATAGAAAAGTATTAAAGTTGAGTTAGGTTGTGAGCGAAGGCAAAAAGCTTTTTAAAACATGAGATGTGTTCCGCTTGGAGAAGAGATCAAGACTAACTTTATTCTTAACTCAAAGCTTACAATCTAACCAAGGGCTATTATACTTATTATGATAATTACATAACGCCTTTATCCACGCAGAGGAGTATAATATATAATACACCACATTTCACCGATGCAGTTATTGAAAGAAAGAACTCATTACCAAACCATATAAGTATTGAGCCTCATGTGGTCCTAAGTGGTGTGCCTATTGCCATCGGGTATAATTCCAAACTCCAGGCTGCTACTGACAATCTTATAACAGAAAAACCCAATAACACTGCCCGACCCGGGAATCGAACCCAACGAGGCAGTCGAGGCACTTATATTAATGTTTCCTAATATCAAGTACCACGAAGTTACACGAGGTGTATTCATAGTATTTAGTTACATGGAACGCCAATTTTGTCATGGCTATGTTACACCGGACCGACATCCTCCCCCCGTAAGATGGAGGCGCTCCAAAGGCTGCGACTGAAGTTGAAATTCTTCAGGTTCAGGTGTGTTGAGGTTTGCGCCAATCTAGGCTTCCACCAGAGTTTGTAGGATGCTCTGCCGCTACCGGTTAGGAATAATATTAGGTATAGAATTATCGATGACCAGCTAGTGTGGTAGAGATAAGGAATGTTGTGGATACAAATTTTTTGACAACCGCGGATGTGGATGCTGGTGCGGATTTTGGAATGCTCAAATCATCACACAAAAAAGTACAAAACGGCCGACCAAAGAATGATGATGAGTCACCTGCTTACAGCTGCTCGAGCGTCGAAATATAGGGATATCAGAATAATAACATCCAGTAAGTTTCATAAACCATGTTAATTAAACCTTTTTGTTTCTGTCCATGTTAAATTTAATTTCTGATTTTATATAGGTATGTGGTGGATACATACCTACGTAAATTCAGAAATTAAATATAACGTAGATTTAAAAATAAATTAAATTTTACGACATTATAACATGGACAGTTAATATTACCAAACTAGCATATAAATGTTCTTTCAGTTACTGAACAAGCTCTTTAAAATGTTTTGCAATACATTGTATGGGCTTTTTCTAAACAGCAGTGTATTTTAGCTAAAAATAAAAACGAAAAATATCGATGGTCCCAATTACGGTAACAAGATTGGCGCATAGCGGTCAGCTGAACAAGTATGACCTCTATCTGTGTGCGTGTAAACTCATAAGACAACAGAATTTAGGTCTTTTTTGCGTAGAATGCACATAATCGTCATTAGCCACACAACATCGATAGTATATTTTTATTCTCGTATCGATGCCTACACAATTAACAAAAATATCAACAATGAAATACAATTTTAGTTAACAATTATAAGTGTGGATATAAAAACTTGCAAAAATATTCTACGTCTACGGAATAATCGTTGTAGAGAAATGGGGACTTTTCGACCAAAAAGACTTCGGATTATCGGTTTCACTATATGGAAAATATTATCAATAAAAAACATTTTCATTCAATAAATTATATTATATTCTCTTTACAATTCAATCATTTTCCTTTTTCGTAATCGTCAAAATATCAACAAATTTTCCTTAGACTACACTGTTTGTGCCTACTTCACTGTAGTAATGTTGTTATCTCAGATACTGACCATACACTCGTTACACGCACATTCAGTCATCTCACAGCCCATACATTTAACTGCCTCTTCTTAACGTTTAAATGATTCTCGTAATGCTGATGATCTCTAAAGGAAAACCCTGCCCAGTACACCAATGACACAACTTCACATCTAACTGAAAGAATGTAAATAACCAGTGTAATTATTGTAATCGCACCAACCTTAGCTTCACTGGCTGAAATAATAATTATCTAGCACCGATTTCAATAACCTAACATTATATGTGTAAATTAAAGTATCAACTGGCTGCTATTATGAACAAAAATTACTAACATCATCCACTCTGTGAATACTAACATGTATTCATTGAATTAATTATTTAAAATGAAATTAATGAATTCAGTACTACTTATCCTATGGCATGCACCATTATTATACTCAGACCCTATTTTAATAACAATTTACCAAAAACTTCGCCAATTAAGGTAATAAATTCAAACTGTATTAAATCCAACACATACCCGATATAAAGGTAAGAAACAATGAATCTCACTTAAAAAAAAAGAAACAAAAATATGACTTTTCATTATGAATTACACTAAATCGGATTTATTAACATAAATACTTTGTACTCTTCTAAGTTAATGGAAATTCAATTATTTACAATACCACCATACACAATTTTACACTTAGAGAAATAGTAATAATCATAAACATATGAAAATACTACGCAATGAGATGAGATTTGGGAATATGTAAATTATTACTCATAAAGCACCTACAAAACCTAGTGTTAAGTCTCACTATTTACCTATCCTATGAAATATTACAACCCTTAAATAATTATATAATACTACAGACTTCTGTTTCAGGATTGTTTGGTTCGCATAATAACTAACTACAAAATCTACAAAATAATAGCATCAATAAAGTATTAAAACATTAAAGTAACAAAAATTGGATATATAATTCGTGTGATGAGTCCTTTACTCTGGATGTTCAATCAAATATAATTTCCCCCGTTCTTATGAAATGCGAGCCGACTACACCCACTCCCGGATGCAGGGGATAGTGTACAAAAATTCTATCATAATATAATGTCGAATGTGACGATAAATAACGATAGATACCGAGAGTGGGACGCACCTACATATAAATGCACTCGAGCTATTCTCGACTCGACAAAATAATTCCAAAATACACACGTCAAAATGTAAAAAAATACCTAAATAATTATTTAAGTCCACAGGGGCAAATTAACCGAAATCTAGGGACGGCGACGAGCCAACAAACGTAATTGATTACTGGTGACGACGGAGCGCCGCTCGTGGATAAACGAGGACGTTTTCGATTACAGGAGACCTCCTTTCCGACCGAATAGTAGGCTCAGCGTCCCCAGCGCCGACGACTGTGAGGAGTGTGCCGGCGTCGTCGGCACAGGCGCCGGCACACTCGACCCCACCGTGCCCAAGTCTGAGCGAGGGCGCGGCGCACGAGCCCGCGGCGCCCGGCGCAGGCAGCCCGGCGCACCCAGCCCGCCAGGCGTATCCAGCGCACCAGAGCCCGGGTGCGCCGGCACGCCTAGCGGCGTCTCCACGGGCTCGCCCAGGCGACGCTCCACGGCCGGCGCGGCGGGCGAGCGCAGCGTCCGCTTAAGGCACGTGAGCTGCTCCATAGGGCTGCGGTGCATGAGGCCGGTGTAGAGCGAGCCGGGCGTCTGCAGAGCGATGGGCGCGGGCGAGCCGTCGCCACCGGGCGAGGCGAGGTGGCGACGCCGCAGGATGGAGGTGCCGGACGCGATGAGCGCGTGCAGCGAGGGCGGCGCGTCCCCGGGCCGCGGCGAGGCAGGCGGCGTGGAGTCGGGCGAGCCCAGCAGCGGGCTGTTGGCGGGCGTGGCCGTGGGCGTGAAGTGCGCGCGCGACGGCGGCAGGCACACGGACTCGCGGCGCGAGTGCACGGGCGAGCCGCCGGCCGAGGAGCGGCGTGACGTCAGCCGGGAGCTCCACGCGGTGCCCAGCACGCTGCTCGACAGGCTGCTCATGCCGCTGCTGCACACGCTGCTCGCGCTGCTGCCCAGCATGCTGCCGTCGTTTGGATGAAGGACCGTACTAGACATCAAACACTGATTTTAGTACAGGTTGAACCACAGAACGTATGATATTCTAAACAATATTTTACAATATGGTACCCTGCATCGCGTGACACATACCTATTAACGAATGTATAAATGTGACTAGAGTGTGGCAGGCGCGGCATATCGTCGTCCTCCTCTACATCGGATAGCCGATACAGTCTTGAGCCGAGCCCAGTGGAGCGCGAGCCACGGATGCCTACGCCCTCCTGTTCGTCTAAAAGACCTATCAACAAAAGTAACGTACTTCAAAACAATCCAATAATTCAATATATAAAAAAATAACAATTCTGCTGAATCTGAAAGCAAATCAATTTATTTCAATTAACCTTTCAGCTCAGCAACGTACTGTCAAATGTACAAAGGACTTTATTTGTCATTTATAAAAGTATGTGACGTACAAGTAAACTAGCACTAGTAAAGTTACATTAGACATATAAATGTGCCCATACCTGACATGGAAGGCTTAGCAAGCTGAGCCCAGGTGTGCAAGGTGAGGGAACCCTCTAGAGGTTTGACAATCTGCAGCTTGTGTGGCGGTCGAAACCGCGCCATGCCACCCGCGCCCGCACCCCATACTGCACTTTCTTCGCTCGAATCCCGCTCTAACAAATAACACCTTAGATTTAACAATGTTTAGTAAAGGAAAATAATTGTTATACCCGGTGCAAAAATCAATAGCACCCCGGATTTTTTCATTCAAACGTAGGCCTGCCGGGCCTGCGGCAAATGCAGCTGCGAACCCAGAAACTCGGTAAAGGTTGGATAGAGGCAGACAGAGTGGTTTTATTCGGTAGGAGTAAGCACAAGGATAGATTTCCCACAAATAAATAAGTCTGGCTAGGCCGTCCACGGTTTGTCTAAGGGACTCTCTCACAACCTCGCACATTAGTAGCTACGCCACTGAACAATTATTATTATGAAGTACTAGACACAAATACTTCAAACACAATGAAGTATCATACACACACAACACACTGTACAAATATAAACACATCGATAAAATGTAAATACCTTTATCAAAGAACATAACAATAAAATCATAAATGAAGAAACCATAAATATCTTTACTCAAACACTTGCGTAATACGTATTCAAACAAGAAAAAGGTATTTGAGACTACGCCCAGGTGACTAGGTGGAGTTGGGTTATAATTACAATAAATCTTTTGTAAGATTATATCGCCTAAATTACCCAACATCCATATGGAGCTAAAGTTGTTAAAGGCGAATGTATAAAACATCCAGCGATCACAAACGTCTCGTACAGATTTGTCCGTACGAGACGTATTCTTCTTCATAAGATCAACATTTTTTAACCGAACACCTAGTTTTGACGTTTCATAAAGGCCTATAAATAAAAAAGAATTTGAAAACTCGATTTACCTAATTAATAGTTATATAATTATAAGCGAAGGTCAGATTAACACCTGAACAATCTTCATCGTACTACAAAACACATTACCACCTATTCAGTAATAAATTGGTTCAAGATAAATCTTTGAAAAGCATGAATGCATGCTTAGCGAACTCTAAAGTTACAATATTAAATGGAAAAAGAATACGGTCGGACCAGGATTCGAACCTGCGCCCTTCCGGATAAATAGTAAAGGCCGTTTTCTTTCCACACGTTAACTGATAACTGTTCGCTACGCCTGCGTTAATGCGTTTGAAAGATCTCCACATAGAGTTTAAATACTAGTAGCCAACTGGCCGAAATTCGACCATAATTCATTTAAATTTGAACATTAAAGTTGTATTGTCAAAGATATATATGGTTGTGTGTGTCGTGTAACGTTTTCTTTTTTAATAATTCAATGTTTTTCAAATTAATATTATATAGAAATTAAAAGTGCCAAATTTCATACTCCACGTCCGCGTAATTTACGTAAAAACTTCCAAAGTTTTTGGTTCACGTATATAAATGTGTAGATACCAATGTCGCAGATGGATTGTAGAATCCGCTGTTTTACAAAATCTCTAGCTGCTTTACAAAACAGTACTGTTTTATGAAACAGCTGAACAACGTTCAGCTGGATTGCCATTGCGATACGTTTAACAAAACTGCTACCCACCTTTAGACGTAATGCAGAATGACATATCTACAGTGGGACAGGTTTGTTTATTGTATAGGTATATTAAATGGATAGTCACCATTCAAGTAAAAAAGCGATACTGTATTCTGATTTGACTTTCCCCTAACCTGTCCGTGTCGGGATACACGAAACTCCTGAGCTCGCTTCGCTCGCTCATGGATCAATTTAATTTATTTTCTTTCATAATCCCGATATATTGTCGACTATTATAGTGGTTTAGTATTAACGTCATTAAAAATTTTCATAATTTTTTTGCTATTGACAAGTAAAATAAAGTTAGGTTATTATTGTTAGGACATACAGAGCCATAAGCGACAAAATTTCGAACTAAAATCAACAATCTGACAGTTCATTTCACACTGTTTTACATAATCTCTGATCGTTGACCCGCTGCATTGATAAACGCAAAACGTTCATTCAATTCTGCGTGTTATAGTTCAGTAATTATGTAAAACCGGTAAACGTCGTTCAGCTGTTTTTCATAACAGTACTGTTTGGTAAATCAGCCAGCAGTTTTGTAAAACAGCTTATTCTACAATCCATCTGCGACACCAAGATGACGTACCGGTATAGCGGCGGTGGCGCAGCACATGCGAGGCGGTGAGAGAGGCGCGGCGCGAGTTGATCTCGTGCGGAGTGAGGCGCCGCAGCGCCGCCGCCAGCTCCGCCGCGCCCGGCGCGCCCGGCACGCCCACGCCGGTGCCGCCGCTGTTCACAATATGGCCGTTCAGTTAAATATATTAAAAAAAAACTTTCTCGCCCAATGTCAAATACTTAAGTAATTCATTACAAAATTCCTGAAAAAAAACATAATTTAGATGACTGTACTGGAGTCACCAAATGACGGACCCCGGTCCGTCCTATTTTTTCAGAATTTTGTTTGCTAGTAATCGTCTCCCAAACGTACCACGAATTTTTTTTTTTAACGGACCGCCGCTTTTACTAATTTGTGATCCCTGATCTCATAGTTTTTTTGCTAGTTATCCATTCAGGGACATATAATTTTATACCGTAAAAATCATTTATTTTAACTAAAATTTTTACCCAAAGCATAAGCTTATTCATAGTCGTGTTTTAAACTTCAATCAGCTAAAATAAAATAAAAATCTACTAGTATTTTGTCATCTCTTTCTATTGACACTTAAATTCCAGAGACAGGTACAATTTAAAGAACGTTTTAAGAAAATCAGTTTTTGTGAAAACCAATATTTAGATTGATTCATGCTTAACTTTGTACTAACAAATATATCTTTTACTTTCAATTTCGATACTCACGGATAGAGATCATCGGAGTCAGTATCGGAGGTGTCATCGAGGAAGGAATCGCTGGAGGGCTTGACGGGCGGCCGCAGGAAAGCGACACCAGCCGACGGCCCGTCAGCCACGTCAGAGCCGGGCAACGACGGACCTGACTGACCCGAATGAGCCGACTGACCCGACCATCGCGATGCACACTGCACGGTCTCAAACACTTTGTGCATGCTTGATCTGGAAGTAAAATAAACTATGTACTTATTTTATTACAAGAGTTAGACAGTGGTGTACTTTTGTACAGTCACAAGCACAACATGTATACATTTGCACTTGTTCAACTCCATAAAAATAGTTAACTGAATAGTATAGAAGTAATTATGTATATCTATATGTAGAAAGAATGATCGAAGCGGTGACTTTTAAGTTCGTGTTCCCACTCGTGACTCACATTTCACCAATATACAAAACATATATAAAATACAGTGCCTTATTCATAAGATGTACAACAGTGGGATCGACTCTATTGGCGACAACAATGTAAGCGTTACTTTTTATTCCAGTAGGTACTTACACCAAAATATCATCAGAGACACCATCCCATCTGTTCATGATAATTCACTAACGACCATGAATCAAGAAACACAGACGATCATTGCACGTTACAGTGATACGTGAGTAAATTTTGATTGTATTACTGTATTTGACTTAAAAATTCACCCTTTCAAACGAACCTTCACTATCACAGTTAGATCTTATTATGTTGAAGGCACAATGACACGTTAATTGAGAACAAGTCTCACTTTAATTCCGCGTGAGATATAAGATACCACTGAAGGAAGTAGGTTATCTAGTGATGGATGAGTTATCAGATCAACAACAGTAGTTATCTCTGTTTGTAAACATGGGTTACACTATGATATTTTTGAACAATTTGTTATGATAATATAAGGCGGACGTTATATTAGGTGAGTTGACAACCTGTCAGATTCGAACGTAAAAATAGTTCATAAATACATGTTGTATTTGCTTGTTTCCCACATTTTACTTTTTGTGTGTGAATAACACGGCCCTACCTAAGAATCTACGACGTTAAGTAACCGCATATGTAGCATCCGCCAAATAATAGGACTGATAAGAAGATTGGTATAAATAGGTACTGACTGTGCCAGGGGATCGCCGATACCGGAGTCCAAGCTGAGCTCAGAGTAGATGGAGGAGTGCATCTCGCGGTGCAGGCTGGGCGGCAGCAGGCCGGCCGCCGCCGCCACGCTGGGCATGAGGCCGCGCACCGGCTCGCCGCGCTTGCGTAACGTGCGGAGCTGCTCCTGTGCTTCGGCAAGGTGCGCCGCCACCTCCATGTAGCGCTCCTGATAAATGATAAATGATTTTATTTCTATATCTATTTAACCTTTGAAGGCAATTTTACAAGCCATTTTAATAAACTGGATGGTTCCGGCGTTTCCGATCTAATCATCTTTGAGAAAAAACGCCGAAACAAAACAGAGTTCAACGTCTCTTTTAAAGCCCAGACATAATACAATGTCTATGTATATATCTATGCGAGTGTAAGTAACCACGTGGGGATCGTCTGGAATGACGTTTTTAGGAAAAAGCCATAGCAGCTTTGAAGCGACCTGTCCTATCTGACGGAACGTATTTATCTGACATCGTGTAGCTCAACCATAACTAAAGGAGCGCAACGACCCGTCACAAGACGTTACCAGATTAGGAGGACATTTGTGTAGGTTACATAAACAACTCAAAACCACCAGTCTATGAGGTTCACGTATGAATTTCTGGCCCACAAAATCAAATATTATAATTTGGTTACATCCATGTGTCCTAATAAATAAAAAGTTTAATAATAATACCAAAAAACAGCGAAATAGGGTAAATAGCATTCTTGCATGCATCAGATAAATTTTTAGTAAAAAAACTGTCTGATGCATCTACAACACTTGGGTATAACTAAAATTGTTAACATAATAATTTAAATACAGATAAATCTTTGACATCACGTAGCGAAATCACATATTTTTTTTGTGGAATGGAAATAAAAGGATTTAAATCCAGCTCAGGACTGTATTTTTCATTCCTCAAAATGTATATTTTTCTGTATCTGTTTAGGTAATCGCATCTGTACCACGTTTAATTAACTGCAAAGTTAGTCGTGTCGGTTTAGTCACTGTAAAGGGTCTGAATAGATAGCGATAACGTCAACATAAAACGTATTTAAATGTGGAATAAGAATTCGGTGAAGTGAGCAGAGGTCGAAAGAAAGTATTTATCGGGGAGGCACAGGTTCAAACCCTGCTCACGACGTTATTTAAAAAAATATTATTATGCATCTTAACATAACTCTACAATGTATACATAGTTTGGGTATACATTCCAATAGCTGAAAATACATAAACACAAGTAGGTATACGAACAAACGAAATAATCAGCAATCGAAGTAGTTACCTTCGTGTCCGCCAATTCTGCTGCGAGGGCATTTTGATTTTCCTTTGTTATTTCTAATATCCGTAACGTGTGCTCATGCTCTGTAGTTAACTGTGAACAATTAACCATGGATATTAAAAAAGTATGTCGAAGTAAAAACAAACAACCATTGTATAAAAATGGAAGGCATTTTATAAATGCTGTAATATGAAGCCTAAGTTAGCTACAGGCTAGTTAATCGGATTGTCTACGGCTTGGAACTTCGCTATTTATGTGATCCGTCTAACTGGTTCAGCCAAGGTTTTGTCTGTTAATGTAATCGATGTCTCGAGTGATATCAACAATTAATTGTGACTCGAAGATAATATTTAAGTCAACAGAATTTGAGAAGAAAGAATTATATTTTGAAAACATGATAAATTTTGTCTTGTTTTGTTTGGTTTTAATTAAATAACGAATGCCCTTTCTTCGTTTTACATAATGTATGTATATCAAGGCATATACCGGTATAATTTAATCGATATAAATGATGTAGAAGATTAATTAATACTTTAAAATCGTGTCTGTATAGGCATTGTGTCGTGTTGTATGTCGCGCATGTGTCGAACACACGCTATGCATGTTTTTTAAACAGTTTAAACAGGATCTACATTGTGTTCGATTACGCGAGTGCAGATTTAACACACGCGAGTGTTTGCCAAATTGAAAATATTTATGTCACAAATGCTGTCTGCATACCTACGCCTAGTGAAACGCATCTATCACTTCAAAACTACATATCTGATGGTCGAGAATTACTATGTAAATTATTTTAAAGAACTTTCAGAATTAATTACTTTCGTGCGGTTTGTAAAAATAAACACTAAACAGATACATATCCACCTTTTTATTCTTACCGAGCGAGAAAAATAAACATAATACTATTATTTTACCTGTTGATAATTTCTTTCACTAACGGCGAGCCTTGAATTGATGTTCTCGACCTGTTGTTGCAGTTCCACCGAACGTTGCCGCTCTTCCACCAGCTCAGAACCCAGAGCACTCGCTTCCGAATTCGCACTGGCTGGAAATTAAACTACTATTATGCATAGGTACTTTCGTGCAAGGAGGTCTATACCTATACCTAACTGCTGTCAGATTTCTCATATTCCAGTTTAGTACATCTTTATTACTTACTAGCTGTGCCCCGTGGTTTCACCCGCGTTGATTTGAGGAATAACCTACTATAATGTGCAAGGTGCTCACGAGGGGGGTGGGCGCTAGTGGAATATATTTTAGTAGGTCTTTTCCTCAAATTAACGCGGGTGAAACCGCGGGCACAGCTAGTAATATTATAAGTATAGATATGATATTTTCTAATTGTCACAACACACATTTAGGTACTCATTACACAGTCAACAAATAAACCTATTGCTAGATAATGCAAAGTATGGAGTTTGTTAGAAACTCTTGGAACGATTCTAAATAATATGAAAATAATATACAATGCATATATGTTTATTGAGGTATTAAAACTCAGTCGTCAAGAAAACATAAGAAATAAAAATAATAATGACTGTGTAAGGCATAAAAGTTTTACTCTTTATAAACTAACACTACGCATACAAACATTACAATAAACAACACATACATTTCTTCTTGTCTTTACTGTTTCTTCTATCGATGATAAAAAGCAAGTTGAAACAAGTATGGTCTGACAGGGTGCAAGCCTTAATAGAAAACACGCTGCTAGGCCACCTTGAATCACCAAGCCTTAAGTTAATTCTTCTTGGTGCTTCTTACTCGTCGATTCGACGAACGAAAGGCTTTTCTTTAACTTCTTATCGATTTTGGATGCAATTCAGAATACCTGTCATACCTAAGAAAACGGAAGCCAACAATGGGAAGTGGGGGTTATTTGACGACCCCCAAGCGAGAGGATCTTCGAATAATATTAACTTATTATTCAAGTGAAATAATCGATATTGCACATTACTATAATTACACAAATAATGAAAACAACACATTATGCTTATCTATAGTACAGTTATTGGTGGAAAACCTAGATTAGAAGTGTGGACTGGCCAATCTATAATATCTACCAAATCTTACTTTGCAAAATCCTATCTGCCAAAAAGGTATTCAGTGGTTTTATTTAATACAATCTGTAGTAAATAGTACGTATATTCATGTAATATATGACTTTATATTCAGCCATATTATATTACGTACTAAAACTGAAGAGACTGTTTCTTAATTTTACAAACTGTCCCTGTAAGTCAAATGGAAAGTGATGACAATATAATTTAGTTTTTTTAAGTGATAAAAATTGCTTCGGTCGATAACAAAACTGAACTATTTCAGAAAAAAACGAATTAATAGACAATGTTAGACTACTTATTAGTCAAAACGAGAAGAATATACACCGGACGTAACAATCATTAATCAATTCGGTTTTCGTTTTTATACGTACATACAATCACGTCTGTTTCCCATTGGGATGGGCAGAAACTACTCTCGTTTTCAGGTATTACAGAAACACTCCAGTGATTCACGTGTCGATTTCTGTTTATTTATATACAATGAAAACATGAGAGCTTGACATCAATTTATAACATTCTTTCTTATAGCTTGTTCAAGCGAACGCGAACGCAAACGCAAAAAATCCACGCATGAAAATGTTGTATTAAAACAATGACATGACATTTATTAACTTTCATATAAAAAACATTACTATACTAGTGTTGCCTATCGACAGTCTAATCAATAGTATCGATGGTATTGGACATTATGAGAGACTATACTTTCGATAGTATTGTATAATTATTATTTTTATGTGTATGGGGCAAACGAGCAGACAATATTACCTATTTTGATAGATTTCTACTATCGTTACTTTTTAAATAGCATAATTCTTAATAATATTGCACACGTGAATCAAGTACATAGTTAAGAAGCTGTGATAACCTAGTGATATGACCATTGGATTGAAAAGTCAAAGGTCGCAGGTTCGAATCCAAGGCACGCACCAATGTCTTTTCGAATTCTAACTGTAAACAAGTAGATATTAATCTAATTTGTCAAATTTTCGCTTTTTTATCCATACCACAAGATAAAACCGTAATCAAAATAGGAAGAGAAAGACAAATTAGTACAATACTTTCATCATTACACCTAATAACTATGACTGATAATACCGTAATATTGGGCCCTAACTAGAGTACATACTACCAATATGATCAATACTATCGATAGTGTAACTGATTTTCAAGGTTCGGCAACACTATTAAAGCCAGTGTTAACGTAGGTACCGTCAACATTAACAAACGTCACAACAGGCTTTTGGGGACAACTGATATACTTATAATATTGAAAACAATACAAGCTAGTAATCAGGTATACATGTTAAATTTATATTAAGCAAATGATCATCTACTAACGACATTGCTGACCTCATTACCAGCTGCGACATGAATATTTTTATCTTATTTGATAAGCTATAATTATCACAATATCATATTTTATCATATACATATATTTTCCCTTAGCACGGTCGTTCCTCATGCTAGTGTATATAACAAAATATATAGGACTGAAACAACCACAATACGCAATACATACATACATACATACAATCACGCCTGTTTCCCATAGGGGTAGGCAGAGACTATCGATTTCCATTTGCTACGATTCTGACACACCTCTTTCGCTTCATCTATATATCAATACGCAATACTGTTTATAATGTTAAATATCTTACATAGTTTGCAAGAAAGGTTTAAGTTAAATATACAATCAATCATCAAGATAGTCTAATTTACATTTCAGTAGGTTAAAAAGCCGCTTCTAGGTTATTCGTTTGACTGATAAGGATAACCGACGACCTTCGAGAAGCTAGACGAAACAAACAATCGGAACCAATTGTTTCGTATTGGCCAACATTGCAGGCCACAAGACGCGGCGTAATAACATTGTCATTTCATAAAGGTAATGCCACGCTCATACTCGTTGTGACACAATTGAAATTTATAGCGAGTACAAAGTTATACTGAGACCCCACCCGGCTTAGTCCGCTTGCCACCAAATCCGCCACTATGAAATGGAACATTACGATTATTATTATTTTCCGTATGGCAGGCTATTGAAAAAATATTATCATTAAGTTTCTAACACCAAAAATTATGAACGTTCAAGTTCTAAAGTAAAAAGCTCGTAAAGGTTAGTTGAAAGATTTCACTAACATCCGACCATTTATGCAACTATTGTTCCAAAGGGTAAAGGAACATCGCCAACATATTCGTTTATAAACCCATGAGAATGTGATGTCAAGCAAATACCATCTATACCTATATTTCCAAGGAATATTAACGTACGTATTAGCTCGTTATTAGTTCTCTCACTGCAATAATTGAATTAAGCTCACTTACTTTAATGTTAAAATGCCCTAATAAGATAATTATTTTCGATTTAGAAACTAAAGCCATTTTAAACATAATCATAATATGTACTATTAAGAATTCGTTAAAATACTGTAAATAACATCATTTTCCGAATGATTAAACGCATTATCCAATTAAAATTCGACACGGCATAAGTAAGTAGGTATTTTACATTCATACATAAGTTTAGATAACAAAATGACAATATATATAAATAATAAATTTAAGTACCGTTTAAGCAAGAAAACATATTGATAAAGCTTTTGCTTCCATTCTATCGTCTACACCAGAGGCGGCTACAGTAATAATCAATGCGGTGTTCTGGCATTGCAGTCAAGATAAACATATATGGTAAGATTTGCCACCAGATGTACCAGCACCACGTTGAAAACATATTTATCTAAAACCAATATACAGCTAGAAAGTGATTGGCTGAAGAAAAGCACAAATCCCGACGTATCATTTAATACATCGGGGTTACACTGTAGGAACGGCCAAGATTTTCTTGAGCGTTTTCTTGTCACCGTTCGCATAATCTAATCGATATTCAACCTACGAATGGAGTGCAAATGACATCTGACGTGCGTCATCGGTGTACGTAGATGGCGCGTCATGAATGTGTCGTTAGTAGCAAATTGCAAACCCGTATTTAAGCAAAAATTTGAGCGTTGGCTCCGATATAAGATATATAATATAAAGGGGCTGTAAAAGATAGTGTCATACCGAGCTGGTGCGCGATGTCCCTAAGCAGCTGTCGCTCGGCCAGCTCGGCGCTGTCAGCGCCGGCGGCGAGACGCGTGGCCTCTTCGCGTAGCGCTCGGTTTTCGCGCTCCAGCGCTCCTGTGCGCCTGCGCAGCAATGCCTCGCTAGCCGCCTCCTGCTCCGTCGGGGACGACCCCTCCTCTGTGTCATTGGTTAGTACCTGCATCATTTTATCCGCGTCTTAATCTGATATCAACTTGAAAGAATGTTTGGAATAATGATTACATGTACATTTAGTGGTATGACAAGTAACAAAATATAATGTATTAGGGCTTCGGAGCCGATATTGTTACGTCTCACATACCTTTGTATTTGCCTTAGGATATACAGTACTTCAATCTATTTGATTGTGTTTTCACGTTAGATATTATTATTTTAAGTACCTACCACTTGGTTTTCCTTGTGAGATGAATAAGACCTATACATATAATATGATATCATCTTAGGATAATAAAAGATTATTTATTCTTAGCATACTCGCCGGCTTATTGGTTTCAGAGAGCAGAATAATGTATAAACTGTGATTGTTATTTGCTATTCAAACCTAAACGAATCGGTCATTCATCGACTCTACAACTAGCTTCTAGTGGTAGTTAAAATCATTACGACTTTTTCCAATTTCTTGGTTGATATTAGAGAATAGAGAATAAGAACATATAGCGTTAATATACCTGCAGTAGATCTGCTTTCGCGTTGAGGTCGTGCCTCAGCTGTGTGAGGTGGTCTCGGGCGCTTCGCAACTCTCCCTCGAGCGCAGTGACTCGCGCCTCCAAACGCCCATTAGCCGTAAGCAATTCCTTACCAATGCGAGCCGTTAGCTCCAAATCTTTCTCTTTCTGAAAAGGAGCGCAGTATGTTAATGAAGATATGTGACTACCACCACCAATACCACCAATGAAACTTACGATTAAACATATTATAATAAAATGTATACTCAATAAACTGTCTCTACATAGCTAAAATCATATTAAGAAGCGCCAAATATTGAAGCGAAGACTAAGTTGTGAAAGTATCTATAAAAAATATACTACACCATCAATATTTGTTACATACAAAGGCACTGTGATGACAAACACTACTTTCAGAAACCATTCGGATACAGGACTGGAATTCGTCTTGATGACATGGCAGATACGCATCTCTAACAGAATTTCATAATCATAACATTTAACAAAACTTACTTCTTCTAATAGCCGTGTTACCGCTTCGATGTCATTGTAGGTTTTTGTCATTTGGCTCACCCTGTTGCTGCATAGAACTGTAAAAAGAACACCACTATGTAGCAAAAGTACCAACCACTATGCTTGATAGAGCATTTCTAAAAGCAAGCGAAAACAATATACAAGGAAGGTCTCTGGACGATAATTATGTGATTCTATCATGAAATCATACTTCATTTTATCTCTATCGCTAGAAATTAATCCAGTGTTGTTTTCACTGATAATATTGGTGCTGTAAAAGTGTACACAAATAAATGTCTAGACAACCACAAATTTTCATTAAACACTTTTGCTTATGATAAGTATTATGGATTTTTAATGTTTAATTAGTTAATCATTCTCATAAGAATAATAAACACTTTTATGAAACAACTCTCGCATGCCGGAAGTATCTATGAGTCTGGTTCAATTAAAAACCTCATAATTGTGATTCTTCTCATATATTAAAATTTCGTCACGGGTATGCGATATAAGAGTTAAGTGGTTATAACTAATACTGTCGTACTATACGTTACAAAATATACTTGGTCAATCGATTACGTTATAAAGAAAAGGGTGAGTAAAAGGGCCTCACACAAATACTAACATTTCTTTTAGTTGAATTACCGGTTCCGGGACTGGGTTAGATAAGTACATTCTTGGGCAACGTACTTATATTATTAATACCGAACACGATCAGATAAATGTATCCAGATAAACTACTTTCATTGGTATAATTAAATTCAAGATATCGGGACTTGTTTCATTCTGATTAATGTTTCGTAAAACTTAGATACCAAGTTTAATGGGAATGTATTTTCATATTAAATATTCAAAATAAATGGATATAATATCTACATAAATGCTTCACCACATTGGTAGATGGTTTTTATTTTTAAGATAGAAGACACTCAAGAAAATGGGGAAAAAAACTATTACCTATTAAAATCGTTAAATAAATGCATTTATTTATGTTGTACTCTGGTGCATTCGCGAACATATTTAGTGGGTCACGTTATTCCATTGCCAGACAGGCTCTGCACTGCTATGCATAAAGATGAAGCTCTTTTTGAAATCTTCGTCAAATAAAACACGTGATACGTTAGAACGCAATGTTAACGACCACTTTACATACATTATGAGAACCTTCAACATCACCGCAGACCGCGGTTTTTACTATTCGTCGTTGGATATATTTGCTTTGTGATTACTTAAGTAAACCAGAAGTCCTGGCGCGGTTACAATAATTTATTATCTACTGTTAGCAATTATTGTCTATATTCTGTGCTATTAGTCAAAATATAGAGACCTTATAGTCCTTCTAGATTGTGTTATTTTAGATTTATACATTTATAATTGTAAAAAGCAATGTCTATTTATAAAGCTACTGAGGTATTCCAACAAGTTCATGAATAATGTATGGTAATCTGGCGTTGCTCAAACGTCATAATATTATTTTTGGAAACTCTATTCTCTGACACCTCCAACAGCTACTTTAATTTAACCATCAGAATATTCTAAATAGGTCACGGTCAATAAATATTTTACATAGAAATGTACAAAAATAACGTAAAGTCTAAATTCATCTCAAAGCTATCCTATTAATACACCAATCGATTGAATCGGTGACCCAGATGTGGTTCGCAGACTACCCAGTTGTGTGTTAAGTAGTAGTATAGTACACATTGATTATAGGAGTAGATAGGGGTCTTTTAATAGAACAAAAGCTATTTAATAGGTGTAATCCTACTATAGTAGCGCAAAATAGCAGTACCTTTTGAATGATGAAAGATAGTGACAAAGACTAGGAAGAAAGAGTAAAACTCCATAACAAAGATTTCCCGAACTTTCCTATAGTGAAATCATTTCTAATCAAGACTACAAAACATGAAGTTGAAAAACAGAAAATTAATAGAATCAGAAATAAAAGGAAGTTTATAACAATTATAGCCATAGTCAATACAAAATTAGTAAATGATTTCGTTGAGACTGTTGGAGGTTTACAATCTTTAAACATAAATGCTAAGATACGTTTCAATTAATAAAACTTATACACCATTGGCGACTTTTGTATTAGTAAATCATGTTCAACATTTTCGTACTTATATCCAATTAGATACACAACTATATTCCTATAAATACAAAAATTATATCAAACCAGTATTAGCTGAATGTTTAATTGGTGTATTTGTAGTATTGTAGTGTTCACTCGTAGTTATTGTGTAATGTTTTTTACGCACTGAAAGCATTATAATAGTACTTCTATTCCAAATGCGCGTGTATTTTTTTCTCTTTATACGTTCAAACAATCACTGTAATACACTGGCACAATGGGCGGATAATTCAATACTATGCAAGATACTTCACGGACTCAAATCACTAAGTATCGCAAAACATCGTGTAAGCGCGCGCTCAACTGTAAACACCGAATAAAGTTTAGTTTTTCTGCTAGTCGGCTTGAATCACATTGATAAGTTATCATTGAATTGCAAATTTTGTGCTTTAATATTTATCATTCACCTATATTGCGATTACAATTACGTGTTCTAGGTAAATATAAATTATCTACTAACCCGAGAGTACATCATATGCGTTTGGCGTCTGGGCGTTCATCGAACCCCTATTGTTTGATCACTTAATGCAACATAACACATGAACTCAAAAATTCGAGGAATAACACTGTCTCAATATATAATTATGTTACATCGATAAACACTAATGCTTGTAACGTTGGCGACAAAGCGACAAATACGAGCGTGGAGTTCCCGATCAAGTTAGTGACTGTGGTGTGGGACGCACGCACTACGCAATGAAATGTGGACTCCATGGCGCTCTTGCGGAGGGCAAACAAAACATAGGTACTATTCTATTGTATCCATGCTGTGGGAACAGTTGATTACAAAACAAATACACATCGACATTTTTTTACAGATAACTTGGTAATTTTTCATGTCTCTAAATACATTGTTTCAATTAATTCGCTTTCGATTCTCACGTGAGTTCTTATTTATATTGTTTTAAGATTCCAGTATTTTATGCTAGTGTGCCTCTAAATGCTTGATAGAATGCAAAAGCATGTAGATATATTGGCCTATATACGAAGGTGTAAGTAGGTAGGTCGTATTGATTATTAAATGATATTACCCTTTACAATCATAATTGCCCCAGGTATAATTATTGCATTGAAGAATTTATGTTGATAACTGTATTTATCTGTATCCAAGTACATAGTAGATAGAAAATAAACTTTAACGAGCTACAAAATGTTTTACCGGCGAAGAAGCTTTCCAGAGTAAAAACTTATGGGAACTGAGTGGTATAATAGCTCCATTGAATGCGACGGGTACAGGTACGCCATTTTTTCCCACTCTTACCTAACACCGCGATTACAACGGATATTGATTGTGTTCGTGGTTACATCTCTCACACGATACTGAAAGACTTTCACAGTTTTTGTTACGCTCGTTTCCAGTAGGTACGAAGCATCCGGTGTTGCCAAACTCAACTAAAAGATTTTTTTTTAATTAGAGCTGTACTCTGCCACATTAACGTTTTGAAGAAGAGTAGGAACAAAAAACGTGTAAAATGCTTTTTTTTTATTTTATCAAAGAGCAGCGAGCATCTAACCACTATTGGTCTTTGTG
Source organism: Xylocampa areola (assembly GCA_935421205.1). Taxonomy (NCBI): domain Eukaryota; kingdom Metazoa; phylum Arthropoda; class Insecta; order Lepidoptera; family Noctuidae; genus Xylocampa; species Xylocampa areola. Next base: position 12,598,392 of record OW285206.1, read on the forward strand.
TAAGAGACTCTTGGTATTTTTTTATGTTTTATTTTAATGTGTCTCAGCGCTAAATTACTATGTTATTACCGTATCTTTTATTGTACCACATTTTACGCAACATAATTAATAATAAATATTTGTATTATAATTATGTTCTTTGCTATGATAGAGCCCGTATTAACAAATTCTGTGAAAAATTTAACTTGCTAGCGGACGGATTAAAAAATACAGCCCTGAAACAGACTACCTATTTTATATTTTATTCTATCAGTCTGTAAGTTGTACCCTTTGGGCACCGAATCCTAATAAGTCAACAGACCAATGAATTATGTCTCATTTTAATATCTACTATCTCAACATCAATTCTCGAAGCAAGATTTGAAAGGAATTTAAATAAATGGTTAGATTTTGTAATATTGTAATTTTTTTAAAATTTTCCACCTCTGGCAACTCTATTCAAAGTTACTAATAGAAGTAATACAGGTAATACTTAATTAATAGCTCGTACATAAAACAGCTGCACGTTCTTAGTTCTTACTACATACGTTTTACTTGTACTTTATTCTAAGCATTAATCAGACCAAGAAGAATAGCGACATTTATTAGACAGCAATGACAAGGGTTAGTAATGTTATTTTTGTATGATGGAAGCGATATTATTTCTTATCATCTTCATATTTTTGTTAGTATAGCTCTTCGTTACATTATTTGAATGTTTAGGAAACTAATAGGCATGATAGTAACTGCAATAAGTAGAACTAAAGTTAATGATATTATGCAAAACACTGCGTTGCGGATAAAAAGAAAAGCGAGGTGATGATCATACGACACTGGAAGTTGCAGCGAGCAATGAGGTGATCACTATAAAAACCGTACCCATCTACGGGTACTAGTACCTCTATCAAGGAGCAAGGTCCTGATGACGCGAAAGTATAGTCGGCCGAATTTGTCCCGAGCGACGTGGTACAGGAAGTCTGGGTATTCTCCGAGACACTCGCGAAGTTCCGCGTCGGGAAGGTAGCTCAACTCCTGGAAGAGCTCGCGATCGAACCCCGGCGGCGGCGAGGCGCGCGAGCTGCCCGCGCACCCCGCGCCCGAGCCCGCACAGCCCTCCGCCGTGACGTGCGCGAGCCGCGATCATCTGCTCCGCCCGCCTCACGCCGGCGATGATTGCTTTACGCCGATCGACACCCCTTCTATGTTGTACACTTGTATCACATACGATTCCTACGCACAGTGTCTCCGAAGTAAAGTCTCATATGAACTGAACTGACAAACCATTTTACACTCTGCTAAAACCAATATTTATACTGACGTAATGCCTGTAAAATCACGAGAATCGTGTCGACCACTCATTTGAGCATGTAATGGAATTATGGAACACGTCAGACGGGATCGTGTAAGTAGGCAGTGGATATCTGCGACACGCTCGGGTGGCCAAGCGAGCTGTTTAATTTAATTCTCTTATGAAATTCATAATACGCTAAGCACGATTATAGCGCAGGCAACATGTAAATATGTGTTAATATGGGTAAGTAAGAACACGAGGTTAAATGTTAACACTATTGATTAAAACCGAAATGAGGACAACGTCGGGCACTCCCACCTGCCTGTAGCCTACACAGGTATAATATATCAAAAAAAAAAACGAACAATAGACAGACAATTTCTATTCTGTAGAGTTCATAATTCAATGCAAGGTAACCTGTAATATTGACTGATATTGTTTAATGCAAAACATTTGATGATCTCAGACCCAATGGACTGTAAATCATCAGTTAAGTACTTAAGTTAGTCGTGTTATCAAGGTCAAGCAAAAAAATAATCATTATCTGTGTAATTGCTTAGTTGCGTCTAATTTCCTATGATGAGCCTGTAGAACGCTACTGACATTGTTTTGAAAGAATAATCAGAGAATAACCAAAACAAATTCATTAAAAATAATTTGTCTTTAAACAGTTTTGGGTCGCGTATCAGTTGAATAAAACTTTTTTGTTAATTTGCCATTTGATCTATCTAAAGCAGATGATTTAAGCAGCGACACAGTAATTTAATTAAACACTTTCGGTTCATATTGTTTGTATATATTGTATGAATTGTTCATAAATCTTATATTTTCATAGTGGAATTAGTGGATCTTTGTCATTCTATGAAGTAGTTTATCGAGCCTGTACGTTGAGAAATGAAGGCCAACCCGCACGTGATTTAACATAGACGGAAAACAGCTTCCCCGAGTGGCTTTACACAGCAACCGGTAATGTAGAGGCATACACACGATCAATATTTTCACTTGAGTAAAATTATATTTATCAAAATATTTATCTGTATAAAATTATATATTTTGGATTAATTTACTAGCTTGATGGTCCGAACCCTGATTGTAAAATTACCTTACAATAAGTATATCTAAAAGATTGAGCCTTTTTTTAATATTCATTTCATGGTCAGGGTCATTTTTAATGTTTGTTCACCTTCGTTTATTCCCGCTCGCCTTCCGAATGTTTCTACTTACTCTATGGCTATTTTTCCTGCTTCATGTGACTGTATCTACTTTTTGTTAGACTTTTTTCTCAACGCAATTAAACCGACATTACATACATAATGTTACGCATGAAAAATCTGCATATTTAACCAAAATAGTAATACCGACGTATCTAATCGACCGGGTCTTACTGGTTTAAGTTACTAGACCGAATGATTTATCGGTCTGTGTAATTTATGAAATATGAGAGTATCACCCATGTTAAATTATTTTTACTACGTTATATTTTTTATTTAATTTATTTAATTAATAAAGTTTTTTTATTTTTATTTGAATATGTATCTATTATACTTATTGCATTTTTGAACGAAAACATTGATGATAAACGTGGTTATTTTTATCAATGACATTGATCTTATATTTTGCTATAACAATTACCTTACAAACTTTATACCTAGCAAAATGAAAGTAGGTTAACAGAATTATGACGTAATTTTGGCCCTGTACGCATAACCGCGAATATACTCATACCAATAAGCAGACAATGTCAGACGCGTTTTATGGCACCATTAACAATGTCGTGGTCGGTTTCAATTATAGGGTGTATCCATCAAGGGACGCGTCACATGACGCCTCACGCTCCATGCTAAGCAACCATCTCCGAGTGAAAGGTACACAGGTATTATTCGTAAACATCGATTTCAACATAAGTAGTAGGTGCGCCACTATGCATACACAATACATGATTCACTTCACATACCGATTATTTTAACACAATTACAACTTTACAAGACCTAAAATATAGCATCGATAAGCTCTTGGATTAGGCCACAAAATAACAGTGTAAATTCCAATCTAACCACTGAAATTACACACAAAACAACCTTTATCTCAAGACAAGGCGATTTCTTTTAGTAACGGTTCTAGTGTTTGAGGCCAGTAGTAATAAACTTTCACGATCAAGTGCAGGTGTCTGCAATACGGAGGCAGCACGCTATTTGCGCGATCACGACACATATGAACGGTATCGGGACAGATTTACGCAGCGAACGACCGACCACGTCCACTTCCGTCGATACCATACCAATAACTAAAACTAAATTAGTATTCTACTCTTACATTCAAGGCATACTAAAATTACACACGACGTGCACACCATGTATGATAATTAAACGGCGCTATTATAAACCTCTCACTGAACGAATTCAAATAAGATAAGCTGACAGAGATAAGGAGCACGCAAGTGATATGACAAAAAACAAAGTGCGAGTCTTATTAAATTATCAAGTTTTATAGAAATTTTAACTACCTACACTACATTATTGTTCTCAAACTAAAAAGCAAAGCGACTATAGTAAGCGCAATTTTTATTATCTATGATGCAGATATTTAACCGATATATTAATTTACATAAATTATAATGACTAACTTAACTTGTAAAATATTTAATAAAACTATGTTTTATATAAAAAATGTATTTAGGAGATGTATAAAGTAAACGTTATAATAGTAAAATAGTCATGACATGATATGAACTAACAAAGGTCTTAGGTTAAATAAGCAAGTGTTGTACGTACGAGTAGGAACCTAAGTTGCAATTTTTTTTTCTTGTGTAATTTAATATATATGGATAAAATTAAAACAAATTTTGATAGTTAATTTTGGCATTGCACTGAGGCGAATTAAATTACAGGGTCCGTTCTAGGTGCTGACCCACAAAGATTTTATTATCAAGAGTATTTCTACACGATATTAACAAATATAAATCGGTTTTATGGAAATATTTATTTCATATCATTAGTATTTTTTTTTAATGTCACATCATAATATATTTTTTTATGTTTATGAGGTGAATCTAGCAGATCAGCGTTAATTTGTTTGGACAAGAGATGGTTTTCTGGTCTTTTTAAGGTTCAGCAGATATAACTTCTGCTCCTATAGTCATAACTCATACAGTACAGATTGTGGGTGGGGGCGTCAGTGACTCAGCACCCCCGTTTTCCCCCCGCCCCTCCCAAGGCCACTGTCCTTCAATATAATAGGTAGATACTATTTTTACAACTATCTATCATTGGCGTTATGTTTTAAGAAATATATTTAAAAATACATATATTGTTAAAAATCACTAGCACCTCATGATTGTTCAACTGCTGCCCGTTACGCGTGATGATTCAGGTTACGATACTATATTATTTCCTAGTCAGCGGTTAAGCGCGGACAGCCTAGTATCATTCTTTGAATTTTATTGTAGCTAAACTAACATTACAAAAAATATTGTAATCTACAGGTCACACAGAATGATTGTTTAGTTAGGTGTTGAAACAAGTAATGTGTTTTATTCTCTTAGAAGTATTTTTTAATTGAACTTGACATTGGTAATTATTATAATCATAAGAAAAAAAGGTTTTTTTTTATTCTATCCATCTAGTTCACTGTAATATCTTCTGCTCATTTTCTCAATTACCCAATCAAGATTAATACAGAATTCAATGTAAAATTGTATGCTCGTGTGTAAATTATATAAAGATTAAAGAAACACTTGACTGTATGCACGCCACGCATCCCCTACACGAAGTGGATATAGGGTGACCAACAATTTGTATGTTATACTTATAAGAATTTATTTATAATTATTTTTGCTTTGTACATAATTATATTCTATACATATTACATATATGTAAATAATCCGATATGTAAGCCTAAATTATCGTAATATGTATAACTTTCTACTATATTTAAACTAAAAAAATAACAATAGATGATAATAGTTTAGCATTATTTTTACCGCTAAGTATAGGTACGATAAATTTAATTAAAATTAAACTGCAGCGAAATTGCATTTTCATGAAAGCCTAAATAATACGCGTAAATGCAAGTGTCAGATATTTGCTGTTGTTTATTTTTTCTATAATACTACACAACACAACAATGAACATAATAATTATGCTCTCACGGTCAAGATAACAGATCTGGCTCACAGCTGTTGCGCGTTGCGACTCCGCGACGCCGCGCGCCGTCGTGTCTCGTATCCCCCGACTCCCCAACCACCCTCAATCGATGACGCAAAGACTTGCCAATTTACCTTCTACAGCAAGCCGAATACATATTGGTATTACCAGAATGCTAAATAAAAAAAATACGTGTAGACACTAGTAAGACTATAAGCAGAAAGCTTAACCCTCTTACATAAGGTATACACCACAAAATACAGTCTGTAACAACTCAAATTTAAAGAACTTTGGCTTCGCAACCGTACAACCGTTTCTGTTGCAGAAGTATGAGACACGTGTGTTATAAAACGCTATGCTACACCGGTTGGTGCAACGGTGCACCTCTACTCTCTAAGTTTAGCACTGGTCGGGGCGTATGATGCGCGATGCGTGCGGCGCACGGCGTTTTTCGGCGTCGCGGTATCGATCGTCCCGTTGCGACGGGCAATGAGGGAAGCACGCGTGCCGCGTGGCTACCGGCGCGACCGGCACTGGTGGTCGCGCGTCTCATGCTCGCGCAAGCGCTGTGCTGCCACAGATATGACTAGCATACCGACCACCGGGCGGACAAATACGTCACATACATAAACAATGCGGTCGAGTCTATAATATACGATATATCTCACTCACTGAACGCTACGGAATTTGTGGGTAGAACGCAAAATAATTAAAAAGTATAAATAACGAATTCCTCCGAGCAGTCGGGAAAATTATTATGAATGAAGCTATTTCCTTTCAGTACCTATTTAGTTAATGCCCCTGAGTTATTGTTGAACTGCAATAAATTTTGACGGTCATGTTTAATTGCTTACATACCCAGTGAATTTAACTGTTACTTCATCTAAAGTTACAATATTAAATGGAAAAAGAATACGGTCGCTTAACTTTATAGTTCGCTAGTCATGCGTGAATGCTTTTCAAAGATTTATCTTGAATTGTTACTTCATCTTAACAATTTTAAGTACCCTATTAAATGGTTATGTATAAGGTTATTTTAACTATAATAAAAAAACCTGTTTAAATATTGAATAAAATTCCTTGCCACCATACATTTTACCGACAATAATTTATATGTCTACTTTTACTTTCAATTTATGTAGATATCTAGAATATCGCCTAAAATAGAAGTAGTAAATTTTTACTACCTGTTTAACATAACGGTTAATTTTTTATATGGTGTATCTTTTATATTTTACATCGATCCTCATAAGTAGGATAAAAAGTGCAAGTCGTTTGACCAAGTATATGTTGAACAGATTCTGATGTGCCAAGTATTGCAACAAAAACAAATTTAATGTTGCCTTGGTAAAATATTGATCTGGCCTATGACTCATAAGCAGCACCACCCACAATTTAAGCAACAACGTAGGTTGATGCAAATTTTTACTTGTTTGAGATAGAAAATCATATACATATACCATACGATTTATTTTACGATTATTTTTAGTAGTAAATGAGCAGACGAATTATTTATCTTGAATCACTTACAAGAAAAACCTTATATGGGTCAGCTGTGTGTATATTATGTCCAACTAAAGCGCAATATATTTCTTGTTCTGTCTATATTTTAGCGTTCTTTCAACTGAATCCAATTATAAATAATCAAAATATCATCAACACACGCATTGAAAAAAAATCTCAATTACTTTTTTTTTAAGTTGTAAACGTATTACGATTGACGGGCGAGGTAATATCCAGTAAAGCATAAATCTTTTAAACGTTTTAGGTATGGGTTGCCATTAATCGTGGACGAATAGGTCCTGTTTTTATTTATACATAAATTTGGTGAAAATAAGTAAGGAGTAAACTCTCTTTTTAGTGATTTATTAAATTTCTTTAAAATGACAACAGATTTATTCACGTATTCTAATTTACAGCTAAGGAAAAACGAAACCATTACATTCCTGAACAATGAGTTGTTACCACAAACTGTTTTTCAGCGTTTAAACACATAAGTTTTATTTTTTTTATAACAGATTTGGGTTCGCTCTTGACCTCGATATCGCTTATGCGACACAACGAATTCCAGCCTCTGCATTTAGGTAATTACGAAAAGTGGTAAATATACTTTTGTGCTTAGCTTGTGAGCTATGAAAAATGTGAGCGATTTTGTATTTTCGTGTTTTAAGTGATTTTGGATTTTCCACCAATATTTTGCAGTAAATAGCGACAATCGAAGTGGTAAGCATCTGAAGCTACCATTATTACTGTATAGGTACAAGGACAAAGTTAGAATAATATTCAATTGCGCCGAGGAATAAGACAAGGGGACATAAGCTCATCGCCTTCAAGTCATAGGAATTAACGATAATGAAGAAAAAAAACGGTAGTCGACGAGCCACATTTGACACCTATCATTTGATTCAACTAAGGAAGTGAAGCGTTCAAATCGGAAACGATTTAAAAAAAAAACGATTTAAAATTTTATGAGTAGGTACTTAATCGTTTAAAACTAAGTATAATAAAAAATTAAGAAATTCATTCGGTTATGGAATTTATAATATATTATAAATTCCATAACCGAATACACCGTAGACACCGAATATAAGAAATTGAATTTCTCTATCCTCTTAGAGAAATAGAACATAACTTCAAGCCAAAGTTTTATTTATTCATTTTTCTATGTTAGTATATAATTTCTTGTATCAATTCTCATATCTGGATCGAAGTAACGCTTTTTTTTTTATAGTTCATCACCTTCATCCAGTCTTCCACATCTATCTTGCCACAAGCTTTTTGCAATAATGTATATTTTTTGTTAAATGGTGGCTTTTTTTATATAACTTGTATCTGATAAAAGATGCATCCTTTTTCGATGCACGTTTGAAGTACTTATGTAGTTTCCAAACCAATTTGCACGATTTAAGAACTATTCAAAAGTCGTTTAGACATTTTGAATAATATATATATATATATGTACATATATAAAAGCGGGAACAGTTCAAAATGAAAGCCGAGTCAAAAACAAAACCAACAGAGGTACCGAAAAAAACAGAGAGATCGCACATTAAGTTGGACGAATTGCAAAAAATAGCACAGGTGTCATTATAATTTCACTTGCTAGCGTCAAGCAAATTGTGATCATATTAAAATTAAAATTAAACTTAATAACTTAAATTCTTTACGTAAAATTTTTGAAAAGGTAATGCTTGATCAACTTATGTCACATTTTAATAAATATATGATTTTATTAGGTAGATCAACAACAGACGCAGGTGCTGATTTAATATCTCATATTCTGGAGCCTTGGGAAGATTCTCATGATGCTATTGGTATCTTCTGTGATCTTTCAAAGGCTTTTGACTGCGTTGATCACAATACGCTCATCCGTAAATTTAATCATTATGGAATACGAGGTCAATCTAGTGAGCTTGTATTGTCCTATCTCTCTAGAAGACAGCTAAAAGTAAGCGTTATTTATGTGACGTCATCTGGGTCCTTGGTTAAAATGGGTGTACCTCAGGGTTCTATTCTAGGCCCTTTTTTATTTTTGGCATACATTAATGATCTTCCTTATATGATGTCTGAATTATCTGATATCATATTGTTTGCAGACGATACCTCCCTTATTTTTAAAATTAACAGGAAAGACCGTGAGCTCTTAACGGTGAATGAAAGCTTAAAGTCCTTATCTAAATGGTTTGCCGCTAATAATCTGCTACTTAATACAAGTAAAACAAAATTTTTAAAATTTTCTTTACCTAATGTTACCCAACTAGAATCAAATTTAATTCTTGATGGTAACAAACTCCAACCAATTTCAGAAGCCGTTTTTATAGGTATTACTATTGATTTGAAGCTGCAGTGGAGTCCTCATATCTCAGCTCTTTCTAGTAGATTAAGCTTAGCTGCATTTGCAGATAAAAAAATTAGCTCACCGACATAGCAACAGCTAGACTAGTTTACTTTGCATATTTTCATAGCATTATGTCTTATGGCATTCTGTTGTGGGGATCGGCAGCTGAGGTAGAATCTATCTTCATTCTACAGAAAAGGGCAGTTCCGGCAATCTATGACATGGGTCCACGTGAATCCATAAGAGACTTTTTTAAAGAAATTAATATACTTACACTGCCCTCACTATACATTATCGAGAATATTATGAACGTCCGAAAAAATTTAAAATCTTTCAGTATCAACAGTGACTTTCACAACATAAATACTAGGAATAAACATAAAATAGTAGTGCCAAAATATAGACATAGAATGTACAAAAACAAACAAATCATATTTAGGTAATTGTATACGCTTCTATAACAAGCTGCCACAAACTATCACGGATCTTACTGGTAAAAAGTTTAAAACTTATATTAAGTCGGTTCTTGTGAAAAAAGCCTATTATAAAATTAAAGATTACATTGAGGATAGGGACGTGTGGCGTTAACTATTTTCTGAACATGTGGCTCTCCTGGCAACAGGTGATTGTGGAGTATCATAAAATTAAAACGGAAATGACTGAATTGTGTCAGTGACAATGTTTTATTGACCTGTCTTGACATTTTATTCAGTTTGAAATTTATAAAAAATTTCATATAAATACCTACTGATACTGTATTTCAAATATGTATTTAAATTCGTAGCCCATAAAACATGCTGTAAATGTGAGCTCAATGTAGAGATTAATGACTCATGTGACTTTACTAATTATTTGTATTCGTAGCATTATTTATTAGATAATATTACATCTCACACATTAACCTCCATTGTTCTTGCACCTACAAATTTTGTAACTATGCAAAGATCTTGCATCTTTATTGTATTATTTTATTCTAAAAGAGTGTCTATGGAGTTTCTTGCCGGTTCTTCTCCATAAGACCAACTTTTTGGAACCGTGCAACTAAAATCAATTGACGTTTCATAAGTGCATGTAATTTTGCCTATTTGAAATAAAAACCTTTGACTTTGACTTTAATAATATAATGTACCTATGTGTTTATATAGCCTATAAAAAGTTTTTATATTATATTTCATATTGATACTTTAGACGATTATAACGATTCTAGTCACATCACTTTATTTAAAAACGGATTGACTGAGAACGTATAATTATTTATATTTTGTCAGTACATAAATGCGTATTAAAAATTATTTAAATCCTAAATTACATACCATGATAATTATACGTGTCTCGAAATTTTATAATAATTTCATAATTATTATCAAGTGTATATTCAAAATAATTTTTATTCACTACCAATATTAATATCGTCAAGTTACATTCTATACTTCTTTATATCTGTCAAATGTGGCTTCTTAGATCTCGTCGATTATAGTACATCTGGTGATATTGAGACAACCGCAAAGACCCTGCAACATCCAGGCAGATTCCTAATTGAGGAGGACATACCCGGTAGACTTTAGACATAACTAATTTGAAGTCCAATGCGATTGTCATAACCATCTAGTATTGATATGGCATCATTTCCATACCTCGTGATATTAACTGTTTCAGTTAGATGGCAATACTTGCGCCGGAAGACCGCTGTTCATTTAATAAGATTTTGTCTTGCATAAAGGTCGATGAGTCGGCAACACTACATTAATTATTTTATCAATTTATGATTCATTCCATTTGATGAAACATTAAATACCTTCCATAAATATGGCATAAGTGTCATCTGCATATTTTTATGAAATATAAACATTCAAAGACAATGCTTAGTTTATGTTATAAAATCACTCGTAAGTTATATAAAACATCATGCATACTTACGGAAATAATTAAGAGTCTCCCTGATCTGGTCAGGTGTTAGCGCGAGGTCCTTGTCGCTCACCGGCAGCGCCGGAGATGGTATAAACCAATCCTGATTCTCGTATCCTGAAAACCACCAACACGTTTGAAAACAAACCTTTTATTTTAAATAATCATAATTGACATCATCGCATTCGGATGAGAACTTTGCACGTAGCTCAATTTATATCAATTGCTCCATAATACGCCTATAAAAATAAATTAATTGTTACTACTCATGAACCCAAACATAAGGCATAAGACCGTTGAATCACACAGTTCCGCACATTTCAACCGCTGTTAAGCGCATTATCCCACCACCAAGGTACCAATTCAAATCTATTCAGATCGCGTTCTATTACAATGACTTTTAACTAAATGTCGAGAACTAATGACTAATAATACATTGCTTTAATTTTACACCTGTGAGTACACCCACTTTACTACGGGGCAGTCGTTATTATATCATATAGATAGCATTACACTTTTGAAGTTATACAATAGCTGTAAATATATAAATAAGTCGGTCTACTTAGAAGCCTCTAAAGGTTTTCCTTAATATGCAGTTACAGGTGAACATACGTAAGTACAAAGGAAGATAACAATTTCTTGTAATTGATTAGTTGAAGGGTTCACTCATGACTCGAACGGTTTTAACATTGAAATATCTAAGTGGTGTGGTGTCATATGCAGCGAACCCAGCAAGTTGACAGATGGCACGCATCAGACCGGTTGGGGACGCATACTAGCCAGCGGGCGATGACTCGACCGATGAGACACTATTATTTATAGCGCCTAAGACCGGCGCCGGCGCCGGAAACCGCGACTCAAACACTTACTAAGAAGGAACACCACATATAGCTCGCTTCAACTTTGTTGAATTCTTATCATTTCTTAAAACATTTCTTTTAAACATATTAAGAAAACAAGATTTAGAAAATGGCATTCCGAAATAAATAACGTCGCTGTAACATGTTTAAATGAATGAATAATATAGTACGATACAATCAGGTGTTATTCATTGAATACGAAACGAGGCTTGCAAAAGTAGAAAGTGCGCGTTAACTTAGAAGAAATATGCGTGGGTATATATGTATTCATTTTATTGCACTTCCTTAAGAATAAAGCAAATGACTGCCAGCTTAATGACTATCATTCGACTTTATAGGAATATACGTAAATCAGCATATAAAAGCGAACAAAACTTAATAATTAGGCACGTCCGGAGAAGACACAAATTAAAGACTTAAATAATGAAAATGTCCTAAATTACCGTTTTACTTTCACAGAGTACTTGTAAAACGTATTCCAATTCGTTGTGTAGCCCGACATTTAGAGAATCTATTGTGCCTCTGTCTCGCAATAGACCTTGCCATTCCAATAGAGTAGTTGCACACCGTGGTTCAGATGGTCTGGAAACTAAACGTTCTAATTTATCGGTATGTATGGCGAGTATCGAAACTGATGCATTACCTACTATTTGCGTCATAGTACAAAATTACAAATACATCAATAGTTGGAAGCTTTCAATCATTAGACCTATCATACTACAATGGGATATGGGAATAAGATTAGCTCTGCTATTTAATACACCTAACAACAGAATACTTATATCTCCCAGCTTATACGCACTGACAACAACGAGAAAAAATTAAACGCTCTCATGTAGGCTACGCCCTAGTTACTGAGCACTGACCTGATGAAATTTACGCAGAACTACTGGAACAAAACTAGCACGACTCGATTTTAAAGATGAATATTTACTTAGGATTTTTCTCGCGTTTTTTAACAGACAATTCCAGATGTCTACTTGTTGTACTTGCACGTAACTAAAACTTTGTGTTTGTGTGTAATAAATGTATTAATATACCAAAATAAATAAAGCCCTTGAATAAATTCAGTTCTACATTAAACGAGGAACTCAATTTTGTATATTTTGTCCAAAGTATCTTTTTTATGTGTGGAATATCCATCATAGTCATCCACTAACCTTTAGCGGGAAAATAACATAGAATTTTAACAACTGCCCATTTTCACTATGGGCTCGAGACGGCATGCAGTAATATAACCTCTCGTCCGTCAAAATAACCTCCAAGAGCTTATTTGTAACATTGTGGACAACAAATAAATAAAATTTAAGTGTTTGTTTGTAGTGTTAAAATAATAGTTTTTTTTAAGCTCATACAGTTATCTGCACTATTCCTATGCCTAAAAATCAGTTTTTTTAATATTAGTTTTTCTGACTGTTTGTTCCAGCTAATCTTCGGAACGGCTGGACCGATTCTGATAAAATTTTACTGTCAGGTCAGTAGACTATTTACGGAGTAACTTAGGCTAATTATAATATTATAATACGCGGGTGAAACCGCGGGGCACACGGCACAGCTAGAAATAAATAAATATCGGTATACGTATGATACAATTACAATGACATACCTATCGGTACCGCATAGGATTTTCACGGATGGTGCAAAAACTTTGTTATTAGCCGTTTTAGTAAATAACCCTGACTTAAATACATTATTATTTACCGCTCAATAGAAAAATAAACTTTGCATACCTTATTATGTACAAACTGCTATGACAATTAGTACCACATGGTACGTGTCGCAAAAAAATAATCTGTATCAATACAAACACCTAACGTGACCTACGCAGGATATTTTATACAGGATAGTATCATTGAAAATTAATATAAGATAATTTCTTAATTTTTACTGCATCTTTGCTCGTTCGATAATGCTTTATATTTATGAAATTTATAATAACATAATGCTTTAATTTTCTGAAGCAAGTTGGCATTAAAAACCGAAGGTAAGATAAAACATTACTTAACGCGTGCTTTGGCTTAACATTATTCCTGTCACCGTCACTTTACTTTCGAACTACAATAAATTGTAAGATAGAGACTAGAACTTAGCTAAGCCAAAGCACGTGAAAAATACTACAAAAAACCTTTCCAATAATAATTAGTACATAAAAGTGATACATCAGTCTTCCCTTATTTTGGAAGGTCAGTGGGTCGTCTTAGGGGCGAGCGATTTCAAAAGAAGTTACGTAATATACGATTAGTTAAACAAACTACTCAACACTTATCATTTACAATTTTTGCTAAGACACTATAGGGCACAAGCACTCCCTTTTATGCCACTGCTCTCTATTTTGTTAATTCACCACTCACTATTAAACAATCTTGTCGAGATGTTTCTGACAAGTTATAGACCCATCTTGAGTCGGTCTCCCTGCGCTCCAAGCAAATGATTAATTTTGAATCGACTAAACTATAATTCTCAACTCAAGTGTGCCTTTTAGCCTCCCTACAGAGACTAGGTACAGTCAACCTTACGTCCATGTTGACAATTAGGCATTGCGTCTTGAAGTAGCATAGCTTAAGGACGGTTTTCGTAGTTCAAGTGTTATCTACTACTGAAATGACGTGCAGTAGTCCGTACTCACTCAACGATTTCAACTCTTGTGAAATATTCAATTGAAAGACAAAACAATACCAAATGTATTTCATACTGCTCAATTTAGACTTAAATATAATTTTAAATCTGGCCATGAGAACTCAAATATTGATTTTGAGTGAATCCAACCAGAAATAGCAATAATGTCTCGTCCGCCATTTTGACTACGTGACTTCATAGTCTCTACTTTTGTATAAAAAATATTCATACGTTTCACGTATGCGTAATCGTATTTCCAGAATAGTTTTATGATCAGCAGCGATCTGCTGGTTTCAGATATTAATCTAAGTATAAGCTGAAAGAAAATACATCTACAAGATATAATAACTATTTTTAATAACTACTAAAAATCGTTGCGTCTGAAGCTTTTTTATTAAGCTTAGAAACAAAGTGATATTAATGTGACAATAAAAAAAGGTAATGGTTGGATGATAAAATAGCATCAAGGGTCTTCTGAATGATTCGCTAAAAGCTCAATGAAGGAAATGCTTTGCTAGTTTGGAATTTATTGAATGGGTACTGTAAATCTACAAGCAAAGCGCATAAAAGTGTATGTACCTCCAAATTGTGTGAGACTGTCGGCTCTCAAGCGATATTTTGGTATACTTTCTTGTAGAAGACTGACTATCTCTACCTCGGGCACCTCCTCGCTATTGCACACCTCTGTTGACAAAAGAAACATTAAATGGAAATGTGCTCGCTTCAACAGTTTAAAGTAGCAGATCTATTCGAAGTAATAAGCAGTGAAGAACAAGTATGGATCAAGATAATGAATAGTTGGAAAGCTGCAAGTTTTAACGCAATGTCGTGACTAGAAAAGTTGAGCGCATTGCAGTATTTAACTGTATAGACGCTTTGTATGTTGCACGGAGTGTCTACTCTCCGTATTTAGTATGGGTATGTAGCTTGCAGACAGAATCGATATCTGCCTCCCGGCGCGGCGGCAGCCCGGCCATCTGTGGGGGGCATGCACTTCTGTAATGATGTCCTTGCACTAAGCTGCGCACTGCGACTTGTTTAATATTTAGTTAATGTGAATGTTCCTCGTTGGTCTAGTGGTCCCAAGCGCGACTGCTGAGCATGAGGTCTCGGGTTCGATTCGCGGGTCGGGCAGTGATATTGAGTTTTTCTGTTAGAAAAATTCTCAGTAGCAGCTCGGAGTTTGTAATTGTGCCCGGTAGATGGGACTTAATAACAGCATTGGTGAAATGTCGGTGTACAACTGTGTACACCTCTGCCTACCCCTTCGGGGAATACAAGTGTGGTGCTATGTTATGTGTTATCAAATAATTTAATTACCTATTACGTACATATATTTAATCACAACATGAACTAATGTTAGATACAAATATAAGCAAACCAATAGACAATTTAAACAATGATAGTAATTTTAGTTGATGGAATTGAAAGAGCGCATTGCGTATTTAAAGGAATTGAAGGAATCAACTGAGGATTTATTGAGAGTGAAGCTTTTTCCACAAAAAAAGAAACCACACAAACTTTAGAAGTACCTTAGTCACAAGTCTTCCCCAGTGAAATATAATCTAAAAGTCTAATACCTTTTTACGGGTTCACAATGCCATTTCACAATAATTGTGGCTTTTATATGTCATTAGTTAAAATCGCTTTAAGTATGTACATAGCTACTAGCCGTTTACAAAAGCTACTGTTGATTTGATTTTAATAAATAAATATTTTAATACTGTGACGATATCAGAGACAAAAAGATCATCTTTCGTGTGATGTGTTTCTATTATCCATCGAGCTGGACGCTTTTAGTATTACAACCTCGAGGAGAATTGAAAAAAATATAGAAGATACTGCTTCCAATGTACCTTTCAAGTATTCCGATGAATCTTCTATGGTAATTTGGTATGTAATTTATAGGGAGGTACTTGTAAGCAGTCAGGATGAAAGGGGCCCCGCTGTATAGATATAACTTTCAAATTTAAATTTCACCTATACTATAGCCATATTAGCCATCGGGCATGCGAACTTTAGCATGGGTCCACCTGTGTCGGGGAAATACTTACCTTACATGAAGATTTTTTTTTTTCATTAAGTAATCCATATTTCTGTTTTATATGCTCGTTGCTGTGTATGCATTGATTCTTTGAGGACGGTTTACAATTCGACTATAATTGCACTTTAATCGAGATCGAATGTCTTCGTAGATTCTAAATAATTATTTCTAAATATTTCCGTAATCCATTCAATAAAACTCAACAATGATTATTTAAAAACTCGTCAATTATATTTATAGGCACTTAAACAAACGAAAATTTCGTCTTTAGAATATATTTAGGGTGATGATATCAGTGTTGTAGTTTTGTCTCTGGCGAATAATAATAACCTATCGCTATCCGTGGGTAAGAAACGTGTGGTGGAGTCAGAAACGGGCGAGTATTTGAAGGTACAATCATGAATTGATAACCTCTTATAAATAAGATAGGTATTCCTCAGAGTTGCTCCGATAACAAAGTGGTCGTCAATCGCACTACGTAACTCCAAAAATACGTATAATATCATGTAAGTAACCGGATATATTCTTCAACTATGGCATTACCTCGTAATTCAGGTCTGATAACTGCTAATTCAACACAGTAGTGATTGGACCAAAATATAACCCCGTAATAGGATATCTAATGCCTTGATTAGCATTACAATGTTATCAGAAAAAATTGACACAGCTTAGCGACATTCAAATAATTGATAGATATATATAGGTACTCGGTTAACACGACTACATCATTGAACTGATAATGGTATAAAGGTTTCATATTGATATAAGCACTGACGCGTGAACATTAAAAGAAAATAATTATAGCTATAGATATCGAGTTTCGTTTGCCATTAAATGAAACTTTACATGTTTTTAGTTCATTATAAACAGTACTAATAAAATTAACAATAATGGCGGGTGTTTTTTTTTTACCATTATTGTAAAGCAAGTGCCCATTCCATGTAACAGTTTTTATTTTTGTGTATCCGTTGGAAACTGTCCAAAATTGATGGTTACCCATCTCTTACAGATTACAGGTGCTGGATAATTTGTAAATAAACAAAAGCAATGTGTTCATTTGAATCAAAAAAAAATATTTTTAATTTTTATTAACATTTTATGTAAACCTGTTTACTTACATTTATTCATAAAAGTTCCATTACCATCTTAGTCCAAACCATGGACTAATTATAAAGGTCTAAACAAAGGTATGAACTCAATAACACAATATTTCTCACGCCAAAAACATGCCCTTTGGTTATATGAGTATAATAAAAATAAACGAAACAGACGTACAAACAACCCATGTCTACGTGTTTGTTATAAAATGCCTTCTACACTACCGTCCAAAAGTTTGGAAGCAGCAAGGTAAAATCAAATAAAAGACAACAACAGCCGTCATTTTTCATTTTTATTGACCTTAAATTAAGAATTATACAGTCACTAATCAAAAATGGTCAGAATTTAACATACAATATGAAAATTAATTTAAATTTTAGCTTCATCGAAGTGTCCACCTCTTTCTTTTATTATCTTCTCGCATATTCTAGGCATTCTATTAATTAGTTTCTTAAAATAATCTTCATCTAATTTGTTCCATTCGCTCTCCAATAGTTGCCACAAATGTTCTGAGCTTGTTGGAGATCGACTTTTCACCCTTCTGTCGAGTTCATCCCAAACAAGTTCAATGGGAGAAATGTCAGGTGATTGAGATGGCCATGGCATGATTTTTAAAATATTTTCGTCGTTTTTGTCGTTCAAAAACTTCTGACACAGTTTCGAGGAATGCTTAGGATCATTATCCTGTTGAAAAGTGAATCCAGGACCAATGAGACTCAATCCACTGGGTATAGCAGAATCTTCAAGAATTTTCAGATAGCCGTCCTTGTTTAGTTTTCCGGTTATCCTCACTAGATTTCCGGGTTTATTGTTGCCAAAACACCCCCAAACCATGACATTACCACCACCATGTTTGATAGTAGGCACTGTACATGCTTCTGAAGCCCTCTCTTTTTTTGACCGGCGTACAAACACACGTCTATTGGACCCGAAGATCTCGAACTTTGACTCGTCACTCCAAAGGACATTTTCCCATTGATCTGTTGTCCAGTTTCTATGCGCCTTTGCCCATCCTAGTCTATTTTTCTTATGTCGAATTGTTAGCTTTGGTTTTTTAGCAGCTACACACCCTCTTAGTCCTGCAGACAGTAAACGTCTTTTAACCGTTGTTATTGAAATGTGTGTTGCTCGCGTTTCATTCACAGCTGCGGTTATTTGTGGTGCAGTTAAGCGTCGATTCCGTTTAGAGAGAACTCTAATGAAGTTATCCTCTTGATTTGTTGTGGATTTGGGCCTACCAGATCTTTTTCTATCTTCATTATTCCCAGTTTCTTGTTTTCTAGCAAGCGTGTAGTGGACACCTTTACAAGAAATTCCGAGTCTTTCTGCGATTTGACGTTCACTGTATCCTTCCTCACGTAGAGTACAAATAGTGCTTCGCTGTTCAAGTGTGATTTGCTTGTGTTTAGCCATTCTTAGAAGAAAAAAAAAATATTTACGGTCTCAGCAGTAGTCAAAATCATTCGAATACAGGAAATGTTAATATCACAAAACATCACGTGCTAATGCTCGAGTGCGATTAAATAGGGTCCAAAAAAGTTAAAAGTAGTAATAATTTTCAATAAAAGCACAGCGTTGCTTAAAAGAAAGCACCCGACAGATTAAGTCATAAAATACGTGTTTTGTCAAAATCAAGGAATTTGTTAAAACTTGGTGAATGTGGTATGATAATCCTTTTCTTTTTGTGTGAACAATCGTAAAAGGTCGTAAAACTTATTTTAATTACTAATTTTTACCGCATATTGTATGCAATGTTTAGTTTTCTATGAAAATAGATGTGCTTCCAAACTTTTGGACGGTAGTGTATATTTGCACAGACCTCCTAGCAATTAGTTTTCCCCATCATGCACAGTAGCTCTATAGCATTCGAAATTAATTATAGTAAAAGTATGTACGTAACAAGTTTAATCTGTTTAGTTTTTTTTATTTATAATTAGTATAGCTTATTTCTCAAATGTATCTATAAGGGGGCAGGGTTAAACTACAGACCGCTACCTTCTACGATCCTTATACTCCATCGGCTCGCCTACCACATAGGGAAAAGGGTGAGTTAAGAAGATACTTATGTGTGTATTTTAATGGTGATAAACAGCGTTACTTCAATGAGGCCCATAAATTAATTAGGTAGTTTCCAATAGTTTATATTTAAGTTTTGTGTCGACGTTTATGCAATGCACCCTCTCTAATATAGACTAAAGTAATAGCTCACCATGACTCCAAGCAAGCAGCAAATCCTGTTGCCTCTCATGCAACTCATCTCGACGCCGCGGCCGAGGCCGGTGTCTTTTTTCAGTCATAATCTTGCCACATATATTGCACTAACTTGTCCTATTTGTAATTTCACATCACGCACATATTTCAGGTACCAACAAATACTTCAATATCACTTTCTCCAATTCATCTGCGGACGTGCACCGTGTAACGGACTCCCAAACAATCAACGATGTAATTAGCTACAGATATGAGATAATGTACTCAACGTCATAAAATCCGATAACGAATAGCGCGAAACCGATCGGCTACAATAAGCAACAATGATCGAAGAAAAAATTAAAGGATGAACGTGACTTATCAACGATCAATACTATAACAATGATATTTTTTTAAAAATATAACAATCTCTTCGTTATGTAGCTCGCAAGAAAGTCTCACGCCTTAAGGTAACTGCATAGCGTACTGTACAGATGAGATAATTGACTAGAAACTGTTTGCTCAGACACCGGTTCTCTGCATTACACCCATATCGAACCGATCACATGCAAATTTATCATTGCGTCAACGTTCATCGCAGGTTCTACAACAATACACATATTATCTTCACTCTACACTATAATGTGAACGTCACGAGTGTCTACACATCATGAAAGTGTTGGGGAACACTATACCGATCGAAAATGGCAGTAGAGATCAATGTTTAGACCTTTAGTTATGGTTTACAAGGTTATAAACACAGTCACTGTAGACTTGTCGAGACAACGTAGGTGACGTTCGAAAAATTATCAAGTGCCACTGGATGTAGATAGTATAGATAGATACTTACTGTCAAGAATTTACCTTTACCGTATAATTTTAAATAGATGCAGTTCTATGTGCAAACTTGTCCCAATTTCATGAGTATAGAGAAATTTTACAGGCATTCTATTTTTGTTAGATAGTGGGATAAAACAGTTACAATTGATATGGAAAAGCCCTGTAAATAGACTCATTGCGAGGCCACACGCACAGTTCAGCGGCGGAGGCGGTACGGTCGACGTACTCATTCGAATAACCAATAAAAATAAGGATGTCGTCAATATGTTGGCATCGCTACCATGGCGGGGTCACCTCCGCCACGGGCTGCCCCGCTAACTCGGTGACGTAATTTTGTGACCCTGTCATTTAGAACATGATTAAGGGCCCAACTGTATAACATAATATCCCATACATTAAAACAATAACAATGTAAATGATTACATAACAGTTATCCGGTTTAACAACCATAGCTTTGTATTAAACCCAATTGCAGAATTTTCAGAAATGCCTTGCCACGATATAAATCAGTGCTGACCCAATGTGGTTTGATTCAGACTTCATATGAACTGTATAGTGAATTGATTACATAAGACTGACAGTTCATAGCACTGCTACGATGTATTAGAGTAAATATAACACATTAATTGGATCTTTGTCTTTAAAATTATAAATTCGCTTACAATTCACTTTCGGTTTTTAGACATCTTATATCACATAAAATGAAAGCCAAATAACTAATTCGTTTCATATCCTATACTATCGCTATAGTATATAAGTACCTAGTAAACTTTAAGACTACAATTATTATGTTTAAATATGACTGGTTTAAGGAAAATACCTATTAAAATGGGTTGTGAACAAAGTTAGTGTTCAAAAATGGTTTACGTGCCTTTTAATGTAGTTGAACTGTCAAAATTTGGTCTTCAACTAAACAATAGCTGGTTAATATTTTTTAATAAATTAAAAGTTCACATTAAGTAACATAAACAGGCATGCCATTCAAGACAAACTTTAACTTTGTTTGCAATACCTTTCATTCTTGTATTAGGTTGAGTTTTCAGGTTGTCATCAGAAGACCTTGGTGATAAATAAATAAAAACACTATAATTACATCCTTGAAGCAACTGATTGTTATAAAACTTGTGAACAGTAAGAGTTTGCGAGTTCCTAAATACAATAATTAATCTTTACAAGTCACCACACTGTCTGGTATACAATATATATACTACTCTAAATGAAGATGAGAAAAATTACAATCATACTAATAGCTGTGATAACTTTAAACACAATAATGAATCAACCGAATTGTATTATTTAATGCCGCTCATATTTTCTTGTACCTATAATAACCGTAACAACTTTTTTTTTTATTCAATTATCTTAATAAAAAACAATGAATGAACAAACGGTAAGTCTCCTATGTTATATATTGTGCGAGCGAATTCTTCGCACGCAGTTGGGAGGTGGACACGCGGCGATCGACTGGATGCGCGCGCGTCGCCCGCCCGCCCAGAATAGCCACCACCTGGCACCACGCCAAACACACGCCTTCACAATAATTTTACCCCATTCATAATCTTAACTTGAAAGTCCTTTATGAGAAAAATACAGACAACAATAACGTTACTATCTCGTTTTAACATTATATGACCAGCTGTTTAGTCATACCAGTTAAAAACACTTGAATAGACAGATAGACATCATGTTTTGCAAAAACAATAAAATTCTATTATAATTATCCTTTGTCACACTGAATTTAAACTGCAGAGTTTTCTACTGTGATGACTTTTACCATGACTAATTAATTATACTATACATAACTTTTTCAATTTCGGATTGAATTGAATATGTCATCAGGTGCTTTGTAGGAGTCAGCATCAAAATATTATAGCCATTCAAAGGTTCAAAACAATTAGAGCTTTTTATGAACAACAACTTTGTGGCAATTTTTTCTGTTGTATTGAAGTCTTCTATAGATTTATTTATAAAGGTTTAATCAATGGCTGTGTTTCTGTGATTTTGGAACATTTTGAATGCTACTATACTCCAGACGATGACTGCACAGTGGCTGGACTACCCATACACTTATCGCTGGTGGCCACGTTTATTGTGCAACGCAACGAAAGAGCGAGAGGTTCAATAAGTTTTATGAGACTCCCTGGGCTTAGCAAGATATTCTTACTAGTGAGATATATTTAATTAATACATGACACAACTGTACCTGTGATAGTGGCGACGTGGCGTACTGCACGCGGTGCTAGCGAGGGCGCGCGAGCCGCATCCTGAAGGGCCGCCAGCTTGACTGCCCTAGAAACAAGAACTACTGTTATAAATTCCTACGACTTATTAAAAAAAAATGATGAAGTCCTTAAAAGACTTCAATTGTCAACAGATGATGCGCATTATAAAATTTAAGTAAACTTATTTGAGAGAGGTCTCCCAAATAGATTTACTTCAAAAAAATGCTTGTAATGTTAAGAAACAGTATTTCTTCAGTATAATCCATCCCTCCCGAGTCCCTGGTATAACCGGCGGTACGCACAGAATTTTATTCCGACTCATTTACCTAATGTGTTGAAGTGCGCTGTTGCATGATTTCCTATGTATTTGGCCTAGCTATTAAATTATATTATTATGATCACTGCCAAACAAAAGTTATCATCATCTCAAAGTTGCAAAAAGACAAAACAATTAAATCAAAAATATTTCAATGTTTGTTTATAGTATGTTGTCTCCCTGAGTTTGACTGATAGTAATTGGAAGTTTACTTTAATCTATCCAGGATTATTAATTTCGTCTCTTTAGACGGTTTATTGAGTCAGGAGTAATTGTGAGCTGGTCTGCCAGTGAATTTGTATGATGGTAGAGGCGCTTTATGTAGACTACTGCACAGGTTCTTATTTCCTCCTTTACTGTACTTAATTGCAGATGACGATAAACCACTGCGTCTTTTATGAACCAGGAAGCATTAGCTATTTGCTTTACGATGGAGTCTACTGCTCTTTGTATTATGCTTATATTGGCGTCGCAGGTGGAAACCCATTGTTGGATACCATATGCCCAGATAGGCTTTAAGATAGACCTGTATATTATAAGTTTATTGTCTAGTGACTGTACAGCCCCCGATATCGATATAGTCTCTTTTGAACCTGATGTGGTCTCTCCAAATCAGTGTTCTGTCAAGGTACATTCCTAAGTACTTGACGCAGTTGTGGTGCGGGAGCTGTTGGTCACAGAGGTTGACCGATGGCAGTTTTCTCGTCTTAGGGTGAATGTTCCCAGGTACTCTCCGAGAGGTCGCCGGCAAGATCAAAATCTTGTTGGCCTCTCTTGGGGAGTTGGGGTGGATCGAAAAATCCATTCCCACCCCGGACGCAGAAAAATCATACACAGGGTCTAAATTTTTGGGGCTGAGTTACCCGCATCCTTAGGAGTGAACCCTTAAAATGGAATCCCTACACGTGGCCCCTAGGTGGTTCAAAACAGGCAACATAACTCTGGTGGGAGGCTTCGGCCGCGGCTGGTTACCACCCACCGGAAGAAGCCATGCCGTGAAGTGACCTAGTCGTGTTTCGGGATGTAGTCCAGTGCAGGTGCAGGTCTAGGCAGTTGCATCAACTCCCCAACTATCGTTTTCCCAAAATGTATCCACTCTACTTAAGAATGAATAGATTTATTCTGGATATACGTGCTCCATCCTCGGCCACTCCGTCTTTTACCATCAGGCGAGTTGGTGGCCAAACGTAGAACCCTTTTTGATAAAAAATAGGCGGCTCAGCGCAGTGTTACCTATCTCTAGTTACCAGTAGCTCAGTATATCAACACAGTTGGCAGTGGATGAAATAAATGTAATATTAAAGAAATTACAGCCGAGTATATACAAGATCTATTATGTTTTGGCGAAAGGGACGCGTGTCTGTGGGTGCTTGTCTCTGTGGGCGCGTGTGTCTGTGAGCTGCATTCAGTGTAAATCCAAAACTGATGTCTTTGCGAGTAAGCACCAAGGTAAAAAAATCCGATGGGATCTGAATATAATATGCGGTGACCCACTGGTGAACCTTCAGACTTCGGTACTACCGTGTTTTTAGAGCAACTGTTTACGTATTAAAAATATAAAGGTACTAGGACCCGGTAGGCATACCTACATTTGCCTGTCGCTTCTGGATCCTGACCACAGCGCCACCCACCAGCTCCAATTAGAATATTTGTTGCATTTTAGCTGCTCTATCTAGGCCTACCAGATATATGTTAAGTTACCAGTAGAGATGGGTAACTCAACAAAATTCCTTGCATGACCATAATACGATTTGAGTTAACTCCAAATTGTGCCACGGCAAAGTAGACTGCAAAGCGCGCCGCGAACCGTTTGCACCCCGCGTTCGCAGGTTTTACGCAGCGTAGAGCAGGCCAAGTACTTGCATTGAGTGAGACAATGAACGAGGGAAATTGGTTCGGCAATGTGCTGACCACAGTACATTATATACGAGTATAGAATCATCCGTATCTATTTCATTTATGCTCAATGAGTCAACTTACCTGGCACAGTGAACTGAAGTGGCGCTATTGCGCGGCTTAGCGCAGTGTTACCCAACTCTAGTTACCAGTAACCCAATATATCAACTCAGTTGGCAGTGGATGAAATAAATGTTATAATTAATTTCATTCTCAATTTTACATTAGTGTCTCATAAATACAAATCTAAACAATTAACTAATCATTAAAAAATAGAATAAAATTCATTGATGTAATAATACTCACACAATCACTTCAGATGACCACAGCTGGTTGAAATTATACTTAAAATCTGGAAAATAAAATATCCTCTTAGATATAAAAATTATAACTGAAGTTATTTTAATAAGGGTAGTTAGAGATCATTTCTTTGCTGAATTATATGTAGTTTATCCATGTTTGTATTATAAATAAGCTTAGCTACTAGCCTAGCCCTTCAGTTTCAATTCCAGGACTTATGTATAATATGAGTATCTATATATACTAAATCTAATGACTATAATTATGTTTAATGTGATTGACTGCCTCGCTGATCTAAAACTATCTTATTGGTCTAGGACTATCTTGTTGGCCTAGAACTATCTTGTAGGTCTAGAACTATCTTGTTGTTCAAGGATTATCTTAATGGTCTGGGACTATAATGTTGGTCTAGGACTATATTGTTGGTCTAGGACTATATTGTTGGTCTAGGACTACCTTGTTGGTTTGGGACTATCTTGTTGGTCTGGGAATTACTTGTTGGTCTAGGACTATCTTGTTGGTCTAGGACTACCTAGTTGGTCTAGAACTATCTTGTTGGTCTAGGCTTATCTTGTTGGTTTGGGACTATCTTGTTGGTCTAAGAATATCTTGTTGGTTTAGGACTATGTTGTTGGTCTAAGAATATCTTGTTGGTCTAAGAATATCTTGTTGGTTTAGGACTATCTTGTTGGTCTAGGCCTATCTTGTTGGTCTAAGAATATCTTGTTGGTTTAGGACTATCTCGTTGGTCTAAGAATATCTTGTTGGTTTAGGACTATCTTGTTGGTCTAGGACTACCTTGTTGGTCTAGAACTATCTTGTTGGTCTAGGCCTATCTTGTTGGTCTACAACTATTAATTAATTTATTTGTACGCCCAAAAACATAACATAACATTGTACAAAGTAAAGCGGAGCACAAAGGTACCACCCATCATGTTGGTCTAGGACTACCTTGTTGGTCTAGTGGTCCCGAGCATGACTGCTGAGCATGAGATCCTGGGTTTGATTCCTTGGTCAGGCAGTATTTTCGGATTTTTTGAAAATTCTCTGCAACAGTGTTTGAAATTGTGCCTATAGGTTGATAATGGTTGTAGGGAATAGGATATTAAATGCTATGCAGGGGATTTAATAACAGCATTGGTCAAATGTGGGTGTACAATTGTGTACAACTCTGCCTACTCTCTCGGGGAATACAGGAGTGGTGCTAGGTTGTTAGACAATTGATTCATAAACATCCAAATTCATGAAACATTTACATACTATAGAGATCAAAAGGTATCAGGCACAGGACCAACGGCTTCACATGCTCTCCGAAGCACAGGGGTACCAACTTCCTAACTCCGGACTGTTACTGAGAATTTCCTAACAGAAAAAGCCAATAACACTTTGCCCGAGCTGGGAATCGAACCCAAGACCTTTTGCTCAGCAGCAGCACTTGTGACCACTAGAAGAATGAGGCAGCCATAAAATATTAGTAGGATAGGCTATCATGAATATCAAGTTCATATAGGGACTTATTATTTTCATTTGGGCCCCAATCAAACCTAACTAGACATTTCCCCTTGACCCCTAGACCCCTTTACTAAACATTTCCCCTTGAAGGGGTAATATCTCCAAAACAGACTATATTTTAAGAGAGTGACTGTATTATATTCTAGAAAGGGCATCAATTCAAATCGTTACCACTATGGATCTCTAAATTTCCTTAGCTTTATTTAATTTGGAATCCATAATAATTGTTAAATGCACTGGCTTGTTAACAAGAAACTATTAGGCACAGACATGCTGCATTTGTATAACAATAAAAAAGATTTGAAGACAATCAGATTACATACCATTGCATTTTACGAATTTAGTTCCTTTTTTTAAGTTTAGATAGAATAGATTATATTTGTTTTATATGATAAAGCATTCATATTTGTGTCTCTTACCACTGGACAGCAAATTATACCTGTGTATGAACTACATCGTTAATTGTTTGACACGTTTGAACACCAAAATTTTAAGTAATAATTCCATTTATTAGCACTGCACAAACATTCTCACAAAACTCAAGCACTCAAGGATGTGATAGCAAAGCAACAATAAGTCTACAGGACAGAGTGTGCATTGAGTGTTCTTTCAGCATTTAATTTATTTATCTTTAAAATATTGCTATACACGAGTTCCCTTCTAAAAATCCAGCAATGCAACTTACTAGCTGCCTATTCAATTTTAAATGGAGTGACGTAATTTCTCGTCATTTTGTTCTTACGGTCGTCTCTTCGACGGTAATTTTAACAAAAACCAGTTAAACTTACTGTCATAATTATTTACATCATCGCTGCAACTGTGACCTTGCTGCCAAAAACCCCAAAGACTCCATCCATCAGTCTTGTAACAGTTCTTTTGTACACAGGCGCACGTACGGTACAGAAACCAAATTCTCACACATATTAAAGACACATACAAATAATTGGTTTAATGCACTAGATATTACTGTTTATTTAAAATTTTACTACTATTTTAAATAATTTTAATTCCCGTCCCCGCGTATCTATCTCGATTTACTATTTTACTTCGGTTTGGTTAGCCGTTTTTTTTTTTATTCATTCATCAAATCACATCACAGAGAAGGAGACAGAATTAGTTAGTGTTGCAAGCACGTAACAAAAGTAATCTTGCTAAAAGAGCAAGCGCTACTTTAGACACTCCGAGAGTGCCTAGGTATCTAGATGTTTTATTCCAATATTGACTATTCCGGAAATTTAATTCCCGTTCAATTAATATATAAAATATTAGTTTAAATTTGTATTTAAATGTCATGCCAAAAGGCGCAATAACTACGATCGCCATTTTGTGACGTCAATACTCAGTCAACAGAACTATTGTTAACAAAGGAAATTATTTTGTAAATCTTATCATTGGTGCATAGTGCCTCAGTGAGTCAAAACTGCACTGAAATTAGAAGAAAGTGGTTGCAACATGCTCCCCAAACAATGAAGAAAGAAGAAGTAAAGGACGTCCCCTATTGATCTATATGTCGCAGATGGATGGTAGAATCCGCATTACCAAAACAGTACTGTTTTATAAAACTGCTGAACAACGTTCAGCTGCATTGCCATTGCGATACGTTTAACAAAACTGCTACCCACCTTTAGACGTAATGCAGAATGACATATCTACAGTGGGACAGGTTTGTTTATTGTATAGGTATATTAAATGGATTGTCACCACTCAAGTAAAAAAAAGATACTGTATTCTGATTTGACTTGCCGTGGCTGGGTCGACCACTCTTATGTCTGTAAGGTTAGAAAAAACCTAAACACGACGAAGATGACGGGTAGTTTGCTCGCTACGCTCGCTCACTGTCATCCCCTTCGAACCTAACCTGTCCGTGTCGGGATACATGAAACTCCCGAGTTCGCTTCGCTCGCTCATGGCTCAATTTCGTTTATTTTCTTTTATAATCCCGATATATTGTCGACTTTTACAGTGGTTTAGTATTTATGTCATTCAAAATATTCATCTTATTTTGTCTATTGACAAATAAAATAAAGTTAGGTTATTATTGCTAAGACATACAGATACATATGCGAAAAAATTTCGAACTAAAATCAACAATCTGACAGTTCATTTCACACTGTTTTACATAATCTCTGATCGTTGACCCGCTGCATTGATAAACGCAAAACGTTCATACAATTCTGCGTGTTATAGTTCAGTAATCATATAAAACCGCTAAACGTCGTTCAGCTGTTTTTCATAACAGCACTGTTTTGTAAAACAGCAGATTCTACAATCCATCTGCAACATATATAAACATTTCGTTATTGAAATATCATACGATTCGATACAGTCATAGAAAAACTATAAATGCATCTCTTTTTAACTTGTGATTCTACTAGTGTAAAAAGAGAAAACCTTAATTTGACAGTTTTCTGAAATTGCAAGTAATAAATATGACGTCACATATGACCAGGCCACCGGCCGGTTCGCCATTTTAGTTTCTCTTTCTGAGTACTTTTGACAGTGTACATAAAGTGTCATTTGTCATTATCGTGAAACTTATTATAAAGATTTTCTTTGCATAAAACATCTTGAGTGCTGATAATTTAATTGTGAAGCTGCGTTTTAGATTCAGTTAATATTTATTACTGTTATGTCATCAGTGAAAACAATTTTCATAAGTTTCGAAAGGTATATGTATTTTTTCTGGGTTTGTTTATTACGTCTTGTTTACAGGATAATTTAATGTTGTTCTTCTGATTTAAACAACGATTTCGATTATGTTTTCCTCTATTTTTTCGAAAACATTTATATTGAGTATTTTTAATACACGGTATGTGTTATGATAATAACCAAATTACGTAACAATTTTATGGTTACCAAAAATGAAGTACTTAAAAAAGTGGAATCATTGGGTCAAGAGAATATTGATACCAGCCGCGATAAAACATTTGCATGTTCTCTACATTTTGAAGAGTCCTATATAAATTGAACTCTGGATAAAATAAGACTTCAAGACAATGCAATACAGTAGGTGTTGCATTGGTCTGCTTCCTAAGGTAAAACCGTAAAACTCCTAACTGGCTAAATCTTTTAAAAGACGAGCGGCCATAACCGTGGCCGCACTCCTTTTCACAATAAAGAACAGACTTTGTAGCTCGAAAATATTGAGAAAACATTGTGTCCTTTTAGGGTTCCGTTCCTCAAAAGGATAAAATAACACCTATAAGATAACTTTATTGTCCCCCTGTCTGTCTGTCTGTTAAGACCTGTTTTTGCAGGAACGCGTGGAGGTATATATAATCGTGAATTTGTAATTATATCATAAAGAAACATACAATTACAAACTTACATTTGCTGTTGGATTAACTTTGAACGAGTCGTATTCGATATATGAGAAAAATAATCAAGAACAATATGATAAGGCAACAAAATCAAGTGCTGCCAATAAAGGTGACGTAGGACATATTTGCATGGACAATCCTGAATCAATTCAACCTGGGACGGCAACTATGGCGAAACGAATAAATATTTACTATTTTATTACATTTGTGTTGTTAGTAAATAATATGTAAATGTTTTCATTTATGATTCCCATAATGATAATCAATTGGATACATAAGATAAGGTGACGCTTATGATAACGATTAATTGATTCGATCGATGTCATAAAAACGATTACCTAACAATTTAATAAATGCCATGGGCAGCCATAGGTAATGGGCGGGGCCTTTTTAGTTTCATTTTTGGCGCACCCAATTATTAGACATGAGTCCGATATATCATATCGTAACTAAAATCGGATATACACATATATCATATTGTATCGATATGCCACACACAGAAAACTGTTTTTACAATATCGATCAAATCAAGCTAACTAGGAACTATATCGACTAGGAACTATTCATATCCGTTTACGTAGCTTACTCAACTTCTCATATTCATATCTATCTCGTGGCTAGATATTCACCGTCTCTCTGTCCAACTGATGACGTTACCGGGTGTGAAAACGAGACGAAGCGAATATCGTTCAGCGTTTGCTGTAGATATCTAAAAACTCTCCACATCGATATCTAAAAACGGTTTTTCATATCGATATGAAAACTTCATATCGGGTATGTAACCGTTTACAGAAAATACCAAAAACGCCCATGGCTACAAATTATTGTTTAGGTCCTCTACCTATTCTTTGGTCATAGCTGCAAATTGACAATCAATCGCCTGGGTAGTGACTTCACGCAGTGATTGGTGTTTCGAGTCACATGACACATATATTGAAAATCATGAATTTGTTTAGCAAATTAAATATATTTACGAGTTATTATACTTATTTTCAAAAACACTAAATATTCTAATAAAATATATTCTTTCATTATAGCAAAGTTTTATATTTTATTTCCACCACTGTCAAATACCCAATTAGATTAGAACTGAATCTTAACCAAATATGGCCGGGCTTAGCTAGTAATTACTCGATTAACCAGCAGCTTTTGTTTAACGTATTATAAACCTCATAGATGCTATGTTGGGCTCTCTGACAGGGGCGGCCTTTGAGGTTGGTGAGCATGGCAACCGTGTGGGGCGTCGCTCTTACAGGGGCCTCACGCACTCACGCACAACTCAAGAAGAAAAATATACGGTACTAATAGTACCTACTAAACTAATAATGTATATTCGAATTTCGGTCTTTTCGCTGCGCATTATTTAACTCACGTCACGCCACTATTACGTAGTACTTATCGGGGTGTATACGATTTACGTGTGGGGATTTTCCGGTTTTCATTTCGTCTGTCTGTCTGTCGTCAGCAAAAGCATAACTTTTAGATAATTGAGGTTTAAGGTTTTAAAACTATAAAATTTATTTAGACCATAAAAATTGTATTTTTTTACACAATAAAGGCACAAAAATGATTAACATTAACAACAATTAACACATTAGTGAACAAAAAAGTAGATATCTTCCAACAATTAAACTACAATTTACTTAATATATCCAAACGTAACATATTTTTATTGCATAGGACACCTAAAATAATTTTATTTTATATAACATATTATTTTCATTCCAAATTATGTGTTATTGATATATTATACTTTATACCAAATACTATCATTATACTTAGTATAGTTGTAGCCATGACCATACTAACTACAGTTACACACATGATAAAAATGAAACCTGAAACAAAAACGATTATATTTATCCTCTTCAACCTTTACTGATATTTTTGCTGTAACATAAAATTTAGAAAATGTAAAAATACTTTTTAACTCACTGTGCCCCGCGGTTACACCCCCGTATAATTATATTTTAATTAGCCTAAGTTACTCCTTATATATCAGGTAACTGCCAGTAAAATCTTATCAGAATCGGTCCAGACGTTTCGAAGTTTAGCCGGAACAAACACAGACAGACAACAATTTTTAAAAACAAATTTTTAGGCATAGGTACCTTTCAAATAACTGTGTGAGCCTTAAAAACTTTTATTTTGACATTACAAACAGTCACTTCTATTTCTTTATTTGTATTGATGATAAAAAGTTGATGAACTGATTACCAAAACATACCTTCAATCAGAAGAATAATGATAATGAATATGATAACTCCTATTAATATAATAAAAATAGCTGATAAAACGGCAATAAGTAGAATCATAAATGCAGAAAATAAGACAGTTGTTAGTATAGGCCTTTTCAAAAAATAATTAATGATATGGAAACATAATGGTTGGATTTTTTCCGTTGTTTCACGATATTTCACTAAAAATGGTCCTGAAAGAAAATATATAGTAATAGTTAATAATCGCACATGATTAACAATACTATTAAATATCAAAGAATTACAACGTTTAAATTATATGCTTGATGCATCTAGAAGCCTTATATACTAAGATTAATCTCAGAATATGTATATTCAAGTTCACTTACTGCATGATACTTTCACCGCTACCAAAAAGGCGTTCTTAATATTTATTTCCATTTTATGTTTCGACGATTGATGGAAATATTTTTTTATTTTTGTATAATGTGGGTATTCAGAATGATTTATAAAGTGAAAGATTTCGTTAATGGATGCTAATTTCAGTGATTTTAGTTTTATTTTATATTTTTCGATACTTCTAAATATATTTCAGACCATATATATATTTTAAAATAAAACAATTATTATCTTTTGCAAACTTGGATAGTTTACAGCTCTAGATAAAACAAGTCTATAACAGGAACGCAAATGACTCCATCTAGCTCCCCGCAAGCGCATGTGACTCAGCGATTGGTCAAATAATGATCTGATTAAAATTTATCGGTTAATTGTTTTATCAAATCATTCAAGATACACACATCAACACGGTCTAGGGATATTGCATACTCAATTAAATAACTCGAAAAGTACTAGCCGCATTGGAATCTTTTATACACCGATTTGTTTGTAATTTATCTCAGACTAATTCCAAATTAAAATTTTTGAAAATTCTTTTGTTTCGGTGGCATAAAAATGTCTTGATGTGTAGGAGAGGGAATTTTCATTTGTGCGAAATTTAGAAAACAATACGAATTACATTTAGTTACAGTTTTTTTTTTCATTTTTAAACGAAAGATAAAGTTAAAATTGAGGTATTGTAGCCATGCAACGCCAACATTTGACGAGGGCGGAGATGTTACGAGCTGTGGGAATGCTGGAAGCTGGGTCTGTTCAGCGTAATGTTGCTGAGGCCATAGGGACCCACCAAAATGTAATTTCAAGATTGTGGACACGCTATCGTGCCACAGGTGAAGTAGCGGAGAGGCACCGGGGGCCAAGTCGCATCACTACCCCCAGACAAGACCGAATTTTGCAAATTACTGCGCGAGCTCAACCAAATGCAACGGCGACTCAATTGGTCCAAAGGCTGCGAGTGGAACACCAAGTGCTTGTGAGTGACCAAACTGTAAGAAGGCGACTGCATGAAAGCAATCTACGCTCTCGTAGACCACTCCGGGTCCCACCTTTACGGAGAGGCAATCGTGGACGACGATTAGAATGGGTTCGGAACCACGTGGACTGGGGCCGTGAACAATGGTCCAATGTGCTGTTCACGGATGAATCCAGGTTCGGCTTCCATCCAGATTCACGAAGGACGCGTGTGTGGCGAGTTCCTGGACGATGGAGCCGTCTTCAGAACCCTCAGGAAGTTCACCCATACCAAGGAGGAACAATTATGGTTTGGGCAGGAATTCGTCTTGGAGGACGGACGGATCTCGTTTCGGTGCGGGGCAATATGACGGCAGAACGATACGTCCAACAGGTGCTGGGGCCCGTAATCTTGCCCCACAGAACACAAATGGGGCAAGATTTCCTGCTCATGCACGACAATGCCCGGGCACACACGGCGAGAACGGTAGCAGCTTGGTTACATACACACAATGTTAGGGCCTTAGACTGGCCTGCTCAATCGCCAGATCTAAATCCCATTGAGCATGCGTGGGATATGCTGCAAAGAAGAGCTCTGAAGGAAGTTCCTGAAAATCTGGCTACAGAAGATCAACTTTTTGCGCACCTCAGAAGGACATGGGACAATATTCCGCAGCAAGACATTGACAACCTTGTTCTGAGCATGCCGAATCGTTGCCGATGTGTTATGAACATCATGGGCGCTTTCTCAGACTACTAACTTCAAGTTTATAAACACAAATTAAATGATTTTTCTATTTTTTTCAGTTTTTACTCATAAATTAAAAGTTAATTCATATACGGTTTCCGTCTATGCTTCATTTTTTTTCCATAAAATCCTGAAATTTTAATCGAAGTACCTTAACCATTACTAGAAAATGGTAGAATATTAAATAACGTATCTTTTAAATATATACATGTCATATAAATAATTAACATATTGATAGTAATTCGCTTTTTTAAAAATATCCCTAGACCGTGTTGATGTGTTTATAAACGAGTTTCTTTTTTTGTTTTAATAATGGGTTTTTCGGTAATAAACTTGCAATTTCATTATAGGCTGTAGAGTGTAGAGAAATGATCTGGACCTTTATCAGATCAAAAGTATGGACACGTTATGGTTTGGCCCTTTAAGGAATTAGTACTGGAGTATACGAAGAAAGTTTTGCATCTTTACGACATTGTATTAACTGCAAAGTTAGTCGTGTCGGTTCGGTCACCTGTATAGGGACTGAATAGTAGGAATGACGTCATCAAAAGACATGTTAAAATGTGGAAGAAGAATTCACGGTAGTCAGCAGAGGTCGAGATGGCTCAGTGGTCAGAGCGCCTGGTATATTTATCCGGGAGGCGAGGTTCGAACCCTGCTCACGACCGTATTCTTTTTCTATTTAAAATTATAACGCTAAGCATGCGTTAATGCTTTTCAAATATTTATCTGTATTAGTATTGGAGTAGTTTAAGCGAGCGTACCCCTCTAGCCACTGGCACATGTGGCTACATGTATGGTTATAATGATAGTACACGATTGTAATCGTGTGTGACACAATTTTATGTGTTTAGTTTTTTTTTATATGTGTTAATACTGTTAATGTAATTTATGCTATTGTTGTTTTAGTGCAAGTTCTTTTATGCTTGTGTATTACCTCACCCCCAACCTCACCACCACCAAAAGAGGCGAGCAAATTTGTTCGATATTTAGTCACACCAAACCAAAAACTTTTGCCTCCGCCACTATGACTAATAACAGGGTATAATATAGAAGCACGGGTGGGTAGAAGACTGCAGATGAAAGCGGGCATTTGAAAAAGAAATGTTTTTTTCTTTTAGGCGTAATTAGAATTTTGTGTGTTTACATTTAAATTTTCTTGGCTTAAGATGCTTATTAGATGGCAATATCATTTATTTTTAATATATTAATATTTAACCATTCCTTCCTATACTACTTATTTTTGGGTAAACTGAAACAAAAGCACCTGTTATGATTAAAATTAACTCACTCCGTGTATTATATTTATATTACATTTTATTAGACCAATTTAGTAAAATTCCTTCTAATAAACACTTAATAAATATATTCTGATATCGTATCGATAACGAATATAACATCGGTGTGGAACCGGTGTGCTGTGTTCACTGGTTAAACGATTTAACACAACACTAGAGTGATTTTTACACGAATCTGATTGAGATCTAAATAAGTACTGTATACGTTATATATTATTATAAAATCCATAAACTTCGCAATATTCCGTACAATAATTACGGTAAAACAAAATAAATATCCAATGCAAAGCCAATACAAAGTTAATTTAATATTTCTTAAAATCACAGCTCATAAAACCACACCCGGGCATGATGGAAACTTGCTTCAGTACTTGCAAAATAACCTGATAGAACACTGTTTTTATGTAATCATCCCAAATTAATTATAACAAATAACACTATTTGATATACCATAACAATGGATGGCAACATAGGAGTTTTTGCCATGTGT
Source organism: Xylocampa areola (assembly GCA_935421205.1). Taxonomy (NCBI): domain Eukaryota; kingdom Metazoa; phylum Arthropoda; class Insecta; order Lepidoptera; family Noctuidae; genus Xylocampa; species Xylocampa areola. The sequence goes on from OW285206.1 coordinate 12,634,845, forward strand.
GGTAGGAATTTTCAGTAGGAACATTGAAAATTGTCAAACAAAAGTAGTGTCACCTTTTTCTTTCATACATTGCATCGCATATGCTAAAAGGAGCTAAGAATATAATTATGTAATAATTATACATTGCTAGGGCCAGTCGCCCATACTTCTATTTAGCCATGGCCAATCTGGCATTCTCTTTTAAAATATCCTTTTTAGAAAGAGAGCGAATGCCACCGTAATTAACTAATTTCGAAATATCCTTTTAGAAAGAGATAGGTAATATTTAAGGTCAATTCTTTTGGCTTGAAGTTGCAATTTGTAGTGTTTTCTCCATTTATGATCTTACTTCATGATGGATGCATTTGTATTTTTTACGCTATTATGAACATTATAAGCACAGATTATAAGTGACTTCCAATGCGCGCATACATACAGACGTTAATTGATTAAAGTTGCAAAACTAGAAACTAGAACCTATGCTTAAGTCACTTTAGAACAGTGTTGTTCTTGATACGGCAATTACCGTAATATACGGCATTCGGATATTCTGAACTCAAATTCTAAACACCAAAAATACGGTATACTGTAGCAATTTCATTACCGTATTTTTAATACGGTTGAATGAAGCAAATTCTAGTTAAGTTTAGTCATATTTAATAACTTTTTGAAAAAGGAATGATATAGGAAAATTTTATTTAGCTGAGGCGAAGATGTCCTTGAACTACGAATGGATGGCGTGCACATCATTCTTGCTCCGCGCGCGCTGAGCGAGCAGCCGCAGTCTGCATCTGGACTAGCTACCAACCACTTCGGATCGCGTCGCGCTAAGTCATACTTGTTTGTTTAAATAGTGTCTAGTTCATGTATGTCAAATATATTAATTATTCAGTAGCTAAAAATAATATCCTTCATTTCTTTCGCTGTTCGCATTCTTTCTACCTATCATCTTTCTGCTTCTCTCGCCTTCAATCTTGCGCTTGCTTGATATAATTATATTCGGGTTCGAATCCCGTGCAGTTAGAAATTAGGCCACCTGCCGAATTTCTACAACTCTTTTCAATTTATAACTAGGACTATACTCGCGACAATATAAGAAGTCCGATTTGAAGTTTCTTTTTTGAGGGCATTTTTTCAATATAAACTTGAGGTTTACAAATGATACTTGTTGTTATAGTGTATGAATTACATAGTAATTATTTAGGATTATGAATTTGACTTTTCAGTTTCTTACGTATACGTTCATACAAAGGTAAAATAAGACTTGTCAAATAGGACTTCTTAGATTGTCGCGAGTTAAATCAGCAAAATACCTCTCTTTTGTTTATTAATTTGCCGCAGTCTATTGCTACTAAAATATTTTAGTAACGAAATACGGGTTATAATTAATGTGACAACATATTTCATAAAAAAAAACACATTAATGCGGATATGTTGCCTTAAAATACGGCAATTACGATTTTTATTACGGCAAGCCTAAATTGTCAGGAACAACACTGTTCCAGAATCTTTCTTAACGCGTGCATTCGCGGAGTTTAGGCCACAGAGTACTTTATAATATAGGAAATAGAGACCTCTCTCTCGTTCAATTTTGGAAACAGGGCACACAGACGCCATCTAGAGTATTACGAATGCACTACTAATGCCACGGCGCGGGGCAGCGCGAGGGCTCGCGGTACGAGGAAACGATGACGGCCGCGCTGACAACCGCGCAGCCTGAAGGGTGCGCGGGGGCGGGAAGTGACGCGGCAGCTGCCGCTCTTTTCCCCATTTTGGCGCGCATTACTTCTCTACGACGATTTTCCGCGGCGGTCACGTAGTACGATCGGGTGCCGTTTGATCTATCTTTGTTTTTTTATTATACTCTTTATTTATACACTCCGCTCTATTGCTATTGCTACGTGATTCAACCGATTCCAATGTATTCTTCCATTCATTTTTTATTGCTCATACATCTTATGAATAATTTGGAAGAATATAATGAAATAAAATTAATGGTTTTCAAAGATTTATCTTTAATCACTTAATACATATTTTTATTGCCTTTAATTTATTGCTGTCCTTATCCGTCTTCCCGGATAATATTTTATTTAATTTTTTCCCATAATGGTGAATAAAAAATCGGGATGACAAAGTAATCTTAAATCTATCAAGTTTTCTTTATGGATTTGGCAATGCAGGAAGTCGAAACTAAGATTTACAAATATTATTACTTTTATAAATTGTTTTAAATTATTTAATGTTATATTTGTTTTTAATATGTCATCATAAATGTCTTGTAATTCGGATATGCAATTTATTAATGAGTAACTGCGACTGTGAAGCCAGTTCCGACCAGCATACTCCCGACATATAATAAATTCAAGTTTACTTTTACAAAGAAGTCTTCCTTACATATCTGAGATAGCTGTTGCCATAAAGTACTCTGTGGCTGTTGCAAAATAGCATTAAGCGCCATCTATTGATTCACGAAGGCAAAAAACTATTGATATAACCCTACCAAATTGCAAAAGAATGATTGCTATACGACAATGGTGTATTTAAATGAGCTACATTATTTTGTCGATTTATAATTGTCCAGTTTCCTACTCATTTGTTCGAAGATTGTACACCCTGGTTTAGGCGGGAAAATGTAAAGTGCATGTTTTATATTTTTTTCCAAAACATGTGTTTCTCTGAAGTTTAATGTGTAATTATGGTGGATAATTAACCATTAAGTGTTCATGAAGGTGTGTGAGTGTGGGCAAATTATATAAAATTGAAAATCATGACTTTTTGTGTTCACTCCTAAACTCCATCGAAGACTCAGTAAAATTTCCACCGTTTTACTGGGGCAACCCGCGCAACAACTTATAATACTTCTGAAGGATGTAACTGAAGACGAGGCTTTGGCCTTACTTTTATTCAAGAACACTGAAGACGAGGCGGTATGGTCCAAGACCTTAGCCTGCCCGATTAGGGCGAAAGAAAAAAAAAAAAAAAAAGCGTGCATTCGCGCTTAAATTTGAGGAGTTTAGGCGGGAAAATGTAACGTGCACGTTGTCGATTTTATATTGTTTTCCAAAACTTGTGTTTCTCCGAAGTATAATGTGTAATTATGGTGGATAATTAACCATTATGTGTTCATGAAGGTGTGCGAGTGTGGGCAAATTGTATACAATTGAAAATCATGACTTTTTGTGTTCACTCCTAAACTCCATCGAAGACTCAGTAAAATTTCCACCGTTTTACTGGGGCAATAACTGCAATAACTTTTTATACTTGATTAATACAAGAAGGAAGTAACTGAAGACGAGGCTTTGGCCTTACTTTTATTCAAGAACACTGAAGACGAGGCGGTATGGTCTAAGACCTTAGCCTGCCCGATTAGGGCGAAGGAAAAAAAAAAAAAAAAAAAAAAAAGCTTAAATTTGACAATGTCATATAAGTATAATTTTGTCTCTTGTTTTGTTTTGCTGTTTAAAACCTAAAACAATCTATACTCATTAAAGAATAGTAATTAAAAAAATTCTTTGTGAATTTAAACTCCCGTGTGGTAAATACGTACAACTCGGTGATTATCTAAACAGCCTTAATGATGGTAAGAAGTTTAATCTGCCTTGTTGGTCTAGTGGTCCCAAGCTGAGCATGAGGTCTTGGGTTCGATTCCCAGGTCGGGCAAAGTGTTAGTGGGTTTTTCTGTTAAGAAATTCTCAGTAGTAGCACAAAGTTTGGAATTGTGCCCGGATGACAATAGGCTCACTATCTATTACGTGGGACTTAATAACAGCATTGGTGAAAAGCGGATATACTATTGTGTACACCTCTGCATACCCCAGGGAATCCAGGCGTGATGGTATGTTGTTATGTTATGTAAGAAGTTTAATTTAAAATATCTTTACATTGAATCTAATTGTTTTTACCTACCTAAATGTTATTCTGTTATTTCTTTAGTGTTTTACTTAACCCTTTTTCATCATAATGTTAATACATATTTTCATGTTTTCAGGTCGGCCGCTATGATGAAAATATGTTACCAGAGATGCTGCCTATATACTACACAAGACTTTTTCCTCAAAATATATTTTGTAGGTGGCTTGCATGTGGCAGTTCACCACAACCACTGTCTAACAGGGAATTATCATTTACACTAGCTGATGATGTTTACTTGCGGTATTTGTCTTTTTCTAATCAAAAAGAATTACAAACTCTGCTGCAGAAAAAATGTCCACACAAGTTGGATATTGGTGCTGTTTACAATACTAAGTAAGTAACTTGCTTTTTGTCGGAATACAGATACCCATATCCAAATCCATTCTGACTTGCTTTTGGTACCATACAAATTTTATTATTTACAGACCATCAATTGGCCGTCATGATGCAGTTGTATTATCCAGAGAACTGGTGTTTGATATAGATCTTACAGATTATGATGAAGTAAGAACATGCTGCCAGGAAGCTAAAGTTTGTGGGAAATGTTGGAAATTCATGGTGATTGCTTGTGAAATCATTGATAAGACATTAAAAGGTAACATTATGATTATTGTGCTCACTAAGCAAAACCTTAAAAGAATTTGAGAAATTATTATTATCTTTTAATGCTCCCTTCTCATAATTTTGGTTTAAGTTTCTACTACTTTAACCTTTTGACTGCCACTGCCTTCTATAGCAGATAACATTGTTTTTATTTGTTAAAATATGTCCAATGTGTTATCAATATATTAATGTGCAATAATGTGTAGACATGAGTCCCATTGTAACTAAAAACGGATATACACATATATCATATCGTATTGATATGCCACACACAGAAAACCGTTTTTACAATATCGATCATATCATATCGAACTAAACGAAAAACGACTACCATATTAACTATCCATATCTGTTTACGTAGCTTACTCAACTTCTCATATTCATATCTATTCCGTGGTTAGGATATTCGCCGTCTCTCTGTCCGACTGATGACGTTACCGGGTGTGAAAACGAGACGAAGCGAATATCGTTCAGTGTTTGATGTAGATATCTAAAAACTCTCCATATCGATATCTAAAAACGGATTTTCATATTGATATGAAAACTTCATATTGGATATGTCCATTTACAGAAAATACCAAAAACGCCCATGTCTAATAATGTGTGAATCTGAAATAATACTGAAAGACATTCATGTATATCAAGTAGAGATTCTCCTGCAAACGTCATTATCCCCCTGCAAAAATATTGATTTCTTAAATTTAAAACAAAAAAAAAATACAGCTGAAAAAGGAAAACTGAAAAGTGAAGAATAAAATTTTCTTAGTCTTATAAACTAAATGTAACAAAATTTTCAGACCACACCAATACTGTGTTACATTTTTATGATAATTTGTGCTGATTATATATATATTGAAAGTAATATCTTTGTGTATTACTTGTTTGGCCACAACTCAAAATTAGTTACACTTGGTTATTATGAGATAAAATGTTATTTTCCTCTTTTTGGTTTCCTTTTTAAGTGGTAATTTTTTTTGTGGGTATAATCTATAAAACACAACTAGGTCTAAAGTTCGAAGTAGCTGCTGAAAACTGCTGAAGAGTTCCCTAGATTTTCTTTTGTCTCCATCATCCGATTGAAATAAAAAATTATATTACTTACTCATAACTTTTTTTGGGGCACCCTTGTAAAAAGCATGCCTGCCATGTATGTATGAACTAAAAAGTAAAAAACAAGGTAGGTAAAGAATTTTCATCACAGTCAGGGATCTCTTTTTTTTTCAAGAGGAAATCTTCGTAAGGCACCCAGCCTTTGGGAATACGACCGAGGAGTTGATTTACCTCACTTAAACTATCCTGGTGGTCATCAGCATGTGAAGGGGAGCCCCGGGTCCTCTAAGGAGACCAGCTTTGGAACTCCCTTGTTGCAATGCCTGTTTAGGCACATCCCTGGGGAGACTGTAATGAGGTTCTCCCACAGACCTTCTTCCCTGAGATCACTTTATGGGCAGACAGACACCCCACTCTAAGCGCCCATGAACACAAAACATCCAGGGACTTGCAATAAAAAGTTTCACAGAACTGTCCGCCAATAGTGATTCTTCATCTGCCTTGTTTTTCAAATTTTAGTTTACACATGACAGGCGTGATTTTTAGTTTTAATTTTTTCCATACTAAATTAATTCAATGTTGGTAAGGTTACCAACAGATTTTTAAGCCTGTGTTTGAATGTTTTTGGTGAAGACTATCACTACTACTGTTAGAGCTTCAGTTCAAACATCTATGCCCGAGATTAGTATACATATTATGGTACCCCAAAATTACCTTAGGTAATATTTTGACTTCAGTTCCATGCTGTAGACATGGCGCTGAGTACACTTGGTCAGGTCTATTGCATCCAAAATTATGTAGATCACAATTTAGGAAAACTATTGTATTTAATATGATCATTTGGTTACAAAAAAATGAATTAAAGCTTTTGTTCTATAAATACATGTTTTGAAATTCTTTTAAATATCTATTTATGATACAGCATTTTTTTTTCATTTGCAGAGGATTTTGGTTTCCAAAGCATACTATGGGTATTCTCTGGTAGAAGAGGCATTCACTGTTGGGTTTCAGACTATGAAGCGAGAACACTAGACAGTCCAGGCAGGGGTGCTGTAGCCGATTACTTGTGCCTAATAATGGGTGGTGACAATCAAAATAAAAAGGTCCATTTGGGAAATGATAATCTTCATTCAAGCATTAGGTAAGTAATGTTTATGTACTACTAGCAACCCGCACCGGCTTCGCACGGGTAGTACTAATATATATGTCGCAGATGGATCGTAAAATCCGCTGTTTTACAAAACTGCTAGCTGATTTACAAAACAGTACTGTTTTATTAAACAGCTAAACAACGTTCAGCTGGATTGCTATTGCGATACGTTTAACAATACTGCTACCCACAGTTAGACGTAATGTAGAACGACATATCTACAGTGGGACAGATTTGTTTATTGTATAGTTATATTAAAATGATAGTACCACTCAAGTAAAAAAAAAAGATACTTTATTCTGATGTCTTTCCTGGCTGGGACGACGGATTTTTATATCTGTTAGGTCAAAAAAAACCTAAACACGAAGAGGATGACGGGGGTAGTTCGCTCGCTACGCTCGCTCACTGGCCCCCGTCGTCCTCGTCGACACGGACAGGTTAGGTCCGCGTCGAGGTACACGAAACTCCCGAGCTCGCTTCGCTCGCTTATGGGTCAATTTAATTATTATTATTTTCACAATCCCGATATATTGTCCACTATTATAGTGGTTTAATATTTACATCATTCTAAATTTTCATCTTTATTTTTGCTACCAACTTAAAAGTAAAATAAAGTTAAGTTATTGTTGGTAAAAGACACAGAGCCATATGCGACAAAATTTCGAACTAAAATCAACAATATGACAGTTCATTTCACACTGTTTTACATAATCTCTGATCGTTGACCCGCTGCATTGATAACCGCGAAAGGTTCATACAATAATTATGTAAAACCGCTAAACGTCTTTCAGCTGTTTTTCATAACAGTACTGTTTTGTAAATCAGCTAGCAGTTTTATAAATCAGCTAGCAGTTTTGTAAAACAGCTGAATCTACAATCCATCTGCGATACATGCGTTAAACAGCTAGACGACTTTTGGTGGATAGATGTCCTGGCTTCGATTCCCAGGCCGGACAACATTTTATTGGGTTATTTTCGATAGCAGCCCCAGAGTTTGGAATTGTGCCCAGTAGATGGAAATAGGTTCACCTCTTATTACATGAGATTTAATAACTGCATCGGTGAAATCTGGGCGTACAACTTGCCTTTTGTTTATTGTGGAAAATCCATCATGGACGTTGAGCCAGACTCCTACGACTAAAAACCACACATTATTAAATCTCGGGGTTTGGGGGTGCAAACCCCCTATGGAATATTTGGGCCTGTTATGGTCGGGCAAAGGGCTACTAAAGTCTCGCCCGCGGGCTCACGATAGCCGGAGATCATTGAGCGCCCTTCGGCGCCTGGTGAGTCTTCTGCGGGAAGTATGTAAATAAAACAAAATAAAGGCTATTATTGCTATTTCGTTTATTTATTTTATAAGCATACTCAATACATTTTTAAATATACATTTAAAAATATAAAAAATAGCTGGCCACCGGCATCGGGAACAGGGTCCAAGACACCGGTGGTTAGGGCTCCAGAGAGAGGAACTTCCTCATAATGCGCGCCGTGTCAAGAAGTACCACTTTCTGTATCAGGCCCTTGACCCAGCCGTCTAACGAGAGCCTCTTAAGGTGTTGGTCGAGACTCTTCGCTATCAAACCGTTGGCCGTCACGACTATCGGCACAATGATTGCCGAATCCACATCCCACATGTCGACAACCTCGTGAACTAAATCAATATATTTGATTTGTTTGTCTTTCTCAGCTTTCACGAGGTTCTCGTCATGGGGGACAGTTATATCCACAATCACTGCGCGGCGCTCTAAGTGATCTATCATCACTATATCAGGCTTGTTAGCTTATTGCTATTATTATTATTATTTTATTATTTACAACTGCAAAGTGGTAACGCTGAGTTTAGTAGATCTGTAAATGATATGATTGCCAGATAAATATCGCCAGGCGTCTCCTTAAGTCGAATACAAGGAGGATTGAAAATTCAATAGGTTTGAACACGACAAGGGAGCTCAGTTGGTAGAGTGATAACACGGAATGTCAAGGGTCGCGAGTTCAAGTCCAGTTCTTGTCTATGTTTCTTTGAAAAATGTATATAGGCATTACATGGCCTCAAAATGTATAAAAAAATATAAACAGAATATCGTGACAGAAGTAAAACTTTATTAAAGGTACCACATAGCCTCTGTAGCGTACATCTACATCGCGCGGATGCACGACTATCGCTTTGTATTGTGTATAACGTGTTTTGCGCCACATCATGGCTTCACTATAGCTCTCTTTCCATCGCGTCATATCTTTCTTCTATCTCATGTAACGAAATGTACCTAAATGTGATGCATTCATAAAATTGTAGTCTGAACTCTCATTCAATTGTCGATTTATCGACTCGTCGCCTAAGAAGTGAACTCACTTCAGTGTGCGGGGGGGGGGGGGGAATAGACCCCCCACCCCGCGAGTACTGGCTACAACAATTCTTGCCTACGGCCTTGATTGTGATAGTAGATTAATGTTAAACAACATTCATAATAATAACCATTTGTTGCTCCTTATCCTATACAAGTGGTAACTGATACCTCTGTATGTAAAATGATGTCAAGACATGAAATGGTAAATATTATTAAAATACTTAGGCTATATCTATGACCAATAGAAAGAATAATTAGTACATAGAAGTAGTAGTATTTACATCTGGTCAACTGTCAAAAGGCGCAAGATATGAAACTCGAGAAGAAAAACTACGCAAATTAGTGCTAAGTTTAAAATATATGTATTCTTATCAATCTTGTTCCAGGAGAGCATTGGGTATCATTGACAAATATTTTGAACAGCTACTTCAGGACCAAGAATTTTTCAGCACTTCAGATAGACTTGACAAATTGTTGAAAATGATACCTGATGAAACACTGCGATCACAAGTTCAGAAAAGTTTAGAAATTATGTCAGACTCTTCATTGGAGAGGTGGAACATGTTCTTAAGTGTTTATGAAAATTATTGTAGAGATGTAAGTTATTATTGATATGATTGAGGACACCATAATTAGTCATTACTTTAAATCTATCATAATTTAAATTTCATTTTCAGTCAGGTAATAATGCTCGGAAACTAAGATACACAGTTGAAGAAATCAAATTACAGTACTGCTACCCTAGACTCGACGTAAATGTAACTAAAGGTTTCAACCATTTGCTTAAGTCACCATTTAGTATTCATCCCAAGACAGGCAAAGTTTCAGTAGTATTCAAACCAAGCAATGCAAAAAACATGAAGCTGGATGAAATACCTTCGATCTATAGTTTGCTTGATGACAGTGCCCCAGATAATGCTCAACACGAAACTAATATGAGGTCGGCAGTGAAAAACTTTCAAGAAGTAGTATTTTCCTTAGAAAAGGCAGAGGCAATCAGGAGAAGAAATGACGCTAGTAAGTATAATTTGGAGGAAATGCTAATCATATTGATCTAAAACATTTAAGTGCTAAGAAGGGTTCCTAGACCACTGTATTAATCTTTCTATTAGTAATGTATTCTAGTTTACTTATTGGCTAAAATACATCAGTTTTTAAACAGAAATTGACAGCCCAATACTGTAACAGTATTTGTGTCTAAATCTGCAGTGGTATAGTTTAATGGTTGTAATCTTCGGTGTCTTATCATCTATTCTGCCCTTTTAAGCAAGATGGCAGTTTGTCAGTTTCTGGAAAAGAGGGGCAACTTACTCCTTATAAAAAATAGTTAGCAAAGTTGCGATGGTTCAATCATGCTCAAGGTCCTTTTATTAACAAAAATATAGTTGTATTTAATAAAAACAAAAATGCATAAAATTAATACAAGCATTTAATGAGTATAACTCGATATTTTATATCGCATATTTCACTACTCTTGCTTACGAGGCGTTGGAGCAGTTGGTATTTTCAGCCATTACATTTTATATTGATTTGTTTTTTTTTTTTGTTTGTTTTAGATATATCATTGGAATTTTAAGTGTCTTTTTTATTATGTTGATATATAAATACTTTAAATGAGCTGTCCTAGTATGCAATCCATTGCTGGACAATGGTCGCTGCTAAGTGTCACCGAAAAACGGCGGAACGACATACAAAATAATATGGAAAATGTAAAAATAAATTCTATTTTCTCATCTTCCTGAAGCCTGTATTTTCAACCGGACGAAAAAAGGAGGTTCTCAAGTCGAAGCGTATATGGCTACCTATATATAAATTGTCATTCATATGAGATATCTGTAATAAAAACAAAGTTCATATTAAAATATCTATTTATTTCCATTTACCAAATAATAGCAAGCTAACTTCTTGACACGTACTTAGGTCTAAAAGTGTAGTACAGTCAGCGATAGTAGTCGATTAACACGTATCGAAACTGCACAGACTGTAGGTTATTGTGATATAATGAAATGACTTACACTTTCTGTATTTATTCGATAACAAGTTTATGTTTTGTACTCTAGATATTTAGATGAACAGTTTCATAGCAAAGCCATTTAAAAAATTTGGATGTGATACCTATGTATGAAAATCAATTATTGCGGTTTCATAAAGCTCCTCGCCTCGTCTTAAGAAATATGTTATCAGTTAATTTGTGATTCCCAAAAATTGCATATATTAGTGGTACCCGTAATGTATATAAATATTTTCCTATAGCAGGTAAATTATAGTACCCAAATAATTATAAAGATTATCTCTCTTGATCATCACATTATCTAGTATACATACTACTACATACATGGTACTAATTATTATTAACTCCTAAACTTACATACATCTCATCTCAGTATCGTATTGCGTAATTAAATTCTGGAATTGGGCGACGATTATCATCAGGATAAATTGATCGCGATCCCCGATATAGCTATATCATGCTTTGAATTGATTTCAGCAGAAAGCAGCGAAGTGATCGTTGTGTGTTGTGAATAGACATAGAAAATAATGAACTTAATAAAATTACACTTTACTGTTTCACTTAGACTGAAGAAAGAGAGTTGCGTCAGCTCCATTAAGGCACACTACCCCAATCTCTCAAATGGAGCAACTTAGTGCTACATTGAGGAAATCTTCAAATCCGATCGTTACAGTTCCATTTTGTTGTGAGTCACGTGCCCTGAATGCTTCGGTGAAACGTTGGATCTGAACGCACAAAACAATGAAGTTGTCAACTGAAACTTTTCCGTCCTTAGCATCACATCTCTTTGCTAAAAAGCTTATGAACTCCGGCGTGAATCGGAAACCCATTTGAGACAATGCTGAAACACATTTATAGAAAATTATAACACATAGATAATTAAAATGTATTCACCTACGATTTAATAGACTAGTACCTACCATGGGAAAGCTCTTTTTCCTCTATGCTTCCTGACTGATCCGTATCGTATGTCTTGAACACTGCGAGCCATTGGTTAATGTAAGTGTAAAGCTTTTCGAACTCTTCAACGTTGATGTGTCCCGAACGATCTTTGTCAAACATTCCTGTAAAAATAGTTATTTCGTCAGCAGACTACGTAGTACAACGTCAATTTAACATTTTGCAGTAGCAATACGATAATAAAATTAAGGCAGAATACCTAAATATGGCATAAGGATTTCGGAAATAGTAATTTGTCTGGTGGTAAAAATATTCTTTGCAGACTCTGCTTACACAATTTTAGAAATGCACAAAATTGAACAAGTGCGAGTATCACGTTGTTTTTAATTAACGTTACTGAACTTCGTAAACTATAACGGCACCTAAAATTGCTCTAACGAAAAGAAAAGTCGTATTGATTGCCAAATTTAACTTTGCAGGTAAATATATTCTCCGCAAAAAAAAAAAACAGATTTTTACTTGTACTGTGAAACCTTGATTCTTGATAATTTAATTCGTTTTGATTTACTGATTAAAACTGGGAGATTAGATATTAATTTCAACTTGATACCTCCACGCGTTTCTGAGAAAAAGGGTCTTGACTCTTAACATACCAGACAAACGGACAACAATGTAATCTAAGGGATCCTTTTTTTTTCTTTGGGAAACGGACCCCTAAAAATGTATATAATCTTAATACTTAAACTGATAATTAAAATGAACTTGTTACTATTTTGCATAAATGATAAATAGGTGCTCAATTACATAATACAATTATTTTTTTTCTTGAAAAAACGTTGCCCCTCATTAGGAATTTCTTCCTGTGTCGTGGGTGCGTTTACAGACATATAATCTCACAAGCACACAAGCACACACACACCCAGACCCGGAGCAATTATCTATAGATCGTACAAATATTTGCTCCTTGCAGGAATCGAACCTGCGACACGCAGCGCAGCAGTCGGTCTCTCGACCACTGCGCCAACCGCGCTGTCAAATACAATGTAATCTTAACGTAAGTTGTTGTGGTAACCGAGTAGTAACGGTCCCGCCTCTTGAGCCACAGGTTGCGGGTTTAGATGTGTGAAACCAATGTAACCTTTTCAATGTCTTAAATACTTTCTGAGTCCATCTAAGTGTTAACTGATGTCTTAGCTTCTATAACAACACAGACATACGGTAGAGGACAAAATCGTAAGAAACCGGATCTAATGTATTGGAATCACCAACCCGCAGTGAGCTAGCGTATGGTGGTCAATACTCGACTTCTCATTATGAGAAAAGAACCTTGCCCTGCAGTGAGACAGTCATCGCCTAGTTATTTACAGATTGAATAACATTTAAAACTTACCGATCATCAAATTACACGCAATTTCAGAGAATGTTTGGCCTTGAGCGTTCACTAATGCTGCCTTTAGCTCTAAGGCTGTAATAAATCCAGATTGATCTTTGTCGACAGCACGGAACCATTGCTGTACTTGGGGATTCACACCACCTCCAGCCCCTATCGAGGGATACGGGCCATGTCCAATTTCTAGTTGCCCTGGCGGTGGGCCATACCCGGCAGGCTGTCCATATCCTTGCGGCGGGCCAACATTGCCCGGCTGGCCATATCCTTGCGGCACACCACCAGCTCCAGGCTGTCCGTATCCCGGCTGGAAAATAATATGCATTTATTTTAATATTTCTAATTGTTGTGCAATATTACGTATCTTAAGAGAAAATATCTAAGGAGCGTGCATGTTCCCAAACATTTTATTCTCCCACATTTGGTAGGACATGAAGAAACACGTACAGCACACATAATTATCTAAAATTAACACACTAGCTAACAAAAAATATTATAAACGTCTAAGGGCGGGCATATGGTACACCTGTTCTTCTCCATCCCCAAGTAGGTACCTACCTAGCCTGGGCGATAGTTCATAGCAAGTAGTGTCGGCTTGTTCCGCTCTCCCGGCGGATTTTGTGGCAGGTTCGAGCTTTAAACCGCCAAGCACCAACACCGCTAATAACCAAGTCGTTAAAGTTGTTGCTGCTTATTTGATGTTTTAACTCATGTACCGAACGCAAGTTTAAAAAAGTTTGGGGAAAGTAAAATAAAATTCGGTTGTGAGCAGGATTTGAACCTGCGCCTCCGGATATTTTTTTAATAGATAGCGATGACGTCACCATAAAATGTGGAAGAATTCGGAGTAGTAACCAGGTCTTAGGGTCCAGGGCTTAGTTGGCACAGCGCCTGAAGTATCAATAATTGAAATATTGCTGATTATCCAGAAAAAACAAGATGGAATTATTATTTACATTAAGGTCAAATATTGCCTGTAGTAGGTGATGTTCAAGTAGGTAACATACTACTTGCTCTTTTCTCTTTAAACGCATAAATCAACCTGGTGTGTACTTGTTTAAGTGGGCTTATAATGTGGGGTAACCACCTCATTGGTCTAGTGGCCGTAATCGTGGCTGCTGCTAAGCGCGGGGTCCAGGGTTTGTTTCCGGGGTTGGGCAGTGTTATTAGGTTTTTCTGTTAGGAAATTCTTACTAGAAGTCTGGAGTTAGGAAGTTGGCGGTATGACACTCTCGTGCTTCGGAGCACGTAAAGCTGTCGGTCCTGTGCCTGATCTTCATCCGGTCGTGTCGGATTGCTTTCCCATCGGACTATGAGAGTGAAGGACGAGGGAGTGCATCTGTTTTAGCGGATACACTTGTGCTCTATATTATACCCACCACATTGATCCTTTAAAAATAACCCATAATAAATAAAGGAAGTTGCCAAATAACTTAGGACTCTAATTAGTAAAAAAAAAAAATATTTTTCTAAGATTATTTTATTCTGTAAAGTATATAAATAGTTACCATATTTACACAGTATAAACAATAAAAAACTGCATTATAACTATTGACGTTTTAATAATTATCAATATTATTAATGAATAGATCCGGCAATTAAATATAACCGTTTTAGGTTACAAAATGCAAAAGAAGCTAATGATAGGTACCTAGTTAGAAATTTTTTAGATTTGCTGCTTAAGTGCTTATGTCTGAAATGTAAACCTTTTTGTGAAGGTGGTTCTTAACCCAAATGTTATGAAAAAAATAAAACAAACTGAATTGCCATTATTCCACCTAAACATAATTTTTTTTGTTTATGTTAAGGTATTTTTGTTTTCCGAATGAATTACACAGTAAACGGGCGATTTGCCGCTATAAGGTGATGAGTTGCCACATATATCTACAATTTATTTTTATCAGATCATGTCAACATTAAGGAACCACTGAAACAGTCAATTAATAATATTTAATGTACATACCTCAAAGTTATGCATATTAACATTACCAACGTTTCTGCATACAGCAGCCAGGTAAGCAAACAAGCTCAGAAGCAACATAGAGATTATGGCTATAGGTACAAAGACGTCTAAGTGGGATCTTGTTAAATTTATATAGGTTCCCCATTTACGGCCGTATAAAAAATTATATGAGGCTAAATACTATTTCAGTTTTTTTATTACTTTTACATACTTCTTTAGGGCATATCTTTATATTTAAACGGAAATGTGTTGGGCGCCGTAATAATTGTGTTTACACCTTTTTATTTGTCATCGTTTTTAGTATATTTTTTTTTAGAAACATTTCGAATATCATTTTTTAGGTTCTGCCTGTACCAGTGTTTTGGATGGGACCCTACTGCTGAGCTTACGGGTCTGTCAGCGCTGTAACATTTAAACCGTTATAGATACAGTTGAAATTTTCATAGAATATGTAAGACCTCTATCATAGCACATAATAAAACAAATTCCTGATACAGAGGAATTTAATTTTGTTATAATTTTTATCAACTAAAAACATTTTTAGCACTACCGTCAAAATTCGTCCGATTTTAATGTATACCTTGTAGATGAACAGCAAATAAATGGGAAAACAATTTTAATAGTTGGTATGGAATCTAATGGTCAGTGCGCACTTGGCCAGTTTTACGAATATGGGGTAAGTTAGAATTTTACGATGCAAGGCCAAAGCCATTGATTTCAATGCATTTTACAAATATTTACTATGTTATCTATCAGTAAGTTAGATAACATTTATTTAATTGTTGCACTTCATAGCTACCTATATAAGAACATGTCTTTATAAATGAGCATTGCCTCTTAATCTTCAATCATAACATTTAAAATGTTAATTTGTTATCAGTATACATTTCAAGTACTGAATACATTTGCTTTATTGTAGTAAGTACGTGTGAATATGAATATTCTTGCTTTCACTTCTATGCTCAAAATCATAAAAATTCAATAATCTCACGCATAATGCTACACCTATAACCTTACACAATGTAAAAGTAGCTAATTACATTACCTGCATTATACATAACATAACATTACTAAATTTTTATTGTTACTCATTTGTAAATTAACAACTTTTATATATTTAACTTTCTAGATACATATCCATAAAGGTGTATACAGTAACACAATTTAAGGTGGTATGCCTATAAGCATACAATGATCACTGCATTTTAAAGTCAATATAGCACAAAATTTATTTCCTGAAGCTAACTTAAATAGATTTGGTAAAAAAATTAAGTGCACTTTTTATATTTTTCCAAAATGCAGTTGAATATAAATGTATATCTCAAATATACATTATAATATAAGCCTATAATTATATCAAGTTTCATCTATTATATATAACAAAAAAAGCTGCTAGGCAAATCATATGACATACATAGCATCTAGAAAAATGTTATGAAATAACAAATTTAAAAAATATTTATTGCCTGTTTAAATTACAAAATAACAGTAATCATACACTTATTACTTAAATGACATTCAGTCTTTTACATCAAAACCAATACTGGCAAGTTTGTTACATTTTGTACTAAGCAATCAAGTTACATAGATGCCTAACTTTATTGCCATTTCACTAACTACACTGCATATAATTAAGTATTATGTGAATCTAACTTATTGTTATAAATATGAATATTATTTGAAGAAGGAATGGTTAAACTAGTATTTGAAACTGTGATGGTGCCAATAATTATATTAACTGAATATAAATAACATTTAAAGTAGTAATCATTATGGCATAGAAAGTAGAATTGTCGAAGATTATTCTTCGATAATTCTACTTTTCTTGTTAACAGTGTTAATTAGTCAACATTTTAAGAATAAAATAATGTAATTAGTGAAACTGCAGGAAACAGGTATTACCATACTTATAACTTATTTTCAACTATAGAAATAACCCTAACAAACCTAAACATTACCACTGTGACTAGAAAAACTATAAGTAGCGGGTGTTACAGACGTATTTACGCACACTTGAATTGAAGGTTTAAAAGATGATGGAAGAAGTTTATGTGCCTCGGGCACTGGAGAATAGCTCCGGCACACAGCAGTCTCAAAATGTACTTGTTCACTTCTATCAGTAGGCACTATGTCAAAGCTTGTTTGTTTAGCAGAATCACCTGTTCCACTATCTTTACAAGATGAGTGCTCTGATATATTGTCTGAAAACATTTGAGGAGAATCACTGTCACTATGCACTACATGTGTCATTTTTATACTTTCGGCGGGAAACGTATGCACGGCGCTAGCCATGCGTCTGCGAGTGTGATAAATGATTACCACCCAAATAATAGAAGTTCCTACAGCACAACAAACAGCTGTAATAATTATAATACCAGCCATATTTTCTTCATTCACCATAATGGCTACTGGAGGCAACACTCTTAACTCAGTCATATCTTTTTTAGTACCCAATTCATTTGTTATTTCACATTCATAACGGCCTGCATCACTGGATTCTGCTCCAAGTATTATCAGTAGTTGATCATCATCAGTCAGAAAATGGCGTTCTGTCGCTGTAATAGGTGTTCCATCTTTAAGCCATTTTATTACTGGTTTGGGAGATCCAGATATTATACATTGTAAAACTACAGCATCACCACTTGTCACTTCTTTGTTTTCCATGACTCTAACAAATGACGGTTCTTGCAATACTGTAAGGGTAGCATTAGCTATAATGGTACCAGCTGGATTTTTTGCTGCACAGCTGTATATTCCCATGTCTGTGGTTTTTGCATTGACTATGAAAAATAGGTGGTCGGTTGGCATTACATTCATTCGCCTTTCTCTGGCAGCTGGGAAATCATTACCTCCATCTTTTTTCCAAGATATCTCTGGTGGTGGATCTCCTGTGGCTGCACAATTTAGTGTTACAGTCTCACCAGTCTTAACAGTAACATTTGTTGGAGTTTTTGTGAATCGAGGGAACGTGACTATATTCACTTTAGCTTTAGTTGAGTATGTTGTTCCAAAATTATTACTAACAACACATTGATATTTACCAGAATCAACATGAGTGACATTTGGGATGACTAAAACTGATGTTGCCCGTGGTTGACCATTAAGTCCTATTGTAATGTTTTCATATACCACTGGGTTACTGACATTGCCATTGTTTTTCCTCCACAAAAATGTCATATTATTAAAAGGATTAGATGTTGCGGAGCAAACTAAATTAGCTGACCGACCTTTTATAGCAAGGTGTGTTTTAGGATGTTCTACTACTTTAGGTTTGGGTGAGTCACCACAATTTTCCTCTTTCAGTTTAGTTACTGATACACCTCTGACTTCAGATGGATAGGCACAGTTAGCTGTTACATATTTTTGTTCAGACTTTTCCTTAATCCACTTTACTATCCATAATAAATTGCAATCACAAAGGAGTGAAGAAGAATTCAAATGTAATTTTCTTAATTTTGACATTGATTCAAAAGCATGTTGTTGAATAGAAGTTATATTATTTCCATTTAAATCTAATTCTATAAGATTGGACAAGCCATCAAAAGCTCTTGAATTAATAGATTTGATGTGATTACCAGCTAAACTAAAAGAATTCAAATTTTGCAATTTTGAAAATGGACCTGACATATCTTCAACTGTCCAAGATATTTTATTGTTATTTAATTGTAAAGTTTGTAGCTGACTCATATAGCTAAAAGCATCTTGTGAAATTGATGATATTTTGTTACTTCCAAGGTTGAGAGTTCGAAGGTTAACCAAATGTTGAAATGTTCTCCCTTCAATTTCTAACAAGTGATTGTGTGATAAATCCAAAATTTCCAGATTAGTACACAGTTCCCAGCTACCAGAATCAATTTCTGTTATCAAATTATTTGACAAGGACAAAATTATCAATGATTCTAAACCATACATCCAACCTTTAGAGATATTCCTTATTTTATTATGGTCCAGTTGCAACAAATTCATAGACTTGAATCCAAAAAAGGCACCATCCATTATATTGTCAATATTATTAAACCTCAGTTTTAGTGTAGTCAAATTAGACAATCCTTGAAACAAAAGTGGACTGATCACATGTAACTTATTGTGGTTCAGTTCTAGAGTCCTTAGATTTGTTTGATACATAAACAAATGGTTAGGAAGTGATTTTATTTCATTCCTATTCAACTTCAAAACTTCCAAATTTGTCAAGTTTGTTAAAGCCTCTTCTTGTATATATTTTATATGGTTACTGTTTACATTCAATATTCTGATGGAACTATTAGCTGGAAAAGTACCTGTATCTATTGATCCAATATTATTTCTATTCAAGCTGAGTTCCTGTAGTTGTTCATGATATAGCAGATTTGGTATAAATTGGAAGCAGTTTTTATCTAGCTTCAGTTCTTGTAAATTCAGTAGTTTATCAAAACTGTCTGTTATGTTTTCATTCAACTTATTATAACTGAGATCCAATCGTTCCACCCACTTAGGAATTTTTGGCACAGACACGAAATTCTTCTTTGAACAATCAACGTACTGATCCAGACAATCACATTTGTGTGGACATTCAATGCTTTCTGCATTTATAGAAAAACTTAAACGTATTATCGCTGTAAACAACAACAAATGAGAGAGTCCCATTTTCATGCATTTGTATAGCTGCCCGATTGATACAACAAACGACGATAACTCTTTGTTCTTACATAATTTAGGACACCAATGAGACACACACAAAGTCTTTAGAAAAATACACTTTTTCAATACTCATTTTTGACAATATTCGCATTGTGCTATTGATAATAACGTACGAATTGAAAAATAACTCAACATATTTACGGCGACCCACTCGACGGCCATTTTATCAATGGTTTTACATTTTATTTTCTTCATTCATTGTAGTGATGTCCATTGCCGAATTTGATTACATAGTGACCGGTTTTTAAGAAATATGAGTGAATGTGAACAATGTTCTAATAGTGTATT
The DNA here is from genome assembly GCA_935421205.1 of Xylocampa areola. Taxonomy (NCBI): domain Eukaryota; kingdom Metazoa; phylum Arthropoda; class Insecta; order Lepidoptera; family Noctuidae; genus Xylocampa; species Xylocampa areola. The sequence goes on from OW285206.1 coordinate 12,655,113, forward strand.
ATAATAATCTAATATATAAAATTCTCGTGTCACAGTTTTCGTTGCCATACTCCTCCGAAACGGCTTGACCGATTTTGATTAAATTTTTTGTGCTTATCCGGTATCTATGAGAATCGGCCAACATCTATTTTTCATCCCCCTAAATGTTAGGGGTAGTCCAACCCTAATTTTTTTATTTATATGGCAAAACAACGTTTGCCGGGTCAGCTAGTTAAATATAATTTTCCCGTACATGTCTTGCTTTGATAGTCTTTTAGTCTATAGTCGACATCACGAAAGATGAATTCCGTCCTTGATTCCGTCAAATAGAAGCGGCGCTAGTGTCTTCGCCGTTGCTTCTTTTGACACTTAAGATTTTATTTTTATTTCAAAAAAAATCCGCACTTTACGACTTCTTTCGTGGCGTCGACTCTACACTCTAGTTTCATATAAAAAAGAAGAGAAAGGTGATCAGCTCAATAAAAAAATATTGGCTTAACATAAAAGATGTACTTTGTTTTTCCCATAATGGTAACATTTAAAAACAAACACTGATGTAACTATAGATGTTGATTGAGAGTAATTTAATAAATCGATTTATCGGAATCGTATTTAAAATGGGCCTAAAAGATGGTAATAAATAAAACTAGGTTCAAAACAAAATAAAATAGTTGTAGCAAAAAAAATGACTATGATATAAAACCCTTTAAATTATTGAAGTTTAATTTGTATTCCTATCTTCTGAACTATTTTTTATAAATTTGTTCATTAAAACTCTGTTTTAGTATGAAAACATAAACAATCTTATTTAGCCTTACAAAAATATATCTTTCAAGTAAATAAACAGCAACTTAAATTGTTAACTCATGTATAAAGTATTAATTAAAATTAGTTAAAATCTCCCTTCCACTGAGCCACGTACAAAATTATACTTCATAACAATAAAAATTTATTGTGCTGCTGCTGCCAGCATTAATAAGATCTCGGAACAAAAACCTTTTATATACCGGTAGTTTCAAAACAGCATTGTTAAGAAAGATTATTATGCGCATGGGACCAGTAATCTACAATAAGGTACCCCACGATATTAAAGAAGGAACAACTAACATTTTCAAAAAGAAATTAACTAAACTCCTGGCTGAAAAATGCTATTATTCGGTAAATGATTTTCTGAATGATAACTCTATATGATACTATTATTATTCTTGACGTACAGCTTTTTTTTTTCATTTTTATGTATGACTGCATTGCTCGTTTTACGGGCCGTTAAAGCTGTATTTTATTGTATTTAAATATTGTCTCTACCAAATTTGTCATTTTTAATTAATATTTTTGATTGATTTATATAAATATATAATTCAATGTTTCATTTAAGTTCATTAAATTTGCATGCCATTAAGGTAGAATGTATTGGATTCAACTGTTTTATGCCATCAACACCAATATTTTGTTACCTACGTTCCTTGCAAATAAATAATTTCCATTCTATTCTATTCTAATTATTGAGCCATACCATCGGCTATCACTGCTAGCACTGATAGCCGAGTGGTATGGCCGTTGGACTGACAAGTTATAGGTCGCAAGTTCAAATCCAAGATTACTGACTTTTCGAAGTTTGTTTGTAAATTAACTATCACTTGCTTCAAACGATTAAGGAAAATCCCAAGTAGCAAAATGTAGTCCTGTAGTTATTCTAGGAGCATGTATTTTTTAGTCCTATAGAAATTCTATTAACGTTTATAGAACCGCATTTGGGCGCAGTTTATAGGACTATTACGCCCTATGATCGTTGTGTTACAGTCCGGTAATGTGCAATCGGATTTTATAATTATCTTATTAGGTGCTTTTACATGTTATATTGTCCTATGAAGATCCGGTAAACGCACGGACTAAGCGTGATTAGTCCTTTATCGATCTGGTGCGTGACGCGAACTGGTGTAATTAGTCCTGTAATGATCTAGCATGTGCCGCTACTGTTGTAATTGATCCCACATTGATCAGCGTGATGTTAATAATAGAGCATTTTTTTAATTCTTTTTGTAAAGGTGCCAAGCCTGGATGTCTTGACAAAAAAAATATTTAAAGGTTAAGTAATCCACATTATAATATTATATTATTTATCAGCATAACATAGGTAAATTTCGTCTTTTACTTTCTGTGTAAAGAATGCCTAATCAACTTGCGAAATTAATTTTATTGATAAAGTGTTCGAAGATAATGAACATGTCTTCATGCCCCTTCCAAATTAAACGTATTTATTAATTGTTTATTCAATAATAATTAACATTTTTATAAGCCGCCATGGGATCGGATCATATGCCATAATATTGCATTTATCAAAACCTTTACAATACTATTTAGTCAAAGTTAAGACTACTACATGACATCTTCGCTACCATATTTTAGTTTTGGGGTTCCGGTAGAGAAATATATACCCCGCATGCCAATACATGTGTTCTTATATCTTAATCAGTACTAATATTTTAAGAATAGTGTCAGAATTACTTTACAACACTTTTAAAATTTCTCCATAAAATTGATTTCGATATAGATAAAGAGTGGGCAGTATAGGCATGCAAAACGATAAATCAATATTTAACCATTTTTGTACATCGTCATCTTTCAATTTCTTCACTTTTAAGTTATTACTTTGAAGTTTACCTATAAACATCGGTGGGCATGCTAGTTTCATGCAAACAATCAATTAGAAGTCGCGTCTCAGACAAATCAATCCTTTAATATACTTGACCTACAACACCTATATTAAAGACGTTTATAGAAGTGCATGTCTTATAGAAGAATGAAATAAGACATAACAAGCATAAACAAACTTATCAAATGCGTTTATAGGATCAAAATGCAATACTTGCTAATTAGTTTTATATTATGCGCTTATATAACTGCAAGATCTGGTAAGAATCGTATCTAGTTATCATGTTAACGTCTATAAAACTAAGAAATAGGATCGAAAGTAGTACCTGTAGCGCAAATCATCTTATGAGATGCTGTTGTGAGATCAGTGATCATAGTCAAAGCGTCTATTAGATACCTATTAGACGTTTAGTCTTATAACTCGATTACTATAAGACTATTTTGCTACTTGGGATGTCAGCCCATCCAAAAGATGTTCTCAATAGTGTGTTAAGCCGTTTCAGAGACCTACAGGTGGTTTAAATGATAAAATGAGATACATTGGTTTAACATACACAACACCATAGTAGTAGATAATCACATGTTTAGTAAATTGTGTTGGTAAACAGAAATAATAATATGTTAGGTATATGATGATGATTTTTATATAATGTAACCAACAATTTAATATTGTAACTTTAGAGTTCGCTAAGCATGCATAATGCTTTTAAAAGATTTATCTTGAATTATTAAGGTAATTGCATTCTTTATGACATTATATTAGCTGCAAAGTTGGTCATGTCGGTTCGGTCACCTGTATAGGTACTGAATTGATTGCAATGACGTCGCCATAAGACGTGTTAAAATATGGAAGAAGAATTCGCGGTGGTGAGCAGAGGTCAAGATGGCTTAGTGGTCAGAGCGCCTGGAGTATTTATCCGGGAGGCGCAAGTTCGAATCCTGTTCGCGACCGTATTCTTTTTCCATTTAGTATTGTAACTTTAGAGTTCACTAAGCATGCGTTAATGCTTTTCAAAGATTTATCTTGAATGACCATAATTTTATATAAAGTTCTCTTCGAAGAGTGTGTTAAACCGTTGGTTCCAAATCACAAAAAAATATCTATGTTAGCCGTTATAGGTAGTTTACCTGAATCCTGTATACTTGAAAGTCTGACAACTAGTCTTACCATCTGATATTGTGTTACCCAGTGACTGGGGTAAAGAGGTCAGATAGGCAGTTGCTCCATGTAAAATACTTATATTATGCTGCATTTAGACTAGAAGCTGACCCTTAAATAATAGAGAAAACGCTAGGAAGCTATTTCAGTAGTCAACAAAATAATTAATTTTCTTCTATGGCTTGAATCTTAATTCCTGCACTGTAGAGAGAACAACTTTTTGTACTGAAGTTTAAGACAGCTTCTATATGAATTTTTGCCTTAAACTGATAAATAATTTTGAAAACATTTTTAATTATGACACATTTTAACTTAACATAATACATTAACCATAGAGTATAGTAAAAATTTATTATTTTGTTTAATCAAATCAAAACTTGTAACATAACAATTATTGGTTGATAATGATGACTAACTTTTTTGTTATTTATAATTCAGTACAAATAATTATTAAGTAGTTAATAAACCTATTAACGTGAAAATACTCCAGGAGTATTTATCCAGGAGGCGCAGGTTCGAATCCTGCTCACGACCGTATACTTTTCCCATTTAATATTATAACTTTACGAGTTCGCTAAGCATGCGTTAATGCTTTTCAACGATTTATAAAGATAATTAATTTATAATAAGATTCTTTTTAAACATAAAGAAGTATAAAAAAAATCTTTAGAAACAGTCTACTAATAATGTATGTAAGATATTTAAGTAGAAGAGTATAATGATTTAATTTGATACTTACATTATATGCCATTCTATCGGTTTTCTTTTAATTTAACCTGAAAAAAACAGGGCATTTATAATGGTTATGGAAGATATGGTTAATTTGCATTACTACATCGTTTCCTCAAAAATACTTAAGCTGTTATTATAGAATTAAACGGTAGCTTAAATTATATATAATACAATAATCTGATAAGTTCAAACACAACCAATACCTACTTTGGGTGTAAAGGTGAAAAAATTGTTTTTAATTAATGAGGAATAAAAAAATATTTTTTTTTAATTCAATCGTCAAACTTGTAAAAAAAAAACATAACACCACGACAGACAGTGACGGCTGTGCACCACAGAGTACATTATATATACGCTGTGCACAGACTACTAAGAGATACTACTCACAGATTAGATATTAGTAGTACTAATACTACTGTGATAGTATTACAGACCAGGGTTGCCAACCCTATTTTTCAAGAGATCGTACTATTGACTAGGAAACATAGTATTTTTCTCAGAATTCTACAAGAAAAAATAGTACGCAATAAAAAAACTGATAAATTATTTTAAAAGCACTGTTATTTATTTTTTAAATCATGATTGACACGTTATGTAGTAACACTTTATATTTGGCACTTATAAACTAATAATTAATACAATTGAATTTAAACACTACCGTAGTCAATGATCGCAACAGTAGGCGAGGGAGCCAAAGTTATTGCATAATATCTCGTTAGATGGCTCGAAATCGATACACGAAAAGAAAATAAATGTGCGTATGCAGTACTTCTTTTCTTCAGGATAATTACAAGAAGAAACCAACCACGTTTCGTAATGAAAGCCAAATGAAGTAAAATACACCAGCACAACAAAAATTATCAATATGGTATTTTGTACGACGTATTTACATTCAAAACTCCGAACCAAACAACATAAACCATTTTTTTTATTGGAATAGGATAATGTGGTATAAGTTGAAATTAATAAAAAAAAAGAACGCCTGCATGTAGGTTCTTTTTTATTTTACTCCTTTTTGTGTACCATAGCCACTTCATTATACTTCTTTTAAATCTTACTAGCCTATGTTACCCGGGACAGTGTAAGGATTCTAGTGATACCCCAATATATCTAAATCGGTTCAGGAGTTTAAAAGTTATGGTGGATTAAAAAAGCTCATACATACATCACCTTTAAAACATAACACTCCTTTTATTAGGCAGTCATGTAATAACCGCAAAGTGAGACGGTAAGATTGCGTAGGGAATTCCTGTGCCAATAGTATAGTGCACTACAGCGCTACGTATTTCTGAAGTGTGGATGCCATAGATTAGTTATACATATAATATAAAATTGGTGGATGCGTTGAAATACAAAGAAGTTTATGGATCGTATAAGTTTGTTGTTTTAATTATAGCCAATTTATATATAAAGACTATGATATTTGAATAGATCGTATATTTTGCGTACGATTTCTAATACATAATCGTACATCGTATGAGGGCTAAAAAGGTCGTATAAATACGATTTAAATCGTACTGTTGGCAACACTGTTTCAGACATTACAGTATTATTGACAGTTGACCTTCAGCCATAGATAAAATAACTAGATAGATGGAATTTAAATGATGTCACAGCTAGTTAAACAAGTAATGTTTAATACGTAACAAAATAAATTTTAAGAAAGAAAAATATATAAATTATTGTTTAACGGTCCGACTAGTTTTGAATTTGAACGGAGCCCCTTAACTAAGTCTAAACTACGTAAAACGACATTAGTCGGGCAATCACGAAGAATGAGCGTGAGTAATAACCGTTAAACAATAATTAATATGAACGTGTCTCACGACCTATTATACAAAAAAAAGGACGCACATATTTATTTTGTCCCTTTCTGTTTTTTTAGTCAAACCGTAAACATAAACACTTCATTCTTAACAAGTATAACACTTTCATAGGATTCCATTTTACAATAAAATTCAATTTTCATGAAAAAACAAATAGAACATTTTGGAAGTAGATTGATTGCATTGTAAATCCTTTAGTCATTGTTAATCCCACTGATGTTAAACCACTTATGCTATGTCTTTAACAAACTTTATGCACGTACACAAAGAGTATATAATCACTACGTTCTACACATACATTATACGCAATGTTGCCAGTTCAGTCCCTTGGGGCCGATTATTAGCCTTTCTGAACCAGCGGCGGTGCGACCATTGTTCTTTTTGTCGATAAGTTTGTCAATTAAACGTCAAATTTGACACAAAGTGTTGATTAACGATAAAATTCAATACATAAACACTTTTATCGAGTCGACAAGTTTTTCGAAAATATCCGTGGTCGGACGCCTGTGTCGGTTTTTGGCAGCACTCGGCCTTTTATCGGCCTTTGAGCCTTCGGTTGGCAGTGAAGGTATTCAAGGCATTAATTTGGGTGACAATCCTACTGGCTTCATAACTCTATCTAAATGGATCTGGTGAAATATAAAACTTAAATTATACTGTAATTGATTTTATATACCTAATTATTCAGCCACCTTTTTGAGCACTGGTTAGGTTTGGCCAATTGTGCTGGCAGCACTGATTATACGTAGTATCTCTATGAACTCCAATGAAAAAAGAATAAGTAGACGAACTAAACAATATTTTGGTGCGCCAAAAAATAAACTAAAATGACGTAGGCCCCGCCCATTACCTAGTGCTGCCCATGGCAGTTAATAAATTGTTAATCGTTTTTATTCCATTGATCGAATCGATTAATCGTTATCGTAAAACATTTACACATTATGTACTTACATAATGTGTAAAATGTTCCGGAGTCTTTGGGAATCATAAATTCCCAAAGACTCCGGAACTCCAAGAAGAGTGGTTAAATAAGATTCAATTGTATGCATAAGATAAGGTGACCCTTGACACAAATGTAATAAAATAGAAAACATTTATTCGTTTCATCATAGTTGCCGTCCCAGGTTGATTTGGTTACGGATTATCCATGCAAATATCTTCTACATCATATTCATTGGCAGCAGTTGATGTTGTTGTCTTATTATATTGTTCTTGATTATTTTTCTCATAAATCGAAATACGACCCGTTCGATAATCCAACTTTTGACTGTCCTGTTGGTCTAGTGGTTAGTAGCCCTAGTAACTGCTATGCCGGAGGTCGTGGGTTCGATTCCCACCCAGGACAAATGCTTGTGTGATGAGCACGATCATTTGTTCTGTGTCTGGGTGTAATTTATCTATAATATGTATGCATTTAGAAATATATAAGTATGTTTATCAGTTGTCTAGTACTCATAACACAAGCTCTGCTTAGCTTGTGACTAGACGGCGTTGTGTGATAGTTGTGGAATATTATTATATTATTATTATTATTAACTGTAAATGTAAGTATGCAATTGTTTTTTTTTATTAATCTAATATTACGGACGTATCAGCGGTTACGTGATCATTGCGACTTCCAGCTTCCGAGTCATGCCAGAGGCAGAGGCCGGCCACCCCTGTCCATACATGTTGAAGACGCCATACTGGATTATTTCCAGAGACACCCGAGAAGGAGCACTCGGCAAGCAACTCGTCGATTTAGTGTAAGCCAGTATGTGGTACTACTTCATGCAGTAGACATGCATCCATACCATTTCTAACGCGTGCAAGCTTTTCATGCACTGGACCCCAGATCACGCATAGAGTTTTGTCATTGGCTGCAAGATCATCAGCAAGCGAACATCTTGTGGAGCGACGAGTCCATATTTAGTCGCGTTGGTATTTACAACGTTCATAATGAGCATTGGTGGAGTTTTCAAAACCCACACAAAATTAAAGAACATGCTCTTCAAATTCGGTTCAGTGTGAACGTTTGGGCCGTGATTATACACGATCGCATAATTGGTCTGGCTTCTCAGAGGTAGTCAGACAGGAAAAGCCGGCGCCTTCTAGTTTTTAATTTGACATGTAAAAGAGTTCCAAAAAACCTATTTACAGAATAAATGATTTGAATTTGAATTTGTCCAGTTTGGATCAAAAGCCGATTGACATGAATAACGTATCAATATGATATATTCCGTTATCAACACAATGTTGGAAGACGTTCCTTTGCTGTATCTACGAGGCATGTATTTCCAGCATGACGGATGTCCAGCTCCCTACGAGTGATCTGTGCGTGCGTACCTAGATAGTCAGTTCGGTGATAAGTGGATAGGTCGCGGAGGACTTGTGAACTGGCCGGCGGGATCACCAGAACTAACACCTTAAGACTTTTATTTATGGGCTGAACTAAAACGTTTAGTGTACACTGAAGAAGCACGTAGTGTAAATGACTTAAAACAGCGAATAATAGACGCTTTCAATATTCTTAAAAATGAATGAGACATGCTTCGAAGTTTATCAAACAATATGCAAAGACGTGCTAGTTAGCTTAGAAAAAAACGGTGGATATTTTGAACAATTACTCCGATAACGCTGAAAAGGTACCTACTGTTTTTATAAATAATATTAATAATGTAATTTTGTAAATATCAATCACAACAAAAAAGTTGATAGAAACTTTTCATAAATTTATTATGACAAATGTTAATGTAATTTATTATAATTAGGTATAGGTAATAGCATATTAGAAGGGTTTAAGCCCTAAAAGTATTAAGAAATGATCGAAATCACAAAAATAATCGGAAATAAAATACGGAAAGTTGCGTACTTAGGTACTTAAATTTATTCTGCAATTCGCTCACTCTAAAGTCTCCTCAAACAAACTCCATATCCAATATCTGTTACAAAGTTTTAAATAAAATTGTAAACAAACGGCTCATTAACTTTACCTTAGATGGTTCGGTGATAAGTAGTAATAATTGTGACATATGACTCGATTTGATACAAAAGGATCCTTATCTAATTCTTATGTCTTTCATAAGTTAACTTTTCGCTAGAGATTTCTTAATGAAATTTAATAATTGGCACAAGAGGTTCAATAGGTATCAAGTTAAAACAGGCGAAGTGTAGGTGCTTGTGAAAGAATTTTAACTTAACAGATTTATTTACATTAATATCAAAAGCTGGAAGTGATCTTAGGTGTGAGTCGGTTTTCGGTTTCAGCGTGTGTTATGCTACACTCGAGCGTTATCGCCCGACGCACAGCCTCTTAGGTACCTTTTGAAATAAATGTGTGTGCGTCTCGCTCACACTTTAATTCATATGCGATCGCACTTCTACATCGTTTACTATTTCCTATTTTACCTACTATTAATTTTACTCACGTACCGTAGGATGAATTAATTTTATGTATTTTTTTAGGATTTTCGGAACTTTTACAATCTTAATAGTACAAAGCAGTTATCATCGCGTATGGTTTATACCACTTACACAATACACCATTTTTTTTCCTCACGGAAATAAAAGTTATCCGGTATTTCGAACCACAGCACTCAACAATTAGGTATAATCGGTTTTATCACACGCAGCAAATCTCTGCACTCAAGATGTATTAAGCAATGAAAATCGTATTAATAAATAAGAAGAAAATAAATAAGTTTCACGATAACGTCAAATGACACTATGTACACTGTCAAAAATACTCAGAAAGAGAAACTAAAATGGAGAACCGGCCGGTGGGCTGGTCATAAGTCACGTCATCTTTATTACTTGCAATTTCAGAAAACTGCCAAATTAAGGTTTTCTCTACCTACTTTTAAAAGAATCACATAACTTAATTAAAAGAAATGCATATAGTTTTTCTATTACTGTATCGAGTCGTATGATATTTCTTGGACGTAAAGTATATATAAATTAATAGGGCACGTCATTCTTCTTTAGTCATTGAAAAACTCTAAGCCAGTCTGTGGCAATTTTTTTTTTGTGCACGTCACGTCAATAAACGTCAGTAGGATTTACTATCAAAATATTTCTAAAATTTTCTATTATTTTTCATGAGAAATTGTATTGTATTGGAAAATGGAATCCTATGAAAGTGTTATACTTGTTAAGAATGAAGTGTTTGTGTTTAAGATTCCTCCCAGAACTTCCAATAGAGGATATAGGTAGGTAGATTTTTTTTTGTATTGCGGGTAATTGTTTTGTTGGAATACGATAAAACGGTGGGTGTTTCTAGGGCAGCTGATTGGAACTTACAAGAACCGCAATGGACGGGACGCATGAGGCTTGTTGCAAAGGCAGAAGAATTGATAATGAAATTAGAAGATAAAAGTTCTGGAGAGCTGTTTGCCAAATGCCCCATCGACAAATATCCAGGGGTGGCCCTCGAATCCGTCACTGATAGTTCACGATACTTCGTTGTGAGGATTCAGGATGATAATGGCAAGAAAATATTTGATTCTTTAATTTTATAGATAACTTGGTGTGCCTGGCATGCCTCTTTTTAAATAGGTACACTATATATTCTTCAAAGTAGACAGCTATTTTTTCTCTTGAAATATCTTTGCAAGTTTCATCTCACCAAAGTTTAATCATAATTTCATCACAGGAATGCTTAAACAAAGAAATATTTAATTTTATAATATAACTATTTAATGTAGGCTTTGTCCCGCAGTGGGATACTGTAGCCTGATTATAAATAATTACATTTAATTTATATATTTTTATTATTTTAGGCAGAAATGCTTACATAGGTTTAGGATTTGGAGATCGGTCAGACTCATTTGACCTTAATGTTGCATTGCAAGACCATTTCAAATGGTTGAGAAAAGAACAGGAAGGTGAACAAGCACCTCCGCAGAATCTAGATCTGGGCTTCAAGGAGGGAGAAACAATAAAAATCAACATGAAGATTGCTGTAAGTACCTACCTATATTATGTAAAATTACATAAATGTAGTGAAATAAGGAATGACAGTTTGCTAATTGCAAGTAAAGTAAATCCAATTAGAGGGAATATTCTTTGTTAGAATTTCAGTACCTGTAGAACCTGATTGGTATTTTGTGTTTCCAGAAGAAGGATGGCAGTGAAGGCAGCAAGCCACGTCGTGGTGGCGGTGCAGGTGGTGGAGGCTTGCTGCCTCCTCCACCAGGTGGCTCTCGTCTGCCACCGCCACCCTCACCTCAACATGTTCCATCTCCCTCTGCTGCAGTTGTGCCTCCTCCGACTAATTCAGAATGGGGTGATTTCAATTCTGCCAGGCAAGTTATGATGTGTACATATAATATGAGGGCAGTTTGATAAGTCAACAACTTTTTGAATTTCCCATGCAGTAACTTTAAGGCAACTCTGATCCTGTCGTATCTATTAATAGACTGGAAAAATTTGAGCAAGCCGAGTCATTATGTTTGACTTGTACTGAAAGCAGACAACTGAACAATTTGAATGAAAATTTAAAAAAGTTTATTTTGTGTGCTGACTAAGCATATTCATAAAAAATCATCACCAAAACCAAGGGAAGTCTTGATAAAATCTATCATAGAGACTGTACAACCAATTTCAATGGTTAAGAAGTTGGTTACTGAATTGGGTTGTGGTCATCCCAGCACAAATGACGCTAACAGAGGTAGTCATGTCAGAAAACACAGACAATACAATCCATGGAATGATATTAAACGACAGGAGAATAAAAGTGAGGTGGGTGAGGCTTTAGGCATTTCAACTGCAGTGATACATCATATTTTACATGAACATTTGGATATGAAAAACCACTCAACTAAAAGCGCAACTGTGTTCAAAAGAGTGTTTGGTGATGTTTTTCCGAACGAGTTTTGGATCATGGTCATGATCATGGATCCATCACAACACATCAGAGACCCAGGAACAGTCAAGACAGTGGGTTTCTACGGGTGAACATGCACCAAAGAAGCCCAAGAGCTAAAAAGGCTGAAACAGATGCCTATTTTGAGGACCTTAAGAAAACATATTATAATATAAAACGGATTTTGGCCGAAAGAAATGTTTTTTTCCTGAAGTCTCGCAGTTATCAAAGTGTCCTCGTATTCTCATGAATTGCAGGGCTAATAAAGAGACTTTATCAGAAATTAAAATCTATAAAAAAATTCTAAACTTGTACTGCTTTCAGCTTTTTGTTCTCTTTGGCTTTGATTTCTGGAATATTTTAATTTCATTAAAAAAAAAAAGTCCCAGATGTGCTCTTATTGAAACCCATTTATTTTTCCAAAGGTTACAAATTCAACTTAGATAAATCTATAGGAATATGCAATGCTCCATTTTGATCAGACTTTGAGTAAACATGATCATGTTAGGCTATGGCTTAGTAGGCTCTCGCTAATTTTTACTTGATTGCAAGAGACTGTCTCGTTGGTCTTGTGGTCTTAAGCGTGTCTGCTGGGTTTGATTCCCAAAGTAAGATTGGGGTTTTCTGTAAATAAAATCTCAGTAGCAGTGTGGAGTTTGGATTTTTGCCCAGTAGATGGCAATAGGCTCACCACACTGGACTTAATAACAGCATTGGAAAATTTGGGTGTACAATTGTGTATACCACTGCCTACCCCATTGGGGGAATACGGGTATGATGTTATGTAATTTTTTATATAATGTCCTGTATATTTTGATAAATATGTTATTTATTTTATTTTCAGTGTTCCAAGTCAACAGCCAGTGACACCAGCCAACCAACAGAACTGGGTGCAGTTCTAAATATCACTACCTTATGTTATTGTGATTTGGTGTCTCTTGTAGGATGGCACTCATGTGTGTTGCACAATACTTAAAATTACTTAATTACGTAGGCATACTGTATCAATAGCTCACGTATTCATTCTGTAGTAAGTTAAAATATCATTATCATTGTAGGGTATAATATATTAATGATACATTACTATTAGATGCCAGATCACAATATAAATTTATGCAATAAAATACTATTAATAATTGATGTACTTTACTATCTGTATATGTTGTAACACTTGTATAATTACTTAGATATGAGGTAGACTATTTTGGCTCTATATTATTATTGTTGTTATTGTATGTTGTTGAACAATGTATGTCATAGACAGTTTCTATGTAAATAGTTGAAAACTTTAAATAACACATTAAGCTAGTTGCGATATACTATGAAAACATTTAAATTATCACTACACATTATGAAGATCTGTATTTTTGGCATTCGTGACAGATGTACAAATATAACGAAAGTATAAAAATAATAGTAAAATATTAATCATAATTTATTCTTTGTTTTCTTTCAAATACTTGTAATATTTATGTTGTCAGATATATTTGTTGTAGTGATTGCCTATATAGCAACCTATCAATTACTTAGATTAATATTGATAAACATAAGAATATAATATTCAAATTTCGAAATGAATATTCGTGTTTCAAATTAAAAAGTAAACCTTTTTTTTACGGATGACAATGGAACACGCTTGCCCAACAAAAACATGTTCACTCGTACCTTATACGATTATAGACCACCAGACTATTCCTATCGGGAATCACACAAGTCATTATATTCCTTAGCGGTTCGCATAATAAAACGCTTTGTGTATATGGGTGGAATGTCTACCATTTAAGGGTTGCGCATTGCTGTGCGTCTGGTTGGCCGATGACGAAACCAGCCTGGAGGAATTAGATTGTTTAGGTCATTCCAACACATACTACGCGACTACTATGCACATGATAAAAATCTGATATTCTAGCAACTCTGCTTAAGACTTTGTAGTTTGGTGTCGACCAGTGCATCGTCGCCAATGAACCCCTTGGCAAACTGAACTGGTATTTCGCCGAACGAAATCCCAAAGAAGAGAGCAGTACTCCGTATACCACCGACCGATGTTATTTTAGGTATAAGTTGAGCAGCTGTTCTGGTGTGAAGTACCGTGTCACCTTGGAGAGGATGCGTAACTTTTAAGCGCAAGTTGAGCCTTGGACTCGATGTAATAGCCTAAGTTAAGGATAGATGTTATTAACGCCAAGAAGTTTAAGGAAGGTGGTCCGTTATTAGTTATCGGCACTGGACGCATCACAGAAAGTTGGAGTCAGCTCGAAGTGACTCGTTTCGCAGAAAAAAAGATACTTTAAAGACTCGATTACCTACTTGGGAGCCAAAAATGTTGACACATGATTTCATGATCATGGGCAAACCGGGGCACCAGTTTCAGAGGCCTTCGAAGTCATATATATTATATGGTTGAAAATAAAAGGCGCTACGAGCAGCTGCAACAGATTGTTGGCAACATCAATGAATATGTATTTGATGAAGCTGGCATAGATAATAAAGTGTGCAAATTGATTAAGGGGTTCTTAAGGTCCTGTTCACGAAAAATGGCAACCATTATATATTTGCGAGATTTTATTATGTAATTTATCTCAAACGCTGGAGAGAGGGGGCGCCAAAATCAAATACATCTTTTTGCCCCGGTTCGAAAAAGATCCGGGGCCGCCTGGGTTCCATTCCCGGGTAGGGCAGTGTTATTGAGTTTTTCTACTAGGAAATTCCCGATAGCAAACCGGAGTTTAGAATTGTGCCCGATAGATGGCAATAGGCTCACGTGGAGCTTGATTACAGTACCTATTGGTGAAATGCGGGTGTGCAACAATTTATGTAGGTACACCGCTGCCTACCCCTTCGGGGAATATAGACATCATTCTATGTTTATGAAGTGCTTTGAATTATTATATTATTGCGTAAATAATCCCTTTAAAGCGAACCCCGTGGCGGCCTCGAACAACGCTATCTATTGCCGACCTATTATGGGCGTAGGTAGATTTGTATCCAAGGAGGTGGAAATTAAAGCTATTTTGGTTGTTATCTACCTTTATCTTTTAAAACCGCTCATAGGGGTCGGGGAGCGCTATATAATTTATTTAACGTCACCGGCTACACAAACAAGTGGTATGAAATAGAAAGTTAAAGTGTTTGCTGGATTCAAATTATCGATACTTGTCCATCAAGGTCGTTAACAGGGATCTCGTTCGACCTTCTTTAAAACCGTGATTAAGCGGTATCGAATTCAAGTCCAGTAAACATTATTATACTATAGTGAAATTTTAATTTGTTTGTGGTATTGGGTACCTACTTATGATGTTCTGTTGATACCTATACGACATGATATTACTTTCCGACATCCACGCGAACGGAGTCGCGGGTACTGCTAGCTATGACATATAAAGGTAATTCTGATATGGAAAATTATTAGAAAGTAAAAATAGTGGTCGAGATGTTCTTAGTGGTCAAAGCGCCTGGAGTATTTATCTGAGAGGCAGCTTTGGCTTTACTTGATCGTCTAGTCTTGGTAATTACTGAATGGCCTGTTTGCTTCATCTGCAAGGTAATGAAACTGCTGCAGGTACCTACGACAGCAACACGGGAAGCTGCGTTTTAATAATTTACAGCATAAATTGCGTGCTAATCTAAAATAGCTTTTGAAAACAGCATTGAGTATCTATCTACCCAAATACAGCGTAGTAGGTAGCTCGACCTCGCTTTCTCAAAGTAGCAACGTCTATTTTAACGGTTAGGTACAGAGCACGACGCTTGCTCTGAACTAATAAAAATCTGCTTTTCACCCCTTTCCCCTTGGTGTGCTGTCGTAAGTATTCATAAATGTGTGACGTAAATATATAATACAAATACCGGGATTTTAGAGTACAGATTGCAGTTGCAAGTTGCCTGGCTACAGTAAAAATAAATAGGTATATATAAAGACATACAACTATTGTATTAAGTAGTCAATTGTTGAATGTAGGCAATTTGTAACTGCCGTAGTTTGTCTACAATCGCGGAATTTGTATTTACGTCACACAAGTACTTAAAATCTCTTTGAGTATAAACAATTCCAATCGCATTGGGATCGTAAAAAGTTAAAATGGTTAGAAGAAAGTTAGGAACTTTTCTATCAACACTAATAATACAAGCTGTTATAGCCCTTTGTCAAGTTAATGTAATACCGGTAGGTACTACATTGACTCGACTTACTAAAGTGCCGCGAACTTCCAGTACCTATAACTTCTTTCACGGCTTTATGAATACGTGTTATTTTCGCGCGTGAAATTGAAATTGTCTCAAAAGGCGGCGTGTAACGTGTCAAGCGAATATTTTCCAAGGATTTACCTTATAACAATGCCCCGGCGGAGTAATCCGCGATCTACTTTTTCAGGGGGCTTTTTGATTAACTCAAGATTTGAATAGGTAGATAGATTGTATTATTTTATTGTGCCACTTGTTTTAGTTGCCGTATCTAAAGGTTTGTAGTATCCAAATGTTTACCTCATTTAAAAAAAAAAAAAAATGCAGTGTCTAGTCCCGCAATGTGGGTGCGTTTATATGTACCTATATCAATTGTCAATCACATGCAAACACATCCTGAACTGGAATATCTAAGTATCTCAAGACTATTAGTCGTAAAAATAATAGTTTCATGCGGTAACGAACCCGTGACCTGCGGCACATAAGGCGATCCATCGTGCCGCCAACGCCATCTCACAATGATAATGCAACTGCAGCAGCATCGACATCAAACTGATTTCTTGTTATTAGAAAAGGAAGATAGTCACCTACTATGTTTCGTGCTCCTACCAATTAAATATAACTTTATATCGAAATGTTAAAGATAAAGTTTTCAGTCGTTATTATTGCACTAATGTGTTTACTTCAATGAAACACTTCTAGAAAATTGAGATGCGACATTGAATTTCCATTACCGAAGAATAACTTATGGAAGGTGAAAGTGCGCTCCGAATATTAATTGCTGCTTATCATGTTTATGGTTTATGTGGGTGTAAGATTTAAACTTAAACTAAGCTGTGTACACACATAGCGAGTGTGAGGTGTGGCTTATGAATAATACCTACACTTTTTTTTTACGCACCTAAGTGTCGCAATATTGACGACGATATAAAAAAAAGTGATAGCCTAGTGGTTTGACCGTTGGACTGGTCGCAAGTTTGAACCCAAGGCACGCACCATTGACTTCGAAGTCATGTTTGTATTAGTAATTATTTATAACTTGCTTAAAAGGGTGAAAGATCGCGAGTAAAGAAACGTCTGAACAAGCACGCCTGAGAGATGTTCTCGATGGTGTGTAAAGCCATTTCGGAGGCCTACGGGCGGCTTAAACTCTGACACCAAGGTTGTTCATCAACCACATGATTAGAAGAAGGTGCTTCCCATCGTTGTATATTGTTAGCAACCCCATCTTGCTGTTAGGATATGTATTGTCCAATACTTACCTATTATCTATACCTAACTACCTAAGATAGTTTGTGTGGATGAATGTATGTTTGGTAGGTAATCAATTACGTAAAAACTGCTGAACAGATTTTAATAAAACTTAAAGGTAAATAACCAGAACATGACGTGGGCTATATTTTATAGCGATTAATGTCTACACAGCCGAAGTCGTGGGCAAATCCACGTTCATCGCACTACATTGCTAAGTATGGTGAATGCGAAAGTCATGTTAAAACTCACGGATAATTTATTACTGGATTTGAATGAAAGTCGATAGAGATATGATACTGATTCGAAGAGAATAATGTCGATTGATTAGAGTTAGTATTAGTATCAGAACTGAAATGAGATTATTACTATACCCATATATAGTACTAACAGCTAATACACCTATATAGGAGTACATAGGTGAAAGCGCGACATGACGAATAAGAAACGATACATTCAAATTGAGGGACATACCTAAAATCACGCAAGTTTCCCATTGGGGTAAGCAGATAATATCTACCTAATGCTGCTCACCTGCTACAATTCTTGACTTCAATTTCTCTTTGACTTCATCTGTGTTAATAATTTACCTCTTCATGCGTGCATCTCGGTTTAAGTTGCTCTTGACTTGCTACCCCGTCAAGTCAAGAGCATAATTGCAGATCTGACTTTCAATCGGAATAGCATTCATTTTGACAGTCTGGTAATATACATTGCGTTGATCTTATTAGTCGAGGTGATATAGGATTTTTACTATTTAGAGGATACGGCGCAACGTATAGCAAATTGAAATGTGTGTAAATTAAAAGTCAGTTGCGCAATTGTCCCGCTGGCTTTATAAGGTGGGTGACCCATGTAAGGCCCTGTTCCTTGTAAGGCCGACTTAAAATAAAATGCTCTTATTGTCGTGTGTTCGCAATTTCGGTCTCCTCACACAAAGGTGCATCCAATTCAAGAACAAAGTTGTGTTGCCGAGTCGTTAGCGCCAACATTTTTTCAGTGAAGTCACTCGCTGTAGTGAGGTGTGGTCGCTGAAATAATTAATTTCCACGCACAGGAAAAAGAAAGTTTTCAAGTAAGTTTTTACTGGCATTTTCATCTAGATTTTTATTTTGCATTCCCATTGAAGGAAGCATTTATTACTTACGTTTCAATATAATTACAAAATCATGACTGTTCCGAGGAAGGCCAGTGGTCTCTTAAAATGCCGTTCAAAACATTAACGGTTGGCCATACTAAGGCACAATTGACCTTACTATGAACATCTTCCCAGAATTATAAATATGAAAGAACCGATTAGTCAATATGTATCTACATACGTGTCAGAAAAGGTAAAACAATGCGTACATACACTTAATTTTTTTAATTTATGCCTTTAATCCGTTGGTGACATCGTTTTGGCCCTACAAGGAACCGGCCCCTAAGAAGGCCGATTTGGTGTATTTTTGAAGTTTTATTTAATTAGAAATGGTATTGGATTCTTATCTGCTTTCGTAAAATACTTAGCAAAACGTTGTTTTTATTCGTAACACGAATTCATCCTTAATTTTACTATCGCTTTCTAGGTATGTTCGAAGAATTTTTTTTATGTGTAAATATGAACAGAAGTGTTAGTTCTTTTGTTTTAACAAAAGATTCGCAAATGTAGTTCCTTTGATTATTAAAACACTTGTTTTAAGTAAAATGACTGATACCGATACATTTTCGAAAAGCATTAACGAATGCATAACTAACTAAAGTTCTAATGTTTGTGGAAAGCAAAATATTTTCTTTACTCAAAAATTACAACTTTAAAATGAGCACAGGAGCACTGTTCCTAGCAAGACCGTTTGGAAGAGTTTAGTAAAACTTAAATTAAACACAGATTATATTGAATGTGTCTTTTTTAATGGTAATTAATTAAACTAAGTGTTATAACTTAATGCTTACTCTGTTTTATTTTCCCGATAAATAAAGATATGAATACGGTTTTGTTGCTATGGTGGCCTTACATGGTCTACTCACCTTAGGTATGAGACATCATACATAATTGCCATACTACTGACAATTTCATACATAGTATCAAGAGTGAATTCATGTGATTAAGTTCATGAATTCACCAATCACGGCGACGTGATTCCTACAATACGCGCGGGGCAGCCAAATTGTTGGCCATACCTCGTACCCTGACAAAGTCTTCCAAAGTCACTCACAATAAGGGTCCAAACGTTTATAACAAACTCCCTATGCGTATTTTGGTATTTTGACTGCAGTCACTTTGCAATGTTACAAGTCCCGTCTTAAACGATGATTGTTGAACAGACCTTCTATAATTATAACGAATACTTATGAAACTTTATTGTATGATGTATGATGATATATAATTAATAAGATCTGTAATCTAATGATCTTTTTATCAATTGTAAATATATTTATTCATTTAATGAATGAGGTAACGACTTTTAAGTGATTTGTATGAAATTTGATTGACATTTAAAAATAAACTTTAGACAATACCTATTCAAAAATTGCTTCTAGTGTTGACGTCTTTTGAATTTAATTTTTTGTAATTTGAATTCGATGTCTCTGTATTTGTCTCACTCATTTATCAACTTACACGACTGAACACTGCCACCCAAAATACAAGCATTTGCTTAGTTTGGGAGACAGTATCAGTACCTAAGCACAATACATTTATTTGTGTCTAATTATAAGTCACCTTGTGAACTGTACGATTTTTGCGACAATAAAGATTATTATTATTATTAACTGTTATGAAAATAAACCTAGAATCGCCACCACTGCCACGGATTTTTTTATCTTTTTGCATGAATTGAACTGCGTGTAATAGTTAGTGTAGGTCAAAAGTGATCACGTAGGTATTTATTAGGTATTTTACCCTTTCAAATAAAGCTTCTGGAATAAATTATTTCAAAAATTATAAAGCGCGCCTGCTTGTGCGATTAAATTTTTTAAATATTAGTAGCCTATTTCATCCGGGTCAAGGGTAAGGGTTCTAACAATAATATAACCATACAATAATATAAGTCTTTAGAAGTTATGGTAGAAACTCACAAACATACATACATACTTACATACTTACATAAACCCTAAAAACATAACACTCCTTTTTTTGGGCAGTCGTGTAAAAATATAAAATCTAATTGATTAGGTACAAAACTACAATTAGTTATTGCGAATTGTTTTTCTATTAGATTGAATGAATGATTTACCTAGACTGAACGTTGAGACCTTTTATTTGCATTATGTAAGTAGGTTATTAGTATTGATTCTGAAACGATACTGATTTTAATAGTTAGCTAAGTAAGTAGACTATACCTACTACCTACCAAAGATATTAGAAGGAAATTCTATACCTATGTCGGCGAAAGTCATCTATGTACCTATCTTGTGTTGACTTTCTGAAAGCCAGGTAATTATATGAAGGTATAGTAGATATATACTATATATATATATACCTCTAGTGTGTGCTGCGCCGTGTCCACGGGGCAGCTGTCACAGTGATGGCACCTCGATGTCGGCTCGCGGCCTATGCGACGCAGATAGTTCCCGAAGCACCCGTGGTCCGAGAGCATCTGCGTCATCCGGAAGCTGAGGACGCCGTGTCTCCTCTCCAGCCATTCCGCCAGTACGGGCCTTACCGCCGCTATTACGGCGTGCCCTTCGTGTACCTACCTACTTCTCTGTTTGCCACTTAGCATCACTTACCTATTACTAAGCATTAGGTAACGTGGAAATGGGATATTAATATTCACAGTAAAGTCTTAACAAGGATACCATAGATAGATTTCATAACAGAAATGACAGGGTTGGTAAGCTTCTCGTTATACCTCTTAATACAAAAAAGCAAAGCGTCAGCATCAGCAATCTTGGAATACGTATCAAATGTATAATATAGTAGAAACAGCAAATAAGGGATATTTGGGATAACCGATGGGCTTTGTATTAATATAAAGAACACGGTCAATTATTTTGGGTATGATCGGTTAACTGATTTTATTATATAGCTACGTATTAAGTTCGCGCAGATATAGATCTGGATCTGTGATCTATAGACCATGCATCACGTAACAAAATAACATTCTGATTTTAAAACATTTTTTCTTATTCTATGGAGGTTAGCACACAACATTACCCTTTTTAGTTTCTTTCTAGTACTGAAGATTTAGTAATACTAAATACATATATATCTAATTGGTAACAACAACGGTAAGATTCTCAATAAAGCTAGAACACGTATTCCGATTTTATTAAAAACTCAGTTGCACTATAATCGTCGCAAAGTGGTAAGGCTAGGATATCTATAGTAGAGCAATATAATTTTATGGCGGCAATAACAGCTTTTACTCCCAACTCAGACGAGCTCACAAATTATCCAAACTTTTACTTTTAACTTTATTACTAGATGTAAAATATACATTAATTATGACAGTTTTAAAACATGCGGCTGGAATTCAAAAAACAAACATTAAAAATCCTTTAAAAATGCTCTGTTCTAAGCGACCCCTATAAAGAATTGAAAAAGGAGGTCGTTCTTAATTAGATGCGTTTTTTTTCAAGTCTGTCATTTCTTAATCAGAATTCACGGTAATAGTGTTGGACTTGGCGTATATTTCACCCTTACTATGTTCCCAATTTGAATGCTTTTAGTGTTCCTAAGTACATGACGTCAATTAAACGCTTCATAAATTATTGTTAATAGTAGATGAAAACAAATATATTGCATCACACTTGTTGCTAGAAGGGGTAGACGGAGTACACAGTTGTACACCCATATTTTCATTTATTATGTCCATTAATAAATGTCCTATACTGATGTGGTGAGTCATCATTCATCAACTAAAATGAAATAATACCTTTTTACATTCCAGTGTAAATAAAGCTATTTTTTACAAATAAAAGAATTCTCTACAGATCACTAATGCGCAAAGCCTGTAGATACTTTATACCAATATTATTTGTCCATTGGGATTAAGATAAACTTCGATTTTTATATTCTCAAAAAGCTTTACCGACAAGTAACTTTATTTAAGTGTCCAATAAAATATACCTAAGTAGTTTTTACACAATGCTTTGATCTAGGTATTGGTAGATACTATCTACATCTTATACAGAGAAGGAACGAACATTGATAGCGATTTCTTGATGTTTTCTATGTTATTGATATTTTTTCATGTTGTCAATGTTGAATTGATGATGTCTAACACGGAATAGAATAGAGGTATTACAACTTTTTTTTTCTAAATGCCAGTAAAATTTGAATCATATATACCATAATTTATATAATTTGATGAAATATATATATACCATAAATGAGTTCATTAATTATGAAAATTACATAATAGGTTTCCACTGTCAGGATATTATTAATATAATTATGTACGACATTAATATTTTGATATTCCTTACTACCTAATATTGTTGACATTTTGTTAATGAAGTAGATTGATATTTAGAATTTCAATTTGATATAAATAAATAATGCTCAAAATTGTACCTTTTGTTAATAGGTATATTGTTTTTGTAATTGTCAAAAAGTACCTTAATTTACATGCTGAATTTAGTAGGCGGATTATGAAATATGTTTAATTACTCTAAGAACTGTAAAACACCATATTTCTAGCAAAAAATGATTGTCATTGAGAATGACTCTGTTGACTCACTAAATATCAGACACAATATAAATATTATCAAGTTCAATTTTGTACTTTCGCAAGTATACAGAAACCTTTGGCTCACACACGTGCAAATACGTACTTCATAACAATAAAAATCTATTGTGTCTGCTAATGAGCGAGCCAACAGCTTAATAGCTTATCGATAGTATCGTACAACATATCATAGCATTACGTCCTCGAAGAGTTAGGCAAAGGGGTGTCTGCATCTATATTTCACCAATGCTGTTATAAAGTCCCATGTGCAGTAAACCTATTGTCATTTACTGGGCACAATTTTAAACTCCGGTCTACCACTGAGTATATCGTAACAGAAAAACCAAATAACACTTTGTTCAACTTGGGAATGGAATCTAAGACCCTATTATTATCAAAAGCCGCGAAAGAGAAAAAAAATATTTTTTAGATACCTATGTATGTAAGTCTTCTCAACTATATTTTGCGACGTAATTGTAAATAATAAAAAAAATACGAGTAGGTACTTGTGTTTCGCGACGGAAATTATGTTAATTGAAATTTGTCCAGCTTTTATTTGTTATAAGAACTTAGTCAACACTGTGACGTAATTAGTTATCTAAACAACGTGCATAAATCTTTGTCTTATCCTTCACATCTAGGTGGCTAATGAAAATTTATGTTAGTATTATTTACTCCGAAGTACTATTCCCAAATTAAACATCACTGTTAAAATATTAATTACCTTACATTAACATATTACATACCGATGACCAATGTATGTTTATTGGAGTGATAAATATCGCTGTGTGCACATTCGCATACGAAATCTGCACATTTGCATGCAAATATCAGGGTCAATAAAATATTGATATTGTGCTATGTGGGTCAACTGCTTTTATCGGTACGTTAATCGGTTGGAAAATGGACCAGGTATTTTTATAACATGACACTTTATCACGTAGTCGATACTTAGGTTAAGCTACCCAAGTATGAGAACTATTTTCATGCCTATCTGTCCAATGTTGGAGGCCCTTGCCCAACATGAATGCTGTTCCAATCCCGGAAACCGTCTGTGTCATTTTAGTCGGTGGAAGCCTAGATTTCTACATTAAAAAAAAAGGTTGGAAGTAACAATAAGTAGGTATACAATTACCCATCTCATGAAAAAGTTGCCTTATTGAGAAGACAAGTATTAAACTATTTTTGAGATTATAGTTCGATACGTGATCATGCTGCATGATATAACTAGTCAAGTAACTACTCGTAACTTTACAGCGCGGTTGGCGCGAGAGACCGAATGCTGCGCTGCGTGTTGCAGGTTCGATTCCTGCACGGAGCAAATATAGCAAATATTTGTACGATCTATAGATAATTGCTCCGGGTCTAGTTGTGAGTGTGCTTGTGAGATTATATTTCAGTAAACATACCCGCGATACAGGAAGAAATTCCTAGTGTGGGGCAAAGTTATAAAACAGAAAAGAAAAAAGAAGCTCAGGGACATTGTTGGTAAAACCTTGAACTGATAGTCTCTTGGTCAATAAAAAAAATATAAACCATTACACGGGATCCAAATATGTGTTGGATTTTGGATATCTCTTCTGATTTCCATAGAATGGTAAAGTGAAAGTACGAGTTATCGTACTTTATGTTTTACTTTGAGTCCGTATTATTTTAATCAAAATTTGTTAGATAACTAATACATATGAGAGTTTATTTTGTTTGTAGATTAAATATTTTGAGAAGAGGTGACTTCTGGCATCACGTTAGATATTAGTTACTTACCTTTATGGACACGAGATTGTGGTGAATGCAGATGCGATCCCGGGACCCCGGTAAAGGTTAGGGGAGGATCGTGTGGTTTTTAATCGATAGGAGTACGGTACAGCGTCCATAATGGATTTGTCCACACTTAAAATTAAAGAGGATAGTAATCAAATTTTTTTGTATACCTAATGTTTTTTTTGTATTTTTACTTACATAGCATCACGCCTGCACTCCTCGAGAAGTGTACACAGCTTTAGATTAATGCATTTTTTACATCCCAAGTATCGTTATTAACCGGATACAATTTCAAACTCCGGCTTGTTACTGAGAATTTCTTAATTGTAAAACACAATCACAATGGTCGATCCGGGTGTCGAACCCAGATCTTCACGTACGCCAGCAGGATTTGAAACCGTTAGACCAATGAGGCAGTTATTTCAATATTATTTAGATTTTGTTTCATGTCTCAAGGTGAAACTGTATCTCTTTTCGTTGATCAATTCCGGCTATTTTTCTCAATTTCTTGCTTGAGTCTCATTAGTTGTTGACAATAGAGATTCGAATCGATGGTTTTGCCCGGCGGTAAAAGCTTATAATTAAAGTCCTTCCAATCCCACCATACACCCAGCATCACCTTATTGCGTGTTAATCCGGATTTCACTACTGTTTACTCATTTTTTTTAATCAATGATTCTACATCAACGGGGTTACGTCACTACCTATAAGATGGCAACAAGTTCGAACAATAGGGCACATATAAATTATAATTAATTGTAATTAAACTTCAAAAAAAAAAATTGAGTGTTTATAAAATACGAAGTAACAATTTCTCCGACCTAATTTATACCACTGCAACAACCGATAATGGCAAGATATAGACATTTCAAAAGCGAGTTACCCGTTAGGGATTGCGTTATGGTAGCTTCAGATTCCGGACACCGTTATAATGCAAACTATTCCGTATAAACGGTCGATTGATGAACTAAATGGATTGGTCGCTTCCAGTTAGGCGGTCCCGGAATTAATCGCACATGGAATATTGGTCAGCTGGCCGATTTTGATAGCGTTGATGTAAGCTTCGGAGTTCTAGCCGACAGATGATGTTCTAGACCGAAACATGATGTTCTACTAAAGTGCAGAGACATTCTGCACATTTGTAAAAAGATTATATTATGTGTTAAGTAAAAGAGAATAAAATAAGTCGTTATTAATTTATCAACAGCATTTTGAAGCTGCTTACTTATCCCTTTCTACCTTTCCTTTTACTAAGACATACAAGCAATTCACTTCTGAATTCAGTATTCAAAAATATTAACCTATAATTGAATATTCCTGAATATATGTACGAGTATAGAGTGAGTCTCTGTGAAAAAGTTTCTCATTGTATTTTTTGAGCTATCAAATGACGTTATAACAGCGATTTACTGAGGCATGTATTTCTTCTTGAGTAATAGTTTCGATAGAAAATTCACAATGTTTTTCAGGCTCATTTGTAATATGAGTATTGTATATTTTAATATTTAGGATTATTCATGCGGCTTCATATTTTTAAAGATTTGTTAGATACAAATCTTTGGCTTGTATATGTATAAGATTTATATTTATTTGGAGCGTCTGAAATAATAAAATTAGAAACCTTCTTTTAAGAAACATATTGCCGTAGTTCACATAAACCTCTACTATATTTAGTTAAAAATGTAGTGACGAGGGTTGAAAAAGGTATATACGTACTTCGATGGTTCGCCCATGTGGAAAAGATGAGTGAAAGGCGATTTACTTAAAGGGTTTACAGCGTCTATATAACTAAAAGTGCTCACTGCCGAAGGAAAGCGGCTGGGAACGACATATAATAAATAAATAAATATAATGTATACAACGATTATAATCAGGATGTCGTTTAAAGAGGTCAAGTGCGTAGCTCCGTAGCACGCTGCGTAGGTCCTGCTACGTCACTACGAGTTTCGTAGTGCCTAGGTATTCCGTAGCCTCACGATGTAGTATGACGATGCTCGTAGTATACATGTATAATTCTATTATAATAAATATTTATAAATGTCACGACGAGCATGCACGAAGAGGATAATGAATATAGATAAAGCGAAAGAGGTGTGTCAGAATCGTAGCAAGTGGAAATGGTAATCCTTGCCTACCCCAATGGGAAACAGGCATGATTTTATGTATGTAAAGGGGTAAAATGGTAACCTATAGTCACTCATGATTTCCTGAAGTTTGAGTTTGAGTACACGAGTCCCACTTGCACTTAGTCGGGTTTCTGTCTGTATTAATGTTTGACGTTGAAAAAGCGCCTAATTTGAATAATAAAATTTTGATTTTTATTTTGGGTATTTATCCGTGAGGTGCAGATACAAATACTGCTCACGACTGAATTTTTCTTTCCACGTGTGAAATATCCTTTGTATTAAATATCTTCAATACCTCAAGTTATTTTCCCACAATGAAGCTACTAAACTAAAATTCTGAACTACTCAACTCAACAACTGTTAGTTAGAAAAGAAAAATATTTAAATAGAGTCGCACAAGTAGGCGTAATCACGTTTAGATCATTCATTTTATTCAAGTTCATTTA
This sequence comes from Xylocampa areola, assembly GCA_935421205.1. Classification (NCBI taxonomy): domain Eukaryota; kingdom Metazoa; phylum Arthropoda; class Insecta; order Lepidoptera; family Noctuidae; genus Xylocampa; species Xylocampa areola. Next base: position 12,682,717 of record OW285206.1, read on the forward strand.
TATTAATATTTATTGATTTTATCCTCACAGTTCACTGAGGCTCAGTTCCGCATCAATCGTGATAAATGATGACGTAGCGAGAACTGTAACATCGCTAATGTTGCCACTCACCGGGGTGAGTATCCAATATTTTTGCAGCCCCTGCGAATTTAATGATCGTTGGGACTTTACCTGCAAAACAGAGTTTCTAAGGTGCTTGAAATAAGTATCATAACACGGAGCTTTTATATATTCTTCACGATTCTTCGAAACGGCGTAGTTAGTTTTACTTGGCTAGAAAGTTTGGGGGATTTTGCACCTTGTTTTCTTCATGTGTTTCACGAGTGTGTCATCTAAACTTGCCAAGGTCAAGACGTATTTGTTTTCGTAATTTTCTTTGGATTCTTTTATTATTTTATTCTATCTGTTTCACTTTACTGTTGGTTTTCTTATCTCTGGCTGTGTTAATGCCAGACCACAGATTAGTAATATATGTATCTTGCCAGACTACGTTTGTCGTAACATCTTGTCTCGTTACCTACAAGAGAATATATTATTATAATAAAGATAACGATGTGCTCTTTTCCCTCTGTATAAAGTTAGCTTGAAAAAGCCTTTTCATTGTTTCCTCATATTATTACTTTATTTTGTCCCCTTTTCCTTATCTTCTTGTGCTTTACGAACGACAATTTCTAACTCATTGATCTATGTTCTCAACTTTGCGTTCAATTGGTCTGTTGGAGCTTGTCACTTCTGACACCACACCTTCCATCTTAAACACGCTGAAATTGTAATGGTTGTTTTCCGCAGCGAAATGATTTTGTCTTGGTAATAAAATAGACATAATTAAAAAAAAAAATGCCATTGTAATTGTGGAAACCAAAATTAAGAAGCGAATTCGAGGCATTAGTAATACCGAATTTCGCGCAGCTTGGACGACCGATTGGCCGCAGGGTCGTTGCCCCACGCGTGCGTTTCGAGTTGCTGTGATCCTGACTCCTGCTACGCTACCATTGCGTTACGTATTTGTAAATTACTATTGATTCTCACGCTTTCCGGATGATGTTTTATTTTTATTTTTAAGTGTTACTCATGTTACGATGGTATTACTGAGGGGGAATTGTTCTGCCGCGGGAAAACAACCATTAAAATTTCAGCGAGTATATTAGTTTGAGAATGTTACACAATGTTTTGTACCAGTATGTACAAAATATTGTAGTTTTCAAGAAATAACACTACATGTACTCATAACCTTAGTTTATAATTGCCTTATAAAGTAAAATTGTGCTATAAAGAGCTGAAAGCTGTTAGCTTGGGGAATTACAAAGTTTTTGGTAATAACCTGAACCCTGAACCCTGAACTGATAGATATACCTACCCACTCTTAATTTTGTATTGTAAACTTTGTATAAGTTGTATATAGTCAATTTAAATGGTAAGTGTTGCTTGTTTAGCATAACATTTGCAACAAGGATTGCTTACCACATGATTAGATTGAACTAATTAGTATATTTCCATAAACTTAAATCTATTATTTTTTTAATAACGCTATCTCCTTTGTTTGACATAATTATAAGATTAGTGGTTCTGTCGTATTTTTCTTAATTCTTCTAGAAATATGAACGTGAATAACTAATGATTGATCTGTTTTGCTCAGTCAATAGTAAATCTCAATAAAATATGATTGAATACGTCGACATGAGTAGTAATTATTGTCTGCATGGGGGTCGACATAGTGTTTTCTGCTACAGTGGTCAGACTACAATAATCAATATAATTTGTTTAAATAATAATAAAAATCAGTCAATGTATTTCAGCTGTTAGACCGTCTTTTAGGTCATAAATCATCGTCGTATATTTGTTAAATTAATTAATAATTTTCGTGTAAAAATCTACATAAGAATTTGATCTAAAAAAATCATAATGAAATTTGCTACTCAAACACATCCATTCTTCGACTGCGAATATTAAATTTTACCATTTATGTGATTGTGAATCATTCGAATGATTATTAATTTATTGTGTCATCCCTAATTTTACGTTTTACTTTTTTGTTGCTACATTTTCCCATTTCCTTACTTTCCTAATGCGAGTTAATAAAGCTTAGCGTTGGATTTTGATTCATTCATCCGCATTATGTTCGTTTAAATGGAACAAATTAGGTCTTACTTGCAGGTTTAGATCGAATAGTGGGTACAGACGCAGCATTCTAAATCAAATCATCGTCATCATGATGCCACTTTCCTTGTAGATAAGACTTTGTTATGGGTTGTGTTTTGAGTCTCTAATAAGGCAAAACAAAATTAAAAATGTGCAGCTATTATATCGGTTGAGTTTCAAATTCACAACTTACGCCTGGTCTGAGTCTGAAGCCTTATTATGCGTTCCGCTTTCATAGTTAGATATTGTTATTTTTCAGTTTTAGAGTCGCTAATGATATCTATTTATTTTGCAAGGAATGCTCTACAAAAACGAATATTATATTAGGTAAATAAAGATTTCTCGTTAAAATTCCATTGCTCCGGCTACTTGCAAAGTAATTATATTAGTGCCATTATATACCTACTATCTACTGCCTACCCACAGCATTCCATTGCTAATCAAAGATCGCCTTATAGGACATTCAGAGGTATTAATTAATTCAAAATGTCTACCGAGGAGATCAGAGTTCTACATTCGCAGTGCTACTATCGGTTAAGGCTGTCCTAATTTCAGCCATCTGATGCACAACTGAAACAATAGCAGTTGACACAGATCTGCCTAACACTTGCAAATTGGTTGGAGCAATGTTGTTTTTATTAGTATCAGGAAACGTGACGCGACTCTGAATATCCCGTATTTGTTGTGTGGAGAGATTTGTATGCCGTTTATTATCGGAATTGTCAGGCAGTTTCACCCCAACTGTTGTTTTCAGTTACTTCTTCTACCTATAGGTATGTAACACGTAGCATTTTTTTGTCGCAACTTTACCAATTTTTTTAGTACTTAAAGTCATGCGATGAAAAGCTAGTTATCTACGGAGACAAAGGACTAATTGGGGGCTGAGTTGCCCGCGTCCGTAGGAGTGCACACTTAAAATGGAATCCCTACGCGTGGCCCCTGGGTGGTGCAAAACAGGCAACACAACTCTGGTGGGAGGCTTCGGCCGCGGCTTACCACCTACCGGACGAGGCTATGCCGTGAAGCGACCTAGTCGTGTTTCGGGATGTAGCGGACTACATCCCGAAACACGACTAGGTCGCTTGCACCGGAGTGCAACCGTTGTGGGAGACGGGTCTGGGCAGTTGCATCAACTCCCCAACTATCGCTCTCCCCAAATCTATCCACTCTAGGTACTTAGAGTGAATAGATTTATTCTGGATATACGTGCCGTATACTCGGCCACACTGCCGATTACTATCAGACAAGTTGGTGGCCAAATGTAGACCTATTTTTGGTAAAAAAAACATAACTCAAGACACCCCTCTTGAGTTATTCTTTTTTCATATATTTCATTGATTCAAATCTCAACAGCCGTCAGAAAAATCAGAAACTTTGTCGGCTGTAAGCTGAAAACATGTTCAGTGTGTCTACGTAGGTAACGTTGACACAGTGCACATGTGTGTATTGTATCATGTGTGTATACGAGATTATAGTTCCGCAAGCGTGTCAGGCAATCAATCTCGCTCCCGTACCGTGTGTCCCGCCGCCCGGCGATAGTAATCATACAGCAAATAAAACTATTTGTGTAGTTTACACTCGTATTTGTTCAGTGTTAGTGGTTCTATCGAATATTGTCAGTAGACAGACGTAGTCGTGGATATTGCTCGTGAAAATACAAGGATTTATTGATACGTGGATTTGTCTCAGAAGCTGCTGGGAGTTTTGAATTGTGCCCGGTTGATGGCAATAGGCCGAATATCTATTACATGGGACTCAATAACAGCACTCGTGAAATGTGGATGGGTACATGTCTACCTACCTGTCCCCGCCTCGGGGAATACAGGTGTGATGCTATGTATGTTTAGAGAACATAGCATTATCTGACCATAGTAAAACAAGCCTTAGTCAAGTTAATTGACCGTTCCAACATGAACTTAAACATACAAACGATTACAAGAAATTGAGGATACTTTATACAAAGAGGATAATTAAGAGGCAAACTTTCACGTGTCTGCAATAAAATGGGAGCAGGAATTAAGATTAATTCCACCATTAGCCACGTTTCGTGTGCCCAAAATAAAAATAAAATGAAAGCGAGGTTGTTTATCAGCTTACTTTGCGCTTTTCCGATACTTTCTATTTCCCGATATTTTACTGCAAAGGTTAGACCATTGCAACGAAGGCAAATAGGATTCTTTACAGGAAAGGAAAAGCGACGCAAGTGTAACTGGATAAGACCTTCTATGTTTTTCTTCCTTAATACAGTTTAACAATCTCGAAAATAATATGAAAATCTGAACGTTATTTAATGGTTTAAAATCACCAATGCAGTAATCAAACGTAATGGTCAAAGCTTGTTTAGTAGTTTTGTAGGTATACAAAGAGAGCTCCCTAAACGGGACAGAAATACAAACACCAGGTGTCTACAAAATAGATTGCAGCTACGGTAGTTCCTACATAGCCAAACGAAGCGGACTATCGCAGAAAGGGTTAAAGAACATATCGAGGCTGTAAAAAAACCGTCAGACTAGTAAATCAGCGATTGCTGAACATATACTCCAATCAGGCAGTGATCACTGAATTCATTTCCAGCACACAGAAGTCCTCTCATCTGATCGCCACTTTTATTCAAGAGCAGTGCATGAAGCTATAGAAATCCAAAAACACAAAACTTTCAATCGGGAGGACGGTTTTAAAATATCAGAAACGTAGAATTCAGTGATTAAAATATCAAAATCTCGCTATTTTTAGTAGGTTAAAAATACGGACATAGTGAGTGTAGTGTGTCACGGCCTTTATAATAATAGTGAAAACATGTAGGTAGATGAAGAAAAATCTACCGCACCCACGACGGAGTAAACTCGCTGCATCAGTCTGCTTGTGACCACGATCAGTGCAACCTGGTCGAAACGTCAAGCGATTAAAATATATTTATTGCACGTTAATTCCTGTTGTTTATACATATAATAAGCACCGTAAATATTTGAGAATGTGTTCAGTCAAGTCAAAATGTCCAAACAGTATCCGAGCACTGATCTTTGTCGACAAACTTGTCGAATCGATAAAAGTTTCAAATTCATTGAATTTTGTACATATGTAAAATTTGACGGTTAAAAGCGACAAATGCGTCGACATCATGAACCGTGCTCGCACCGCTGTTTACAAGAGACATAGTTTGCTAGGACAATGTCACATGGAAAAAAAAATGCTATTTGCGGTTCATTCTAATAATACATACATCTGAGTATATATCCTATAAATTTTATAAATACCTCTTATAAATATGAAAGTTGGTGAGAATAGAGAAGACTGATGTTTGTTACTCATTAATGCAAATATTGCTGAACGGATTTTGTAGAAATTTTAAAGGTTTCGTACTTCAGGTCCCGGAATACTACATACCTTACTTTTTAACACGGGAAATTGCAGAGTTCCGACGGGAAAAAAGAAATACTGCGAGTTAAACAGCGAGGTGCAACTGGTATTTTATACTTCCGGGCGATCGAAGCGAGGGCTTTGATAAAAAGAACAAAATTGGGGTGAATGTTTGAGAAGCAATAATTACTTAACTTCGCTTCCTTTTTTTCGCGCGTGTAGGCAAAGGTGTGTACAGTTGTACACCCACATTTCACTAATGCTGTTATTAAGTCTGTGGGAGTCTACGTCTCGACACCGTATGTCAAGACAGGTCGGTCGCACTGGTTAAAGACTTTTTGAACATACGCGATGAGAAGACTCGACGCATCTTACCGAATGCTGCGGGCGGAGCTTTTAATTGCTTAAATTTTACCTGTTATACTATGTCAAAACATCGAATAGTTAAACAAGAGTAGATTATAGAGCCCTAGTTTATAAGTGACGTAGTTCGCTCGTTGCAGCGTCGGCAAATTGCATTTCACAGCTCGCAGCCCCGAGCGCACGCTCCGACTGACGTTGACACGGTTACTACGAAAACCGGAGGAATTTTAATTAGATATACAAACGTTGTGTACTCGTTATCTATTAAAATTATATGCATGAGTTCTGTCTTCTGGTTCGGGAGCCAGAATAACTACAGGTGACTTAGGTATACCTTATATTATGTATTTCACATTGGAGTACGATATTTATGCCGTTGTGACTTGTGGGTCGATATTGGATAAGTTGGTCAGCTTAATAGCGCTCACGGTGGGTGTATGTAATGTATAGTTACTACTAATTATATATATACATTATTATTTATTTATTGACTGCCACCTTGGTCTACTGGTTCTACTGAGCATGAGATCTTGGGTTCGATTCCCAGGCCTGACTTGGGAGTGTGACCGCAAAGTGTTGTGGGATTTTCTATTAGGAAATTCTCAGTAGCAGCCCGGAGTTTAGAATTGTGCCCGGATGATGGCAATAGGCTCACCGTGGACATGGGACTTAATAACAGCATCGGTGAAATGAGGGTTTACAACTGTGTACACCTCTGCCTACTCCTTCCGCAATACCGGCGGATGTCTTAATGTAGGATCAGTGTCATCTCGATTAAAGTCATTTTAATAATAAACGAATACCACGAGAGTATTCTATAATAAAACAGACAAAAGAGAGCTTTTAACCGGATTAATCGCGTGTATTATTGACTTTTGTTTTTCCTGACGTTTCGAACACTTTGCAGCGTAAACGTGTCGCAAACCTTCTGCGACCACGTTTTATCGTAAGACAAAAAAAGAGAGCTTGTTTTGCGGGTCTTAGGTGACTATTGTAGCAGCGGATTCTATGGGTTTTCCTCATGGAGTTTATCGTTTGTCATGGGTGCGTTTGCGTTTACGGGCGCAAATCGCACATGCACACACACAAACTCGGAATATTCATCTATAGGCCATACAAATAATTGAACCCACGCCCTACATCGCAGAAGCCGTTCTCTCCACCACTGCGCCAAGCACGCCGTTTGTCTATTACCTACGAACTAAGTAACAGCAAATACAATAAAATGATTAACTGTGGTTTTAATGACAACATTTCAAACAAAGAGACAGTTAGAGCGAAAAACTAATTGAATAGGAGGAGCCCACAATAGTATTTGGTTTATTCAATATTCGACACAAAAGGTTCATGATAAAGGGAACACAGTCTGTAGGCAGCAGGAAAAATAAATAAAGATTTATTTCATACGTATTTTAGGAGTTGACAATAGAATCTAGGTGTTTTTAAAGGTCATTAATATCAAAGGGATCACCTTTTAATTTATTTACTTATATGTATTCTTGTTTATTATATTATTTCTTTAGTCTGTTATATTTGTCTACTCTTAAAATTAGACGAATTCGTATGTAAGGAGTCACCTATTTAAGAATTTGAGGAATTTTCTTACCTTATTTAATGAACATTGAAAAATAATAAATGTGAATTCGCGACACTTGACGGATTCTAGCCCTGCTCGTATATTTTTATTAAATGTTCTTTAAAAAAATTGTTTAAGCATTTCATAGCTGTAACGTGTAAAAAAAATGGCAATTCATAAAAAAAATTACTATAAAACTACTCTACTTCATATATTTATTTCTTCTTAAAGCTATAATAAATATTACCGATAACTACCGAACCGGGTTTGACGTATAACAGTCAATTTCCGCATTGTTGCTTTGTTTTCGAGATATAAGTAATAAAACGGGCAGCGAAAAGAAGCAGGACATCATGTGGAAGAAATAAATCTTCACGAATTCCCCAGCATTGTTCAATATGTCGTGTTGGGTATATTACGAGTTCATCTTAATGGCCGACATTCCGCTGAACTACTGTCCCGAGCGAAACGGAAACGTGAACAGCAATAAAAGTACCTTAAATAATAACAAAGTATCAACTGCGATACGTTTGTGAGCCAAATGTGCGAGAAATCATCTTTATGGAACATATTCATTTAACTAACACTAAATAAATGCGTTATTGTAAATAAACAAATAGTTGCATTATGATTTTGTTCTATAGCTTGATGGAGTTGGGGTGAGCTACATAGATTTAAGAAAAATATACAGCTTGTTAAATAAAAGACATAAAGGTAAAATATCAACTCCAGTAAACGCCAATAAACTGGTACAAGGCCCGTGGGCAGGAGTAATTTTCGTAAAAGCATTTGTAAAGTATCTATAACCACTTAACTTTAAAATTGAAAAATTATACTTTGCATGACAGGCGGTAAATGTAGGGCAACGATTTATTATTCGTTGTACATCAGTATTCTCTTGCCTTATTTCCAATCAGCTTATCTATGTGCCTACGTGAACAAACCCAATATCTTCGATTTTATTTAATTTCGTCTCAGTCTAAGTACTAGAGAGGGGAAATAGGTATGTGCTTAGTTATATTGTGCTCTGTTTTCAGTTGAGAGAACAAATTCACTAATAGTTTGATAGCCGTATAGCGAACTCCGGGAATTCTCTGAGCTGCGCTTGTTGCGGCAAATTAAAGAGCGCCCAGCTGCCTCCGTCACAAGCCACGACCTACATTTACATCATTACTTACTTTATTGCTCGGCTACGACTTGCACAGCTTTGCATTTTATGGTGAACTTATTTTCTGAGTGCGTTTTAATGCAGTATTTGAGTTATGAGAATTAATTTTACGCACATCTTCACTTACCCATAATGTGCCATGCAAACGATCTTAGAAGTAATTTTCAGTGTTATAAGTAGCTATTCTTCAAGCATGAAGGATGTACTTCCGAGCTACATGACGTATCACAGGTAATCTTAATATACGACGACGGTGAGAAACGTGAGCCGAGAGTATACCTACTAATTTTGCACTACACAATACGAGTACGACACTCCATGACACACGAATACTCTACGAGAACTAATTAGAATGGGGTTTTATTAAAAATATTTTAGATAGGGTTTTTTTGCGTTTTTGATTTTCCAAAGCAGAGCACCATTTAAGGGGTAAGGAGACTGGAGAAGGGCCGTTTCCGATTACTTTCCACAAACATATGCATACATGCATTAATGCGAAACGAGAATATTATAATTTGGAATATATTATTATATTAGGCGAAATTTTGCTTTTATCATATTTTTCCTTCCACAATACTGTAGGAGACTGAATTATGCGAAGACTTGCCGACATCAATAATAAAATACCAGTCCCATCATATGATATTATAAAAACGTCAATTCCACAGACTAGTAAGAGAACTAAAGTTGTCCATTCATTAGAGTACCTACGTCGTTAATATGGAGAGAACATGTCGTGATTTCTCCGATCGATCCGATAATTCAGTGTGATTGAAGGATTCAAATTTTTATCCTGTCTTTGAAGGGGATTTCCTGTCAGTTGTTTATAAACATGCTATTTCAACGACGATTTTTCAAGCTAGTCACCGGAAAATGTGAATGTGCTTCTACTATTTGATGAGTTTTTTTTAGACTTAGTTATAGGAGACATGGTTATCAATTTTAGTAATTAATTATTTTGACCGATAGACGAGTAGGTAGTAAGCATAACAGACGGCTAGCTGAATTCTCCCGAGCTTTAGAAAATACCGAGATCCCAAGAACTGATTGATTGAAGAGAAATATTCTGTAGCATCACACCTCTTCCCCGAAGGGTTAGGTAGACGTGTACTGTTATAGTAGGCACACCCATATTTCACAGTCCCATGCGAGCCTATTGCTATCAAACACACATTTCCAAACTCAGCTGTTAGGTACTGATATTTTCTAATAGTCAAACACGATATCAGTTTGCCCGACCCGGGAATCGAAGCCAAGATTTCAGTCGCACTTACGTAAACTTACTTTTATAACTTAGGATTTTTTTTACACATTTTATACCAAAATACATACTATAGGTACCTGTAAGATTCAAGATAAATATCCTTTACTACTCTTGACTGTTGGACTTTTATTATTGCTTAAAAATCATGATACAGAAGCCAAAGTTCGTCAGCACGAATTGCTTGAGTAAATTTTGGTTGCTATACAAAAGCTGACTTAATAGAATTCAGAGGGATGAAAGGTGTTTTGTACAATTATAATGGCGAACCTGATAATACAATGAATTCTCTGGTAGCTATTTTTTGAAATTAGTCAAAGCTTATAGCTATCTTCTATATATATTTAATAGGTAATTAAGTACAATAATATCTACCCTTTTATCTCACTAAAGTGGCAAACAAGCATATGTACGGCCTGCTGGATGGTAAGTGGTTACTGTAGCCTATGAACGCTTGCAACACCAGATGTATCACTCGCAGGGCACGCCTTAATAGCGGCAGTAAGGTCCGTAATGGTAGAGATGTACAGGAGACACGGCGACCTCGGCTTTCGGAAGACGCAGATTCTCTCGGACCACGGGTGCTCTGGGAAGTATCTTCGTCGCATAGGCTGGGAGTCGACATCGGGTTGCTATCACTGCGACAGCTGCCCGGAAAACACGGCGCAGCATACGCTAGTGGTGTGCCCTGCTTGGGCCGAGCAGCGCTACGACCATAACTGGGCAGTTGGTGTGATGGTCGGGTGTGAGAACGCATGGGGAGCCGTCACCACTCTTTGCGAGGAGGTGATGCTTGTGAAGGAGCCGACGGAAAGAGAGATGCTAACTCGTCCCACCCTCGCCGCAGAAGTCAGAGGATATTCAACGACCTCCGACTACTGTGAGCCACACGGCTCACAATGGCCGGAGATAACGGACTCTTGTCCGTTATCCGCAGATATTCAACATATCCGCACTTTGGTGCGCGCAACTCTGTGGAGTGTCTGTGCAGGCTATCTGTGGCCGACCTGCACAGGTGACGGGGTGCGTCGTTACGTTCGACGGGCATTAACCTGCCCAGGCCAGACTCAGCCCAGGGGTTATAGTGAATACAACCGCGATCCCGGGACCCTGGTAAAGATTAGAGGAGGACCGTGTGGTTTTTAGTCGGTTGGAGTCCGGCACAAAGTCCATGACGGATTTTCCACAGTACAAATGAAACAGTGTGCACATGTGCATTGTAGACCATGTAAATGGAACTGCTTCACAGGAAATGAACTGGATAAAAACGATTCATCCAATAGGATGTCAACACAACGCTTCCTTAGCGAGTTTGCTCAACTTTAGGAAAACAACACTACAGAAGAGCAGGGTGACTTGACGGGCTTGTTTTTCCGAGCCCTTCCTGTCCCACTGCAGGGTTAATGTCTATTCTTAAAGAATAAACCCAGCAGCAGTTAGCAAACAAGGTGGTGAATATCATCACGATCGCTTGCTGGTATCCTCATGATACAAGTATTTTTGTTCATCGTTTGTTAATGACGTTAAAGATTAACTAAGAATGACATCAAAACACATACATTTTCACAGATTATCATGAAGGTTTGGACCTGATAATCAAGAAACGGCTGCGCAGTATCTACATCTCAGCTTTAATTTGTATATATAAATGAAAAGATGATTGAATGAAAATGGTAGCAGTAAGTACCATTCAGTACAAATGCGTCGAAATTCATAATGAGGTCAATTTTTCAATCTTTCGTACGTGCCTTAGATCGTCAAAGATTATTTTGTTATTGACATTTTCCATCTTTCCGAGAAATCTTCAATGCCAGACAATTTTATTTATTTAGTAGTATATTGCATGCCGAGTTCAGGCTGGCGTGAAAGATAATGTTCACGTTGTGTATATTTACGTAACTATTTACAACTTCCCCTTGAATTAATGTTACCACATTATTATTTTTTCAAATCCGATCGGGAACCTGAATACGTTATAAAATTTTATATCTTATTCTAAAAATAATGAACGACAGGTTTCAACATCAATTTGTCTTTATTAAACTTTATGGTAACTAATACTTTGTACTACAAGATTAAGTTTCAATATGTACAAAATATGTTCAAAACGTATGCATACTCATAACGTTTAGTAAAATAGTTTAGATTTTAATAAAAGATACAGAATCATGTAAATAAATAAGTAAATGAGATTTTAGGCACTGCACGTGTTTAACATCATATCACATTCATGGGTTCTATACAACGTACACCACATTTATTATTCTAGTAAGCGTTTCCGTTCTTATAACAATTATTATCAAAGATAATTTTTGAATTCAATTTCTCTACTAGAATTTACATTTAACAATAAAATTTATAATGTTTTCGAAGAGAAGGGCTATGATAACTTTGTTACGCCCTCCGTTTAACACCGAAGTCAAAACAAATGTCTAATAGTTCCAAACGTTGCCGAATACATTAGAGTCATGAATTATGAGCCAAAACATTTATCTAACAACCTCTATTACAATTCCTACATAGAAATATGTTTGAAACATAAATGAATGTTTAATTAGTCTAGAATTACTAGGGATATTGCTTACAAACAGTCAAACAATATTGTACAACGTTTGCCATGATTATGTTTCACACTCTTTGTAACATCAGATATCTCTCTTATTTATCTATAAATATATGAACCGATCTCCGAGTAGTAAGGTCTATTGAGGTTTAACTGACTAGCTTTTGTCCAGCACTCCAGCGTAGGCGTTAATCGATCGTATACGCAACACCCGTAGACTCTAAGCCTGCCCCGCGTGTGTACCAGAGCGCTGCGTTACCTTTGCGCATACGTTCCATTCTTCCTGAATACTGACGAAATGCGGTTGTTGTAACAGAGCAGGGCGGCGCGTGCTATTAACCACATCGACAGGTATGCGTTGCGTTCAATGCTTTCGAACCGTTTACCTGCCGGTCGACGCATACGTGGCGTATGTACGTTCGATGAACGCTTATGCATAACACTGTAGTGAGATTAATTTATTATTAATTATTCCTTTTTACTGAGACATCTTTTAATATGCGTCAAGAGACAGTGCCTATGGAAATTATCTCATATTTGTATAAGTTTGACAAAGACTATTTAAGATTTATTTAAAAATATAATTTTAATATGTAATATTTTCTTTATTACATTTATTTGGTCACAATGGAGAGGGCTGAAATTTTTCTACTTAGAAATTATTGTTCTAGTAGTAGTAAACTAATTATAATAATAATTTACTGTACTTTATGAGAATAGCCTTCGTTAATAAATTTTGTAACACAATTGTCACGAACAGTGTAGGATTTTTGGCACATATTTATTGTTGAATAGGCAGTAACAACAAGGTTCAGCCATCTAACTAATAGTAAATATAATAATTATTTATAAAGGAGTTTATTTGTTACTAATAACTTCAAAGGAAGACCACATCGTGTTTCTAAAAATAGGTATAAAATGTATTTTGAGATCAGAGCGAGATTTGGCAGATAGATCAATTTTATTTGATATTGTCTCACATAGAGACCTAATTTATGGGCAGGATTTTAAAATGTTATAAAGATTTGAGACATAATTTAAAATATGTGTTAAGTTCTCCAAAGAAGGTCTGTCAAAGCCATTTTCACGGACACACGTTTTCTATATTTAAACGTTTATTTTGCGGTACCAAAGTAATATCTACTAGAAACCTGTCTAGTGTTTATGAAATGTCGTGGTACCCGTGGATGTGCAAACTTACTTAATCTATAACAAATTAACTAAACAATTTAACTACAAAATTTTCTATTTAACAGAATTAGGTCACCGGTTTAATAGAACACGATATAACAATTGTGTCCCCTGAGAAACACGCGAAAAATGTTTGAGCTGTTGATATTTCAATGTAGGATAAGTAACTTATAAAATCTGATCTTTTTTTGAAAGTATTCCCCACGTCTCTCTCTTTAGTTAAGCCTAAACAATGACTAGATAAAGTAGTTTTTATAGACTAAGCTAACAATAAAACTTCTCATAAACTTGATATGTACAATTAGTAAGTATGTATTTGTTACTTATACATACTAACTAGAAAATATTCGTAATGATAAGTATAGATAGATTTCGTTGATTAAGAATTAATAATAAAAATTACAAAGGTATAGTATGTAGATTGATCTACAAAGTAAACAAACGAAATACACTTACAAGATATAGTTATAGGTAACAAAATTTACAATTAAACTAATGGCATTTATTATTTGAAGTCTAAAGTCTAGTGAGCATGTAATTAACACGAAATGGAATTATAAACTTAGCTGTTGATGTTAAACTTGAGGCTGCGCGTGCTAGGGTGTGTGGAACGCGTGGCGAGGAGACGCTCCGACGCTTCACAGATGTCGCTGGCTGAATACCTACTACGTCTTAAAGTAGCATTCTTAGTTTCTTTTTCTGATGATTTCTTAATTTCGTTTTCTATTTGAACATCCAGGTCTTTAACACTGCTTGCCGGACTCCTGATGAGTTCAAATTTCTCGCTGGTGGTGCTGGACGGTGTCTGACTGCCTCCCTCTGATTCCACAATCTGTTCAAGCGTGCTGGGTCGCCGGCCACGCGTATCTGTGTAATAGTCGACGCCGGGCGGCATCACGGGTGCCAGGTTCGCCATCGGGTCGATGCCGAGCAGCAACATCACGGTAGCGGGATGTTCCATTATGTATTGCGTAACGCTATGAAGGAATGGCTCAGTTTGTGTACTCTTATGTGCTTTCGGACGCTCTGGGGTAACTGGTCTTTCCTGCTGACAAAAATTGAGTTATATACCATTATAAGAAAATAACTTTATAATATGTAAAATAATGTCCTGATTCTAGAGATTCGTTTTTGCTTACCTGATCCCAACAGAATACATCTGGAGGATGGCTACAGCTTCGTGCGAGCTGGTTTGGTGGAGCGTTCCACTGAAGATTGGGGTTGGAATGTGCTGCGTGCCACCCGGCGGGAGCTGTCATCTCTTGCAGAGCTTGGATGGCGTTGCGAACCTGATGACATTTCCATATTAGGTATACCATTTTAATATCTGCCTCATTTCTAAGTGTAAAAGTTTAACTGTATTTAAAAGATTTGAGGATTAGACGAAGAAATTTTACAAGAATGTTCCAGTATACTAATATCCTAATTTTTTTTAAGGCTTGGTATTAATTAATTTTTATTTAGCATCGTTTATTGTGGATCATCATGCTAAGTCGGTGAACGAATATTGTCATAGGATTATAATATTTCCTTATCAAAAAACTCAATGATATCATTGTGCTATTATCTTTGTTGTCTATAGGATCTTTGTATCATTGTTTTGGACAAGCGCGTCGACGTGGGATTAGTAGAGTTATGACATCATTGTTTGACTTGCCTCCATGCTAAGCGCGGCCACGTCGTGATGCAAGCTTGACACCTGGGTGTCAAGTCTGTCTACAGATGACCTGGTATTATGCACCTCTAAATTTAGACCTTCCAAAGAATCGGACCTTGTAATTTTCGGTGTTGCTACAGAGCGTTGTCTTTCTATTCTTTCACGTAACTCTCTATGAGACAGCCTGGGTTGACCGTCCGTCCTGAAAACACCAATTTTATTTTACACTTATAATAATAATAATATAATAATAATAATATTTTTTATTGTTCAAAAGATATACTTTACATAAGTTGGTCACTAGCCTCCACACTAGGATTCCCTGTGTCGTGGAGGCTAGTCTCTTTCATCTTAAAAATAACATTGACTTAAAATTAACGAATTTATAAACAACATGTATTGAGCATTGATTTTATGTTTAGTGGTGCGTATGTATAAAATTGTGTATGGGTACATGTGTGCGTGTGTGTGTGAGTGCGCGCGCGCACGCGCGTGTGTGTGTGTGTGTTTGCGTGTGTGTGCGAGTGTGTGTTTGACTGTGGGTGTGTATATGTATATACGAGGGTATGTAGGCATATGCATGTGGGGGAATTTATGACTACCATATATTAATATGAGTTACAAAATTATAAATCCTTCATATAGTTAAAAATATTATATCTAATTTATCTAAGGAAGTTTTCTGTGCTGTTATAATCCATTGGTTTGATGTAGTTTTTGATATGGCTTTTGCAGTTTGATCTTGTCATCTTTAGGAGAATTTATTCGAAATAATGTTAAACCACCGATTACATTTGGTAAACACCAATACATATAAATAACTAAAAAGAATCTCGTTTGTATTTACCATAGCAACATTGAAAATACAATCGTAATTCAAACAATATTTGCTTTGATATTAAACCAAACATGATGTAACATTCTCATTTAATCACACTGAAAATATTTTTATAAAAGTATAGTTGAAGTGGAACCTGAATTTTGTGTGCCGCGGGCTGTTTGTGTTTGAAGAGGGCAACTTTTTGGGTGTAAGGGCTGTGTCCTCTGCAGCGTTTTCATCGTCTTCGGATATCGAAGGCAGGGTCAGTGATGGGTGCCCGTTGCCGTCGGACTCTGCTTCAGCTTCGTAGCCCTCTCGCAAGTTGTATGTAAGATCGTGTTGGATGTCGTGGATGAACTCTTGTTGGTACTCAGGGTACAATCGCAACGCTTCGGCTAGGCCCCCCATGTGTATGCATTTCAAGTCACAGTACGTTAGAGCCTGTTGATATGAATGCAAATATATAATGTTATTTTTCCTGTGAAATATCACCGTATAATATTCATTATCACCCTGTTGCTGGTAGGTGGTGAAGCTTTTAAATAAAAGGAAATGAATAATTCAGATTACCTTAACATCACTGCTTGATTTCACCACGACATCAGGATTATTCCCCTGTGGGTGTGACGACCCCGAACCGTTGTACGCTTGCAAATGGGTATTCATATCGCAGCCCACCAAATCTCCTTTGCCTGTTTATTAAACGGTTTGTGAATATTTTTACATACATCTGTTAGAACGAAAATGAAAGGTAGATAGGTATATGTAGATGAATGCTACGAACAATGGGTTCATTTGTCTGCGTGAAGTGACTCACCCAGTATAGCGACGACCATGTCGTTCTGCATCACTTCCATGGAGCCGTTGCATATGTAGTAGATGTACGTCAGCGCATCCCCTTTGTGGACGAGATACTCGCCCGGGGCACAGAAGTTGTTTCGAATATGTAGAGACAACAGCTTGAGACAGCCCTGTGATGCTGATTCGAATATCGGAAGGGATAATATCTCACGGTGCAAATGTAGCGACACATCACCCCTCAGCTCTTCGGGAAATTCTTTGAGGGTCTAAAAATAAACAGACCCTTCAAATACAGCTAAAGGGAAATATACTCTTATTTGACTTCAAAGCTATGGCAACCTCTTTACAGTGGTTTAAAGTCAGTTCATTACATGTAAACGAGGTTTTATGAAAATGAAACGACTTAGGTAATAAAAAAAACATATTTAAAAAGTGAAGCCAAAAGAGTTAAGAAGATTATGTATTTTCGTTATATTTCGTTTCCAACCCATTTAGCTTGGTTGGACTTCGGGTGGACTTCAAAGCAATGTTATCTCATGCCCTGTATCTTGACGCTTCCTCACCGGTGAATTTGACGAAATAATTTACCTATTTATAAAAGTTAAATTATAACACTCTTTTATTTTGCAAGATATGAACCCGTCGTATTTACGTTGTGACAGATTTTTTATGATATGTCACTTTAATGCAAATATTTATGGTAAGGTTAATAGGAAGTACCTAAATGTAAATATTGGTACATGAGAAAATAGGGTTTCCTAAATAAAATCTGTTATTGTTATTTTCAGAGTTGAGCATATCATATTATTCAATCATTGCATATGGAGCAGAACGCGCTTACCGAAATACATTCGGTAGCTTTATTTAAAACATGTACCTACTTAGTTACAGCAGAAAGACAGTTTAGTTTGGCTACAATTATTTACCTCATGTATATCGATCCCATGGTTCAACGACCACATCGTCTGGAAGTAGTCTTGCATGCGCTGTTTAAGCTCCTTCGGTACTTGGTTTATGCTAAGAAAGTCTTTGAGATCACGCCACTTGCTTTGATACATGGAGCGACGCGAGTACATCCTCTGTATGATGGCCGTCACGTTACCGAACACTACGGCGTGCATCAGTGCTAAAACAGTGCAAATGGCCAATTTAATCTCCACACATTTTATCGTTGTTGAAGTGGTGATGTAATTGACGCTGTGGTTTCAAACTCGTTATTTGCGTACCGCTAAAAGTTTGCCGTGTTATTAACTACGTGCGAAAATTCGTAATTTTTAACAAAATACACCACCACGATCTACTTTGAGAACGGCTGAACAAATACTCGATACTAATCTACATTATTTTCTACTTGAATGCATTGAGCCGTTCCCAGAATAGATTTTGTAAGTTTTATCATAACCTGGATAATATCGACGATCGATCAAAGAAACATAATTGTCTGCGATGCTGTTTAAGCATCTTGAGTTGAGTAAATCGATCTCAATGTTTACCTCTACATGCAAGTCAACATGGAAGCATTACAAAAACGTAATATTCAAGATAAACAAGCTGGAGTGCAATGTAATTGTAGGATGGAACTCGCTAAGAACGTATTGTGTGTGAGAATAGATAGTTTGTCAGATGGAGCGTACCTCCGATCAACATCGTGATAATGCTGAAAATTTTCTCTGCCAGTGTGTTAGCCGACACGTTGCCGAAGCCCACGCTAGTGAGCGATGAGCACGTGAAGTACAGCGCTGTCACATAACTCTCACTGTGCGATATGTTCGGGATGGGCACTTTCAATCTCTCCGCCAAATTGTTTATCCATCCTAGAATTAAACAACTCGTCTTTACTCAAACGAACCAATAAAAAAGTTTTCTCTCGGAGAATCTTATTGATGTATCGCACAGACGAAGTTTGCAAAAGTCGAAAAGCGAATATCTGTAATCTCTAGTGAGAAAATTTATTTGGGTAGGTATATTATATAGTAATAAAGGCATAGATTTATTTTTTCTGTTGAAACATTTGTGTAAAATTACCTAAATCCCAACTTTCGTTCTTGTGAATTTCAATTTCTTTGTCAGCTATGATGAACCAAATGCAGGCAAGCCAGTGAGCCAGCAAAGTGAAAGAGAGCATTAACAGAGTCAGTATTAAAGCCGAGTACTGCGAGTATCGATCCATCTTCTGTAGCAGGCGGGCGAGTCGTAGCAGTCTTGTTAATTTTACTAAATGTACGTTTCCGTGTGTTGACTCCTGTACGAACAAAATAGCAGTTTAATTACTTCCAAATTCAAAGCAAATTGTAAAGAACTTGGCTCAGTCAAATTTAATACGTACATATGTACTGTTTGTCTACCTACCGAAACGCCGTAGTAGCACTTTGGGTTGTTTAAAGTTTAAGCAATAAATTAATAATAACACAGTTAATTAATTAGTTAGTTGGTAATGTTAACTCACCGCCCCGCTGTATACGTCGGACGCGTAAAGTAGGTCAAACGGGAGCGCCGCCAGGAGATCCACCACAAACCAGCTCCGGATGTAATTAAGGGCTATCGGCTTAGAATCGGAGACTACTTCTCCTTTCTTACTTACGAATGTCGTACGGAAATTGAGCAATATGTCTGGAAAATGCATATATGAGATATTCAATTTTCCGTTGCCTATAGGAAATTAATAAGTTAATAGTAAGAGTAAAATGTTTTACCTATAATGAAGAGCGCTTCGACCACGACATCACTCGTGACGCTGATCCTGGGGTGCCCTTCATCAACGAAGCTGGCATTGTATGGAACCACTACAGCCACATAAAACGTGGCTATGAGGATAAGCCAATCCCAAAATGTTTTAAATACCCCGTAGTGTGATATTATAAATCTTGACTTTTTTAATGCTGACGTTTTATATTCTGGTAGCGGAGGGTCCGATGAGTGTAATAGATTCTGAAATAATTTACATAATTTTATAATAGCTCTTAATAAACCACATTTTCATTAGAATTATTTCGGCGCCCGTAAACATATTTCACTATGGAAATATTAAGCATCAACCATCCCAAAATGGAATGATCAAATGTGGGCGCCCTGACTAACCATTTTGGTGGAAACCTACATCTCTTGGTAGAAAACTAAGTTTACCTTACTAACATTGTTGAGTTTTAATTTAGTCTTCATTTTGTCCGGTTTATAATGTCCTGAAAGCTGGTACAGTACCGCTCTAGAGCGTCGCCTGCCCATGTTCGCGGGCGACGGCGCTTCGGGGTCAAGATTGCCATTCGGGTCTGGAAGTAGGCAACTAGATTCAGCGCGGAACCGGGCGCCCAAGAGTGCCGCTGCGGGTACAAATGGGGATAACGCTAGAGTGACCACGCCAGCCGAAGGCCGCACCGCGGCTCCTGCATGCATAAACCACCCTGTTACACACTGGACGCCTGGCTAAGTACCAGCTACGAGTAATATCTACTTAATATAAGGAAATGTTGCCCCTTGACGGATTTTCTTATAAAACTTTATAAAAGATATTTCTGGATTTCCACATCTTTGTAATTGTCAAATTTTGTTGAGGTAAAATATTTCAGCATAAGAAAATTTAATAAAAATATTATTTTAAGACACAAGAAGTACCTATTTAGAATTTATACAAGAAAATCTGGTAGTGGGCAGTAATGCTGTTTTGATACCACGAAAGATCAAAATACTTAATAGGTTTTTCAACATTTTCCATGATGCGGACATTATTTGATGGATTATTAAGGTCATAAATATTAATACGCTGACATAAACCATCAACTATTTATTAATATACTTATAAATATATATATATATATTGAAAGTAATGATGCGGTTATGAGTACTACTTTGAAATTTCGTGAGATTGTATCAAAAACAGAATGTCGCCAGAAATTAAAGTAAGCGAGTACCAAGCAGCATACGATGCGACAATTTAAATATTATTAAATAAATATTAAAATTTAGCAAAAACGTTCCATAAATTATTTGAAACAAGACGAACACTTATAAAAGTTATAATATAAGAAAAGGGATACTAATTAAAAGAAAAAGGTTCAGTTTCAAAGCACGAGTAAGCGAAGATAAAACTACATTAATCGTTCTAAGAATATTATTATAGTATCTTACCAACCAAAATTTAACGATATTTTACACTCATCTGATTTGTTATTGATATTTAATGGCTTTTAAAAATTAAGATCGGTACGCAGTTCCACCGATGGTGGATACCTTTTATCTTTATGCATTTATTTAATTATGAAGTGACAATGACAGAACAATCTCAACATTGCTACACTAAATATACCTATAATAGGAGGTATTGTAACTATATGATTCCCATAAAATATTGCACCATAGCAATTTCGATTATGTTCTATTTTTCAATGAAATTTCGATTATATTTCTTAAATGATTTGAAGTTCTACATTAAACTTGCTACTTCAAAACAAAGGAATACAAGAGCACAGTCAGCGTGGGACGGATCACTTAATCCCCAATTTGTAGACAAGCACTCTTCTGACTTGAAAACTTTTCGTAATTACACAAAAAGCTCCCATTTTGTATTTATCGCGGTTATTTAGTTTAGTTTCCAAATAGAGTTCATTAGGAAAAAGTTTTCCGTTTAGCCTACAGTTTAATGAGTACAATCTGCATAATAGGGAACTGTTAAATTCTGTTTACTTGTTTCATAGAATTAAATTATTAATCTGGAAATGTTTTGTTAGTGTTAGCTAGGTACCCACTACATACATAGTATGAGACTGGAGTAGTAAATGTCATAAAAAGTTCCAAGGTCATAGCTACGATAACTGGTAACTTGGGTAACTAGGGCTAAAAAGAGTAGACGTAGAGTGAAGACCTGCGCAAGTAGGCAGGGGCTGGATGAGAGTACCTGGGACTACTAGGAGCGTGCTCCATGGTTCAAAATAAAGCATATTATCCAGAAGTAAGGGAAAACACTTAAGCCGTGTAGTGGGTAGATAAGCTGTGAATGATGACGATGATAACGATATCTATTCTGTAGGCTATATGGTCGAAATTCAAATGGTCTTTTACAGACGATTTAAACAGTGGAAAGACACATGTTTTTATGGCGGAATTGAAAATCCCGGAGCGGCAAGAACGTCCACATAAAGTTGGCTATAGACTGACGATAAAAGTGGTAATGATGATAACAGTTCGGAAATTAAATGAAAACATATTTTGTACTTGTGTATGTGTTGTATTTGTAATGATTGAAAAGGCCCGAAAGTATTCAATTTTCATTTGAAAATTTATTCTTATGTTATTAATTGTTTCCTATGGCATAGGGTAAGGTTGCTTAAGTTGTACCACCGCCTAAGTCGTACCTCCTTAATATTTCATCCACATTTTATAAAAAGCGCCATCTTGTACCGTAGTCTTGAAGTGTTTAGTCGAGCGAGCGCACAAAAACAAAGCGGATGGCGGCCGACATCGCGATGCAAAAATAATCAAAAAGTAAGTTTTACTCACAGTTTTCATTAAAATTTTGGGCTCATTTGTAAGCTTTTTAAAGAAGGAATGTGATCTTTGTGTTATTTCGTGTTATTGTACTTTATTTATCGTATTCAGGCAATAATTTAGGCATATTTAACATGGTAGATTTTTTAAGGTTGTGTCAGTGATTTCAATTTAAAACTTTTTAGATCTCGTTGCTTAAGTCGTACCTGTAGAAAATTCCTTAATCGTACCGGTACGACTTAGGTAATAAGGATTTTTTAGGTCATAGCACGCACACCAAAAATTTTGAAGCAATCCTTATGGCTCGTGATTATGGCATAGTAATGTTATCTTTTCCTGCTCACACAACACATCGGCTACAACCATTAGACAGGTCTTTCTTTAAATCATTGAAGAACAGTTATAATGAAGTGGCATCTTCGTGGCTACGCTCAAATCCTGGTAGTGTTATAAAACAAGCCAACGTTTCAGGGTTGCTTGGTAATGCGTACCCTAGATCAGTTCGCATGGATATAGCGCTTAATGGTTTTAAAGCAACAGGATTATGGCCATGTGATAGAAATATCATTAAAGAAGAAGATTTTGTAGCCTTTTTTCACATCTCTGATCCGTCAAATCAAGAACTTGTCGATGCAACTGGGACAACCTCACTTGGACAATCACTCCCTAGAGATCTAGCATCACCAATCAATACCAATCAATCAATAGCCGTAACACCACAATCAACAACATCACCAACAATAGTTGCAACATCTCCAAAAGTTACACCACCAATAGTACCTAGAGTTGCAACACCATCCATTTTTCAGCCTGGACCTTCAACAATATCACACGGTTACAATACAGCAACACTTGATGAAATTACCAATCAACAAATGAAGTCCTACTTGGACACTTTATCTCCTGTACCTTGCATAAAAACTGTTATTAAGAAAATAAATAAAGGTACTAAACCCACATTGGAATTAACTTCTAGTCCATACAAAAACGAAGTAGAAGCCAAGGAAAACATAAAAAAGAAGAAGAAGCCTATACTAGATATGAAAAAAGTTAAAATAGAAAAAGGTGTAAAGGACACTATAAAAAGAAGGAAGATAGATAAAATAAATATTAAGAATACAAAAACAAAATACAAAGAATCATGGTTATGCCAACTATGTAATGAAGATCGAAAAGAAAACATGGTTCAGTGTATAAAATGTAAAGGTTGGGTACATGACCTGTGTGCAGATGTGGATAATAAAATAAAGAAATATATCTGTGATATTTGTGTTCAAACTCACTAAGTGTACTTATTTTATTTTTCTATTTGTAATTAACTTGATAACTAGGCCGACTTTAAGACCGATAAAACCAAAAAATTGTCATAAGTTGATATTTGTAGTTTGTTGAAATGATCTCCTTATTAATAAGTATTTTCTATATTGTTTATGATGTCTTTACTCGAGACTTACTCTAAGTACGACTTAGGCTATAGGCGGTACGATTTAGGCGACCAGGCGCCTTAATCGTACCGGAGGAACTTTGTTGGAAAACGTGAATATACCTCTTTTGATAAAGATTTTTGAATTCGTATGAATGGTGATTAAAAGTCAAATAAATGAAGATTCTATCTACGCAAAAAAAAAAGTTTTATTTGAATTACACAAAAGAAAAAGAAAGAAAATCCTTATGGAGTACGACTTAAGCGACCTTACCCTAATTATAATTTATCTGCCAGTTTTATGTATTTGCAAACTCTTTATTGAAATAATAAGTTTCTTACAATACGATCACATTGTTTTTTTTTAATTTGGTATACAATTAATCAATATACATAACTTATTCGCCGTCTGTCACGGCATAGTATTGAAAATGTCCTTTTACGTAGTTTCACTACATCAGCTAAGATAAAAATTCTAAATTCATAAATATCTAGTATTTATTTGTTAAAAAACATAGTGTTTAGCTTACCTAATGAAGGTAACTACTTAAAGGAAACGAAGTTCATTGAACTTGGTCACGTAATATCATGCACCATTAATAGATAAAATATTTTCTTCATTACTCTATGAATATTTCTTTTCTAAGAATGATAAAATGCCGCAAAACAGAAGCTTTCGTGTTGTGAATTATAAACCCACTTTTATAATGCCACTTACACAATTCACACTGAACTATGACGCATCAAGCCATCAAGCATAGGATAAAAGTAATATACATGCGTTATATGCCATCTACAAGATGTCTACTAAAGAGTAGGTATGTATTGTCTATGGTTTGGGTAAATTTGATAATACAGACGGTTAAAAAATCATTTAGAGACGTGTCTAACGCTCAATTGAATCATATATTTTTTTATAACATTCTATAAAAAAAAAAAATTATAAAAAATTATATGATTCAATTGAACGGAACCTCTTTAACCTAGTTTTTTTTTTACTTTCATATAAATGTTTCCACGGACCTTAGAAAAATACGGACGGAGCGTTGCGTACGACATGTAAGAAGCATGCCTAGTCATCCAATTTCACTTGTCATACACGAGCTTAACGCATTCAAATACTTAAAACTCATCCGCTCGGCGCCAGTACGTTGCGTGTGTGTGTGCGTAATCTGTGCTTCGCTTATGACAAGGCAAGGTTACATCCGTATTTTTGTCAGATCCGTGAATGATTCCATACTTTTTTGTAGTTAACCGACTGCATCGTCATTGGTGTTTGTTAGTGTACATTGAAAAATAAATATAAGTATAAAATAAAAAGGTCATATCATGTAAATATGGATAAACATGGCAAAATATGGACCAACGAAACAATAAACCGCAAACTGGCGACATGTTCGTTTTATTTCAAAGTGCTAAACAAGGAGTTATTAAACAGTCTGTTAGAGTTTTAATAATTGTAAATCACAAGTTAATTTGAAATACAGGGTGGTTTCAATTAATTTTATATAGGTACAAGTTTATGGTATTCAAAGGGTATTTGAATTCTTGAACAAACAGCCTATGCTTCAAGTTTTATTCAACTTTGTTGGTAGCGAGAGTATCAAACTAATTGCAAACCTCGGCAGAATTCAAATAAGTAAGTTCCAAAATTAAAACGGTCGGTTAACAGTATAATATCTTCCTTATCCAGAATTGATCATATGTCTACTTGAAGCATTTGCTATTAGAATATATTTTTTAAACAAGCAAAGTAAGGTATTAAATTGCTATTAAAATATTATTTATAAAAATAATATGCTATTATTGTACTAAGGTTAAATAAACCTACATACATTTATTAGAATAAGGTCCTTTGCTAAAAGATCGGCATTAAGTTCTTCCTTATAAACTTAAAACAAGTTTAGTTAAGCAATGAATTTGTAGATACAAGAAAAACCAATTGAATTAAGTTCGCTACGAAGTGTTTACTTTCTAATTCTATTTCTATCTACTCAGACTTATTGCCTGTCTAGCTACAGTCTAATTTCATAAAGTCTACACAGTAGGTACGATACATTACTCGTAAAGGAAACTTTACCGTGCGGTGATGCTCGGAACTCGCTATGGAACTGGGAGCTACGGGAGCTCAATCTAATGCTATCAACATTATAGATGTACCTATAGCACTAGAACAACGTGCTGAGATGAGTTAATACAAATGCACAACTGTCATCATCCTCAGAAAACATCTTATTATTTAGAAGGCCTCAGAACAAGGTCACATTTAGAAAGTACTTGTTATAATTATTCTTGTGGGTTGCAATTTGTTAAGGAGTTTCAAGTATCATCATTACAAAAGCACTCACCGCTGTCGAAGTTCTCATTAGTGTTCATGGCGGCCATCTTGGTGTTGGTGATATCCTTGAAGGAGGCGAGAAATAAAACCACTTCTCGTTTCTCATTCTTAATTGGGACGATGTCGAGCAAGCACCAAAAGGGAGAACCTGTAAAGTGTAATGAATGTAAATTTCTATTGAAATTCAAACGAATAAGCGAGTGTTTAAGGGTACATTGACTATGTATGAGGCATTCAATTTTTGTTAACCGGTTTGAGACTTTAATGTTCTGTAAAACGTTCATCGGATGTCAGTTTGAAGAAGACCATAATATAGTGTCGGTGGAGCGTCGTTCTGAACGCAGTTAATGCCGGTGACGACGAACAGCTGGGTGCTTGTAAAAGTTTAATTTTGTCGAATGGAATCGTAAACTCCTTATTGGTTTTTGTTTACGATTGTGGCATGGCGGACGTTTTGCAAAGCCATTAATGCAAAGGATCGAGGGCCGTAATTAAAAGTTTATCTTCTAATATTTGAGAGTTTTATGATACGGAGTGCCCTATTATTTATTTTGTAAATATCATGAACAGTGTAGAATGCAAACTGTTTTGTTCTGTAAAAAGAAAACCACAAAGTTGTCTGTGAGTGATTTCAAGCGTAGACACGCATTATTCGGTGGAAAATTAATAATTTTAAGACTCTTAAACTTATGTATGAAGCGTATTTTACTACGTTTTTCATACTTATTGTTTAATTAACTACTCATTTATGCATCTTAAATACAAACTACACGCGGTTTAGAAACTACGTCAAACAAAACATCTTTATTTTAAATTTATTCATCGATCGTCCAAATCAAATAACGGTACGACTATGAAGAGGATTTTCTAAAAATATTAGTTACCATGGCTGCAAGGGAAGTCGGATTCTGTTTATAAAAAAAAGACACTCGACCACGTAGGTAAGTTCGATACGATAGTGCAGAGCTCATAACGTTTTTTCTGCTTTTCCACGAACGCAATTCAACGGGAAAGCTTCTCTCCGATATTGAGTTTGGTACTTTTAAAAGGCAATTCACTTAATGTTTTGTACTTATAGGGTGTTATGTTACACTTTTATTTTTCTGATTTCTCTAAAATCGGTTCTTCATTTAGCCAAGTTTACACCAGCTTAGCCATTGCTTCTTTAAATACAATATATTATTTAAAAACTTACGGTTTACAGCATACATAAAATTACCCTTATACTTTACACAATTTTCCCTATAACTTACCACTTTTCTTATAAAATATAAGTTCGAGTTTAAGTTCATGTTTGGACTCGAGCGCGGCGTCGATCTCCGCGCGGTGCTCGTCGCGCGTGTCCGGGCCGTGCAGAAACTTGCACGCGCAACCTTTCTGCATGATGTGCGCGCGCGTCCAGCCTGTCAGCTCGCAGAATCCGTCGGAGCAGTACACGATCGGGTAGCACGGCACTTGAGCGTTGCCCAACACGAAGTTGCTGTCTGTTAACAAGAGAAACAAAGATGAGATATTCCGGGTATATATGTATGTCGTATTTGTAATGGAAAATGAGACACGGTATTTTAGTAATCCCAAGGTAACCCAAATTATCTACCTAAATGAAATTCAACTGACAAGCTCATCACATAGTGTTAAGCTAGCCAGTTCGTCATTTTTGTAATGTAATTCACCAGTGTGTAACGACCGTTGGTCTATTTTAAAAGGTTTTTCAAAGTATAGATAATACATGACATGTTAAAACACCATGTAATACTATTGCAACAGTAATTAAATCAAACTTGAATGTTAACATTTTCCTGAAACAATAAATCATTCGAAATGCTTTTAACATTATTTTAGTGCGCAGCGACATTAAATCTAGTTCGACAGGCGTCGCGTGTGGTTTTCGGTTGCGTTTACACTTTCCGGAGTGTTTCGCACTTAAACGCAGATTAACAGAACACAAGTTTGAAATGCCCTTAATATTTTCGCTTGAAGCTAACACTAAAACAGAATGCCTGCTATTGTAATTAGACTTCAAAGAAGATAAGCTTTGTTATGCCATGTTGTTAGTTGCTTTTCCATTTGGTTTATTGTAATGTAAGTACTTCTAACTAATAGGCAATGAGGTACACATTCGCGTGTAAAAAGACGTTTACGTTTAGCGAAATACAAAAAGTTTTCCGGTTTCTATGGTGCACACTAAAAAGTGGTGTCTATCCACAGAAATTTAAAAGATTGGTTTTTGTATTGTATCATTACGATGACCTAAGGTCACGTTTTCCATAAAAATACTTTTGTTTAAAATCAATCTTGTAGCTTTTCATCTCTTGTGAGGTGTTTGTGTGAAAAGCGGGTGACGGGTCTTACTGTTTAAAGTGCTCTCCGAGTCACCGAAGGGTGTCGGTGTGTCAATATCTATCACCCATCTAACACTTGACCTTATGTATCGATGACCTGTGTGATAATAGTCACAGAATCGTTATCCATATTCTAGTATCCATGTTCTAAGTAATACCCGTTTTTGATCAAATTAAAATAAAAAAATTAATAAAAATGTAATGTTACTTAGCCGGTTTTAACAGGACAAAACTTGATTAATATTGATTTTTACATATATGCCACCATCCATGGCAATGTAATACCTTTTAGGATTCCTTGGAAAATAACAACTTAAAACTTTTTCTATAGAGGTTAATAACTCAGAAAGTAGGTTACATTATTGGAATGAAAAAAAAAAAC
This sequence comes from Xylocampa areola, assembly GCA_935421205.1. Taxonomy (NCBI): domain Eukaryota; kingdom Metazoa; phylum Arthropoda; class Insecta; order Lepidoptera; family Noctuidae; genus Xylocampa; species Xylocampa areola. Next base: position 12,711,576 of record OW285206.1, read on the forward strand.
GAATGTACGTGGAAGTTCCGAAGTTTTTTTATTTTTTACAAAAAGACACAGTATCCCGTTATTCAATCTAAGGTTTTATGTAAATATATGTACACGTACTTTATTTAAACCGGTGCTTTTATACGTAGGGTTACATTAAATATCATAAAGCGTTCCTAGGTGCAGAATAGGTTAGGTTAAAGTTTTGATTGCTCTCGGGTGCCGGTGAGCGCCCCCCTCCCCAAAGTTTAAGCACCAAGCGGACTATAAGCATTTAATGCCGGAACTTCGCTCATAGCATTTCCAGTAAGTGTTTGCACCCATGAGACGCATACTCTTACTCCATGTGGTATAACTCAGTTGCTACGATTAAGGTAACATAGAACGGACGCTCGGGAAAATTGCGAAAGACCAAAGAATGGAGAGATTCATTAAAAAATAACTCTGTCGAAATAATTTGCAGCTTTAATGATTACTCAACGGTTATCGGCCTGAATAATGAAAAAGGGATAATTAGTCTATGGTCGTTTCTAAAATATTCTCTGCGATTGTGGCCAAACTTATGAAAACTACCTAAACTAACATCACGCACCGAAAAACTCACAAAACTTATCCATATCAAGGGAAAATAGTTGAGTTTTGTGGATGGATTCTGATATTTGGCTGGTCTGGACACCTACCTTTTTTTATCTGAAATGGATCTACGTTTGGCCCCCAACTCGCCTGATGTTAAGCGACGGTGTGGCCGAAGATGGCGCATGTAGATTCAGAATAAATCTATTCACTCTAAGTAGAGTAAATAGATTTGGGGAGAACGACAGTTGGGGAGTTGATGCAACTGCCCTGACCCGTCTCCCACAACGGTTGCACCGGACTACATCCCGAAATACGACTAGGTCGTTTCACGGCATGACTTCGTCCGGTGGGTGGTAACGTGTAGGGATTCCATTCTAAGAGTGCACTCCTATGGACGTGGGCAACTCAGCCCCTGACCTATCTCCTTTGTCGAACTATCAAATCTTATTTTTTCAAGATTTAAAATCATATTAATTTGTTTCGTTTCGGTATGCTATGATCTTCACGTGTTTTATGTTTATTACTTTTGTAATTATGTTGTCTTTTTGTAATGTATCAAATTCATATATATAATTATGAGTGTCTAGAAATATAATCCTTAAATTATTAGAAATTAAAAATACCTGTTATTGCCGGAAGACGCCACACGTCAATATGGTTGCCACAGAATATCAGCGCTGGTTGGGTTGTCATAAAGGTGACACATCAGCATTAGGCTGAGTGGCGACCATTTTTCGCACAGTTGCGTTGTAGGGTTTTAAAATAGGATTGTATATTTATCTATTTTAAGTTTATGTATCCTTACTGCTCTGTGTGGAAATAAATGTTTTCTTTCTCTCTTTCTTTCTTTCTATATTGAATTGTGGTCAAAATGTAGGTACAATTGGACGATGCGTTTGCAAACTAACCGGAAGAGTTACTCTAATATAAATGCAATTGCATTCCCACCAACTTCATATAACATGGTTGGCAAACTATCTCTCACACATTCGAAGAACATTTGGTACAAGATGTTTCGGTAGGTACCTATTTATGGTTTCAAAAGAGAACACTCAAAAGAGCAGGCGATTTCTCATGATTCCTTCATAAATTATTTACCTAGGATACTAGTTATGAATTTTGTTGTTATTAGGGCTTAATTTCAGAATCGAGGAAGCTACTGAGTTTCTGAAAACAACAACGGCACAACATAAAAATTAAACTGTGTTCTACAAATCGACTGCCGTGCTAAGTATCGACCCCTAGACCAAAGGCATGCTTTTTGGCCATTTATTTTAATTAAATAAAAAACATAGCTACTGAAGTACGGTATTGCCAACATTATTCAAATTGCAGAGATGTAAAAATTATGAAAATGTTGACAGAACTGCATTCCTTCAAATTTTTGTGTGACAGCCCTGCCCATTCACATGGTGCTATTATCGACCTGTAGATAACGAAACAGGTTGATACTTCCATTCAATATTCCAAGTCACAAAGCTCAATACCATAAATCAACCGTAAAATATCATGTAAATTTTGCTCCGTGAGTAGTCGCCACCTCAATACAGAATTTATATACCGATTTCCGTCAGTCTAACACCGCGTAACCACAAAAATATGATATGGATTACGGTTTTATTTTCACAACACTACAGCGAATCGCTGGAGCTACTGGCTGAACTGTAATGCATACGAGAACGCAACTGCTAGTGGCTGCAGTATCATAAAGAACATGTTTGTTTTGATTTTGAATTCGAAATACACAGAAAAATTTAATCTATAGTACTAATTTGCCACCAAAGTCAAAAATACTAGTTTTACTTATATTAATCTCAAGTAAATCCGTCAGTTATCGTAAAATTATTTCAAGTACCCAATTAGGTATTTTCGATTCAACCGATAATAATACAACTCACATAAAAAGAAAGGAGCTATTGTAGACTGGAATAAATCTCTTTTAGAAGATAAATACATAAGGAATAGGTATGTACATAAAATATAAAGTATGTCATGTTAACAAGGGATTAAAGTTATGTTGCAGTTATTAAAGATAACCCACGCTTCAATACATTGTCTATTGTTTTGGTATAGCACGGAATTAGATAAAATATTCAAGTAAAGCCAGGCTAACACAGCCGCTGCTGTGTGACTAGAACGTTCCAACTCAGTTGAAACAAGTTTTTACCACTGATAAATTGTTTCTAGTCTAAACCCACGTCAAACTCGAAATTAACTCTCACAACAGTTCCGTTTAATTAAAATAACGAAAACATACAAATTCTTACAAAATTAAGGTAGCGTTTGTTTATGAATGATAAAGTAACCTTATTTCTGTTAATTATGTGAAGTGCTATACTTTACATAATTAACAGAAATAAGGGGGAAATATAATGTGTGAAAATGCCTCATTGAAAATTAAGTAAATAGAGTCGGTCTCATTGGTCGCTATTGAAATTGTGGTCCTGGGCTCAATTCCCGAGTCAGATAAAGGGATAACCCTTTATCTGACTGGATTTTTATGTCAGAAAATACTCAGTAGCATCCCGAAGTTTGGAGTTGTGTCTGGTTGATGACACTAGGCTTATCACTGCATCGATGAATTATGGGTGTACAACAGTAGGTACACCTCTGTCTAACTTTTTGTGAATATAAGCGTTATGCCCTTCCGCTCAGCCACGTACAAATATGTACTTCATAACAATAAAAATCTATTGTGTCTGCAAATTAGCGAGCGAACGGCTTTTAATGGTATTAAGAAAATATGAAACATATATAATTATATTTTTTAATACATGTTGAGGCCATGTAATGCCTATATTAATTTCTATTTTTCAAAGAAACATTGAAAAAATAATAGACAAGAACGGGGCTTGAACCCGCGACCTTTGACGTTCCGTGTCATCACTCTACCAACTGAGCTACCTTGTCGTGTTCAAACCTATTGAATTTTCAATGCTCTTTGTATACGTCTTAAGGAGACGCCTGGTGATATTTATCTAGTAATCATTTACAGATTTACTAAACTCAGCGTTACCACTTTGCAGTTGTAAATCGCCGAACAACATCCCAATCCTATATAAATCATATATAATTATATTTTTTAATACAAATATTTTTTTCAATGTTTCTTTGAAAAATTGAAATTAATATAGGCATTACATGGCCTCAACATGTATTAAAAAATATAATTATATATGATTTATATAGGATTGGGATGTTGTTCGGCGATTTACAACTGCAAAGTGGTAACGCTGAGTTTAGTAAATCTGTAAATGATTACTAGATAAATATCACCAGGCGTCTCCTTAAGACGTATACAAAGAGGATTGAAAATTCAATAGGTTCGAACACGACAAGGTAGCTCAGTTGGTAGAGTGATGACACGGAACGTCAAAGGTCGCGGGTTCAAGCCCCGTTCTTGTCTATTATTTTTTCAATGTTTCTTTGAAAAATAGATATTAAACATAGATAAAGATCGTTAACATTCCGTTACTGTCAACGAAGTTATAATCTACGAAGATTGTGTATTGAAAGAGATCTAAACTACATTATGGGAAAATATCCCCTAATACACCGTTATAAACTTGCCAAATACACAGGTAAGGTTTAACTTACAAAACTGATTTCATTCATTTATTGATATATATCATGTAATTAACTGTTATGGGAACTGTGAAATATAAATACTTATTTGTGACAATCTACACTAATAATAATATATTATATATATATATATATAATAATATTATAAAGAGGAAAGATTTGTATTTTTGTATGTACCGAATAAACTCAAAAACCACTAGCCCATTACTTAGCATTTGAAAAATTATTTCACCATTAGGAAGCTACACTATCCCCGGGTAGCATAGGCAATATAACATCACGCTATGACCAGTAGGAGCGGAGCATAAACGCGGGTGAAACAGCTAGATACTTTGTTTTTACATCACCCACGCCTCAACTACCTGTTCAGCCTACAAAGGCCTAACAATTTATACCTACTTATTTACAATGATAAACATCTTGTTTACAATTTGGTTGTATCTATCGTATTGTATTATGATCGTTGTTTTCCATTTAGTTTCGGAATTAGATTCTGTGAAAGTACGACTCCTATCTTTAATATTTATATGAAATAACGACGGTAGATACCTACCTATTTTCTTTCATCAAAGTACTTTAAAGTTTTTATTTTCTGTCTAGTAAGTAGACCGACTTGTAATCGTATGTATATTTTCAATGTACGTATTTTTCTTGGATTGAAGGTACCACGTGCCACAGAAAGAGTATTATGCCTAAATAGAAAATAAAACTATCTAAACATTACTTAAAAACTTATTAAAGGCATATTAATTTCATTTCAAAATTATTTTACTTATACCATTACAGGTGCCAAAGATATGGTATAACGAAAAGAAAATTTTAATGAAATAATCTGTCCCTGTGTTGTGTGTGTGCTGTTCATTAGTTATAGCTGTACGGTTGAGTATCCATTCTTTAGATTTCTTTATACATTGATCTTCTTGTTATCTTACGACATATCCCTCCGTTATTTTGTAGTGTATTCCTGTAATAACTACCAGGTTTCCCAAACACAAGATAATATAATTGGAGGACTTTCACAAAGCCAAGATTTTCTTAGATATATTTTTCTCGTAGTAGATAAATAACACGCTCTTATTTGAACCATAGTTTGTTGGACAGCCTCCCTGAGGCAATGAGAAAAAATTACACACGTGTCGGGCTTCACGACAAATTATGTTGTTATACCCAATATAATATAGGTGAGCCTAATATAATATAATTATGTGAAAACAAAATGCTCGAAGCGATGCTATATATAATCCAAACGTTTTCCTTTAGTGCAGGGCTGTGTTGTAAACAGTTTTCGTTGCTGGTGGCAATTTCTTAACGGTCCACGTTGACTAGACACGCTCGCACGCGACTCTTTTCATTACACTGCACACGCTTAAAATAGAACACTCATATTCCGTGGCTCTTTTCACATCTTCAGAACATCATATTACTTTACGTGATGGCGATATTCATACTCTCACAAAAATATTTCAATAATTTTAATTCGACTACGTGTGATACGCTTTATTAATCATAAAAACTTGTAGCAGTATTTTTCAAGGTAACCTCTATAGGTATCCTTCTTAATTATCAATTAATATGTTGATAATTACTGTATCTATCTCCTAATTATAGCTTATAATAACGCGTTCCATTGGTGGAAATGGATTTAATAATAATCAGCATACCCTTTCAAATAAATTTATAGGATTAAAGCGACAAAATTGATTTATGTTTACAGACACTAAGTGTACAATACAATAGATGAAAGTTTGACACGAGATTACATCTAAAACGTCGTTATTAATATTGATGACAGAGGGATGTTATAGCGTTTCAAGTCGATAAATCTTGGAATTCTTCTCAAAATAGCTGCATTTAAAAAGAATAGGTAGCAGTCAAATATTTTCTTCCACTTTTTGGTATGGTAACGAATCGATATAACAATGAAGTTAATCAAAGGCAAATGTGACCTCAAAGTGAAGTCGAAGACGTGACGCAATCAACGCACTTCTCCCGACAATCGACGGCGACGGGGGTTTGAATCGAACAAATGATATCCAGTTACTTTCCTCCGGAAACGCTGTTTGACGTATAGATTGAGCTATTTTTCAATTCAAGGGGCCATTGATAAACAAACACTTCCAATAGCAGTTTAAAAAAAAATTGCAAATGTTACAGTCCCTTCGTAATGTTTTAAGTGTCCGTACACCATTTACAACTAGAAATAACTTTATTGCGGTCATGACTGCAGTATAGTGCACGTTTGCGAATCTGTGGCTAATTTTACTGTATCGGTACGGTCAATGCGCCGACGAGTCAGGCAGCGGAACAGAAATAACAGCAGTTAATTGAAACTGGCGCCAATTCGGTCCAATATAATGTGCAATCAAACTACTTCAGTAAGACGATGCACATCACATGCTTATGATCGTTATATTATGCAATAATAAACTATTCAATAACCCGATGACGTAAAGTGAACACAATACCCAATTTATGTATGTTTTGATACAATATATCGCTCTAATGATGAATCCGTAACTGAAAAAGGGGCTATGTTCGATTTAAGCTCTATTATATGTTTGAAATTGCAAGTCAGGTCGACCTTGTATGAAATAAATTGAGTTTGTTCAAGTCCTATACAAATATTATTACTTTTTTCTTGTAGGTACGCTTTGAACGTGTCTTTTGGCGAAGTTAATCCCCTGCATTCATCAGAATTCCTATAAAGCCCAACAGGGAGTGAGATTATGGTTGGCCGTTGAATAGCAGCTGATCCTCGGTCTCGTTTCATGCCTCTTTTTACAGTTTTTCATAGCTTTTCCTTAAGCGTTCATAGTTTATGGTTTTTATCTTTTATTAAAACTCAGTTCCCATCATTTATTTTTGCAATATTTCATATTTCTTACTTTTCCTATTTTTCTCCTTAGATGAAAATGAAGGGTTAAAAATCTCATTATCCTTATTTTAGTAGGTTGTTGCCAGTAAATTGTATTACGCTCGTCTAGTTCTACATTGCAGTCGTTATTTTTTTACTCAGGTTAGAAAAAGAGATTATCTTAGAGAAAGTGTGGAAATACATAGTATAGTGGTTTTCTAAAGTACAAGAAGAATTTTAATATAAACGACTAAGCTATAAAAATAGTACACAGCAGAATTGAATGTTTGCTCATAATATTTACGTAAGATTAATTGAATACCTACCTAAGGTAGAATATTAAGCAACCTAGTGATTAAATTCTGAATAGTTACGAGTATTACACTATAAACCCTGCAATGAAATAAAATGTCTGATGAATGAGGCGACTGAAGTGTGCTTAATATTACGTGTGCTGACGTATATGATGTGCCTCTTGCAAAAACTTGTTAGATATATCATATAAATATATATAATTTTATATTATATATCAATCTCTTTATTTAGCGTTCCATTTTTTCTTTTCTTTTCTTTTTTTAAAAACGTTGCCCACACTAGGAATTTCTTCCTGTATCGTGGGTGCGTTTACAAACATTTAATGTCACAGGGACACACACACCCAGACCCGGAGCAATTATTTATAGATCGTACAAATATTTGCTCCGTGCAGGAATCGAACCTGCGACACGCAACGCAGCAGTCGGTCTCTCGACCACTGCGCCAACCGCGCTGTCAAAGAGAGCCTAAATATTACGTCCGCTGTCTGTCTACATGTGAGCTGTAGCTTTTATTATATATTATATCGTAAATATAGTTGTAATTTTTAAGAAATACGTATTTTGGAAGATACGTTAATAGTTAGGAAGATATGGAATCTTAAGTTTGAGCGATAGGCGATTCGAATTAACCAGTGTTTTTAACATTATAGGGGAAAACGTCTGCTATTACAAAAAGGAACCTTACGAAATACTCATTCATGTTTCTGTAACCATTACAATAAAGGCGACTCATTCATCCCTTTACGCGGGCCTTCTGTTTCCACTTCGAATAACATCAAAATAAAAACTGATACAAACATGACATTTATACTGAAGTACTAAGAAATAATATTATATATATATATATATATATATATATATATATATAATATTACATACACACGTCTCGAATTGATAACGTCCATTTTATGAAGTCGGTTAAAAAGTGATGATAAACTTTTACATTTACAATTAAATATTAATATTTGTGTAATAATCAGTGTTTTTGTGAATTTCACGTTCATAGATTCCGTTACATAGATATATGGTTACGTACATACATACCAAGCTTATAAAAGTGTGTTAGACGTATTAAAATATGGATGAAAAATTCGCGGTGGTGAGCAGAGGTCGAGATGGCTTAGTGGTCAGAGCGCCTAGAGTATCTATCCGGGAGGCGCAGGTTCGAATCCTGTTCGCGACCGTATTCTTTTTCCATTTAATATTGTAACTTAATAATAATTGTGTTGATTTATTTTCAGAGAAAATGGGATTTAAGATATAAGATGCAATTAATTGTGCATTTAACAGCTGAGCTGCTGTTTTGCGTCCATTTTCCTAATGCAGACGGCACAGATATCCTTTATAATAAGCTTTACAACAAGTTGTCCTGAACGTTTGAGACACTTGTGTGAATGGAGAGCTTTCTGAGAACACGAGTGTTAGCTCATTTGTTTCATTAATCTAAGAGGAAGGTAGTTAATTTGCGGTACGTGTTGAAATCTCAGACGGAGCAATTTTAGCATCCCGTCTCTTTCATCAAGCGATGTGAATGTGCCGCTTGATTCCAGACATTGTGTTCATGTGTCTGTTCCATGTACACACAACACATGTAAAATCAATACTATTATTGTTCTATGTGTATGTATCAGTAAATGTATCATCCAGGAGAGCAGTGCTGACCAAATGTTTGGTCAGGTTTTTCCTGAAACTAGACACATGTTACGTGAAAGTATTGAAGTCAAGTCCCAGCTGCAAATAGTCAATTGAAACAAAAATTGAACCAGTTAACCAGTACATCTATAAAATCATTCACGATATGATTTTAGGTGAAATATTTGAACCCATGCAGAATACAAGTATTATAATTTTCTTTTGAAGTATCATCCTTTTTGTTGGATTTCTAATTTAAAACGAGAAAAGGGTTACATTAAAACAGAATATTTTTTAAAGAGCGGAGGTTATCTAAGATTAACAAAAATGTAATAATAACTGCCTCGTTGGTCTAGTGGTCCCAAGCGCGACTGCTGAGCATGAGGTCTCGGGTTCTATTCCCGGGTCGGGCAAAGTGTTATTGAGTTTTTCTGTTAGAAAATTCTCAGTAGCAGCCCGGAGTTTGGAATTGTGCCCAGTAGATAGCAATAGGCTCACCACCAATTACATGGGATTTAATAACAGCATTGGTGAAATGTGGGTGTACAACTGTGTATACCTCTGCCTACCCCTTCGCGGAATATGGCGTGATAGGTTATATTTATGTATGTTTTAACCAAAATGTTTTTTTATGAAGAAGTCTTTACCAAGGTAGTTAAATAAATATCTATAGGTCTTGTACGAACGGTTTTACGATACTTAAGGGAAGGCATAGCTTGGTATCGTTCCGAGAGTAGATCAATTATGTACGATGTTCAAACGAAAGAATTAGGTATACTTTTTAACTAGGTAAGTAGATATCGAGTTGCTCTAATACAGATAAAAAGAACCAACAATTTCAAATGATAGGTAACATTATCCATATAATAACATGCCCCCGACAGAGAACTCTTTTATTGAAGTCATTTTAAATAATCACAATGTTTATAAGTTGGGAAAGGAGATGGAGTAATAAAAATAAGATGTACATATCGTAAGCGATATTCAAAAGCGTTTTACTTATGATATACGATCAAAGTAAAATATGCCAATAATTCAATATGAAAGTAATTCAGACATAAGTAGGTATGTGTGTGGAATCCTTTTACACGTGACTGTTCTTACGAGTTCTTATATACTTACTTACCTTTATATTATATAGATTCACATTACAGTTTCAACTTATCAGAACTTCAAATATTAAACTAAAAGTGCGTTTGTAGAGCCTGGAGCCACGGGCAGACGTAAGTAACTAATTGTGTAACCTTGTTGTTACGTTCGATGTTTGTGTCGTTTAATTAAATTAAATTTAACGGTACTTTATTTACCTTTATATATTTAAATAGTTCTATATTACTTGACAGATTGCATGAGCGATCTCACAAACTTCAACAAAAATGATCGTCAAATGTATATATTTGTGTTGTGTTATATTATTATGTGTATATTTTTCTGTAGCGTTGGCTACGGAATTTTGTCCTTTCCCAATTCAATTAATCCCACTGTGTATATTATCTGCTTATATGTATGAGGCATGTGTAAATTATCTCTCAAGTAGATATGCCCAGCTTTACTAATTATAATTTTCTCTGCTCTTTGAAGTAAGATAAATTTTGATTTTCTTTACAATTAAAGGGTTACAACCAACATTTCGTATCCAAATATCTGTTGTTCAGGCTGTTTATTCCACCTCTTCTTCTAACCTTACTTTACATCAGGAAATAATGATGGTTTTATTTAATTGAACATTTTGTTTTCTCTTGTTTAGCTTTTTGTAATAAGTTTATTCAATAATAAATATCTACTAAGTTTCTATGCGAAAGATTTGCCGGCTTTCTAACGTATATAGACAGAAGGCAACATACAGATGTATTCGTTGTTACCAAAGCAGCTACTTGCATGTCAGGGCGAATTCGAATGTATTTTACAGAGGAGTAAAAAGAAAAGAGAGCTATATGCTCATGTTTCCGTTAAAGAAAGCGATGTGTTATCACATAAAATGTCAGCCGATGCCGTGTTTATTAAATTACTTATTATCGATTATTTACCCGAGTTGCTATAAACGAGCAATGCGTTTAAACTCGTTATACCATATAACACCGCTGCGGTATACAGAAGGGAAATGTTAATTACGTTATAACGTAGTTGCTACCAACGTTGGCTGCATAAGATAACGTAGATTTAGATGCAATGTCTACGTATAACAGACATAATTATATATTGTTATGCCAACCCTGTCAGTTGTCGTCTGTGCTATATCAGGAACGTAATAAGCTTATACACGTCACGCCTCTATTTCCCAAAGGGTGGCCGAGGTGTACTGTTGAAAACCACATTTTAGCCGATGATGGTTTGTTCCATGTGGGACGGGGCGATCATATGTCGTGTATTCCATAATTCGATATTCTTGATTGCCGCTTGGGATTCCTTTATAGATTAACAAAAAAAAGAACCGACTCCAAAAATCTTTCTGTTAAGTAAAATTGCACTAAAAAGGTATAAAATAATTGCATTATTTACTTACTACAATTTCCCTGCGACGCGAACAAAGCTCACATGCGCTATCTACAGCGTGCTGTAAGGAAACGCATCGATGAGCAGCGTAACGCGTACTGGGATAAGACGCTGAGCGACTTAGAGCCCACGCACCAAGCATTCTGGCAGCTCCAAAGGAGACTGCAATCCGATGGAGTGGCCACCGTGCCCCCTCTCATACGCCCCGATAAGAGCATAGCCTTCGACGACATCGAAAAGGCCGAGTGCCTGGCCGACAGTCTAGAAGCGCAATGCACTCCTAGCACCCAACCGGTTGACGGAGCGCACCTCCTCAAGGTCGACGCAGAAGTAGAACGCAGAGCCTCACTCCCGCCGTTCGAAGACCCCGACGACCCCCTGCCCCCCGTCACTCCCGACGAGGTGCAAGAGGTCATTAAAAATCTCAAACTCCGCAAAGCCCCCGGCATAGACGGCATCACTAATAAAGTCATGAAACTTCTCCCCGCCCCTTTCATTATACTCATGACCGCCATCTTCAATGGCGCCATGAGTCACAACGTCTTCCCTCAATCGTGGAAAGAAGCCACCGTCATAGGTATCCCTAAGCCGGGCAAACCCGCGAACGAACCCACCAGCTACCGACCGATCAGCCTCCTCAACGTACTCTGTAAAATCTACGAGAAGCTTATTTATAAGCGACTCAAGGACTTTGCCGATGCGAAGAGCCTCATCCCCAACGAACAGTTCGGTTTTCGTACCCAACACTCATGCGTACAACAGGTCCACCGCATCGTCGAGCACATAAGCGCCGGTTTTCAGCGCGGCACGATGACAGGCGCGCTCTTTTTCGACATAGCGAAGGCTTTCGACAAAGTCTGGCACAACGGCTTATTATACAAGCTGTACCAACTCGGCGTGCCCGACCGTCTCGTGCTCATCCTACGGGACTTTCTCTCGAATCGCACTTTCCGCTATCGCATAGAGGGCACACTATCCGCCCCCCACTCTATCCGCGCCGGTGTCCCCCAGGGCTCCGTGCTCTCGCCCCTCCTGTTCACGCTCTTCACTAGCGACATCCCCAAAAATAGACAGACAAAGATAGCCCTCTTCGCAGACGAGACACATCTTCTACTCCGGTATCGTGCGCGACCGTATAGCTAGCACTCTCCAAACTTCCGCCAACGTACTAGGCGCTTGGTTCAGGAAATGGAGAATAGAAGTCAATCCCGATAAGAGTCAAGCCGTACTCTTCGAGAAACGGCGTAGGATCAGACCCCCCGACCCCAAACCGATAACCATGTTCGGCAAGCCGATCCCTTGGGAGAAGCAAGCCAAGTACTTAGGAGTCATCCTAGACAGACATTTGACCTTCGGTGAGCACATAAGGTCGGTGCGCTCGCGCGCCGCCTTCGCTCTGGGTAGGCTCCACTTTATTATGAACGCACGCAGCAGATTGTCCCTTAAGTGCAAACTGCGCATCTACACCACGTGCATACGCCCCATCATGACCTACGCCTGCGTAGTGTTCCCACACGCGAAATCTTACCGCCTCCATAAGATGCAGACCCTCCAAAACCGTGCCTTACGTAAGGCCACGGGAGCCCCCTTATACGTTAGAAACGAAAACCTCCATCTCGACCTTAGGATTCCCACTATCCAACAGTTCATAAAACGCATTTGCAAGCGTTATTTCGAGTCTGCTGAAAAGCACCCCAACCCTCTCATCGCGGCTGCCGCCCGATACACCCCCTCCCAGATAAGTAGAACTCGCCGTCCTAGGCATTCACTACTGTACCCCGATGACGCTATAACCCTGCTCCAAGAGAGCCGTAGGGCCACCAGCACAGTACACAAACACAGACCGCCGTCATTTAGGCCTCGCCGCCGAGGCCCGTCGCGACGTCCCCGTAATGCACCTAATGCATCACCTCCCCGACCCTTGCTCGTGCCAGCCCGCGTAGCCGCTGAGCCTGTAGCTTTAAATTCCCCTGATAATAATAATTATGATAATCCTTGTTCGATCCAGCCAGTCCCTTGCTGTCCTCCCTCAAGCGACGCCCTAAGCCGAGGCTCGTACCCCGCAGGGGGTGCCCTTAGCGTGGTCGCTTTAGATTTAGTTTAGTTCGTAAGCCCCTGGCTGGAGGCCTTAATAATAGTTTATTATTAGGGCATCCACAGGAAAGCCCGGTTAAGCAGCCGACAACCTCCTAGGTTGACCTGCGAGATGCCACTACCAAAAAAAAAAAAAAAAACTTACTACAATTTATATAAAAATATTTTTTTAATTTTAGAGGATTCTGGATAAAATCAATTTATTAGGACAATAATATACAATTATTATTAGTTTTGGAGTCGGTGCCAGTAAAGGATAATTAACCATAACTGATTTATCGGAAGTGAATATGGGTAGACCTACTCAACGCGCTGTCCATATATATCTGTCGCAGATGGATTGTAGAATCCGCTGTTTTACAAAATCTCTAGCTGCTTTACAAAACAGTACTGTTTTATAAAACAGCTGAACAACGGTCAGCTGAATTGTCATTGCGATACGTTTAACAAAACTGCTACCCACCTTTAGAGGTAATGCAGAATGACATATCTACAGTGGGACAGGTTTGTTTATTGTATAGGTATATTAAATGGATAGTCACCATTCAAGTAAAAAAGCGATACTGTATTCTGATTTGACTTTCCGTGGCTGGGTCGACGGAGCCCCGCTCAGCGGGGCTCCTATTTTTGTGGGCTTAAGGTTAGAAAAAACCTAAACACGAAGAGGCTCTTCGAACCTAACCTGTCCATGTCGGGATACACGAAACTCCCGAGCTCGCTTCGCTCGCTCATAGATCAATTTAATTTATTTTCTTTCATAATCCCGATATATTGTCGACTATTATAGTGGTTTAGTATTTAAGTCATTAAAAATTTTCATAATTTTTTTGCTATTGACAAGTAAAATAAAGTTAGGTAATTATTGTTGTGGACATACAGAGCCATATGCGTCATGCGACAAAATTTCGAACTAAAATCAACAATCTGACAGTTCATTTCACACTGTTTTACATAATCTCTGATCGTTGACCCGCTGCATTGATAAACGCAAAACGTTCATTCATTTCTGCGTTATGTTGGAATAGGTAAAGAAACTCACAAACATACTTACATACATACATACTTATATACACTCCGTTTTTTGAGCACTTGTGTAAAAAGAGATGTTTGAGAATGCGGTCTTACACTAAAAAGTATTTAATAGCAAAAAAAAAAATGACGGATTTCCGGTGCTTATCTTCCAGTTTCATCATCATCATCATCTGATGATGAAGCTGGAAAATAGGTAGTTCATTAGAACTATTCTAGAGACCGTAAACACCACCGGAAAGTCACAAGAAAGCAGAATACACCATTTCGTTTACTTCGATGACTTATTGTTTTTTCAGTTATTTTGATTTAAATACCAAACTGCTAAACCAATTTTCATAAAATTTAAATGGGACCAATCTGAAAGTAAATCCTTTCAAATAAAAAAATAATTTTCCAAATCGGTTCATAAATGACGGAGTTCTGAGGTAACAAACATGAAAAAAAATACAACCGAATTGATAACCTCCTCCTTTTTGGAAGTCGGTTAAAAACCTGATAAGTTACACTTTACTTAGCCCAGATCGAATGTAAGGCCTAATGTTTGGGTCACAGGAATCTAAATAAAAACACTAAATAAATTGCTCATTTAATTAGGTTTCTATGTTTTTGATCAAGAAGAATGAAAAGACTATTTCGTTCACATAATTTTTAACAATATTATCGCTAATCCATGGAACTACAAATCGAATTTAAAATTAATATCGTGCCTCAGTTTCAGTGAAAATTAGAAGTATAATGAAAGAAAATTACCAAGTTTGTAAGTGGAAAAGAGAACTCTGTTACATTTTGTAAACGTGTTCGGGATTATCGCATGTTAACACCAAAAGGTATCGTAAATCGTAAGTAATTTCCGGTGTGTTCTGTATGTTTAACAACTTGTTGATTATGTATGAAGGTAGCTTCGTACATCTGTAACTTTATGTACTTCGGGAGCTAGTGTCGTAGTTTTTTACTTATAAATTAAGGTCAATTACCTACGATAGTTTTGTTTAAGTAGATGGCTATGTCGCAGATGGATTGTAGAATCAGCTGTTTTACAAAACAGTGCTGTTATGTAAAACAGCTGAACGACGTTTAGCGGTTTTGCATAGGATTACTGAACTATAACACGCAGAATTGGATAAACGTTTTGCTTTTATCAATGCAGCGGGTCAACGATCAGAGGTTATGTAAAAAAGCTAAAGTATTGTAAAAAAATAACTGGTCACAGTTCTAACATAAACCTAACCTATTTTATGGTTGTCTGCCTTTCAACCCCCGAACCCCTTGTACGCGCACTGCCCCCCGATTAGGGTTTATTGCCACCCACGCCTAAATAGAAAATATGACTAAGAATTTGAGCTAATTTTTAACCGACTTCCAAAAAGGAGGAGGTTATCAATTCGGTTGTATTTTTTTTTTTTTTTTTTTTTTTTTTTTTTTAATGTTTGTTACCTCAGAACTCCGTCATTTATGAACCGATTTGGAAATTTTTTTTTTTATTTGAAAGGATTTACTTTCAGATTGGTCCCATTTAAATTTTATGAAAATTGGTTTAGTAGTTTGGTATTTAAATCAAAATAACTGAAAAATAATACGTCGTCGAAGTAAACGAAATGGTGTATTTTGCTTTCTTGTGACTTTCCGGTGGTGTTTACGGTCGCTAGAATAGTTCTAATGAACTGCCTATTTTCCAGCTTCATCATCAGATGATGATGATGATGATGAAACCGGTAGATAAGCATCGGAAATCCGTCATATTTTTTTTGCTATTTAATACTTTTTAGTGTAAGACCGCATTCTCAAACATCTCTTTATACACGAGTTCTCAAAAAACGGAGTGTATATAAGTATGTATGTATGTACGTACATGTTTGTGAGTTTCTTTACCTATTCCACCATAACTTCTAAATACCTGAACTAATTTCGATATATGGGGTATCGTTAGAATCCTTACACTGTCCCATGAGTAACATACGAGTACGCTAGACAGTTTTTTTTTTATTAATTTCATCTTGTTTTACGCAGTTTATTACTCTCTTTTGAAATAACCTCTCTATCTAGATTTCCTACTTTGATATGGATATGTCGCAGATGGATTGTAGAATAAGCTGTTTTACAAAACTGCTAGCTGATTTACAAAACAGTACTGTTATGAAAAACAGCTGAACGACGTTTAGCGGTTTTACATAATTACTGAACTATAACACGCAGAATTGAATGAACGTTTTGCGTTTATCAATGCAGCGGGTCAACGATCAGAGATTATGGAAAACAGTGCGAAATGAACTGTCAGATTGTTGATTTTACTTCGAAATTTTGTCGCATATGGCTCTGTATGTCCTAACAATAATAACCTAACTTTATTTTACTTGTCAATAGCAAAAAAATTATGATTTTTTTTATGACGTAAATACTAAACCTCTATAATAGTCAACAATATATCGGGATTATGAAAGAAAATAAATTAAATTGATCCATGAGCGAGCGAAGCGAGCTCGGGAGTTTCGTGTATCCCGACACGGACAGGTTAGGTTCGAAGAGGATGACGGGGGCCCGTGAGCGAGCGTAGCGAGCGAACAGCCCCCGTCATCCTCTTCGTGTTTAGGTTTTTTCTAACCTTACGGACACAAAATTAGGAGCCCCGCTAAGCGGGGCTCCGACGACCCAGCCACGGAAAGTCAAATCAGAATACAGTATCGCTTTTTCACTTGGATGGTGACTATCCATTTAATATACCTATACAATAAACAAACCTGTCCCACTGTAGATATGTCATTCTGCATTACGTCTAAAGGTGGGTAGCAGTTTTGATAAATGTATCGCAATGGCAATCCAGCTGAACGTTGTTCAGCTGTTTTATAAAACAGTACTGTTTTGTAAAGCAGCTAGAGATTTTGTCAAACAGCGGATTCGACAATCCATCTGCGACAGATATATATGGACAGCGCGTTGAGTAAGTCTACCCATATTCACTTCCGATAAATCAGTTATGGAACGCAAGATACACTGAAAAGTAAGAAATAAAATAATTTTTAACAAAAAAAAAGAACCGACTCCAAAAATCTTTCTGTTAAGTAAAATTGCACTAAAAAGTTATAAAATAATTGCATTATTTACTTACTACAACTTATATAAAAAAATATTTTTTTAATTTTAGAGGATTCTGAATAAAATCAATTTATTAGGACAATAATATACAATTATTATTATTTTTGGAGTCGGTGCCAGTAAAGGATAATTAACGTGTAAGTACATTCATGAAGTAGCGTATTACGTTCGCTTTAGGCAGTTGTTGTGTTCATTTGTAAATAGGTTCAATTTGGTATAATACATTGTCGTAAAAATAATGATGGTTAATGTACCTTTAAATATACTTTGCAAACTTTAGGAAACTTCCTAAATATTTCTAAAGTTTGTCTGGCACCGACTCCAAAAATAATAATAATTGTATATTATTGTCCTAATAAATTGATTTTATTCAGAATCCTCTAAAATTAAAAAAATATTTTTTTATATAAGTTGTAGTAAGTAAATAATGCAATTATTTTATAACTTTTTAGTGCAATTTTACTTAACAGAAAGATTTTTGGAGTCGGTTCTTTTTTTTTGTTAAAAATTATATAAATATGTAATATGTACATATAAAAAGTTCTTCAAAAACGCTACACACTCTAGACTGTAAGAATATACGATGAATAACAATTGTCGAACCTAGATTTTTGTTATATTTGAAAAAAGATTCTAAACTAAAATTGCTCCTTTTTTTTTAAACAAATTATACTCCAGTTCATACATAGGTATAGGTACGTAAAACGAAACGATGACAAAACCAAATTTCGACATTAATTGTATTTGTAACGTAAATAAACAAACAATAAATAAAAAAAATCTAACGATACCTCTTATGCTAAACTCCATAAAGTTATTTACGCAAAAGAGCGTGCCAGAGAAATAGACATAATATATGCACTTGTAAAACACAACTCTCGTTCTGGGGTAGTCGTATAAAATTATAATTCAATAGGTACTTACGTGTGCCATCGAAGCGAGTGGCGATGGTATCGAGGAAGGTGTTCTGGGGCGCGAGCAGCCCCTTGCGCACGGGCATCCCCCCGCACCGCGCACCCCGCGCTCACCCCCCTCCACCTGAAACAAGCATGACACCATATATCATATTCAGACATCGTGATTTTCAAATATCGTTTATTTTAACGTTTACTTTAATGTTATCTTTCTTTAAAACTTGCGGTTAAGCTGCTTTTATTACGAAAGCCGTCCATGTTTTGTAGTAAAACTTAACGGGTTTTAGTACGCGGCCCTTAAAACTTTATTAATTTTGCTAGATTAGTCGGTCACAAAATACGTGCGAAATAATTATGGTATTAAATATTGTTCAACGGTTATTACTCACTTGCATTCTTCGGGATTGCCCGACTAGTTTTGAACTCGAACGGAGCCCTTAATCATGAGCCAAGCCCGCGGCGATGTCGTGAGTCAAACTTTATCGCCGCAGGCCCCATGAATGTGTTTCACGAAAGTGAATATACAAAAATTATGATATATCTACTGAAATTCCCTGTCTATTAGGGTGGCCGATTTTAGAAGATTCTTTTCCAACTTTCAAAGATGAAAAAAAAAGTGACATTACGGACAGATTCCTAAAAATTTACATGCATACGGCTATGACAATAATTCGTTACTGCTGTTTCGCCCCAATATTAATGTATGAACTCCGCTCTAAATATTTATGGAAGCATGCACACTTTATTGCAAAAATTAGACAAAATTATTAGGAATAGGTACTATAAACTTCAAAATGTGGCTTTGGACGACCGATCGTGGGTTCGAGCTGAGCTGAGTTCGAACAAAATTTCATTTATAAGCTTACAGTACTGAAATCTTTACTAGGAATATACTTACTAAAGTTATAATATTAAATGAAAACTTTAGAGTTCGCTGAGCATGCGTTAATGCTTTTTAAAGATTTATCTTTAATAGGAATATGCTAGTTTTTACACTAGTTAGTTAATTTTGAGGTACCTTGTATAGCTGAGGCTATATGGATGCCTGGAAAACCGCCTGCTTAAATACGGATCTACCCATCAACCTATTCTCCCAAAGACAGTGGGATGAGCCGCTCTGCAGAGTGACACGGAATAAACTTATCAATACGTCAATCACTACTATTGAGCGCGCACGCTTACTAGCTGCGTATGATTGGGAGTCGGGCTTCATGCACTTCCGTCGTCTAACATAGGCAATATGTTGGATGAGACCAATTTTCGCCTCGTTTGCACCGTGCTGTACTCCGCATCGCTGTCACTCCGGCGAAGCTGTCGACAGCCTCGGACACCACGGTCTGTCTTGCAGCAGAAGTGCAGGACGCATATCACGACACGCCAATATTAATGACACTATTCGTCGTGCTCTTACTACCGTCGACGTTCCAGCCATATGAGAACCAAATGGCTGGGCATGTGACGATGTTGAGACCAGACGGTATGTCGTCACTGCCGTGGAATATGGGCAGGCCTCTGGTTTATCTATATCTATCTGAATGGCCCTTTCGCCATCCCATATTTCCAACTCGGCGGGCTGTGCTGGTACTGCTGCTGCGCTCAAGAGGCGAAATTATCATAATCTTATTAGTAATTATATTTTGGAGCCGTTTAGTGTTGAACCACTCGGGTCGTGGGGTTCGAGCGCTCGCATTCTCTACAAAGAGATCGCAAGGCGATTGGTCGACACTTCACGTGACCCAAGGGCTGGTCTCCATTTCGCACAAAAAATAAGTATTGCCATTCAACGTGGCAATGCTACCAGCTAGGGTACGCTCCCAGTAGACAGCGACGCGGACCAATTTTTCGATGCTCTCTTATATAGTTTCAATTTAGTTATCTGTTTATTATTATAATACTTTTAACAATACTTAGTTGTTACTGATTTATACGTTTCCGTAAATATCTGGTCCGATACGTAGCTATTTTTTTTTATAAAACGCACCAAAACAAATAAAATCTATTTGTAGCCAGTCGACCAATAGCGAAGATATTTTTCAGGTCTCGCATTTTATTCGTGCCATTTTCCACAGTTGCTGCTTGCTATATTAATTGATGACTCAGAGGTTTTGGTCATCTCTTATACACAAAGCGTGGGTTTTAGGTCTGTTAATGTTCATAACATTAAAGGTTCTTAAGAAACATTAGTGATAATACTGCTGTATTTTTAGAGGCTTCAATAGCGGCTAGACACATGGAACAAATATTTGTATTGCCTACCGATAGTTGTTTTAGGTCTAGGCGTTAAAGTTGTTCTAATGAACGTAGTGGAAGCTTTTATTGAAAACTGCCACTTATTTATATAGGCACTTAGAAAAGTTCTAGTGCAGAGCACCGTAAGTATGTCGGTTAAAGATAATATAATATAATATGCGAGACAAATAATTAGGCTCAAACATTTTATTTAAAAATATTGTCAATGAAGATACCTACGTAAGTTGAAACAAATGATCTCGTAATTACAAGTACAAGTTACATCTATTGACAAAATGACTATAATTACGAGCTTTAGCTTTTGTTAAAAATGCACCATTGTGCCTTTTTCATTCGTACTTAGTTCAACTCAAAGTATTCATTAAAAGCGAATTTCAAAAAGCGGCTAAACAAAAGCATAATGAGAACAATCACTCTCTCGGATTGAGATCCGAAGGAGAAATTTGAATGTGTAAAAAGCAATTTTGTCATATCCCTGGGATCGTATTTTCTAGCTACATGTACATATTATGTAAATTAGGGTCAAATTAATTGCGTCCTGCTCATTCGGAGACATTATTTTAACGGGTAATAGTAATATATATTTGGGCGTATCGTATATCCCATATCGTATGAGACCTCTCGTCTGTGGGTGTTGATAAAGAGATTATAGAAAGACAAATAAGATTAACCAAGTCACTAGTTAGGGAACATCATATCACTAAAACTTTGTTTCTGTACGCAATAATAAATAGAAGACAGGCGGCAAAACTTGTATTTACAAATATGGTAAAATAAAAGCATTGCCGAGCACCTGCAAATAATAGAAAACTATGAAAAATTACGTAGAAAAAAAGCCAATAGGTACAAAATGTAAACTGATAAAAGTAAAACATTCTAAATCAGAAAGTACATTATTTGCGCATACGTTATTGATACCAGCTATATTTAACTTCTTTAATTTACTCGCAATCCCATCTGTGTTAACAAAAACATTATAATGAAAGCGTATACCTACTATATCAAGCGTCCTTCCTGACAAATACCATTCAAATCGGTTCAGCTGATGAAAATGGAACAAAAATATATTGATACCCATAATTCGTGTTCGTATTACTAGCACAGATACGTATATTATATTGATTCATTTGTTTGAGACCACCTATACCTACTGATACAGATGCATTTGCGCGCCAAAGTAGGACAATGAACTTAAAATTGCCATGGACTTCAGTATAAAGCTATAGCTGAACATGACGTGCTGACACTTCCCGATGTCAAAGTAACAAGTCACCAGCGCGTAATTTGGCAACAACTTGACAGGCCCTAATTGATGCACGACTACTCCGATATTCCTCTCACAGTCTTTGTGAGACGTTTAAATAAACATCCCGCCTAATAACTAGTATCTACACGCAATGCAATGCCAATCTACATAGTCATGTTTTGCTTGTAAACTTATATTGCTCGAGTTAACAGCTATTTTACTACATCTACCAAAGGATTGTGCGGTGTTCCTGAAGTCGGTAATCGGTTAACAGCCGATACACCCATAAATGAGTTTAAAGTGATCTTGGTATATGGAGCGTGAATATGGCTATTTATTTATGAGATATAAGTTATATCGTCATGCCTGCATTCCGTGAGGGGTACCTAGGCAGAGGGGTACAGAACTGTGTACTCCCTAGGTAGATTTCACCTATGCTGTTATTAAGTCCCATGATCCTATTGCCATCAACCAAGTACGATCCCGAACTCCGCAGTTCTACTATGAATTTTCTAACAGAAAATCTCAATAACGCTTTGCCTTACCCGTGAATGAACCTAAGACCTCACGCTCAGCAGCCGCGCTTGCGACCACTAGAAACTTTATAGCTGCCTAAAGTTTCCAAATTCCTTTGTTTGGAATATTATATCTCACTTAAACTTTGTGAATTTAAACATGGGTTCGTAGTTTTTTATGTTTGCTACTCTAAGAAGTCCTAAGAACAAAAGATCGAGTTCTTCAAACTTGGGTACGAGTCGGATTCGATGCACAGAGGGTTCCTACATAATGAAATAAATAAATACTGGTTAAACCTATTGTACTCTTTCCATACATGTAGGTAATTTATTAAAACTATGAATATCTAAAGGTATTATCAGTATGCATTAAGTTCAGTTTTTACGAACGCATAGGTACTCAATAAGTTTGTTCAAAAGATATTTTGCACATATGCAAGCGTTGCAGAAGTAATTGCATGACTACCCCCAATATTATGGATGTAGCTAGATATTGTTTTTATTTGCATGTATTGAATTTTACTGATTATCCTGAATCTATAAAAATTTACCATTTTGATATGGAACCTTAAAAACGCCATAAATAGACAAAGTTGTCTACAGTAAAATACTTAAGTAGTCTATCGGTTCTACTTTTTATTTTTTGTTACTTTACTCCACGAGTAACAAGCAAACCTTTTAAAGTAAAGTGGTCGTTGTCTTAAATCGGATCTGCCGCCGACCCTTAACGGCGACCCATTGTTAACAAATCGATACAAAGATTAAATTATCAATAATAATAAATGAGTTCTCCCTTAACTCTTTAATTTATTATAAAATATAGTGAATTTTAATCACTTTTTCAACAATATTAATTTGTACCAAACTCTTGTTACGATTTTACCTAATTCTTGTCCTTAATTTATAATTTATTGTTCCTCAAGACCCTTCTGAATTTCTGATACTTATGAAAACGGCGGAACATTAATAAATGATGAAGCAATATTGCTGGATAAACATTTAGCTTAATATAAAATGGAGTAATTGCTCTGATTCAACGATATAGACAGTAAAATTGATTTTCGTTGGGACGGATATTTTATGAATATCTGCCTAATTGCTTGATGCAGATTCGTAGTAAGATATGTTACTGTGGAGAAAATGTTATAATTGAAATTAGAAGGGATACGCGCTGTCTGTATCCGTGCGCCAAGTAATTATTATGACCCTGATCCGCCATCGTATATAGTTAATTTAATGTGCCTTTACATATTCTCCATTATTATTCACAATCTCTTTCTAAATAGAATGGGGTAAAGGTCATTAGTTAAATGTTTAATTAAGACTAAATTCGTGTTAATAATACCAGGATTTTACACAATTTTACTAATTATCAATAACATTTCTCTTCAAATCCGACAATAAATATGCAACGCATTGATCAGCCAGAACCTCCATTAAAACCCGTTTATATCATTATTGTATAATGCAGCCATTCAATCAGGAGTCACGTAGTTAGATCAGCTGCGTTACATTTGTCCATAGGTACGTCAATTATTTCATAACAATGAAATGACGACGACACAATGCACCCTGAAAGGCTTTGTTGCATTGGTGATATTGTGTACGAAATTCACTCAAGGTATATTATGAACTTTCTTCCAATATTGCATAATAAAACTAAACCAAACTTTGTAATGGACAAAATTATCCATGAGGGTTTTGAACATTGATTAAGATTGATGAATTTTAGTATAATCTCTTAATAGAACCGACCGTAAGTGGTAAATTTTACTTCCCGATTCTCATTATCCATCCATAAATCTTATATGTCTAATTAAACCTCCATTTGAGGTGACCCATAAAACGTAGTGAACGGAGCGTTAGAATACTGCTGCAGCCTTCCTTCTTCACCATAAACTTTTTATGTTTCATAAATACCGGGCCAGTAAATATGAATTAATGGTTTTCCGAGGTTGTGTTATGCCCTTTTGTTATCCACATTCTTTCACGTAAACAAGATATGTTGGGTTTTCACATCTTTTTTAATAAATCTATTATTATAATGTCTGCTGAAATTAATAATGGTAAGTAATTCAGGTAACGCTTAGCATTCTGGGAAATATTAATAACTAGATAACCTGTTTATTCTTAGTATTATTGTATTTTAGGACACGTCAGTAAACACTTCATAATTTCATATCGCAATTAAATTAAGTACTATACTTACATACTTTACTTATCGCAACATATTATGTCTCTACATCATTTAACAGCTATTTTATGTCGGACTTTATCTATAGCTTGTAGTCTTCTTCTTCTTGTCGTATGGTTGATGAACAACCTAGTGTCAGAGTTTAAACCACCCGTAGGTTCTGACATGGCTTTACAAACCATCAAGAATATCTCTCAGGTGTGCTGGTTTTCACACGATGTTTTCCTTCAACGTTTTAAGCAAGTGATATGTATAATACGCACATGACTTGAAGTGAAAAGTGATTGGTGCGTGCCGTGGATTTGAACATGCGACCTTTGACTTATCAGTCCAACGGTCATACCACTAGGCTATCACTGCTATGCTTAGCTTTAGCTTGTAGTGAAAAAACGCGAAAATTAAAAATAAATCGTGATCATTTTCCATTCAGAAGCATGCTGAATTTTTACCACTTGATAAAAAATATAAATTTGCTACGGTTTCAATAATTATTGGAACTGGGCAGGAATCTTTTTTTGCTCTCGATACCTACTTGTGAACCGATGGATGGTGGATGGATGCGTGCCAAGAGGTTATTAGAATAACAAATCAAAATCTCATTAAAATCGGCCCAAATATTTATTTCAGAAATGTAAGGAACCGGTGTCTTTACATAAATGCTAGGGTTGAACGCTTCTGAATATAAGCTTCGAATAGCTTCGAGACCAATTAATATAGTATAATTTCTTCTGTTTTTATTCGAGTCTGTTGATGATCTGTGGCGGATTCCTAAGGAAATTTGAATTTATAGTTTTATATTTGTTTCCTAGTTTCTTTCGGCTTTTACTTTTTACATAATGATGTCTGAACTTTTAAAGAGATTTTGGACGAGATTCTGTTTGTGCAATAGTTCTTCTTGTAGAACGAGTTTCAAAACAGCCAATTATTAAACGTTTATCTAAAAAAAAATTATTTCTTACAAAAGTATAATTACAATAAGTTGCATTAGGTCGGAAAAAGTAAAAATCCAGAAATTTTTGAAATAACTTTTTTTGCAGCTTTCATTAATAAACTGAATACAACATTAGTTTTAGTATATAAGTACTTACTCGTACTAAACTTGAAACTAGTTTGTTCAGAATCAGTAACAGCATCGATTGTAATATTTTTGTGAGATGTCTTATATATTTTTCAAATTTTTGATACAGGTCTTTCAACGAAAATATTTAACAAGTGTCTCAGCTTTCGAATTAATGTAAGTAATCAACTCAATAAGTAAAATAGGTTTAGCAGAAAATTTATTTATTATTGTTACAGTTACAGAATAATAAATAACGTTGTGCCATACAAACATGTATCTACTTGTACATAGGTATAGGTACTTAAATTGATCGGAACTACAAAACGAGAATCGGATGTTTTTAATCCTATTAAAAAAGTTTGTGCTCGCGTTTATAACCAGCTTTACGTGTATACAAATAAAATATATAAAATAAAAACTTGCAACTGATATCAATTGTGACAAAATGTTTGTATTTATTGAATTAAATTGTATTCTGTCAAAATAATATATTCTTAGTTTAATATTTAATTTTGAAGTAGGTATCAGTAAGCAACTTTGTAATATGACCAGAGTGCTCCTGTAGATATAAAACTATGTCAGAATGCTGAATAGTCCTGTCGGTGTTGCAGAGAAGAGTTGGCACTCTGGGATACCCGGTTAAGGTTATGAAAACGACATTCGTTTTAATCGGTATAAGAATCCAGATTATGAACTGTGAGGATGTTTACACGCCAAAATAAATAAATAATGACCCA
Source organism: Xylocampa areola (assembly GCA_935421205.1). Lineage (NCBI taxonomy): Eukaryota > Metazoa > Arthropoda > Insecta > Lepidoptera > Noctuidae > Xylocampa > Xylocampa areola. The sequence goes on from OW285206.1 coordinate 12,738,144, forward strand.
TGTAAGGCGCAGCAGCTTGTTAGGCCGATTAAAAAAAATCGCTATTATTGTTGTGTGTTCGCAATTTCTGTCTACTCACTACTACTCATTGCCGAATCGTTAGCGCGAGTGTTGCCAGATGTATGAGAAGTCTCGTACCTTTATGAGATTTTAATTGACTGCCTGCATCTTGTATCGAATCCAATAATATTTAAATATCATTAATACAAACCAGATATATTAATAAATAATATATATGTCCATGCCACATACCATCGACCCAGCACATCACTAGTATCATTATCTCATCAATAATGTATCTTTAGCCGTTGACCGGAGAATCTCCGTTAAAGTGCATTTTTAGTTTTTGTCCTTATTGCACTAATAATAATAATGATTTCTAAACTGTTTTGCACAAATTGAAAAGTATACCGCAATTTACTTTTACGCTACCATGCGTAGAGTTGATGTTTCAGCGCATTTCGGATTTTCACACCAATTATTCAATTGTTAATTTAATAGTTTAGACAGTGAATCTTTATCCACTCCACCTAGAAAAATAACAAAAAACGTAACACGATTTTTTAACATCAGACGCTAATCAATACAATGATAGTAATGTTTTTTCATTTGGCAACCCCAAACTTAATATAGGCCCCAGGTGAGCTAGTTATAGGTAGTACATTGTGTTAATTATGGACTTTATGGGATTTTTATTACCTTTACGAGATTATGTATTGAAAGTACGAGATATTTTGTAGCCCTGGCGTCCGAGCATGGATCTTTTCGACAAACTTGTCGACTCGATAAAAGTTTTTACATAACATAACATGACAGTATCACGCCTGTATTCCCCGAAGGGGTAGGCAGTGGTGTACACAGTTGTACACCCACATTTTATCAATGCTGCTATTAATGTATCCCATGTAATAGGTGGTGAGCTTATTGCTATAAAAAAAATTATGTATTGAATTTTATCGTTTTATGAACACTTTATGTCAAATTTGACGTTTAAAATCGACAAACGTGTCGCCAAAAAGAACCATGCGCGGACCGCTGTTACGAGAAATTTGTCAGTGAGGTGTCCTCGCTGTACCGCGGTTGTGGTCACTGAAATACCTACTAATTTCCGCGCACAGGAGAAAGTAAATTTTCAAATAAAATAAATATACTGGCATTTTCATCTAGATTTTTATTTTGCATTGTTATATGATAATTTTCTTTGCTATTGATGGTAGAATTTATTACGTCTCAATATAATTACAATACCAGTACTGTTTCTAGGAAGGCCAGTGGTCCTTTAAAATTCCGTTCAAAAAATTCACCAATAATTTAGGCCATGCTAGGGTACTATTGACCTTGCTAAGATCATCTTCCCAGAATTATAAATATAAAAGAACAGACTAGTGAATGTGTACAGTATACGTGTCAGGAAAGGTAAAACAATGCGAAAACATATACAGATTTTTTTCAATTTATCCTTTTAATCTGTTGGTTACATCATTTTGGCCTTACAAGGAACAAGAAAAAACCTAAGGACGCCGATTTGTGTATTTTAAAAGTTTATTAATTAATTATTATTATATTATTATTACTCGACTTCATCCTTAGTTTTACTATCGCTTTCTAGGTATGTTCGAAGAATATTTTTTATATGTAAAAATATGAACAGACGTGTTAGTTTCGTAAATGTAGTTATATACCGCAGTCTTTGATTATTAAAACGCTAGTTTTAAGTAAAATTACTGATACAGATAAATCTTCGAAAAGCATTAACCCATGCATAGTGAATTTTTGTGGAAAGAAAAATATTTTTCTTTCCTCAAAAATCACAACTTTAAAATGTCTGAATTATTATATTGGCCATTTAAGGAGCACAGGAGCACTGTTCCTAGCAAGACCATTTGGGAGAGTTTAGTAAAACTGAAATTTTACAGAGATTATAAGCTAAAGTTATTATATGATATGGAAAAAGAATACGGTCGTGAGCAGGATTCGAACCTGCGCCTTAGTTTTAGTATAGCTTTCTAGGTATGTTCTAAGAATATTATTTACGTGAAAATATGAACAAAAATGTGTGTTCTTTTGTTTTAACAAAAGATTCGTAAATGTAGTGTTGCAGCCTTTGATTAATAAAACCTAGCATTTTAAATAAAACGACTGATTTATTATATTGGTCATATAAGGAACACTGTTCCTAGCAAGGCTGATTGGAAGAGTTAAGTAAAACTTAAATTTGACAGTTTTTTTTAAGGCAATAATGTAAATTAAGTAACTGAATGCTTAGTCTGTTTTATTTTCCCTAAATTTTAAATAAAGGAATAAAACGGGTTTGTGTTGTTAAATTTAAACTAACTTTTCTTTGTTAAAAAAATAAACTGATTGTGTAGTACTAGCTTATTTCTCAAGATTGGAAATGCCATTCGATGAAAAAAAAAAATGAAAGGGGCTCATATATCGCCTCTACATAGACCGATCGGTCTATCTACCGATCAGTCATGTCAAACGCTGGCGCTGTTGCGGTCAAGTTTTCAATAGATCGCTATTATTCATCATTTAACGGAACTTATATTTAATAGTTTTCAGACTTTCGAGACTGGGTGATTTGTCAGCAGGTTATAATTCTTGGAATAACGTATCTATTGTCTTTGTATATTTGAGGTATTTTTAAAGTAAGTAGGTAGTAAGAATTACTGACACACTGTTTTATGTTAGATAAATTGATCCTTGATCTTAAAAAATACGATTTTGTTGTTACTTGTCAGGCTTTAAACCCTAATCTGGTGCTTAAAACCTCGGTACCTACCATACTACAGTATCGTACACGATTTATCGTCGGGATCCATAAAAACTTTTTCGATTTCACGCTTCGTCAGCGGAGGGTAATTGTTCCTAGCGCATAGTAAACAGATACAAGGGTTCAGTTATTCAGTACCAGTACATAAGGTTTTTTAAATAACGTATATATAAGCAAAGAAATTCATGTCCGGCATTTAGATGAGAGAATTTTGTTCTGTGTAAATAAAACGTTGTGAACTCAGCCCATCGTATTTCATAGGTCGGAAAATAATATGTCTGAAGTGCCTCAGATATTCCTCAAAGTAAGACACGATTGTCGAATTTGTTGGGAGTGTCTCATAATAGGATTGTCTGATTCAATCGTCAGATCGTTTTATTTAACAAACACCTAGTAGGGACTATAGATATTCCTACACCGAAACACAAAGATTGCTTTCTGCTACTTCAGCTAACTAATCCTATAATTATGTACATACGTGACAATTTTCTCCAAGTAAAATAAAACATCTGTAGCGTCCTACGGTTCGCCAACAGAACCTAATTGTGGATAAGAAATTAGTTTCCACTTCATGAAGAACAAACGTTATGAACAAACCAGTATCTTTAAAAATGTTCACGTCATATTTCGATGTTTCGAATTGAAATATGCATACTGTTGTCGCCATAAAATAGAGTGCTTTCCGCCTAAAAATAAACCTAACTTATCATAATATTATGACACGTATTTATGAGGGAAGACTTGTAAATATGAGTAGATATATTACTGCATGTACCGCGCGTCAAGCTGGCATGTCGTTTCGTGCCTAGATGACGCAAACATAGATATCTAGGTTTTTTAACTCGCAAAGCCAAATTAAATATCAGATTCTTATCAAATTAAAAGAAAACTTTATGTCGACACATTTGCCGATTATAAACGTCAAAATTGTCATAAGTTGTACGTAAAACGATAAAATTCGATACATTTTAATGGCACTAAGCGTTATTTTATTTTCAGAGAATTTTGAAACTGGAAACATGTCTTATTTCAATTTTTAAGTCTTTACTGTTATATTGGGCTCAACACACAGTAGGTAATAAATCGTGCAGCATTGTGTATTATGTCGAAGAAGCCCTAAATCTGAGATATTACCAAAGTTATGAATAAAACGATCCACTCAGGATGAATTAAATATAGTTAACAAATACTATACTCAACACAAACAGACTCACGACCGTTTCTGATCTAAATAATCGTATAATAGTAATAAATAGTGACAGTCTTCGTGCCAGGAGTGTACTTTGCATGTTATGACTTCTAGAGATATTGTGGAATGTGCGATTTTAGTGTAGCTGTTTCATCTCACAAGCACCTCTAAAATAAAACGCTTTATAGCGTTTTATGAAATGCTTTTATCTTTTCATTTCATTTATCTTAATTAGCGTTCTTTACAAAAGGCGCGCTCTACTTTATTCAAAAATTAGCAAGAGTTTTTATCTAAGATTGTGCAAAATGCAAACGTTATTTTAATAAATTTCTCGTTTCTGTAGTATTTTGGTTATATATTTAAGGAGAATTAATTGTAGAATGTTAATTAGCCCGTTGTTACGGGAATTAGTATCATTTATTAAATTGTGAACATTATTATATTCACTAAGCCGACAAAGAAACAAGGTTTTGTCGTGTTATGTCTGGTTATTGCTTAATAAGTAACTATTTCATAATACATTATTTAAGCTTTTTGATAAACGAGTTATAATTTCAGAGAATTGCTTGGTAACCTATGTAGTTTTTTTTTTATTAGGGTTTGGTATAAAAATCCGGAAACGTAGGGTGGATTGATGTTGTAGATAATATACTCTTTGATTTTTTGGTAGTGTATAGAGAGAACGAAAGTAAATGTATAAGGGAAGATTTTCCTTATTACGCGATTACTTAGCTTATAATTTAAAATATTTCTTAATGATTATAAAGCAAATGGCCTTCATAAGGTTACTTACGTAGATTTTACACATAAATTGCTTTTTCTAATTAGAAAGAAGAAACATTCAATGTTTAAGATAAAAAGAAAACTAAAAATTGTTTTTGTTAATTGCACCAAATTTATTTTGGGTACCGTAACTGACAGATTTTTCTAATTTAAAAATCTACATATGTAAAAAAAAAGATAAAATACTTTATTCATATGGAAACATTGCCTGTTTATGATAAAAAAAATGACTAAAAATCGTTTTTGTTAATTGCACCAAACTTGTTTTGGGTACCGTAACTCATTATTTGCGTTAGATCGTAATCGACGGTTACTTGTGGATCGTACCTTACCCAAAAAGGGTTTATTAGTGTCGGATTTTCTACAATTTAAGATGTTACCGGAAATATCCAATTTTGAAGTTACAATATTAAATGGAAAAAGAATACGGTCGCGAACAGGATTCGAACCTGCGCCTCCCGGATAAAATTCGAATCCTGTTCGCGACCGTATTCTTTTTCCATTTAATATTGTAACTTTAGAGTTCGCTAAGCATGCGTTAATGCTTTTCAAAGATTTATCTTGAATTATTAAGGTAATTGCATTCTTTACGACATTGTATTAGCTGCAAAGTTAATCGTGTCGGTTCGGTCACCTGTAAAGGTACTGAATTGATTGCAATGACGTCGCCATAAGACGTGTTAAAATATGGAAGAAGAATTCGCGGTGGTGAGCAGAGGTCGAGATGGCTTAGTGGTCAGAGCGCCTGGAGTATTTATCTGGGAGGCGCAGGTTCGAATCCTGTTCGCGACCGTATTCTTTTTCCATTTAATATTGTAACTTTAGAGTTCGCTTAGCATGCGTTAATGCTTTTCAAAGATTTATCTTGAATTATCCAATTTTGCTTTACCCAGTGAAGTCCATTTAATAGAAAGTAATATCTAGTAACAATGGTATCATAATTATGCCTTGTAAGTATGTACACAACCCTGCGCAAGTCTCCGATACTCATTAATTAGGTCTTCTGGCGACTAACGTTGCATTTATTTTGTTCTTCCACATAGCATTTTAGCCGCATTGTTAAGGTACTCTTTACTAGGTTGATCATCCTGGCATTGCACGACTTTTTCAGGGAAAGTCTGACAAAGGTTGTTACGCTGCGAGACCTCAGTGAATAATATTCAAAATGTACACAAAATTACTTGGAAAATGACCACAGATAATCTTCCGGATATGTTTATTAGTAGAAACCAGAGAAAATCGTATACAGACAGAAATACAGATGCGGCAACAGACTTATTTCTATACTATGTAGAAAATTTATATATAAATATTTAAATTAAATAATATATATTTAAAAATAATTAAATTATAGATTTGTGCAAGGTAGGTCAAGGTAGGTCCTGTCATTACCAAACGGCAGATAATTCTATCCATGACGCTAGAAAATTCCACACGTCGAAATTATTTATTTATATAGGCTGATGAGGAAGTCGCGAAAGCACTTAATTCTTCGAGTTCGGATACTTAAAGTACTTAGCCTTGTTTACAAAGACACTACGCACACTTCGCGATACAACAAAGCAATTACGATAAATAGTATTATTATAGGATTAGTCTTTACAACTGTTACGTAACTAAACGACAAACTCGAACCACGGAGTATTATACTCGTACCGTATTTTATAAACTAATTGTCAATAAACATATAGTGTAGGTACTAAACACTCAGCTATAGCGACCAGAATCTAGATCTTGCCTGTAGAACATAATACTACCACAATTTATGTTAGAACGAAAATACACGTGTGGGTATGAAAACATCGCAACAAACATTTAGAAATGTTTCTATTTCTATCTAAACGTACCTACATATTATATTATAATTATAACGAGCGAAATTAAACTGGAGTTAAGCGCGTGTGTCTCGGGAATTTCGTGATTTAGGAGAAAGGCACTTATTATTAAGACTAGACACTCCTCACGGCATTGCTTGGTTGAAGTAACTCACTTTTAATAGACTGTCTTATCTTTATCTTGGTGGCATACATTCCCATGCCTTACTAAGTAGTTACAAACGGTCATGCTATTTGTTGTATACGCTGAAAGACATGCTATTTGTTGTATACGCTGAAAGACGCTCATGCTGATAATAAATAGCTTTTCCTTTGGCTCGGCCACGTACAAATACGTACTTCATAACAATAAAAATCTATTGTGTCTGCGAATTAGCGAGGCAAGAGAAATAATAATATTCTGTCGTCGTGTACATAACACATTACATTCGCGGCGCGCACACTACAACTTACCAACATTTCATCGTAATCGGATTAATGGTATAAAAAGCATAGCAGACTAACAAACCAACAAACAAACAAAATATATGGCTGTCGAGTCTCTTTTTAATAAGTTATGTTATTTCTCGTTCTCAACCGTTAAAGCCAAACTTTAGACGAAATAACCTCATGCTAGGTATTTGTAACCCCGTGTAAGTCTTTAGCGTACCTACATAAGCGTATGTATGTATGCAAATTAAGGATGTTAACAGAGTGTGAAAATGTTAATGGATTGTTGATGGACCTCATATTATGTTGGAGCAAATGTCAGTTCTCACGATTTTCAGACATTTTGTCCATCAAGAGTACCTAATAATACCCTTTTAAATGAAGACTATTAGTACATACCAAATGAAGTCATTACTTCAAAATGCTTTACGAATACACTTCTAGTCTTGTACACCTTCTCTGTTCCTATTTCATTCATTATCAATAAAGTTCAGTAGATAATTAACTATACTAGTACTTGTAGAATAAGACAGGGAGGGGCTGCTCAGAGACCACCTTCGTGCCTTATGTTCAAGATCAAGGGAATGCATTAAAATGATAGTGGAGTGTTAAGAGAAGCACAGTAACAACAGACATATTTATTTAGATGTTACTCGACCCGCTCGGCGTCGTATACACAAACAAAACATTATATAGAAGACAGTTATTATTCGAATTTCATTTATTTATCCAAATTCTAAATTAAACTGATTTTTCGAGACTAGACTTAGAGACTTCCTCTCGAAACATTCTGTTCATAATTGTAAATCGAAATAAAAATAGTTCAGTAGTTACGAAGAAAATCGTACACAGAGAGACGAGGCGGGCGACTTTGTTTTGTGTAGAAACTAGGTTTTGCCCGCGACTTCGTCTGCGTGGACTTCAGAATTAGGTCTAGCTGGGATAAAGGTATCTTAAGTGTTAATCCAGGTTTATACATTAATTATCTGTGTACCAAATTTCATCTAAATTCTTTCACTAGATATTGCGTGAAAAATACCAAACATCCTTCCATCCAAAGTAACAAACTGTCGCATTTACAATATTATAGTAAGGTAGAGATAAGTATTTAGTAGTGATCGATGACTCGCTCGAGAGTTTTCTGCCTCAAAAGTCAGAAAACTTATTTACATCTTTAAATCTTTGAGAGAATGTGCAGGCACAAATATTTAAAAAATGGTGTATCAGGGCCTGTGTCAGTCAGTTATCGCTTACTGCATCCCGGTGTGGGGACCGGATGCAGTAAGCGATAACTGACTGACACAGGCCCTGATACACCATTTTTAAAATATTTGTGTCTGCAATAGGGGCCGCAAAAACTAAGCTTATTAAATTGGAGCGCGCACAAAGGGCAGTGCTTAAGGTCTTATTTTCCAAACCGTATAGATTTCCTACAACTAAACTATATAAAGAATGTAGACTGCTGACAGTGAGGCAACTATATATACTTCGTGCCACTCTTAGGATACATAAGTCTGTTCCTCCTCTAGACACAACAAAACGTAAAACTGGAATTATCTGTTCCTCAGTAAAACATAAAACTACGTTTGCCAGTCGTCAATATTACGTCATGAGTGCCTTTATTTATAACAAGCTATCTAAAAACATTCAAATTGCTGAGCTAAGGAAGCATGAAATAAAAACTAAGCTTCAAAATTGGTTGCTAGACCAAGACTATACACAAACAGAAGAACTACTTCACCGAATATAGTGACAGTAAGTAGAAGGGGTAACCTCACAAACAGAATAACATCCAGAGATAATTATAATATGCACTTCACATACACTAAAATCGCTTACATACACCCCAACACACTCCCCATACATACACCCCCACACACTCCCCTAAACACATACACACACACACTCACATTCCCCTTAACAATCACACACACAAACGCACGGTTAACCACTAGGATAAGATCTTTATTCATTTATTATCTTTTTAAATTATATTTTATGTTAAAATAATCCTACTTTTATTTAGTAACTTAAGTTCAATATCTAAAATAAATAAAATAATAGTACGTACCTCACATACATATTCTAATGGTTTATTATTGTTGATACAGTGACAGCAGAACACTGACTCCTGAGTCACAGGATTACCTAGTTTAGGAGTCAGGGTCTACCTATGTGCTCAACCTTTTTATTATATAAAAGTCTAATTTAATCATATACTTTTGTAAAAGGTTTGTGTATGAATAAAGATATTTTTATTTTATTTTATTTTTATATTTTATGTAGAAAAATATTACGATTTTTAAAATTAACTACGTCTACTCTTTTCTTCTTCGTCTTCGGTGTACAAATTCGAACTGCCCAACTTTAGCACGGTGCGGTGGCGGCGTGGTAAACCAATTTTTCCAAGCTGACATCTGTGACAGTTATTACAAACTGTAATGTCAGGCGTCTGACAAGTAATCGCAAACAGGTAATATCCGAGTTAGTTATTAAAAACAAATGGTAAAGTGGCAATTGAGTAAAATCCAACTTTATGAATAAGACTGAATGGTATAAATTACACTAAAACTAATAATAAAATAGTATTTTTTTTTGCTTTCTAAGAAAGTTAATATCTGCGAAAAGTGAATATGTTGTTAGATATCAAGATTTATAGGCAAACATATAAAAAAAACATTGGGTTCGTAAATCATCCTAGAATAAAATGTACCTACAAGTACCATCTACAATACTTTTAAATACTAGAAATATATATACCTTGCTGTTGTGAAGTTGGTGGAAAAAACGTTTAAAAAGTGACGTAGATATACGAGTGCGTATAAATTTGAATGTTAAGGTTCTTAGAGATAAGTATATTATTCCTGCTCATCATAAGTATTCAACTCTTTTACCGACTGACTAATGTCTTGAACTATTCCCATTGAAATTATATTTCCATTCGATCGTGATCTTTGATAATTCATATATCTGTGACATTATCTAACAAAAATTCAGAGTCTATACCTACATAAAAACAGGGATTAATATATTCTGTATCATTAGTAGAGAATGAGAGATAAAAGAATAACCATAATAAAGTAGGTTCAAGAGCATTTATGACATTATTATTGGTTAGGGAGTTCTATTTCACGAGCACACTCAATTTCAACTTATCCTCGTATATACTTAATTACGCACTTTTGTCCAAAATCCTTATCCAAGAAAAGACCTCTAATGGACGAGTTCGTGGTTCTTTTTCAATAGGAAACTTTATAAGTTTTATTCATATTGCTAGTCATGATTTGTGTGGCACGATGACTTTCAAGTTAGATCGCGAGCAAGATTTGTACCTGCACCCCCTGGATGAGATAGTGGGTTCCAAAAAATACATCAGTATTTGAAAATGTCATATCTTATTTTATGTTAAATAACTTCAAACTATCAAAACTTCTAAGATGTCCGATAAAATTATCAAACAATAGTTAGTGCTAGTTTACAAACTGAATATCAACATTTGCCCCTACAAACATGTACATAAAAACTGATTTATACCACAAAATCTTCAAACATTTTCTATAAAATATGTTCGATTGCACAGCAACAAAAGCGGATTCAAAGGCAGACAGATATTGAAAATTCCACTCATACATTTGAATAGAGCTCGTACACGAGAAAAAAAACAATTGAATAACTTGGTTCATATCTGTATTCGGTGAAAATGCCTTTGTCAACGACTTGATCTGAAGCGGTGTTAGTTATTCTGGTGAGAATCAATTGTAACGTTACCACAAGCAAGGTGATTCTCTTTACATATATTCGAAGGCTTATGTTATGTTTGAAGGATATTAAAGGTAAATAATATCTCTAGCCTCTAATATGTAGTCTGTCATCGACTTGCTTTTATTAGATACTCACTCGAAAGTCCATGTCATCAAAATAAGTTGTTGAGAAATAACATAAATATTTTAATGTTTACATAAACTGTATGCTTTCAGCTATATATATATGTCGCAGATGGATTGTAGAATAAGCTGTTTTAGAAAACTGCTAGCTGATTTACAAAACAGTACTGCTATGAAAAACAGCTGAACGACGTTTAGCGGTTTTACATAATTACTGAACTATAACACGCAGAATTGAATGAACGTTTTGCGTTTATGATATATAATGCAACGGTTCAACGATCAGAGATTATGTAAAACAGTGTAAAATGAACTGTCAGATTGTTGATTTTAGTTCGAAATTTTGTCGCATATGGCTCTGTATGTCTTAACAATAATAACCTAACTTTATTTTAGTTGTCATTAGCAAAAAAATTATGAAAATTTTTAATGTCGTAAATACTGAACCACTATTATAGTCGACAATATATCGGGATTATGAAAGAAAATAAACGAAATTGATCCATGAGCGAGCGAAGCGCGCTCGGGAGTTATCCCGACACGGACAGGTTAGGTTCGAAGAGTAGTAGTAGAATCCACTGTTTTACAAACCTGCTAGCTGATTTACAAAACAGTACTGTTTTATAAAACAGCTAAACAACGTTCAGCTGGATTGCCATTGCGATACGTTTAACAAAACTGCTACCCACGTTTAGGCGTAATGCAGAATGACATATTTACAGTGGGACAGATTTGTTTATTGTATAGGTATATTAAATGGATAGTCACCACTCAAGTAAAAAAAAGATACTGTATTCTGATTTGTCTTTCCGTGGCTGGGTTGATGTCCCGTTGAATTGTCGACTATTATAATGGTTTAGTATTTATGTAAATCTAAATTTTCATTTTTTTTTTGCTACTGACTTAATAGTAAAATTTAGTTGTTGTTAAGACACACAGAGCTATATGCCACAAAATTTTGAACTAAAATCAACAATCTGACAGTTCATTTCACACTGTTTTACATAATCTGTGATCGTTGACCCGCCGCATTGATAAACGCAATACGTTCATACAATTCTGCGTGTTATCGTTCAGTAATTATGTAAAACCGCTAAACGTTGTTCAGCTGTTTTTCATAACAGTACTGTTTTGTAATCAGCTAGCAGTTTTGTATAACAGCTGATTCTACAATACATCTACGACACATCTATGAGGTTATGCAGTATAAACTTCGTTAAATTTGATTAATTAGTCATTGATTAGTAAAGGCAATGTTTTCGAATCAGTGGACTGAGAATTCCAACATACCGCAACCAATTAAAGCGGGTGGCGCAGTCCTGCACATAGGTACGTACCTATGTATGTTGGTTGGAATTTCTAACTAATGCAGAGAATTTCAGTACCAGTAACTTTGAACTGCATCTGAAATGCTATACGGATAATTTAGCACTGATATTAGTAAGTTTTCAGAGCCGGTCAGAGTTTCGCTACGCTTTGCATATGTCGGAAACGATTTCAAACTTTCAATTGGATCAATATTCAACTCGTTGACTGTGTTTTTATAACTGTATAATATACAGATTACTATGTAGCTAGCTTGGAGTTTGCTTGGATCTATTTATACCAGTTGTTTACTCTAATTATATTATTTATTGTTTAATTCGTTTCATGCAATGAGTCAGTGGACTATAATCTGAGATATAGGCCCCATGGCGTGTAGGGTACTCCCACCGGAGCCCACCCTTTCTTTTATGTGGTCAGCTGTTCGGGTGACTATTCTAGTCAAAGATGTCTCGTCGTTTCTTTAGTCGACGAGTTGTTTCTGGAAAATTTTCATAAAATATAATATATGTTAAAAGACCGTGTCTTAGTCGATTTAATTTTTATGTGAACAGTCTTATACCTAATCTCTTAAGTAACAAATCGATCATCGACCAGTATCTCAGCGTGTTTAAGTAAGACAAAAAGAAACAAATCAAAATGAGTCTAATGGATAAATAAGATTGGATAATCCTTGAACAATCCCAACTGGATAATACGACTAATGTAATGTCTCTGTAATTCCACTCGAACTCGTACGTCAGCGCTACGATACTTGCCTATATCCCGAATCTTTCTTAATCCCCTGAATACAAGCTTTGTGAGCTTTCCATCTCATAATGCTTTTAGATAACACACAGTTACTTTTATTATCTACCTGTGTTGTTTTCGAAACAGGTATTTTCTGTCATAAAAACAGAGTATAACGGGTAATTCACGTAAACGATCGACTTGTTTCAGAACGCCAAAGCGAGTAAATATAAGATAATATCGTTACAGCTTCGCGAATGGTTGCCTACACTTCCAAATTCAATAAAGCGCTTATATCATGTAAGAAAATTCTACCAAACTTCATAATGTGTAATCAATATTGATCAAAGTCTTCTACTCAAGTTTAGGCAGATAATTTTGATTAATATTGAGGTTGGTTGAGCTTCGCTCATTTAGTAGATAAGCTGATTTCCCAAGTTAATGAGAAGCTTAAAATTATACCTGACAGCCCGACACAAAAACAGGAGTAACTTATAACAATATTAACACAAGGAAAAGCAATAAGTTTGAGGCTAAAGAAACAAATTCTGTGTGAGTGGCAAAAAATCCGGGCCCGGTTCGTTTCAGTACAACAAACATATTGAGAGATTTGAAGGGTCGCCATTCGCAGCCTACGTAATATAAGTATAGGTATATATTATATATATTTTATAATCTAGGTATTGTATTAACTGAACCTATTTTTTGTAATGTTATCCGATGATATTTGTAACGATACTTTGTTATTCTGCATGATCCGATAAATACGGCAATAAATAAATCTTCAAAGCTAGCCGTCGATACATTGTTTTCGATTCATATTTTAGAACTTAAGCCTCCCGTCCGCCTCGTGTCTTGGTACATATATCTTTAGGCAGATCATACATACGGTATATAATACGGTATATAGGTATTGGATAGTAAATTTACGACACGAGTTTTATAACCAGTCATCTGTTATTTATAGTCCGTATAGGCACGTAGCGAAATGTCAACGATATTCATCTTCATGACTTGACATATCTATCATATATAGAAGGGAATGATCATGAAACATTTTTTGGTCAGGCAGGTAGGTGCTTACAGTCCTGAGGTACTCTAAAAATAGTATAATATTCAAGGTATGTTAAAGTGGCTGCGGCACCAGGCAATAAAAAAAAAAAAAACTAGCGTGAAAAAAATATCTATGCTCGATTGAAGTGCCTATAATACGTCTATAGGTACAATACTCGCACATTGAACGCCTGCCAGCTTCGCGATGACCTATTTCCTGAAGTTGAAAACTTACAACTTATGCGGGATTACAAAAGTTAATATTTCATGGCTTACTTCCATTTTCAGATTAACTAGTAAATTATGGAAAGACAATGATTACAGGTAGGTATATTAGACGTTAGAAATGCTAATGAATCTGACATTATATAAATAGTACAGTTGTCACTAAAAGAAGGAGACCTATTTGAATTGTTTAAATGTTGGTTAATTCTAATGAATTGTATCTATTAGTAGACTTGAGAATATAGGGTACTGGGAGCAATAAAATGCAGATCAGTATCCGTATTGTTTGTACGTACATAATTTACCGCCTAAGCTCTGACCGCGGGCGGCCCGCCGCCGCCGCCGCGCCGCCTGCCATTGTTTCTTTGATCTCAATCCATCGCCAGTCACTATAGGAACAATTTACATCTTCATACTCTGTTGAATAAAACAATAACGATAAGCTGGAAATCCTCGCCCTTTACTAGAAATAACTTTTTATTGCAAACAATAAGCTCTCAAGTAATATCTCGTTCGTAACATGCTTTTATTTTCATTTTATTTAGTTGTTGCAGTTTTAAGTGTAGGTATCTATTTCTTAGTGTACTGAAAATAAAAATAATGAACATGTCCGTTGTTATAATTTTTCATAAAAAAGTAAGGATCCTTGTGTATAGTTGTGAATTAACTGGTATAACCATGCAGGTTAGAATGTCAAGTGTGGTTTAGGTAGCATTCATTGTAAAATAATGTGACAAGTAAAACATTAACTCACACTTTGATACTTTGTAAAATAATATGTCGAGAACCAAACAAAGTGAACATACATTTTATTGACAAAGTTTAAAACTTGGCCCGTAAATTAATATCGCTCATTTTATTATTAAAGTGGATACTCGTATAATTTTAGTATGTAGTACTTTAGTATACCTACTATGTAACACAGTTGATACTAAACAGAAATAATGGTTGACGGCGCGCTATTTTTAATAACCTGCAGGGAATGCACAAGTGTTTCATAATTTGTTATTCATTTTATGTACGATGTAGAATAATTCTGATGTAGAATAAATCTTGTAATCCCGACACCTTTTACTGCAAAATAAATTTAAATTCTGCAAATGATATATTTTGCTCTCAGAATAGGAGTCATTACACCGCAATATTTCCAACAACTTTATGGATCATGAGTAAAAAACTTTTCTCAGTAGCGTCAGGAACCCATACGACTTCTTATGATTTACGAGCTCAAAGTTATATACTTTTTTGTTTTCTGATTTTTCTCTGTTTAAGTAGGTAAGAATTTATTGCTTTACCTCGGCTTTTATTTTTGACTATGCTAATCAAAATAACATAATAGCAGTTTTTTCTTGCTAACCCAATATGTAAATGTTAACTCATGTAATACTTCTCGGTGGCAATAGACTCAGCACCTATTTATTACATGGTACTAAAGAAAGGAATGTAGGTACATACTACAGTGGGTGTACTACAGCATACCATAACCTTCCCGGCAATACAGGCATAATACTATGGTCGGTATGTATTTTTATTTGATTATTTTATGTGTGCCGACAAATATTTTTAGGGTTTGTACCTCAAAAAGAAAAACGGAACCCTTATAAGATCGCTTCGTTGTCCGTCTATCTGTCTGTGTATCAAGATCCTTTTTTTCGAGAACGCGTGGAATTCAGGTTGAAATTAATAGATATTAAATACTAAAGTCTATGGTTCCTCGGAGTTGTATAAAAACAAAGATTCTAAGTCAACGCAATAAAAAAAATGTTTGGCACTCCGCCTATAAATTCATACCTTTAATGTTCCAACTTCCCGTTGACATAGAATAATGAAATTTGCTGAAAAGCAAGGTCTTATATATAGCACTTGTACCTAAAGGAAAAAATAATAATACCGTTAATATAAAAAGCACCTATATTTTATACGGAAGCCTCAGAGCGCGAGTTCGACTCTCACTTGGCCGTATTTATTATTTCTTTGTATAACATTACTGAAGAATCAAATTTTACTTAGCGAAACGGAGACTTTACCCTCTCACGAGATACCTATCTGGTGAGAGGGTAAAGTCTCCGTTTCGCATGGAAGGAGCTTTTATCAACAAGTAGTTGGTGGCTTCAACATCTGAAGCCGGGTGTAATAGATTGTTTGACTACTCGCTGTCTACATACGTATCTAACTATTTTCTTTGCAGTGTATCTTGATCTCGGTAATAGAGTATAGTATTACACGATTATCCCAACGCTATATCTGTGGCTTCATATCAATAAACAGGCAATATTATAATTGATGTCGAAAATTAAAACATTAATTACATGATTCAAGATAAATCTTTGAAAAGCATTAACGCATGCTTAGCGAACTCTAAAGTTACAACATACAAAGGCGAGATGGCTTAATGGTCGGAGCGCCTGTAGTATTTATCCGGGAGGCGCAGGTTCGAATCCTGTTCGCGACCGTATTCTTTTTCCATTTAATATTGTAACTTTATTAATAACATAGTCAGAGTTTAAAATGTTACCGACAGCAAAAATAGTTAATTTACCAAACACAGTGCAAATTTACATTGAAAAGTGGCAATCAATTCAGTAAACATCTGGATGCCGATCTTAACTTTATCGTAGAACATTTTAGACACATCTAACTTTCATAATAATTAAATATTTCATTCAATGGAATGCTATGATTAGTGTGATAAAATAAGATTTGAACATTCCGCATCAAAACTATACGAAAACCATGCAGTATCTATGTAAGTACTTACGAGTATCTACCTTGTTTTTGTTCTGTGAAAAGATCTCCGTCGATCGTCAATCCCTGTTTTACGGAATTCCTATTTCAGTCTTTGTGGTTACCAGTATCTAACACAAAAGGGGTACCCCAAATTCTTCAATCCTGCCAAGAGTAACTTTGACGTAACATGAATACAGACAGATGTATCAAGTAAATATTTCGGTCCCCTATTGTTTGCTGCAATGATACGTGTGCCAAATGAATGGTTGAGCAAATAATATCAACGTATTGCCGATAATATTCGTATTGGTAGTATAATATACAGATTATACAGCCAAAACAATATTTTTTAAAGTAAAATAGCCAATTGTGAATCAAAATAATCAGTCGATATATATTGATTTCCGAGCATGAAATTGGTTCAATATACTACGACGTAGTTACACAAAATCAACAGGTTCGTATAAATTCGCAATAGAACAGGCCAACATCCTACTGGACCGCACTCACAAAAACAATACAGCGTATAACTGAAATAAACCCAAAAATAAATAGAAGTGTCAATCACAAGCTATGAAATATGGTACGTTGATCGCAGAGAAATTAATTTAAACAGTGTCAGAAGAAAAGCAAAATTTATTTTCTCGTATAAGCTATGTTTATACGGACGTAATTGCCCACATTTATTTTAGGAGGTTCAGACCAAAGTGTACCTGTTTCGGATGCTTTAAATTTTCAGCTGGCTAATTTTATCGTTGATGTTAAATACAGAGAAAAAGTGCCTACACTCTGCGTGTTTATTTTAAATATAAATATCATTAGGCTAATATTAGAATAGACAATTTCGTCCATATAATATGTTAGTTCAAAATATCGTACAGTTGCTTTTTGTTAGCTATGTTCACAATTCAGCAATTTGCAAAGACTTCTAGCTTTTTGGCGCATACATTTTTATGAAAGAGTTTTTTACACTAACCGTTAGTGAAGCAGACACAATACTTAGTTATTCAATCACCGTGCATTAGATGTGAGTCAGAGGGCAGTCAACGTGTTAACATTACACAATTCTCTTAAAATATTAATAAATATTTACAGCCTCGAATCGTCCCCAATGGTCTATTTCTATTCAAAACATAGGTCTCACGCGTTAATAAACTCTCGTTCAGATTCAACGTAAATGCTAAATTTGTAAATATTTTCTTATTTATAAGAGGAGTAGGCGTGGATGTACCGCATATATTTGTGCTATTGTTTTAATAACATTTCATGTAGCTAACCTTGCTCAGTCGCTCTTTACGGCTGACATAATAAAATCCACTGAGACTGAAGATTTAGTTTATGTTGAGATAAAGATAATGTCAGCTCTTACCATCAAAGAAATGTTACCTTTTCCTTAATTCGTAAGTTATTCACAAAGGAGACGACATAATAGCTCCTGGCCTTGCCGATAAATCCTATTGACAGCATAATTAGTTACTTCCAAATAAGTATTAGTCAGCTAGACTCAATTCTCTTAACAAAGAAGATATTAGTGAGTAGCTGCCTCGTGTTCAGGATTTCTTTGTTGTCTCTGTGAAATAGGATGTCATCTGTAAATTTAAAAGACGCTCTCATTGTATCCTAATTTTGAATGGAGCAACGAATAACAACAAAGTGTTTTACGTATTTCCTCCTAGACTTACTATTACAAACATTCAGTTTATATTTATTACGTACAAATGTACCCATTTAGATATTGTTTTTAAGTGCGTATCGTATTTTTTTGTATGAAGGGAAATCATTTCTGCTGAACTAAGTAGTCACATATATATTTTCTGAACAAGGCATTTTATTATTTTGGCATTTATCAATTGTATTTTATATATCTCCTTCGCCCAATAACAATGCTCCTCAAATACTATATCCAAAATATCAATTTACTATGATCGCTCATGTCGATATACGAGTATGTACCGATTTATTCAAGCCTTTTACAGATGTACGTACTATCTGGGCTAACAAGGATTATCATATCATGTGATATTTTAACAATATTTGTGGAGTTGTTTATCATGTAGGTCTATGTGATTTATATCCCTCGTATGACTACAAACAATGCAAGTTTTAATAGAAACTACACATTTAAGAAACAAAATTCTTTTTGTTGTGTAGTTCTCTTGTACCTACTTAATTTAAAGTTGTATCGAAGGGGAAATGTTTGACAACCTTTGTTGAAAATTTATAATCAACAAACTTTTTCCATAACCGTCAGCTTTCTCGTCTACCTACATTTGTTTGAGTTGCTTCAAGAGGACTTGACAAGTCGTCCTGAATATTAAAATAGAATTGAGCCAATTTTATTCTCAGATTTCACTTCAACAGACAACATTCAATTGTATTGAAATTTCAATGGAAACCACAAAAAGCCGCAATGTTCAGTTGCGTAAATGTCGATAGAAACCAACTCTAATAAATTACAAAGTTTAATGAAAACATTAATCTTGTGTTGCGCATTTCCTTCTCCTTTTTTTTTACCCTTCGCAACATTTTTATTTCAAAGTAAAAAATAAGCAATAAATAATAAGAGGCAACTGACGCCATTTTTTGCTGACAACTCATCAGGTGCCCTCTCCCTCCCCTGTCGCGCCGTGGACCTCCGCTGACCTCCCCCGGCTCCCGTTTCAATTTACTTGTGAAATATTTATGTCAATTTAGACGCACGCCACTTTCAGACCTTCCGTTAAGCAGTTTCTCATAAATCATTTATCGAAATGACGAATTTAGAGTGTGAATAAATGAGTTTACTTTTCTATCAAATAAAAATGTACCTACCAAAGAAAATGAGGTAAAAGTAATAAATGTACACTTTTTTCAGTTTATATGAAAAATAAAATTGACTTGCTGTTGAAGCTTTGCTATAAGTACATGTCTACTGTTTTCAGTTAAACATTACTTCGGAAATCAATCACTTTGTCGGAATTAAGTGAAATTTGATCTCGAAATGGACGGAAAAAGTATTCGAATTACAGAAGCTGAGTGCTAGCGGATAAGAGTAATTGATTTGTAATTTACACTTTAACTAATTTAAGCTTACACTTAAGATTAATCGTTCTTGTTATTTACGAAGAATATTGATCAATGGAAAATGGACATTGCAATTGTGTGATGAATATCCAGTACCTATATAGGTACTATATGGTTATAACATGGAATCCATAATATTTAAAATAATGTCTTTCCTCTAATATACCAGGTATATCGATTTGATTTTACATTGACTGATTTTATACTATACTAAATGACATACGCATGAATAAATTTCCGTAATAACAATAAGTCTAGCTAGACATTTGCACAGAATTATGCAAGTATTATCATGTAGGGATTGGTTTTAAATGGCGTTTTGAGAAAGCGCTAATGCAGTTTTGAGGTGCTAAAAGATCCTGTAGAAAATTCAAATGTAATCCAATCTAAAGTAGTACCTATCTTATTGTTTCTTGCTGGAGCAAGAAGTGGCATAGTTGCAATCGGATCTCAAAAAAGAATTGAGCAATTAACTATGGCAAATTAATATCGCTTGGAAGTTGTTACTTACATCAGAGAGTTTATAAAATATACGTTTTAATTTAAAGTTTTTGCTGATAGTTATCTCAAACAACAGTTTCAGAACGCTCAAACTGCTTGTTTCAAATTCAGAGGACAACTGATGGACATATTTTAATTGGATTTAATGGAAAACAAGTTAGACTCTCAGATAATAAAAAATTGTTAAATCTGTCAAGTTCTTGTTTTAATTAAATTGATTAGTTGCCTTCTAGGTTTTAATTGGATCGGTACTGTCAATAGACGCTTTTAGCAATAGTAAATTGTCGAAAGTGATATCAACACGTACCCACGAAAATCTACATCATCGTATCGTATCGTATACGTATTTTTATTTTATTTTTTAAATTTAATATTGCGAAATTGTTGATTGCAATAGGCAAACCATATCTATTTACTTGAAGTTTAATGACGACATCGGTGTAGTGAAGGTGTACAACAATATACCTGTCAGGCCTTTTGGAAATATAGGCGTGATGCTATGTCATGTTTTCCATTCCAGCGTTATAACTTAATCTACTAACATTTTTTATTTGTTAGCAGGTCATCACTCTTTCTAGTAGCAGTATTATTATGGCTGAAGCTATTGTAGTATGAGCCTCATTTCCATGCGACGAAGCTAGCTTATTTCCCCTTGAGCTTTGTTGTGCAGAATGTTTGTGATCGCATCAATTGTGCGTTATACAGGATATGTGTTTATATAGATGCCCGTTACAGGGAGGTAAAGTTTTGTTACTGTAAATGCCCGATACTACTTAGTGAATATTTAGAGACCAACCAATTGTCGACAGTTCAACAATCACAAATTTGAAAGTTCTATCAAATAACCTTAAGGTGTAAAATCGGATATTTTTCAGTTAATTTAATAGTAACAGTCCCCAGCAATTTTTACCACCACCTTTGATTAAGCAATTTGGCTCGAAGTATGAGCAATTATAAACTACAGCTAATCGGTCCTGTAGGCTAACTGGACTGTGTCCAAGCGCACCGTGTTGAGGATGGCTAATTTGGTGCCTGAACTAACTACACAGTAATTGGCCTTCGAAATTCTAACAATCAGATAGCTATTGTCTTCATTAGAAGATCGAATTGCCTGCACAGTTCCTGGTACTGCAGGTTATGTATATACTCAGGGTTATCTTAACCCTTATTCGCAGAATTCAGTTTATGGTCTTTCACTTCACGAACCGATAAGAGAGCCGGGACCCTCTTATAATGATTAAAGAAAAATGTTAAAGACAAATAAAACAAAAGCATAAGTATCATCTCAGTTACATTTATCAAACGAAACTCTAACAAATGTCCAAGTTTTAAATACTTATTGATCTTGTACGTAACTCGATGATACAAAAAGTCTGACAATACTTAAATTATAATTGATAAAGTTTGTTTTCTTTTCGTCTTGTACGTCTGTTACGGGGTTGCGTAAAAACTGTTCCTTCATAAGCATTGACCCAATTTGAATAATTCATTGTAACGAATTAATTGAAACCATATTATGCAAATACCAATTTTGTATTTCTCACTTTATTTAATATTTAATTCCACGTTGGAAGCAAATTATAAATGTCAATAATGAAATTCTGTGGAGCAGCTTTAAGATTCGCAGAATTCAATCTGAGGAAATGTTTACAATTCATAGCTAAGTCTGCCTACTACCTTACGAGTATTATAATTGCAATCGTAATTTTGTATATTATGGTGCCCCGAAGGCTTATAGATATGGAGTTGGAGTACCAAGTTGCGGGTTGAAACTGTAAATTGTTAATTTGTCCAACCTTTTCTGTTTTGCAGTGAAAGCATTGTGTGGTGCAAAATTTTACTTTACAGTCTGAAATCACGTCTATTGGTAAAAATACTTTTTCTAGAGGTTTTCACTCGGTGAAATACCGTTTGCTTACATTGTAATCGTTATTTATAATAGTATAGAATAATTTCTTACTTGAAACAGGGCGCGATAACCGCTGCTTTAACCTACTTATGTCTTACGCACATGGCACACAGCTTGGGGTAAGATTATTAATGTTACAAGGCTTTGCTCTCTCAGCATCGATGTTTACACGTCTTAATTGGCTTATGTTCTGAACGGTTTTTAATCTTATCAAAGCCTTTCAGGTATAGTTAGAATATTTCCTTGTTTAATCAGAGAAGACGCAAGAGAAAGGAACAGTACTTAATAATCTGAAGCCTTACATGCCTCAAAGGTGGAGCGTACGAAAGGATCAAGGGATTGACATGGAATATGTCTCATATAATATTCTGTTGTGAAGTCCTAATGAGATACCTGTTATAACAAATGCCATCTATGTAATGTTTTAATAAAGAGATTTGATATTTGAAATAATACATCTGTGCAGAGAATATATACGTTTTCTATCTAAACAAATTCGACCCAAGCCAAGAGCAAAGTTGAGATCGAATGTGTCTGTCAATACTTGCGTACATTTACTAGAACATACAGCAAAATATTTGCTTGTATACATATACACAAGAATATCTTTCATATCGACATCTAGTATTTGCTAGGACTGTTGGCATATGGTGCTTGTTTGATATAATAGAATTTTGTTTCTAATACTTCTTCTTCCACATGCATACTCATAAAGTTTAAAACACGACGTAGTAACTACTCCTATTAATTCTGTTACTCGGTCTAGAACGCAAGATGTGTCAACACAGTTATTCTATTGTCTGCCTTTAGGTTGAATCACGTGTATCCAGAAATACATTCCAGTTTACCACATCTGTGTCTCGCAATATATTGCAAATTAGAATAACGTGCGCATTTAAAAGTCGGTAGGTAGCATTTGTTTAAAATATCCGCGTCATCAGAATATTGCGGAAACATTACAGTTTTCATAGCCGGTTTACTTCTTTACGTGACACATTTATCCTGTGTTAAATAATATCAAAGGCAAGGAAATCATTACTTGAAGTAAAATAGTCGTAAGTATTTGTCAACACAGTTGATCTCGATATTGCGACGTCAGACACTGAAAGTTATAACTAAGACACCATTTTCTTATAATTTTACCGAATAGAACTCATCCAACCCAGTTCTAATACAAAAATACGTACATAAATTCTATCTAGTATTAATTACTATGTAGAACTCGAAAGCCTGACCTATATATTGTTGTAGAAATGGGTTCCGATTTGGGAATTCAAGATAAGCGGAACATTAGTATCCTTTGAGTGTGACTTTGGCAAGTAGATAAAGCACTGCTATAAATCTTTAATGTTAAACCGTGCTTTTCACCATTTAGCTATTGGTTTTGCAATACAGTAACGAATAGATAACATATCTAATATTATCGCATATCGCACTACAAGACACATATGATATTAAGTTATATGTTATATCATTCTGATAGAAACTCCGAGATACGGATATCGATAACCAGTAGATTAGTGTGTAATTGAATAACCCTTGCATTCAACAAGCACGAATCTCAGGTAATATGTTACGACCAATATACCCCGAAGGTCGACGAAAGGTCATAATAACTTTTCCTTGAGCTCGCTAAGAGGTAGTCACTGTCATTGGAGAATCTAATAAGTTATGTTATAGATTAAATATAGGATCTATTTTCGTTCCTTTTTTTCGTCGTAGGTAAGTGCTTAAAAACGTGTAGGTAATGCTCTAACAGCTCTGTTGTTAAACCGAATTAAGGAATTACTAGGTGCCGCCTTTTGTAACAGATTCATTGGCTCAACGATATTTTATTTGAACGAAGCTATTTGCTATGATTCTTTTAATTGACACGAAAAACATGTTGAGTCGTGCTCGAAACAACATAAGCCATATCGATTAATGTTTAATTATTACAAATAAACTTATATCTCATTACACAATCAAAATAAAAAGGTAAAAAAATAATACTCTGAACACACGATGATCAAAATATACTGTTAAATATAAAAATTAGGGATATAAATAATCAATTAAATAGACTTGTTAGTGATTAGGTACGTCCTTTATAGTCTAAGACAGTGTTGCCGTTTTAGCGACAAAGTCGCTAGAACTAGGGGATTTTATTAATGTTTAGCGGACAAAATTCTGGCTCTAGCGAGAAAAATATTTTTAGCGACTTCTAACTACTTTGAGACACTAGAAGAGCGAGCGTCTTTTTGTCGAAACTAGACATATTGAAGATAAATCTTTGAAAAGCATTAACGCATGCTTAGCGAACTCTAAAGTTATTATATTAAATGGAAAAAGAATACGGTCGCGAACAGGATTCGAACCTGCGCCTCCCGGATGAATACTCCAGGCGCTCCGACCACTAAGCCATCTCGACCTTTATCTTGAATTATTAAGGTAATTGCATTCTTTACGACATTGTATTAACTGCAAAGTTAGTCGTGTCGGTTCGGTCACCCCCGTATAGGGACTGAATTGATAGCAATAACGTTGCCATAAGACGTTTTAAAATATGGATGAAGAATTCGCGGTGGTGAGCAGAGGTCGAGATGGCTAATAGTAGTTAGCGACATTTAGCGGTTTATTTTGCGTTTTTAGCGACTTTTTTGAAACACGCTAGAGACTTTAAATTTTGATGAACGGCAACACTGGTCTAGGATGAGGTGTCAAATAACATAAACCAAGAAGAAATATGAAGGTCCTATCAAAAACCACATTAAAATAATGACGTGCCTTAAATACTTTTATACCTACCTACAGTATCTGTTTCGGGTAATATTTCGTTGCTCGTTTTAACGAGTTTAATTATAAAGGCCCTTATTTATGGTAAAATTAAATTTCCTTTTCGTTAGAAGATAGATTATGAAATCCTCTTTAGACAGATTCTGTGGAAAATGCTCTATCACCTGCATAGAGTATCTGCTAACTTTTTGTTTAGTATTAGCATGGTATTATTGTTTCTACCAATGCAGAATGTATTCCTAATTGGATTAAATTAATAAGTACTAGTGACCCGCCCCGGCTTCACACTGGCAGTAGAGCTTCAGTGTCCCGTCAGCCAAAAACTAAAACAAAAACTTGTTTTACGCTAAGTATATATTTTACTTTTATTATCATTTTCAAATTGTATGGTGTATTGGGCTATCATAATATCCATGAAATGATTATGATAACTAACGTATTTAATTTGATGATAATTAATACTGTAACCGTCTAAATAGCTTTCCAATTACCACATTATACATGACCATTCTTTTAGATTTTAATATGGGTATAGTAAGCTATCCTTAAAAGATAGACATATACCATCGCAGATTTTTCTGCTAGAAAAGAGGAATAATCCCACTTTACATTGTTTAGTTATATCTCAAAGGGATTTGGCAGCGTTTTCGATTAAAGTTCCCAGTCATCTTAATTGTTTCCGACATCTTCAACAATAATCGTCATATTTCAATCAATTTATACAAAACCTTAACTAATTATACACTTATGCCTTCCTCATGAATCACTTTGGCTATTGGTGGAAACCGCATGAAAATCCGTTCAGTATTTTTAGAATTTATCTCAAACAGGCAGACGCGGCGGAGTACTTTGTTTTATAATGTGTAGTGATACGTATAACCACGACATAGAGATCCGGTGAATTATCGTTTTTTTTTTGTTACCTATCAGCTTGCAGCAATGCATATGATTTCCAAAGATTATATCAGCTCGTGGATGCCTACCGTCAAATTTGGACGGTGCTACTGCAATAACGTTACATTATTCCGATAAAAACATAGGTATCTAAAATTGCTAAAGACTATATAGGTACATATACATTATCTATTATATGTAATATTCTCTATTAAATATTCTTGGTGTGTCTTTACTCCTGCATCTTATCGAAAACATTATTGTTGATTTCAACTATTTGTAAGAATATAGAATTATTGGATAGGTACTTACCTACGTTTTACACAATCTTTAGATCCTTTTTGTGACAAAGAGCTCACTTGGCAATTTATTTGCACATTATGGTTCAACTGAAATTACTTGGAACAATATGGCTAATAATTTTGTTCTAAACTGTAAGTTCGGACAGTTAGGAGCTAGGGACGGGACGTCATAGAGTAGGTAATTAAGTACTGTTAATATAAGATTAAATATTTTGTAGGAAATCAGTGCTTGTGGTCGCCATCGGTCATTTTAGTACGAAAAAGGTCAGTGAAATATATGAAAAGATATCATCTGCTGTTTTTCTTGTCGCTGATGATCACTTATGGTCGCGCAAGTGGTCCGAGTGCTCGCAGCTTTGACTTTCTGTTACAATTATTTATATCATGTCTTCAGTATGCACCAAGAACCTATAGGCTTTTCTGAAATCTTAAGCTAAAGCTTGATATTAAAGGTATTTAAATTTTTCATTGGCGTGGCAATTTAGCTGTCCATTTATATAAATAACCAAAACAAAAATATAGATTTTATTGAAATACCTTCTCTATATGAACCTTTTTAATAGAATCACGTAGTTTCGATAGTTTTCCGGGGGATTACAAACGGGAAAGGTTTTGCTACCCAATAAATTGGCAGCTTATCTTTTCATCTAATATTTAATCCGTGTTAGGTATTAACACCTGTTAGGATCAAACAAGTTTATCTTAAAATATAAGCTGTCCCAGCTTTGGTACATAGATAATATCATTAGCCACACACTTGCTCTAACAGTGGCTCATATTGCACCGTTTTAGGTTCATGTGAGGCTTATTACTCACGCAAAAAGCGCGTAGCACCTTAACATTTACTATTGAACAAATTCAGCAAATAGGTTTGATGTCTAAAAACTCGCCTGTGATTTTTTTTGACATAAAATTCACTATGTTAATAAAACTAAACGACTTGACGACCTTCGAATAGAAACACCGAAACGAATTCAAAGATTTCCTTTAAAGTCAAATCATTTATTTCAATTAGACCCTTTACAGGCACTTTTGAATTGTCAGAAGCTAGTTGCCACGTTCCAAAGTTTAGATTCCTATGGAGAAGAACGGGCAAGAAACTCCATGGTTACTCTTTTTATAAAATAGGTTTTTACAATACCAATCAGAAGAATCAGTGTAACCACTACCTGCTTGATTCTGTTGCAAAAAACGAATTTAAATATGTGAGAACAATGTAAGATGATACTAAAAGAGTGTAGTTTAACAATTCAAATTTCCTGTCATGACAGTTTAGAGATGACCAGTCCCAACTGACGGCGCCCGTTCACGAACATGACGCATGCGTCAGCAACTCAGCATCACCCAACTCAACCATGTTGTAGGGAATCGAATGACCCAACACACACGCCCAACCCGACATACTCCCAACTGCCTAAGTCTAAATCTGTATAAGGTTCAGAATTAGGTACTTAGTAGTTTTAAATATAGATATACCTACACTAAACATTTTAATACGTTAATAGGTATAATAAGGATTCGATGAACAGAATGGTCTTTTGAGGAATAGTCATGCAAATTTAAAAGGATATGTACCTACCACCGACTGTTACGCATGAATCAGACCTAAACTCTCTTATGTTTTCATTTTATATTTTATGA
The DNA here is from genome assembly GCA_935421205.1 of Xylocampa areola. Classification (NCBI taxonomy): domain Eukaryota; kingdom Metazoa; phylum Arthropoda; class Insecta; order Lepidoptera; family Noctuidae; genus Xylocampa; species Xylocampa areola. Next base: position 12,766,182 of record OW285206.1, read on the forward strand.
TTTATTGTGGTTTAAGTATACTCTCGGTGTGTTATGATTACGACTGAGTTTGATACGAGATAAATACAATAGTCGAGTGTTTATGTCTGTTTTGACAGCACATCTCATCACAAAAGAATAAAAAGTTGAAGAACGGATAGGTCTCGGGGATAGGTAGCATTATTCGTGCATCACTGAGATTGGCAGGACATCATGCTAATGCTAATGGGTTTGATGATTTAATTTTATTTTGCTGTCAAAAGACATAATTTTTCAGAAATGATGTTCCGAAAAATGATGTCTCGTTGGCATTTTTAACCGACTTCCAAAAAGGAGGAGGTTATCAATTCGGTTGTATTTTTTTTTTTTTTTGACAGCTGAATTCACTTCTTCTGTCTCGTTGGTCTAATGGCGGCAAGTGTGACTACTGAGCGTGTGGGTCGGGCAGAATGTTATTTATCTAGTTTTATGTTAGCTAATTCTCACTAGCAACGGAATTCGGGATTGGGCAACTGATAGCAATAAGCTCACCGCCTAGGTATTACCTACATGGGACTCAATAACAGCACCGGTGAAATGCGAATAAAGAAAAGTACCTACTGCCTTATTATTTGAATACGTTATTAAATTAAATTAAATTTCATTTATTTCGGGTAACTAGGCCCATAGAATTCAATTACAATACAATTCACAAAACATTTCACTAATAAAATTAAATAATAATAAGAATAATTATAATTAATAATACATGTCAAAAATTAAACAATAAAATAGATAGCGTTAAAATTAAAATTATAAAATTACGATACTTTAGATACATACAAAGACACACTCAAGGATTAATAAGAATTAATAACGCCTGCAAAACGGCGTTGCCTGAACATGCCTGCTGCAGCAATGCAGCATGGCAGTCCAGCCTGTCCGCAATCATCGCCAGGATTGCGTTGGAGCTGGCCCGTACTCTGCGCACCAGAGAGATGCTCCGCCTTCGCATAGTCGCGTGAAAACAGGCGGTGCGCCCCTCCGCGAACATGCCCGAGGCGCTGCAGAACCGAGGCAGCCCCACGACAATCCTAAACGCATTATTATAGAGAACGCGGAGGTCGCTATAGCACTCTTTGTGTAACGAGCCCACAGGCTGCATGTGTATGGGGATGTACAATACGCTCTAAATAGTGTGACTTTTACCTCCCGTGAACACCTAGCAAACCTGCGGGCTATCATGTTGGCTCGTATTGAGAGCGACCTGCGCTCTCTCTCAAGATCCTCATTATCGCTTAGGTCAGGCGTAAGAATATGTCCCAAATATTTGAATTTATTTACCCTCTCCAGGGGTGTCCCATTCAGTTTAACAGACGGAACATTCTCGGGACTTACCACCAACTCCAAAAACCATGAACTGGCTTTTCGCCACATTATATCGCAAACCATGATCACACGAGCATAGTCTTCACATATATTTAACAACCTCCTCAGACCACATACCGACGCACTCAGCAACACCATGTCGTCTGCATAACTAAGATTATTCATAGACACTCCATCAATATGGCAGCCGACATGGCAGTTGCTGAGCGCGACGATCACGACGTTATGCTTTAGGATATTAGTTCCTACCTACATATATTATTATGTGCCTAAATATTAGTAGTAGGTTTTCGCGATCACAAAAACAAAAACCAATAATACACGCGATTAATCCGGTTAAAAGTTGTTTTATTATAATACCTAATATTATTTAACAAATTATTCGTAGGCGTATTTTCTGTAAAACCACAATGTTAATAGGTGATAAATTAAACATAAGTAAGTAATTGAATTGAAGACACATTGACGAACATAAATATTCAATGAACCACATCGGACTTAGAGGTTTATTCTTAATTGAGTTCGGGTCAGATTAGAATTCTCTTTCGCACAGTTCCATAGACAATGTCACTACGTAAAGCTTATTTGCTTTAACGGTTCAAGAAAACTGACAGACTATTTTAGTGTTTACATTTTATGAAGAAACTATTTATTAAATGATTGAAGATAAAAGTTAATAGTGGTTTAGTTTTCAGTTCAAAGTCTGGGATAAAGTTTTATCGAATAATATAGACAAGAGTTAAGCTCTATTCATTATTATTTTAGATTGTTTTATAGATATCGGAACGTGGCGTAATATGAATGACCGTTCTTATAAATAACTAGCGGTCCGTCCCGGCTTCGCACGCGACTATAATTTGAGATTTAAACTATCCTATCTCTCAAGTTGGATCGAACTGCACATGGTGTGCGAATTTTATTATAATCGGTTAAGTGGTTTAGGAGTCCATTGAGGACAAACATTGTGACACGAGATTTATATATATTAAGATTGTTAGTTTATGTTTCAAAGGTCTGTGTATACATATTATGTTATTTAGTTAACGATATTGATATGTAGTTTATATACCTATTCTTAATAATGTATGTATTTAAGTATCTAAATATAGTATTATTATCGTATGTAGGTTTTTGTACACCTCAAATTACCCCATATTTTTCTCCATGTCATACCTATCCATCCAAAGGTTGCCTGATAGAAATCGCCGAGTGCGATAAGGCCGCCCATTGTACCTTTATTTGAAGTTTTCGTATTTCCTTTTTGTTCCTTATATCGGTGTACAATAAAGTGTTTAATAAATATGTTAAAATACGTAAAATACCTACAATTTGTATACAGGTCTATCCATTTATTTATTCTTGTAAAATAATTGAAAACCTACCTACATCTATCCAATATTGACGATAGTAGGTCTACATGTAAAGCTTCATGCTTCAAGAATTTGACGAATTTCAGAAGACCAACTACACTGTTGGAATTTTATAAAAAGGTCTTGGATAACTTTATCTTCAAAATACACCATAAGAGATTTAAAAAAAGAACACTTCGAAATGATTTTCAGTTTTTGTATTGACAAGATTTGAAAAAGATAGGTATGTTTTTATTGCTTTGTGCTATTGGGTTTTTTTGGGATTGTGTCCGGTAGATGGCAATAGGCCCACTACCTATTACATGGGACTTAATACCAGCATTAGTGAAATGTTGGTGTACAACTTTGTACACCTCTGCCTACCCTTTCAGAGAATACAGGCGTGATGCTATGTTATGTTTATTTTTCAAATACATCTTACTACAAATAAAGCCAAACAAATATTGGGTCAAATAGAATATTTGGTTTCTATTGAACCAAATATAGTGAGTATAGGAACATGATTTAGGTGTGTATAACCTATTATCGTGTTCGGTAGTGTGTGTGTCGCTGCACCGGCTCGGCTGGCGCTAGATAACGACGGAACTTACTCACCTCAATACAAACTGCTCTAGATAGTAATGTTCTACTACCCACACACACAAAAATAGAAAACCATACATCTTCTATACAAACTTAATTAATGTGAAAATACGTACAAGATTATGCAAAAGCACATAAATCTTGTAAAGTTATCGACTACAGTTGACCGCTGATAAAGTGCTTTCATAAAACTCTCGCTAAAATACGAGATAAGTATCGAGTACGGTGCGGTCACATTAAACTGCGGTACATTCATACATTGTTATATAGGTACAAAGCCAACAATTTTATACCGCTCTCTGGCACCTTCCATATATAATGTAGGTATATCTCTATTTAGGCGGTAATTAAGCTAAATTTACCGTGTGGCCTACATCAGCCGTCCGGCAGCGTCGTCCGACGACAAAGTGAAAAATTTTACGCTTCAGCACGTCATTGTTGACAGCGATATGATAACGTTATTACCTATACCTTAATGTGAGAGATTTGTATTCACTGCACGAACTTTTGATATTTTAGAAGCTAAATAATGTTTTTTCACACATGAACCTACCACTCGAATGAATCTCGGAGAGGATGTTTCTCTCGGGATTCGCTCTGAGTGCAAAGCTTCAAACAAATATTTTCGTCCTTGTTTGTTTTTATTTTTCTCACACTATTTCAGTTTCGATTTATGTCAGTCTATGTTGATTTTAGCTCACCAACGAGCCACTGTGGTTATTTACATGTTGTAATTATCAACTTTGCTAAATATTACCTATTTTTAAAGAATCTGGAACGAGTTTCATCTGTTTTAAAGCAAACGTAGACACGTAATGGTTTACCTACACACACGCAAGAACACATTTATTACGATCGGAAATCATTCAGTCTCGTTTCTAAACAGACAGCAATGCGCGAGCGGCTATGCCAGCTGTACGAGTCACTGTTATGTGTAACTTACGTATTATTTTTACGATAATGTATGCGGCAATGTGTCTTTTTGAAGGTGCGTTTGCATCCCAGGTGAACAAACTAATGAAATTAAGAACGATGATAGACGGTAGACTATTATCAACAAAGTGTAGTCTCATTATTGGCGTAGCTCCAAATTTTCTGCACAATGCAATATTCCGTTCCAGATCGGAGTAAAAGCCACACTCGTTCAGGTCAAATGACCCAATATTTGATGAATGAAAACGTTATATTCATACGAGTTAACGACAACTTTGTCAGAATTAAATTTGCTAAGACAACTTTGTTAAGGTTATTTATTCTTGCAATAAATAACATATATTTTATTGAATTATAAACGGTAGCAATCCTAAGCTAGACACTTAAAAATATGAAGTCTAAATAAATTTCTCGTACTCCTTACCGCGAGATCAAAACCAGAAAGTATAGGTACGTCTGATCAGCTTGTTATAACTGAAATAGATCCAGACTTATTTACGAAGCTGCATCCGTTAGAGCTCCCGTTTCTGCTACCTAGGCTCTTAATGTCAAAGCCGAGGTCAGGCTAACTACGACAAGTGTATTAACTAAAGAAAAACTGCAGAGATTGCTTTTTGTGATGAAAATTGTTGAAATTTCTGACTGAAACAGGCGCGCGTGGTTATCGTTTTATAGACGTGTTTACTGTTGCTATATAAGTTTTTATTAGACTCATAAAAATAGATAATCGGCGAAGAAGAATAGGGTTATGTTTTTTGTTTTGTTGATACTTAGAAGGCAAGCATTACTATAGTGATAATGTAGTGAATACCTAATAATTGACCAACGTTCAAGGTTACATTCCGTCATCGATCTTTTTCGATTATCAGTCTATTACGATAATCAGATAATAAAATTAGTACATCAGTCATCGTTAAAACAATCAGAAATTATCCAAGCATGATGCATATCATCACTAAGCTTTACCTAAATATCGCTGACCTTGCCATACCTACTCGTACTTCAGTCGTTAATCAAGAGCTCAATGCTACCTGTAAAATTGTAGTAAAATCTATTTTCGGTAACACGAAATTCTGATAAGCTGAAATAGATATTTTTGTAGACAAAAGCATTAAGATATAATTATGTCTATAAAAAAATATCTATTTCTGTCTATAATTTATTCAGGTCTATTATTATAAGTACCTAAAAATTAATATAAAGAACTCAATCGTCGAAGTATGCCTCCACGTCGTTGTCTCCCAGGAGACTGGCAGCATTTCCATTGGATCGCAATGCTGATTCTTTGACCAAAAAACGACCAGCCCTCTGGTCACGCGAAGTGACGACCAATCTTCGTGTAAATGTCTTTAAATAGAAGTTTTACACTCGGACCATGGCCGGAAGGCTTCGACCCCAAACGGCTCAAAGCCGTAGCAGCTAAGCAGGTTTGTGTGTATTTGCGCTCGCTTTGGCTCCGTTGGTGCAGCAAGGCGCCAGCACAACCCGCTGAACTAGGAAGATGGGATGGAGCAAGGGTGTCAACACAAGTTCTGTCCCACACCAAAGACCTACCCAACTTCCATAGCAATAACGTCATACCATTTATTTGTGTTAATAATAATGAAGGCAGCATAATTTTTCTGTAACGTTTATGTTTGAGTATCTGCTTGAAGTGCAATAATAAAAAAATATTGGTGGCTCGAGGGCGAAACTCTGATTATTTATATGTAAGATAAATAATCAAATCTAGGTATTAAACTTCTGATAAACACATAGAACACATAAGAAAATAAAAACAGTGCTCTATTTTCCTATTTTCATGAACTTATCCAACCGAGAACTTTAAATTTCAAATAAAACTTCAAGCTAAGTAAAAATGTCCCTTAAACGATTTCAAAGGAAGTGTAAGGCAACTTATACCAGGTAGTGTTTTGATGAATTGACCTATATTTCATCCGAAGAATCTATTAATTAGGAGTCGATGGTTTTGGTTCTTGGCACGTCGCCAGGGCGTGGAGCACAATGCAAGCCTTGACTCATTCCTAGTTAATTGGCTTACTTTTTGGGAAGCAATAAAAATTGGTTTAAATTTGTACAATAGTGTTTATAAACTATTCCGAAACAGCTGGTGAACAAATCGTGCACTGAAAATATTTGTATAGTTTCGTGTAAAGTAATCTATTCTCGTTACTTCGTTGCAGTAGCATTCGTGTAGCCTGTGTGTAAAAATAGACCATAAATTGCCTTTGCATAACACTTTACGCCTTTTACACATTATCAAGTCAACCGACGTATACATGAGACGAGAAAATAGGAGTTTAATGTCGGCTCCACGTCGCACCTGTTCACTGAAGCAGGCAGCAGAGGACGCTCGTGGGCAAGACAAACTTTAACCTTACTTTTTATAATAATATCTTAGGTTTTCGCGATCACTACACATTATAATAAAACAACTTTTAACTTACTTTTTATGATTTGATAAATATATAAATAGTTTTCATCACTAGCATCACATTTTTAAATTTATTAATAACACACTTCAAACTTATTGCTTTTTTTTTATTGGATTATTTGACCGCTTGACTTGCTTCTGCCCGCGTCTTCGACAGCGTAGTCAGAACTGGGTCCAGCCAGGATAAAAAGTATCCTATGTGTTAATCCCGGTTATAAACTATTTATGTTTGAAATGCCATCCAAATCCATTCAGTAGGTACTTACTCGTATTGCGTGCAAGAGTAATAGACATCCGTCCATCCTCACAAACTTTCGTATTTATAGTATTAATATAGTAAGATTAGAAAAACACTTCTTCCATAATCAGTTGCTGTCCTAACAACACCGCATTTTAGGTTCCACTGAAACAAATGAACTCTTTACTTTCACGCAAAGAAAAAAGCCACCGTAGTAGCATATTATATTGGTACCTATATTTCATTTATTGATTTATTTTCACTCAAATGGAGCATCTAACAAAGTATTATCACGCCATAATTTGTCAAGGAAATTGCCAATAAATAATAGACATTCTCGTTCTGCACAAATAGAATTGCTTATTAATGGAGAAATCAGAACACAATATATTACCTTAGAAGATTTCGTAGAGACAAGAGACATCCAATTTGTGACAATCTGACGTTGTGTTGTTATAAATTGTATTGATTTAAATGTTTCGTATTAGTAGCGAAAGGTGCGACCAAATTGTTGAGATGAATTTTATTGAATTTGTCGCTCCCAAATGGGATTATGAACCGGGTGTTCATTGAAATGACCTAAAGAGCCTAAAGGTATTACGGTAAGACCACTTTATTCTCTCGGTTTTTTATTATAAACGGTTAAAATATTAAAACTTTTTAGGTCGCTAGGCCTTTTTTTTTCTACGTTCGTATTAGGTATTATAAATATGTTTTTTTTGCATATGAAGCTTTTTTAATCTTTTTTTTTCAGTACCGTAAAGTTTAACTTTGCGAATGTTGCATTCTAATACCTAAATCAACTAATATCCTAGTGATTAATAAATTATTTAACTGGCCTAATTTAGGGCTTAAGTGAGTTGTCAAGTCCATATTCAGCAATTTGACTGAAACGTAATGTAAGTGAACAGTTTTACTTCATTATTGCGGCTTTATTTTGCCTACCAGGGCTAACTTTTTGAGCTCTAACAGGTGTTGCACAAGGAGGTTCTGGAGCTGGTCTCTAAAAAGGCCCCGATGTTCCCCGTTACATAGGTACTTACTGATGGTGACTACCGCGGTCGTTTTAGTGAGGTAAAAATCCCACACTCCCCGGTCTTATCCCAAAGGCCCGGGCGCCTTTTGAAGGACCAACTTCTATTTATGTCACTTTTCATAGCGTAAATATAACACAATAAGCCTGTTCATAAACTGTTCACAGTTAACATCAGTGTTTCAAAAAGGTCCGTTATTTACCTACACCGGTTGTGTCGCGCAGGTTTCCCTTTCAACAGCCTAAATATCAATAACAAATGACTTTACATATATAACTCCGGTCACAAAAGCGCGGTGTCAAGTGCTCTGATGATACAAAGGGAGAATATTGTACAAAGCAAGATTAACTAGTGTGGACCCGGCTTTACATTACCAATTCAGGGTTGCCAGGTTCGTTAAAACCTCGGACAGTGCAACTGAATTGGAAAGGCTATTTAATTTGAAAACACCTTGTTTCTGGATGGCAAGTATGGCAACCAACGCTCTGATGTATGTTTAGAAATTCTTTAAATAAAATATACCTTAGGCACTTCCAAAGTTAGTTACTTTTCGAGTACGGTCCTTTTGGAAATAGCCTGTCTATATATTTCCCCAAACGGAAATTTTCCTCTCTGTCACGGGGCACGATATACATCCACTACCGCTGGGATGGATGAATGTAGAAAAGTAAAGTGTGTCCATGTGTTGGGTTGGACTAGATAGTTTGATAAAGTTGCGTTTACGTCACAGTTAGACATGGTTTAGTGTTTGTTTATTACAAAGAGTGATTTTGTATAAAAAGAACTGTTTGGGGATACTTCGCCTTTGCCTGCTAGCATTGACGTTATTTCATTTAAGAGTGTAATCTCCAAATATTATTAACTTGTGATTTTATTGTAAAGATCGACTCTATTTCATATGAAGTTTAGTTAGATATTATTGTTGTTCCAAATAAACTTTATTTATTTATTACATACAAAATCAATTTAATGTGTTCAATACTTTTAGAATAAAAATGTGACTAATTCATAAATTTCAAATCAATTTTGCCAACGTCTCTGAATTATTTACCTCCTTTAGTTTGGGATAGTCCCACACTGTCTCATTTAAATAAAACTTTCTATATAACGATAACGGAACACTTGACAGCGCGGTTGGCGCAGTGGTCGAGAGACCGACTGCTGCTCTGCGTGTCGTCGGTTCGATTCCTGCACGGAGCAAATATTTGTACGATCTATAGATAATTGCTCCGGGTCTGGGTGTGTGTGTACTTGTGAGATTATATGTCTGTAAGCGCACCCACGATACTGGAAGAAATTCCTAATGTGGGGCAACGTTTTTTATAAAAAAGAAAAAAAAAACTCATAAAACTGTGTAACTCTCCGGTTCACAATAAAGTCATGTTATTTATCAAGTGTATGTGGAAATTTCCCTATCTTAAACGTGCATATAAGTTTTCCTGCCGGTCGTACCGTAAAATGACACACACGTTATGAAAACTCCTAGATCCCTTTATCCTTCTAATATTTACGTAGCGTCTATCATATCTCGGAACTAAGTACATGTACATAGTAACAATAAAAAAGGAAATACCCACTAAGTATAATTTAGAATGATACAGAAAATACATATAATATTGTTCACTGTTTCTTAGCCGAGTTTCTCTTTAGCCGAGTCCCCTGATTTGCCATGAAGAATTTGGTAATTTCCTGGTTTTTTGATCAAATACACAATTTAAAATGTTCATAAATTAAAACACTCTGTTGATTTGTGAAAATCCGAATAAAATGTTTTAATAGTGTAGTGTGTGACGCGCCTCTTCCTTATATATATTGTTAAGTTAGCTTGTAAGTGATACATTATATTACACGGTTCGAACCTATTTACACGTGTTTGATTAGCTCCAACTGCCTCGTTGGTTTAGTGGTCCGTAGCGCGACTGCTGAGCAGGAGGTCTCGGGTTCGATTCCCGGGTCGGGCAAAGTGTTATTGAGTTTTTCTGTTAGGAAATATATATATAATATAGCAGCCCGGAGTTTGGAAATGTGCCCGGTTGATGGCAATAGGCTCACCACCTATTACATGGGACTTAATAACAGCATTGGTGAAATGTGGGTGTACAATTGTGTACACCTCTGCCTACCCCTTCGGGGAATACAGGCGTGATGCTATGTATGTTTTATGATTAGCTCCACTACCTCACACATTACATGGTGACCCTGCCAGTGCTGCCTTATGGGCAGTGCTGGTAAGCAGATACGAGCTGGAACTACGAACTGTGCGCGTGCTATACAGTTCCGAGAGTAAGCTGACGGAGGTGATGATTTTTATGGTGTGTTAGAAAAAATTCAGTGGTGAAAAGACAATTATAAATGAGCATCAGTGGTGGCATGATGTGACGACGGTGATGCCCATGCGCCAGATCGGTGCCGGGAGATTTGACGACGACGGGAACAGCAGTTGCCTTTGATGGCGCGTTGATGCAGTAGAGCAGGGCTTGGAAACCGCTCTACGTTATGGTGAAATGGAGAAGTATTGTTTTTTTTTGTGTGTTTGTATGAAGTGAATATAATATAATATGTGGTACACAATAAAGAGGTACTAAGGCCAGTTCCTTCAGTTTGATCATAGTGCGAACGAGTTTTCCTCCGTGAAAACTCTCTCGCATTATAAAAATATAATGTTGACAATTATAATGATGACCGGCCGGTCCCAAATGATGAAGTAATAATGTGTACCATTGATAGGATGATGAATAGGTATGTTAACAGTTTAATACTGATTGTAATAAGGTAAAATGGATGATTCATTCTTACGAATTTGAGAAACAGTGAAATGAGAGGAAATATTATGTGGTTGTGTTTAATAAAAGTTCTTAATTATTGGCAGAAGATGAAACACGAGTTGAATTTTTCCGGAAAAGTTACTATGTGGTTATGGGATGAAACGTAATTATATAAATAAAGACCTGAATAGTTTTTTTTTAAGGGTTACATAAGTTTAATACATTATTTTTAAAGAAATTAATACAACGGGTTTGTCGGGTCGAATAAAGAGTTTTAAAGGTTATTTTCTTAAGTTGTATACATAGTTTAATAAATTGGAAATTTATTAAGTATTATTGTCAACAGTGCATACTTAGGTATTTAATAAGGAAGTTTAAAATATAATCCGTCATACAGGCACAGAAATTAATTGTGTATCGAAAAATTACTATTTTCCTGACGTTGAAATAAACATACATAAAAAATAAAAATAAACGGGGGAGGTGTGACGCGCCTCTTCCCTATATATATTGTTAAGTTAGCTTGTAAGTGATACATTATATTACACGGTTCGAACCTATTTACACGTGTTTGATTAGCTCCACTACCTCACACATTACAATAGTGACCAAGAAAACCGTGCGCAAACAGACGAAACAGGAGAATTTATTCTACGTAGAAAGAGGAAATTGAGCTCAAACAGACAGATGCGATAAGGGACTTGGTATTATATCAAATAAAAAAGAGATAAGACACCATTTTAAGTCAGTTGTGTCATAAATTATTAACTAGGACATCACTGGCTTACAGTGACGGCAGATATCATAAGGAAATTGATAATTACATTTGATTTCAACAGTTAAGTGCTCGTTCCTCGTGCATAAGTATTAGGAATATGGGCCCATATCATAATATTAATAGTAAGTATTTTGACAATAATTTGTAACTGCCTCATTGGGCCGGAAAAGTCTTATTGTATTTTTCCGTAAGGAAATCCTCAGTAGCAGCTGGACTTTAGAATTGTGTCCTAGGCTCACATAGAACTAAATAACTACATCAGTGAAATGTGGGTGTACAGTAGGCCGCACGTCAGTGGTAACAAAACCAGTATAAGTTAGCCTCGTTTACTATTGAAACTCCCTATTGCGATAGGCCAGCTCATGGTCAAAATGCTACCACGGAGATGAGACCCACTGTACAACAGTACGTACTCCTCTGCCTAACCCTTCGGAGAGGCAGGCGTGATACTACGTGTATCTTGTGTATCTTGTTACAAAATAAAGTCAGATCGTAGTTTAGGTTAATGTTACATTTGCGCCGCGTGATTGAATGACAACAAACAAATAGAATTCCGATTAGTTTACGTGATTTGCTGTTGTGTGAATGCTGCTAAACATGTGACGAATAGATTATTATTATTTTAATGTGTAAAATAAGTTTGTTTAAGGCTATATTATCACCATGTCTCAGATATGTAGTTTTGTATGTGTAAAATTATTAATACATAGACTCGACTAAAGTTCTCAAGTGAGATTTAATATTCCTTAATATTCTTGTACCTATCGTTAATACTGTATAAAAATAACCATTTGCCCTTAACGAACTGAAACATAACAAACATGGAATAATATTTTTCCTTAAATAGGTACTTAAAAGATTCTGAACCAGAAAAAATCTTTTCGCACCATTAAAGTGTATTGGTATTTCGAGGATTTCCGGCTAAGTTTGGCTAGCAAGCAAGCTCACAGTACGATATAATAGTAGCAGTAGGATATACTAGTACATAACACAAATGTGGAAACTGCATGCCACTCAATCCTTTAGGTGCTTAAGCTACAGATACATGGACGAGAAATGAATATACAGATTTTCCAGAACCGAGACGTGGAACCAGCTGGCATGACATTTATAAATCTTTCAATGGACCGGCAATAGGATTGTAATTTAATTTTCATTACTACCACTTCAATACTCATGAATATTTCTTATCTAGCGTCGAAGGTGTCTACGAAGATTAAATTCACTCGTGTCGGTTCAGTCACCTGTATAGGGACTGAATAGATAACGATGACGTCACCAAAAGACGTATTAAAAATGTGAAAGAAAAATTCGGGGTAGTGAGCAGAGGTCGAGACGGATTAGTCGGTCAGAGCGCCTGGGGGCGCAGGTTCGAATCTTGCTCACGTCCGTATTCTAATTTCCAGTTTTTTATACGTAGTATTTGGTACGCATGCGTTCATTCGTTAAAAAGATTTATCTGTATATTTCTTAATTCTTTTAAAAATGGTTGCATGATGTCAACTTTTCCGTAATCAAACCGATTTGACGATAATTCAGATTTTGGTTAAAATGAACTGTTCTGTTACGTTTACAATGTGTTCGCAACACGTTGGGATGATGAATTTATGTCACCGCCTAGTTCTATTTTCTGTAAATTTTCTATAGTTTGCTTTTAAAACAATTTCTTTTTCAGAAAATCATTACAGCTTAAAGATGTACTTACCTATTTATACGAGGAAAAAAAAGAAGTGTTATGTTTTTAGGAGTCACTTAAGTTTGTAAGTATGTATGTATGTTTGTGAGTTTCTATATTCCACTATAACTTTTAAATGCCTGAACCGATGCAGATGTATAGGGTATCGTTAGAATTCTTGCATTTTCCCGAGTAGTAAATATTATTGCCAGTTAACATAAAAAAAAAACAATATAGTAGCTGGATATATGAATACGTGGATCTAAAAGAAAATTATTCACAGTACTGTCCCACGAATGCGACACAAATTCTTTGCCTACCTTATTTTTTACTTTTTAGTTCACACATTGCAGGCGTGCTTATTATTTTTTTTTTTTATCAAAACTGGCGTCCAAGCACGGGTCTTTTCGACAAACTTGTCGACTCGATAAAAGTTTTTATGTTTTGAATTTTATCATTTTATCAACACTTTATGTCAAATTTCACGGTTAAAATAGACAAACGTGTCGACATAAAGAACCATGCTCACACCGCTGTATAGGATGAAATTTAATTCATTGGCAATATTTTAACCTCACATTCTACAAGTAACGATATTGAATTATATAGTCCTATATTATCGTATAATTAGAATTGACTACATTTAATAATACTATATCGCGTAGTAAATTGACTACGATATTACACATTTATTTTAATTCAATTAATATATACTTTGTAATATCTCAAGTTTTCGCGATCACTACATATTATAATAAAACAACTTTTAACCGGATTAATCGCGTGTAGAAAACAAAAACCAATAATACACGCGATTAATCCGATTAAAAGTTGTTTTATTTTAATTCATATACTTTTATATTTTTATTAATTTGGATTTTATTGAGATTAATACAAAGCATTACGCCTGTATTCCCCGCATTTCAGCAATACTGTTAGTAAGTCCCATGTAATAGGCGGAACCTGAGACATCATACATGCTCAGCAGTCGCGCTTGGGACCACTAGACCAAGGAGGCAGTTATTGAGATTAATTTCAAGTTTTATCGAGGTTAAAATATTATATAATATAATATACAGGATAGTATAAAACAATTAACAAATTCGTTCGCATATTACAAAAGAGATTAAAAATGTAAGTAAATAATGTAAAAATTTACGTGTTTCATCCCGTTAATCGCAGTGTGAACACCGCAACCTTTCGGCTCAGTAACGTACAGATCTGTACGTCGTAACAATAAAAATCTATTGTGTCTGCTAATGACTGAGGCAACAGCATTGTAAGCGTGCACATTAATATTTAAATGAAATATTTTTGCGAAAGTGTCCGTCGTTTGGCATGTTTACTTCAGTGTCGGTCACTGTGTACATAACATCTTTATGTTTCAGTCTTAATTTATGTGATAATTTCCAGCACGCAGGTGATACGAAACCATTAATGTTTCGTCCGTCTGTCGAGAACGGTGACACTAATATTACTCGCGACACTTGTGTCATATGACGCCTTTTTGCTTAATTACGTGCCAGCGTCGAACTTATGTCTTTAATTATGTTTAATGGTTGACTTAACCAAAGTTTTTGTGTATTTTTATGTGGATAGGTAGGTAGATAGACGAGTACGTAACTGGAGAAAAGTGGGCGCGGCTGCTTAATATGCAGGTACATTTTGCCAGCCTTAGAGGAATTAATTGTGAAAACTCGACTTTCTTATACCTACTTAAACAGAACGGCCTTGGATGCTTTTCCCACAAATTTATTGTAGTATAGATGTAAATTTATACAATATGTAGCTACATCCACAATATTGAATGTAGGCATACAAATACCTGTGCATCGCCCGCCCGCAAATATATGCACATATGCAAGCGTTGAAAAATTACCACCAACTACTCTACACGTGAGTCGCCCTCCCTACGGGGCATTATCAGGAGCTGTGGCCGCCACTCGGTAGCGGACATGTACATATATATTTTATATATGTTAGTTTGTAAGATATATATCTATGGGCCATTGAAGCCTGATAATAAATTATTTATTATTATTAACTACAATCAAGATTTTTTGAAGTGAGAACACCCTCTAGTACAGCCAGCATGCCGTAAGGAATTAGATACATATGTAAATTGTAGCCTGTCCCTACCCTCCCTCCCTCAGAAATTCAGAATCCCTCGTGGATTTTGAATTTCTGATCTATCGTTAGATTGTATATCTAACGATAGATCAGAAATTATACCCTATACTTTCATATTTGTTTAGGGCAAATAAAAAGCGTCCGATAGTTTAATTTTCAACTTTCAATATCAAAGCAGATCAAACTAAAGTTATAAACTAAAAGTAATTTATTCAACGTTTTAATAATTTTCTCTTCCTTTGAGGCATAGACAGAAATCGCAGTGACCGGTTTAAATTTTCCGAAAAGTATTGATTTCTATTCTGGAATACGTTACTACGCAACATACACTAGCGTTTAAGGTTAATTTATTAGAATCATATTTATGAGATAATAAGTAATAAAAATAAACACCTATATATTCTGTATAGGACTGAATAAATAGCGATGAAGTCACTAAAAGACGTTTTAAAACGTGAAAGAGGAATTCTGAAGAGCATAGGTCGAGATGGCTTAGTTGGTCAGAGCGTCTGGAGGATCCGAGATGTTCAGGTTCGAATCCTGCTCATGACCGTATTTTACTTTACACAAAAACAATTACTTACTACTTAACTTTAGAGTTCGCTACGCATGAGTTATGGCGTTTGAATGATTTATCTGTAATGAGTACTACTTTCATATTATAACAAAATAATAATTCACGGTCTACACACCATTTTAACGTAATTAATTGGTTTTACGTAAATTAACGGCAGGTATAAAACTGATAACTGCACTGTGCGGATTACGCGGAGTGAACCGGATCCTTTAGTGTGATAGCAATTCATGTAAGTACAAAAAATATTGATTTCCGCTTCACCGCTCAATCCTATAAAAGGGTAGCCAAAATAAACGAATATTACACACACTCACGTTACATATTTGGTAACAAAGGACTTATGTACGAAAAGAAAAAAAAAACTGAAAATATGTAGGTTCGATTGGGATTTAATTTATTCGAGAAGCTGTCCAAATAAAACTTATAAATCGTTTTCATTTATTTCTCGTAATCTATACCTAACGATTCCGATGGGTAGCTACGCCCTTTTACGCTATTTAGAGATATGTCACTGTAAAAGCTTGAACTTCAGTAAATCCTTAGTACGTAATGCAAATCGACCCGAAGCTCGTTGTAATAATATTAACTTAGATTACAAGTGTGACCAGAGTGCACTTTTCCAATATTAACCATGAGCGAAGTGAAATCGTAGATCAACCAAGTGAGAGATAGTAGACAACTACAATTAGCGAGGATCAGAAAATATTCTGGACATTTTAGGTACCGTTACTTAGCACATTACGATTAACCGAAATTTGTCTTTTTACAGTAACATATCTACAGAACCTAATCCGTCTATCGGACTCGGTTAAATCGTGTTAGACCCTCATTTCTGAAAATGTGTGGATAACCCAAAAATTATTGCGTGCTTAAATAGGTCTGTATCCATTTTTAACCCTTAGGGGTTGACTTTAGCGAAATTTAGAATAATTATTTATTATATCCACCACATGACTCGTTTTTTTTGTTCTACGTCGTTAAGCCGAGGAGTAACAGTAGTACATTAATATTGTATACGGCAAGATATTATCACACTTCTAGTTGAAACGGTTTTCCGCCTCTTCGTCTCATAAAGGGTTGAAATAAATTACTCTGAAGGTTAGATGTATAAAAATAGGCGAATCAATACAGTACCAACCATACATACTCGTACTTAACTCATCTGAATTTATACGTACAACATTCCGTAGCTACCCATATGTAGGTTCCGTAGGTAATCCATTTTATTGTTTAGATATGTTTTAACAAAAGGTTTGTTTCACTTTGGGTGTTTTGTAATTATCTTATATTAACAATATAATTATACTTTTCAGGGGTAAATGTAGAATCTCAAGATTAGGTATGTATCTAATACTCGCGTTGCCGGCTTCTTTTAATCGAACCGTATCTAAATTCTAAATATTTCGTCGAATCTTGTAAGTATTGCCTAGCATAAATAAATACTCGCCGCCGCCCAGGGCATGCCGGTTTATGATTGCGATATTTCAGTGAAAGTATTTTTGTGTCGGTTACCGCTGCTTTGTTCTAATAAACAAACACGGGTTTAATTTATAGATTTACGCTTTTGATTAAAGAGAAACAAGACAAAAGTTTTGGCACCGGTCCATGTTGTACCTGTGAGTCTACCTTAATATTTTAATAGGACACAAAACTATGGCCAGTAAAACAACAGCAAAAATGTCCAAATTGAATTAGTCCAACCCAGTCGGACGTTGTATAATAGTTCCATATCCTTTTGATAAATGTTTTTTCCTGAACTGCGCCCTTACCGCCGCCGACGCAAAACACGATCCAAAATTAGATATTTCAAAACTGCACACTTTGCGCACGTGCTTTGTGTTTGGATTACTCATAATATGATCGTATTTTTTATCGCGATTGCGTTGGAGTAGATGGCTGTGATGCCAAATCTCGTGCAGAGTGATTGCATAGAGTATAGTAGGTGAAATGCACTCACGTGGACGTGAGCCGCGCCGCTGTGGCGGGATCGATCTAGCGCGGCCGGGCCGAGCCGGCCATCGAGACCCGCACCCGATAGTTCTTGAACGCACTGCACTGCACTTTATTCTTTAATGCAACCTTTCAAAAGTTAATCACTGAATTTTCACTCATTCACAACAAACGTCTGCTGTTCTTGACTGGCCCTGTAAGGGAAATGAAAAAAAAAAGAAAACAGTTCATCTAACTTCAAATTGAAATTTTGATTCCTTACACTGGTATCATCGGACGATTTTAGTACATACCAGAGTTTAATATAGCAACCCGAATTACAACTACGTGTAGGTATATCGATCTAGATATCATGCAGAGATAACGTTTCTTATCTACGATAAGTTCAGGGCCTTAATGACTGAGGATTCAGTCGATTGGTCCCCTGCTTTTATGATAACAGATTGACACAAATAATGCTAGGGTCTTCCCAAGGCTTAAAATCATGTACTTTCATTTTAATTTCATTATTTTCATATACTGATTCCGATGAGTGTAAATCAGTTGTTTGCACATTGCACATAGGTAAAAGTAAAATGTCAAGTAGCTTATATACAAGATAGCGTGATACACAGTAACGTTAGCACTTTAATATTGTGTAACAGATAACAGTGCAGTTGTGATGGATTGCAGGCTTCTCTATTATAGACTAAACGTTGCCACGAGTGTCTGTTTGCTTCACTATACTCGTATTTATAGTAGCGTAGCACTTCACGAATAAGAAAATATAGCATAACAAGCTTGCAATCAAAGCAAGCTAAAGAAATACCAATAATTTTTCTTTATCTCTGAATATATCATCAGCATATAAGGGAACAAAATCAAAAAAGAAACTCGATAAGACATTCACAATAAATTTTGATCACAAGTAGTTTTCGATTCATATTGTCAGTTATTCAATGTGACATAGAACGGGGCATAACGTTCAAATCAAAAGATAAAGTCCTTGGGTTCCGTCGGTAGGGCTCTATTGTGTAAATGTAAATAGTGAGTGGCAAGAGCCTTGATTCGGTGTCCGGAATCCTGGGGGACATAATGATTTCCTTACAAATTGAACCGGGAGTAAAATATTCAAATATCACATCTCTAATGTCCCAGTTCTGTTCAAAACTTTTGAAGACAGACGAGGCAATGGCAACAATTGTCTTTACTTAAGAGTTTTATGCTTATTAGGAGTTTCTGAAAGAAGGTTTACTCTATGATGCGGAAATCATTGGAATACGGAGAACAATCTAGTTATACCAATGTCTATCATAATAAGAAAATATATAACGAATGGACATTAACGTGAAAACCATTTCGCGTGTGTGTCGTTTGTGTATGTGCATACTTAGGTTAGAACGTATATTACTTACATTTAAAATAAATGAGTATAAATATATTAAAACAGGTTTGTGTTACTTTCCGTCACTCAGAGCTATGCTTTAGAGCTACTGTTAGAAGAAAATATGTAAATACATTTTTTTTATATTGTTATGGGATATTTCTGGCTGGTATCGTAAGGGAGAAAAAAAATATTGACAAAATATTGTGTTGTGTCTATCAAAATAGTATAGATATTAGATATCTACAAGTATTGAAAATTAATAAAATAAAAAAAAACTAAAATAGCTCTCCAAATAAATTATTCTAAGACTTAAAGGTATCATAATAATTATATAATTGTCATAAAAATATAATTTATTCAGAGACATACCTAAGAGAAAAGCAACATAATATAATAACATTATACATACAGTGATCGAGTTAAGTCACCTTCTTAATTTAAAAAGTGCAAATGCAAACTTAAATTTACACTCACAAAAACAATAAGTGTATACAAACGTGATTAAAAAAAACTTTCAAATCCTATTAAATTTTTTTTGTCTGGAAGCCCAAAACATTTTATAAACAGTATATTTCTGTAATAATATTAAGTAAATAAAAGATATAAATGACTATATTATAGAAATTTGCAAAGACAGCCTATTTTCTTTTTAAAATATACTTTGCAAATACTTACACTAATGAAGACCTTTGAGATAAATATGTATATGACTGAAATAAAAGATCCAATAGTAACAACGAACTTAAAAGCACTTTTAAATTATTTTATGAGATCAGAAAGATTTCAAGACTTTGAACATAAAAATAACGTCATACGGAGTCTTGTGTATCGAATTAAAAGAGAAAAAATAACGTTGAATGAAGTAGCACAGATATTTTATCTGACAGATTGATATAATGCACGTGTTTTGAACCGGAAAAGTGTGTGTTCGGGTGAGAGCCGCGGGAACGCGCGCGTGTCGTCGGCGGCGGCGTCGTCGGCGCGGTGACACAGACTGCCTGCGGCCAGGCCGGGCCGGCGCGCGGTCGGCGGCGCGCAACAGATACGCCACAGGTTGGGCGGCCCGGGCCACCCGCGCCACCCGCTCCCACCACCTCGATCACGCCGCGCACGCCAATTTACATCCTCATTATCATCTCCGGAGTCAGCACCTCATGCTGTGGCCATAGCCACATGACCATTCTTAGACTTTTCCCAATAAAAACTCTCATTGTACACACCTTATTCAGTGAAATCAAATAATATGTTTATCAAATTTTTCTCTCTGAAAGTTTTATCGGATTTGTTTTGTTTTGTTGCTTCAAATTATTCTAATGTAAATTTATTTATATAAGAAATTCCTATAAGGACATATTAGTACCTATACCTACGTGAGTGGACCATCTTCCGTGTACTCAAAGTACACGGAAGATGGTCCACTGTTGTTGATGCTACGAAAACTACCTCGAATAAGATATTCGCACCAATGATTAAGTAATCCTTTCAGAATTGACTACCCATTCAACCGACAATTTCCTTTTCATAGACCTTTTTACATATGTAGGTAGGTAATACTAATATATTCCCCATTAGATAATTTTATTGTACCATACATTAAGATTAAATAATTCTAAAAGTTTTATGTGTCGTAAAACACATTTAGTGTCGCAACTATTCCATTAGGTAAGTTTAACACATTGTGAGAGATTCTCGTAAAAAAATATCTCAATAAGAAATGGTTTGTGAATAGTGATGCCTAAAAGTACCTACTTATTACACAATTGTATATTAAAATAAAACGAGCAGTGTTTTGTATTCACGAAGCGCGCGTTGTCGCCTGTGTCTACTTAAAAAGTTCTAATTAATTTGGTAGGCCCGCTTGTTAACAAATTAGCTTGAACTTTTTATTAGGAAAGAGGAAATGCGTGTGATTATTTTTTTATTGCCGCCATTGTCTCTCTTTTCTTTGATGAATAAATTGTTCTTGACCATAAACCACACACCGGCTCTTTATTAAAACTTGTAGACGGTTAATGGTTTGATTGGACTTGATACCTTAGAAATTCATGAGACCTATCATCTTAAGAAAAAGCGAAGTAAATGAAATATAAAGTAAGTAGAGCCACCTTCGGTTAACTAGCTAAATTGAAACGTTTGTAATTTAATATTTCTTCCACTTTTTCCCTATTATTTATGATATTATGATATTCAGTGGGTTCTGAATGAGTACTTTTACTAATACCTATCAAGTGACTAAAATTATTCTGTTGAGTCGTGTCAAGATTATACAATAACATTAACAACCTTACATACATACATACTATCACGTCTCTATTCCCGTATACCCCCAGGCAAATGTATATACCTACAGCTATACACCCAAATTTAACTAATGTTGTTATTAAGGCTCATGTGCACAATTCCAAACTCCGTGCTGCTACTGAGAATTTCGTAAGAGAAAATCCCAATAACACTTTGCCCGACCCATGAATCGAACTCATCCTGGGTTCGATCATCATCATTCTATCTCACACTCATCAGTCGCCC
Organism: Xylocampa areola; assembly: GCA_935421205.1. NCBI lineage: Eukaryota > Metazoa > Arthropoda > Insecta > Lepidoptera > Noctuidae > Xylocampa > Xylocampa areola. Next base: position 12,787,887 of record OW285206.1, read on the forward strand.
TTACGACCACTACACCAATGAGACAATTGTTCTCCTATAGCTTAATGTATCCAACAATTATGTTGGTATGAATTTTCTTTCTGCTTAGCTAAATACTCTATTATCATTATAAATGCAAAATATTGAATGTTTATTCTTTTGGTACAAGTGGCCAATAACTAATATTTGGGTCGGATAAAGTTAGTTTTAAATGTGCCTCTCCCTCCCGACTTTTCAATGATAATATTGGTATTTGACAGCCGAAGCTAAGGTTATGTAGAAAAAAGAAATGAAGAAAATAATTTATTTTGACCCCTTATCGAGTGACAAAAACTGAACAAAAAGAATCTTACTTCCTTACTGAAACTATAGGTACATATATATAACTAGCTGGTGCCCGCGACTTCGTCGTTCGTTGCCTATGTCCTTCCCCAATATACATGCCATAGACATTTTATGTCAATAGATAACATTATCTTATATATAAAATTCTCGTGTCACAATGTTAGTTACCTTACTCCTCCGAAACGGCAGAACAACGTTTGCGGGGTCAGCTAGTTTTATATAAATTTAATTCTTGATTTGTATCGAATCTATAAATAATGTTCATCATCTGCCTAGCCTTTTCCCAATGACATTGGGGTCGGCTTCCAGTCAAACCGGATGCAGCTTAATATCAGTATTTTGCATGAAGCGACTGCTTATCTGACCTCCACAACCCAGTTACTAGGTAACACGATATCTCGTGGTATGACTGGTTGTCAGACTTTCAGGCCTCTGACTACCCGTAACGGCTGTCATAGATCTTAATTTGACAAACCGGGACCGACGGCTTAACGTGCTCTCCGAGGCACGGAGGGGTCTTGGTACGAAATGATGGTCACCCATCCACAGACCAACCGCGACAAGAATCTATAAATAATGTTGATAAATTTAAATTAGACGTGTTGCTGGGACGTTTCGTGCGCCGCTTCTTCTTCGCCGCTCCCAGCTAAAACACTAGGAAGCGGTGAAGGGTGGGCTTTTTTGGAGGCTGTCTTAATGTTCGACGTTCAAAAAGTGCTAATTGTTAGCGTAATTTGAATAAAGAAATCTTGATTTTGTCAATCTATCTCCTTGACAAATTTTCATTACGACCCGTTCAGCCGTTTAGACGTGAAAAGGTAACAAACAAATAAACAGAGTTACTTTCGCAATACTAGCTGGTGTCTGCGAATGTCTGCGTGATAAAAGGTATTCTATGTCCATCTCCAAAGTCCAATATATCTCCTTGCCAAATTTCATTACGATCCGTTCAGCCGTTTGTCGTGAAAAGGTAACAAACAAACAGAGTTACTTTCGCATTTATAATACTAGTATAGATTAGTATGGATATGGATGGATAACAACTAGTACGAGACCAAAAAAGGCCCCTACCTTAGCATAGGCTGCCTCATCAAAATTTGGCGGCGCTAGTATTCGGATAAGCTAGCGGCGCTAGTAGTCCGAATTAGAGCAAAAACCGGATAACCACGGCGTACGTAGGCATGCAAGCCGTAATAACAGTGAAATAAACATAATTAAATAGATAGGAAATATTGAGTATAAGTATTTAATAAGAAAGAGCTGTATATTAACTGGAAAATACAGTTAAGACTAAAATAGTACTAGAACTAACTGTCTTAAGCCTTTGAGCACATAATTCGGCCCAAAGTTGATTAAATTTAACGAGGTCCAGGTAACTGTGTCTCTACAGTGCAACAGTTTGTAACTATTCGCTAGTTACACGTAAAGTCCACTTTGTCTTTAGTATGTTTGGCTTTAGTATAAAGATAACAAAGTACTTGGGATCCCGTTTGTCCTTAATAGCCCTGCGGAGGATTTATGTGTAGCCATCCATATTATTACAAAATATTCGTGTGTTTGCACAGGTATCTCTGCGCCGTAGCTTACCAACCCAGGAAAGCTCATACGATTTATATGGATTTTCTAAGAGTGAAATTTTAAAAGCGAAAAGGGTAAGGGACCGGAGATTATTCTCGCAGGCTTACGGTGGACAAGAAAAAATGGACGTGAGTGGAAGTAAAGATTTTGTAATAAATACCTAAGTACTTACATTTTTTCCTATCGACTAAAAGATTTGTCGATAAAAGCGTTGTCCTAGAATGTATTTCTTGTGTAAACTATGACGTTCACAGGCATATGCCTCCTGTTAACTTGTGTATCTTTTCTTAGCGTTATTCAGATAAAAATAGAGCTCATAACAGCACGGCGGCGTGATTGATAGCATAACAAGCGCTGTTACAGTTTCTACGCTCACTGAAGCTTCCCTTTATGCAACGCAACGTAATGAATGTTTGTAAATATGAGCCGAGTCGCTTCTCTTTATATGTAGATAAGTACACATGTGCAATGTGTTTGCTATAGTTTATCTGGAAACTTATAGGTGGCCGGAAAGAAATACTTACGTATCTACTTATTAACATTAAATATTTCCAATTATGCTCAGCTATCCAAAGATATAATTTTAATACTGTGAGACTAATTTCTTCGCTCATTTCGGAACGAATATCAAGCGTACTAAAACGTAAATTATGGTAACGATAATACGATTTTGCCGCTGACGATATCAAATCTGAGTAAAGTCGAGGTCACAAAGTCACAAGTGCTTGCATTGGGCCCTTATGTCGATAAAGGCTCTCCGCCGGATTGTGAGCGTATCGATTTCTATTACGAAAACACAGTAATAGACTCAATGCGCGGCCGATAAGAGTATTATTACGGAGTTTTTATTATTCGTTTCGGGAGTACGGAGACTGGGAAAATGAAAAATGACGAATTGGGAGAACGGGCGTTTGAATGAATCCACTCGATAAAATGAATTGAACAGAACGTTGGCTACCGTACAGTTAGAAAGATTGAATACGAATATTTTTTTAGAATTTGCGTGGCTAGTACACACCAACACAGCAAAATCTGTTTGGTCAACAGCCCATCTTTATTAAGTAGTCAATATGAAACCTGGTTACAGATAAAAAAACAAAATGCACTATACTAAAGCCTTGCATGAGTCATATAGCTCTCGTGACTCATATTCATGTTAAGGGATTACCCTTTCGTTCGTTTTTCGTTACAACCCTCAAAATCATCTTTATAAAATTTATTTGTCTAGATCATACTGACGCATTGTTTAGAAGTGTATCCAGGCTTGTTATTCCTACTTATATCTTCATAAGATAACATTTATTATGAAATAGTTAAATAAAAATCCTATTTATATTTAAAGTTTAGAACAAAAACTTTATTCTTGCGGTATAAGACTGACAATGGCGTGAATGGAATGTTTTGTTAAGGAGCATACAGTCCGTGTGTGAAGGCTTCACCGCGCCTTCACATCATTAATCAAAGCATTGTTACAGCGTTCACAATAGCAACACAATTCAGCCCTGGGATTACTTCCTCCAGCGTGCTTTCTGTATTTTATAGCGTTGGTCTGACGTTAAAAATAACAGCCATCACACTTTATGACGTCAAGACCGGTGATCCTTTGTTCTCGGTCATCGGAAACAGCTGGCCGAATTGGGTCAAAAGTATTCACGTATCTGAAATGTATTGAACATGTTTACATATACATAAACATCACAGATATTTATTACTTACAATATATGCGATGACTTTTAGTGGTCCGACCATCCATCCATACTTAGATACTCAAAAGGTCCAACCCACAGACGTAAGTGTATCATAACTATCGATAAACCGTACACGTTTTTATGGACTCGGTCACTTAGTACTAGTTTGAGCTAAGGCGTAATTTTAGTAAAAGGGCTCAATGCCGAAGTAGGTATATAACGTTTAGGCATTTTTCTCGATCACATATTATAATAAGATTGTATTTAAAGCTAGCAACCTCACAGAACCAAGCGCTTATAAATTATAAATTAAGCGTAGTAAAATCGATTCGATTTTTAATTTAATGAACTGGGTAATTAAAATTATTGAAATTCTCTCTGCCGCTACCGTACTCGTATTTCATTAATTAATAAAACATGAGTGTATGGTTTCATCATTGGCGCACGGTGTTCTGCACACTGGTTCATTAGTTTCACTACGGAACGTGAGAAGTTGCATAATTGCACATGCAACTTGCTACTCATAAACTAAACATGTTTCACAAAAACACCTATATCAATATAACAACACAATTCGAAGTCTGCAGAGTTTAAAACCAAATACGAGTTAAAAGTTTTTGCACTTAGTATTAAACAAACATTTTCATTTCAACGATAGATATTTTTATTTTATAGAAAACATTTTTTAAACTCCATCTCCAAACTTTGTTATTTACTTCTAAGAAACAGTTCAGTAAACAAAAATATCTCGTTAATCTTGGGATTTTTTCAAGAAAATTAAATAAAAACATTTGCGAGGCCTTTTCGTCTTTCGCTAATTTCATTGCCTTAATTTACACAATGAAAAATAGGTTAGGTCGCGTTGTGAAGGTGAGTTTTAGGTTTTTATGACATTTTTGGTGGATTTACTAAATTATGAAATCTAATAAACTGTTTTAGACGAGTAGAGTTAGCAAAACAGTTATAACCTTTTATAAAAGAAAACATGCGATTTTTTATATATATTTTTTTACGGTACGCCATAGAAGTAAATTCCTGCAACTTAGTACCTCGAAGCATTGTTAAGTATCATTGCACGCAGATGTGGTAGAACAATACATATGACGTGCTATGACGTTCGTAGGCTTACAGCTACGAGCGTAGAGCGGCCTTGCGCTACGACACAAGGACGTAGCCTCCGTAGCAGAAGAGTAATCACATGATCTAACAGAAAAAAAAAACATATTTTAATATTTTGTATTAATTTACTGTGTTTAAAATCATTTTTTTTTATTACCTGATATTGATCTACGTTTGGCCACCAACTCGCTTGATGATAAGCGACGGTGTGGCTGAGGATGGAGCACGTAGATCCAGAAGAAATCTATTCACTCCAAGTAGAGTGGATATATTTGAGGAGAACGATAGTTGAGGAGTTGATGCAACTGCCCAGACCCGTCTCTTACAACGGTTGCACCGAACTACATCCCGAAACACGAGTAGGTCACTTCACGGCATGGTTTGGTCCGGTGGGTGGTAGCCAGCCGCGGCCAAAGCGTCCCACCAGGATTGTTTACCTATTTTTCATACCTGTTTTTCACCACCCAGGGTCCACGTGTAGGGATTCAATTTTAAGAGTACACTACTGCTGAAGCGGGCAACACAGCCCCAAAAAAAGTTAGAAAGTATTTTTATATAATATGATTTTTTCATCAGCTCGTGCATCAAATAATATGCAGTAAAAGCTTACATGCATCGTTATCAAAGCCTAATAAATTAAAAATACGAATATTCCAATGTGTATACGAGGAGTGGAAAACATAAAGTTAACTGCTTATCTCCGTGAATAAAATCGTAAAACTCGACGAACGGAAACGGTTTTCAGTGAGGAGACTAAAGGATTACTTTGTTGTTTATGGCCACTCGTTTGCTATTCATTGCACCATAAGTACTTACGTAAATAACTAGTTGTCACCGTGACTCTGCCCACGCATAAAGCTTTTTTATTCTACTTATTGTCATGATTTCGTAATATTAATAAGAATTTGTCAAGATTTAACACGAATTGGAACACTCAGTATGTGTATTATGACTACATGTTCTTGGATTTGACTTAAATTATTTTTGTATCGATTTTTTAAAACAATAGTTTAAAACATAGATAAAATATCTAAAAAACAATCGGCGTAGCAGTAAAATTAAATTTACCCTCAAAATAAGGGACATACTCGTATGTTTTTCTAGCAACACCTACTTTCCTACCGAGAGGTAAGTAGTACGAGCCACGATGTTTGCAAATCTAAAGACACTATATCTAATTTCTATTTTTCAAAGAAACATTGAAAAAATAATAGACAAGAACGGGGCTTGAACCCGCGACCTTTGACGTTCCGTGTCATCACTCTACCAACTGAGCTACCTTGTCGTGTTCAAACCTATTGAATTTTCAATCCTCTTTGTATACGTCTTAAGGAGACGCCTGGTGATATTTATCTAGTAATCATTTACAGATTAACTAAACTCAGCGTTACCACTTTGCAGTTGTAAATCGCCGAACAACATCACAATCCTTTATAAATCATATATAATTATATTTTTTAATACATGTTGAGGCCATGTAATGCCTATATTAATTTCTATTTTTCACTATATCTAAGTTTTAAAAAGACCTTATTTTGATAGCGTCAAAGTAGTGATTTAAACAAAAATGGTGAACATGACGTTTTAGTTTCTCTTGAAATTTACAAGGAGGTGCGCGGGTGGATGGACCTCTACAAGCCGACCTAGGTACCTTGTCCTCCAATTTTATCATATTGTTGTAGCTAAATTGTAATTGCTGTGCAAAGTAACTCGCTACTGATCACTAACTGAAAATAAACGTGTTCTCAGCAGCGGAAAGCCTTAATATTTGTTTTATTTGCTATGACCGTTAGAAACCTGACAGAATTATATCCTTTACTGTTTACAAACCAAGAAAATTCCAAAAAAAAAAACTGACTTTATTTTCATCTGCCTTCAAAAACTTAGCAACAGGTCAGACTAGACTCAGACGTATTGTCACTTACTTGTTCGTCAATATTTTCCTGGAATTTGTAAGTGTAACCAATGATTGCACATTAGGATCTATGATAACTGATAAGAGTGATTAGTGATAAGCTCGGTAAATCAAGGTAATCAAACATGTTTCACAATAGATGAAAGATAACATTTTTGGCTTATACTATCTAGATAAATAATATGGTGGGTTATTTTAGTCGTTAGTTTAATTTTTATATATTAATTGTTGACATTTGCAGCCTTTTATTAAAGATAAATGCGGCTGCTGAGCTTGACACTCCCCGACCCGGGATTTGAACTCATTCCCGAGTCGGGCAGTGTTATTGGGTTTTACTGTTACGAATTAAATTAGGAGAGTAGGAGACCCAACCTAAATATGCTTAATTCATTTGTTTAGTACCCGTTTTCGTTAACAGGTTTATTCGATTATACCGTCGAAATATGCACAAAAGCAATTAAACTGAATTTAAACGTCAATTGTTCTAAAAAACGTACCATTTTGCTTGAGGAAACAAGTGGTGAAATATTGAAAGCTCTTTGAAAGCAGTTGCAAGTTTCATTGAAAGGCCGCCATTTTATCTGGCGTGGCGGCCGGCGCGTTACCATTCGCATATGAAGAGAGCAATACAATTTATTTACTTGTTCACAAGCTTCGAACGCAATACTCTTTTGTGTCCACTATCATTATGCTCGAAATGAATCTAATTGTATCTTTTTTAGGGTTCTGTTCCTCAAAAGGGTATAAAGGAACCCGTAAGATCACTTCGTTGCCCGTATGTCTGTCAATCCCCTAATCTTAACAACGCATGTAGGTACCAAGTTGTAATTAATGTTAAAAACTTAGGTCTGCGGTCTCCCGGACCTGTAAAAAAATTAAGCTTCTAAGTCCATGCAAATAAATAACAAAGTTTATTTATGTCTCATATTTTGACTTTACAAAACCTGTAGAGTCCGGTTGACGTAGAATCATGAAATTAGGCAAGAAGCAACGTCTCCCAAAAATCGTTAATATGTAGTTATATCACATAAAAAGTGTTTTTTTAAGTACGTACGGGCCTCGGGGCTTTTATTAATATATTTAACCGACTCTAAAAAAGGAGGGTCTGTATTCGACCCGCATGTATGTATGTTTGTATGTCCGCGTTTTTCTCAACGCTACTGATCCGATTTGAATCTGAAGATCTTTGGAGATAGACAACAAAACTCTTCAATAACTACAATATCACATGACCCGGGATTGCTGGGTCGTGTCTATATTGTCTTCACCATGCCATTGAAGGCGCTTCCAGTTTTTTTTGAAATAAATAATTATATTTTTGTTACTTCGACATTCGTTTTCGTACATTAGCACAATTTTCCTATAAAACATTTTAATATTGCATAGCTTCATTGGAGAAAGTTAAACTGTCGTTTCTGATTGGAGCACTACGAAGGCCTGAAAACCGACTTAATCCGTTAATATTGAGGCTAAGGTTAACCTTAGGATATCAGCATTTCCTAGTAATTGGGGTGTGAAGGTCAAATAGCAGTCACTCCGTGTAAAATAATTATATTTAGTAGTAATTGGGTAGATTGAAAGTTATCCCCTACGTGTTAAGGTACTACGTACATACATAAATAATGAACCTTTAAAATAAAACTTTGACAGCGGCTAATTATCTAATTTTGTTTCTAATAGAAAGAAATAATTCAACAATTTGCGGTCTAGACGATCTAAATCATTAAGAACACTTTCGGGTCGTTACGATAACCGCATTGAGGCGTTTAGAGTCAATGGACTAGACTTTATTAGAAAAGTCTTCACATCCATTCGTCTATTTTAAAAGACACTAACCCTAGACTAACTTTTAAGATTTTCTATCAAATTTAGATCTTACATTAGAAAGTTTAGACTGTATTTGGATACCTAGGTATTGCAGTCTCAGACTTCTTTAAACTAAAAAACGTATATTAGAAAGTTGATTAGGTGTCGTTAGTTAGGAAATTGGACTATTAACGATAGGTTTAACTATCGCTAATGGAATCTGCCACTTATGTGACAAATCATTGAAGTTACTGTTTTTTAAAAATAATTTTGGGATTTTGCTCGCTGGCTTTTTATTTAGAGCAATTTATTGGTTATATAAAGCAAATTATGTAGACAGTAATATTTTCTGGTAAAGTCACAGAGAACCTTTGATCTTCAAAGTTAGTTGAACAACTCTTAAAGTTGATAGCTACTTTACTAGCGAGACAGGTAGAATCCGTCAAGGAATAGAAAATTGCCGAAGAGTCAGTACTCACATTAGAAACATCAATTTATGAGCACCTAAGAATATAAATCTTACTACACCTTAAAATTTGACTAAGTATAATTATGACTATTCATAAATTTACTAAGTCAAATTAAAAAAAAAAACAATCCCTATGGTTTGTGTTTTTTTATTAATATTAGTAAAATATGGCAGTAGGCTATAAAAATGTCCTCTGTTATAAAGCACCTCTGCCTACACCTTCGGGAAATACAGGAGTGGTGCTCTGTATGTATGTATTAGTAAAATAATATTAAAAAGAAAAACAATTAAATCTTTACTAAATAAATAGTGAGATTTTATGTTTGTTTGATACAGACAAATAAAATATCATAGCTGTTCGCGCCATAATCACTAACAAGAGCTGAAAATCAACATGGCGGGCTTTCCATACCTCATAACGTTGCCTCAGTACCTACCCGCGTACGTAATTAGTCTCACTTAATTGGCTTCGCGGACAAATAACTCAATATTAAAAGCTTTATTTACTTAATTATTTTTTACTACAGTTGGCTGCATACCAATGACTTGTTTAATAAATTAACTGTTTGGTTAACGCGTTTATATTTCATTAGGAGCTCGCCATATTTTTCTTTGATAAAATGAGTTACGATGTTATTAAGCCAATTAGGTATCTTATTAAACGTACGGTATGACCCAATAATACTTTACGTTATATACCATAAGACAAGTACATCATTATTTTTCGTATTAATATTTGTTACGTTATCCACCTTTATTTATATTGTAGGTATTTCGAAAAGTATTTTCATTTTACCTTCATGTTACCACGGACCTTACAAAAATACGGACGGAACCTTGCGTATTACGACATGTGAGAAGCATGCCTAGTCATCCAATTTCGCTTGTCATACACGAGCTAAACTCATAAAAATACTTAAAACTCACCCACTCGTCGTCAGTACGCTGCGTGTAATCTATGTGTGTGTGCGTAGACTACGCTTCGCTTATGACAAGGCAAGGTGCCATCCGTATTTTTTTCAAATCCGTGCATGTTACCTAGCTCAATGGACCGAAGGTCGTCAAAGGAGTAACTAGTATGGATTGCAGGTGAAAGGCTGAGATCCAGGGGTTGTGATGTGGCTACTTCCAACTTCCTTTATCAAACAATAGATGATGAATGGTTTAAAAATATAAAAATTAAAGGAACCTCGATTTTTTTATGTTCATTGTCTCATGCAAGTTCTACCATAACATTAGAATATATATAATAATAATATTCCACAACTATCACACAACGCCGTCTAGTCTCAAGCTAAGCAGAGCTTGTGTTATGAGTACTAGACAACTGATAAACATACTTATATATTTCTAAATGCATACATATTATAGATAAATTACACCCAGACACAGAACAAATGATCGTGCTCATCACACAAACATTTGTCCTGGGTGGGAATCGAACCCACGACCTCCGGCATAGCAGTCAGGGCTACTAACCACTAGACCAACGAGGCAGTCAAGAATCATTATAGATATTTGCAAATAATTAACTAGAATCGTAAATACATAAATTCTGTACCAGCATACCCATCTATAGGGTACACATATTGCTGTATGTTTTAGCCTTTCATATTCAGCCTATTAGTAGCAAATCATTAACCTAATTATTAACGTTCCGAATGTGAGCAATCACATAAATACCCCTATATACAGTTAGATGGCAATATACTTACTACCGTGAAACGCGAGCTCGCTGTTACATTTTATTTGAACCAAAGTAATTGGATAAACCCATTTAATCCCCTAATGTTAAAGTTGTAGAGAAAACATGTACTTACGTATCAAAATCTTCCCATAGGTACCTACATGATACATCGTTATATTCTTTATCAGCTTTTACTTTCTTTGTGTTGTTATAGGGAGTAGTAGCCTATGTCATCCTCCGGCTCTTTAAATCACCGTGATAAATTATACGTTATTTCTAAAATAAGGGCAAACAATAATACTTTGTAAAAATTTATTATCTACACTTCAAAAACACGCCTATTTGTTAGAAACTAACGAATTTCCTAGGGGATACTCCTATATATATCCATAATGTTCAATATTCTTCTTCTTTCGTGTGCTTATGAGCCAACCTTGTACCAGAGTTGTTCACACCGTCCGTAGGTCTCTGAGCTGGCTAAGCGACTGCTTTTTATTAAAAACAGCTGACACTGACTATTCCTAGTCGCGGAGATGCTTAATAAAGCTGATTTCTAGCGGCCACCAGGTCCAACCTCCATAGATTTACAGTGTCAAACATTAGGTACTTAAACTCAACAATCATTTACCGATCAGAAGTTGTAACGGGCTATTTTGAGGGTCAATATTTTTAATTGATTACATATCGGTTTTTCGCTACGACGACGGCGTAGCCACTTGCTACGGCACTGTAGGCGTGACACCATCGCTCTAGCTACGACGTGTCGTAGCCGCGGAACAATCATTCTTGATTGTCCTTTTGGGAAGAATTAGATATACTTATTACTTATTAGGTAGGTACCTACCTACAAAGATATCTGAGCAACCAATAATAGATAAACCTCTAACCCTAAGACCTCCCTAAAAATTAACATCGTTGACGGTTCCAATACCTACGAGCTATATCAGTACAATAGGTACCTACGAGCTCTGATGAACCTAGAATCTCAACTTACATTTTATAATAATTAGTTAATGATTACTTAAGAAACAAAGCAGAATCCAGTAGGAAATTCTAATCTAAGACCAATTTCAATAGAAAAAAAGTAAATAAACGTGGAGCAGCGCTATAAAACTCCTGGCAATACTAGCGTGAGGACAACTGAAAATCAGAAATATTGTGGGATTAATAGAAATTCGGATTCCTCAAGTAGTCCATAAGCGAAGAATACCTACGCTCGCATAGAAGTGGTCCATCTCAGAATATCTAGCTAGACGTATGAAGAAAACTTTGAAGAACTAAACTCTAAACTGCTTCAAGAATTCGTTGGAAATCCATGACGTAAGTTCTCATGACATAGTTACCTACTTGACGACCGTGTCTCCTTTTAAGGGTATTAGCAGATAGCATCTGCGATCGGCACCGTTGTGCCTTCTTCGATACTGCATTGCAATTTAGTAAGTGTACGTTCGGTCGTAATAGCGAATTGCTAAACTCGGCATTTAAGCGATTGCGTCTTTTAACAAGTTTCAGGCGAATTAATATACCTACCTACTGAATTTTTTAGTTGTATCTACCAAATTATTTATTTAAAAATAGACTATTCATAAAAATCCACGCTGATTTCCCAAACATTTCCGTGAATAAGTAAAATGTACAATGAAGATTCAAACACTCGATTAACCGGACCTCAGATAGACAGATTCGCGATTATCCGGATTGTCAATAATTATAAAATGTCAATATGACAATTTCCACATTTAATTTACTGTCAGTACGAAGATGTTTCTAATCTCTTTAAACATTGTTTTTATTGAGTTTAATATTGTACCTACTTATAGTACAGGAGACCGTGGGAGATCGACCTTCACCCATCGGATAACTTGATAATACATATTATTTATCAAATATAATTTATTAACAAACATGCCTATGATAACTTGCCTATCGAAAAGTTTACATAGCTATTTTTAATTGAATTAATTTTAATCAATTTTCTTTCATCACCTTCACTCTTTAAATAACCGAATGAATTTCATCTCAACTGATAGTTTTTAACACACAGAATATGCCAAGGTAGGCTTGCCTACTTATTTCTGTGCATGGCTACCTGGCAAGCAGATGTGAACAGATAAGTTAATATAGGTAACTATACCGATCTGTTAAATAATCGAAATTGATATAATAAGTAAGATATTTTAATTACAAAAGCAATCTTGATTGATTGATTCTTCAGCTGTGAAAGAAACTCACGATCACCTAAGCTATCTGCTACATTTCATCATTTCATACAACTCATTACTCGAAGAAATGATTAGATTGAGGACTCGCTTTCCTGAATTTTTCTGTTTCAGGTTGCAAAATATACAGACAATGACCAGCAGATGTAGATGATGTTGAAGTTGACGGCATCTGAAATGAACAGAAAACTAAGTTTCTAGTTTACGATTATAAGATGTTCAAGAATGAAAAAACAAGAATTATTATCAATTGAGAAAAGGAATAAATGCTTAATAACTTTCGTGAGACACATTCATATTAATTATTGTTCAACGGTTGCATTCTTTGGGATTGCCCGACTAATTTCGAACTCGAACGGAGCCCTTAGTTATGAGCTGAGCCCGCGGCGATATCGCAAGTCAAACTGCTGTACACTTTGACTCGCGATATCAGCTCCGTTCGAGTTCAAAACTAGTCGGGCAATCCCGAAGAATGCAAGGGAGTAATAACCGTTGAACAATAAAATAATAATAATAAAACGTGATGAAAGAAAATTGATTAAAATTAATTCAATTAAAAATAGCTTTGTAAACTTTTCGATAGGCATGTTTATTAATAAATTATATTTGATAGAAAATATGTCTCATCATGTTATCTGATGAGTGAAGGTCGATCTCCCACCGGCTCTTAGACTATTAAGTTTTATTTTGTTATTTTCAAATATTCTTTTATACATGTTCAGGCCATGTAATGCCTAAATAAATTATTATTTTCTAAGGAAACGTTGATAAATAATAGACACGAGCAGGACTCCAACCCATGACCTTGTCCGTATATTTTGTCCCTTGACGTACCGTGTCATGGTTCTGCCACTGAGCTATCGTGTCATGCTAACATCCATTAAATTCCAAGTTTCCCTTCTCGTCTTAAGGGGTACAGAGTCAGTTCGGAGACAACCTTAACGCTTTTCGTCGCGGTTTTGCCCCCACTCTGTCCGCGCGATATGAATGTATACGTATATTTAAATTTATAAAATATATATCCAATAACGACTATTTGCGTACCATACCGTATTCTCTAATACCTACCCGCTAAGGTCAATAGAAAACAGATGAAAATGATTCTAGCGATCACCCATCGATAACTATACCGCGCCAAACACAGCTTAACACTTGTTAAGCGGTCGTAATCCAGTCTTAACGGTAGTTTCTCGAGACTACAACTGGGTTACAAGTGCTTAAAAGAATATTTGCATAGGTAGATTATATACGTACTTATACATTCATTGTTTTATTATAACGCCCACATAAACGTTATTATGGCGCTAAAGTTAAGGAGAATTATTGTGCCGTCTGCCGAACGAACGTAAGTAAGTGTTCTCATTTTGTATTTGAGTGAAGATGCTCAAAGCTCAACAAATTGTAACTGAAAAAGCTAATTAAGAGGTGTCTGAAATGTGTGTGAGATCCAGAGGGTTTGAAAGTACTTACTACTAGTTCCTAGACTTACCTTAATCAAAGCTTTATGGAGAAAAAATATTGTGTCTTCCCATATTCATTTATATATAAATACTAGCTGTGTCCCGCGGTTTCACCCGCCCCGTGAAAAACTTTTCCGTACGATAAAAAAAACTTATCTAAACACCTTAGATAATTGTGACTGTCAAATAATAACAGACAAATAATTAGCAATAAATTAAAATTGCGACTATAATTTGAGATTTAAACTATCCTATCTCTCAAGTTGGATCGAACTGCACATGGTGTGCGAATTTTATTATAATCGGTTAAGTGGTTTAGGAGTCCATTGAGGACAAACATTGTGACACGAGATTTATATATATTAAGATATATATATCATTTACAAAGCGTCACGCCTATATTCCCCGAAGACGTAGGCAGAGGTGTACACAGTTGTACCTAATCATCATTAATGCAGCTATTAAGTCCCATGTAATAGATGGTGAGCGTATGCATCTACCGGGCACAATTCCATAGGTCCGGGCTGCTACTGAGAATTTCCTAACAGAAAAACTCAATAACACTGCCCGACCCGGTAATCGAACCCGAGACATCATGCTAAGCAATTGTGCTTGGAAACACTAGACCACTGAGGTAGTCATACAGTGGTGGTCATCTAATAAACAAAAACACCTAAACACTTGATATTTTTATAAAGTAACTATCATTATTATAGCATTAAATAGGTCATTTTTTTTTCACTACCCAATGTACAATAATATCTCTAGTTTAAATACATACAAGCAATATTATTTAGACAAATAAAACGAAATTAAAAAAAAAAAACAATTTAAAAAAACGAATCAATATCGTTAGGACTGGCAGAGTAGACAATTAATTAGAAACATTGTATGACTCGGTTCGAAATTCTTAGAAATGTCAACTAACAACATTGTGCATTTTCCCGCCGTTTCTTACTCATTACGTTATGTTACAATATTTTATCATTTTAAATATGGCAACGAGAAAAGATATAAATTATAGTAACGCACTTGCACATTTTTAAGAACACGAAAGTTTCGGCCAAGGAAGACCACAGTTCAAGAAGACAGGCTTATGATTCGATTAGCTAAAGCAGACCCCTTTAAAGGCTAGAATGAGAAAAGATATATTTTCCGAAGACGATCCTCGACACATAACTAGTTCGTAGACGGTTTTTAAAAGGAAAATTGTTAGGAAGGATTGCTAGAAAAGTACCATTACTAACCAGGCAACATAGAGAAAATCGTCTAGCATTCGCTCGCAAATATGGCAGTTGGACTATTCATCAATGGAAAAAACTTTTGTTTTCAGATGAAACTAAAATTAATTTGATTAATTCCGATGGAAAACGATATGTACGACGACCAATAAACGAGGCTTTGAATAACAAGTATACTTAAAAGACAGTTAAATACGGTGGTGGAAATGTCATGGTGGCTCAGGATACGGGATTGGTCCCGTGAGAAAGATTGAAGGGCAGATGGATATTTCAACACGACAATGTCCCAAAGCACGGTGTTTGTCACAGAACAATCGGTGACAGTGTTAGAGTGGCCTGCCAATAGTCCGGATTTAAATCCAACAGAAAATTGGTAGCACACTATAAAAGTCAAACTATCGCAGAAACATATTACTAATATTCATGGACTATGACAGTGCATTTGAAGACGCTTGGAGAATTTTTCCTTTAGAAACCTGTAATAAATTGGTTGAATCAATGCCGTGTCGTTGCAAAGCTGTAATCGATAACAGAGGCTACCCTACCAAATACTAATTGTCTAAGGATGTCGTATTTTTCATAACTATTTAGGTTTTTGTTCAATTTTATAATGTATTTTTTTTTGTTTCTAATTATTTGTCCAGCTTGTTTGTCGTATTTTATATTGATATTAATAAAGTTTTAGTTTTGGAATAACAACCGTTGTTTTCGATTATGATGGTATAAAAATACAATTTAATATCCTGTACATCGATTTTAATTAAATACGTAGGAACACTCAATGAATGGTTATAAATTAGTTATAAAGGTAATTTACAATGGAACTATAAACCCAGGTCGGTGTTTCCATTTAGATGACCACCACTGTATATCATTTAACAGTGAAATGACCTATCGAAATTTTCTTTCAGCTCTTGGCTCTTGTTACTTTCCACTTTGGTACTGCCTTACTTATATGTGTAAGACGTGTAGTACCCGAGGCCGAAACCAGACTCAGGTTTGCGAAACTCAAAAATATGGCTTAACTCTTATAATCGGAGAAGTACAAAATTGTAGTTCATAACAATTAAAATAATGTGTCTGGTAATTAAAGACCCAACAGATTACACATTGTTTTCGCAGCAACTTAGCGAAATGCGGGTGCTGACCACTTGACACAAATAAAAAGGCATAATACACAAACAAATAAACCAAACAACGACATTGAATCAATTCATGTATTCAAACTATAAGTTACCAAATCACAAGTCATTCATCTTTAAATAATGTGTAAACTTTACATCAAACATAACTCGCAGTCTCGCATAATTGCCCGTTCAATACACACAAGGATCTTATGAAATAAAACAAAATGCATGGTTTATGACAACAGTCGACGGATACATTTTCACTGGTGATTTCGTTTACTATACTGACGAAAGGCACTGATTTGTGTTAGGCGTCAAATATAAATATGTTACGAATTGAGAAACTCATAACAAAATGTATATTTACCGTGTACACCTATTATCTTTCACATTTAAAATCATGCATAAATATCATGCAAGTGTTAAAAACATATTTGCATTGTGTAAACCTAGCAAACTACAGAGTCGACGCTGTGCAATAGTGTTATATCTAACTTAGGCTAGAGGTAGGCTTAATTCCCATAATAAAATCAATTCCTATCTCTTAACCAATATAATGATGTAAATCTAATTTGTACCATGAAATGCAGGTTGACTACTATATCATATTGTCTAACATGAGCAGAGTTAAAATTACCAAATATGTGTGTAGTTAAAGATAATTACTATTATATAGGTACTTAATATTTTATAAATTTACTAAGATCTGAATAATATCTTTTAAAATGTATCCCATTTATAATTTTAAACAATTCAACATAATTATCTTAATTGACAACGCTCGAACTCACTGAAATAACATACATCATTATTAAAAAATTATACAAACCATTGCCATAAACTTAGCTAATCTGAAAATACACAATGGAAGGAACATCAATAATATAATCTAAATCATAAAGGAATATGTAATTCTAAACTAGCTAAGTATTTCTAGACAAACAAAATCACTGGATGTTCTAATAGATTACGTCTATAAGGGTAAGTTAAAACATTCCAAACATGCTCTTTTTTATAAGAGCTTTATGTAATAGAGATAGTAAATCTCACATGTCTAAATCAAATATGAGATCGTTTTTGAACATAACTTCTAAGTATTGGCCTTTGTTTAATTTCTCCGGATCGTAGAGGTTCGTGTTATGTTGAATATTATCATATGTAACGGTTTCTCGGTTTCCTTGCGTACGTTTTGACGTCTCCGTTTCCCATAAGTCGGCCTCCGATTTATCGGTTCCATTTTTCGCATTACCTATAATGTTTAGCACTGATTTATTTCCGAATGATGATTCTTCATTGGTATTGTTTTCACTGTAGCCGTCATCATTAGCTGAGTTGAAGGCTCCGTCATCTGCGGTGTTCTTGCTCTCAGATTCAGCGTCGGATGTATCCGCAAGACCACTATCACGACGGGGCTTCAAAACAGATTTCAACCTTGGCTTTAAGTTCTGAAATAAGAGATCTATGTGTAAAGATACAGGTGTAATAGGGTATGCCACTCTTATAATTTAAAGAACATGAAAACAATTGAGTATAGGCTAATAGGCACTTAAGACGATGACAAGATAATATTGAAGTAAATTAATATATTCTCAATAACTTAAGAATTATTTTCGAGAATGTAGACTTATTCGATGTTTTGTCTGGAAAGAAAAGCCTAACAACTTACTACAGATAAAGGCCTTTACGCACTATGTCTGACCCCTCTACAGCTGATTACATTCGAATAAACTCGCTCGACGGATTCTAGCCAAATGTATGTAACTCAACAATGTTTTATATAGAGTTAGTATATCTTCTTGATACAAATAAAAAAGTTACATTTTTAAATTTTGTGCCAGTGCCCATATAGATATCATCGATAGGAGTCGTCGCAACGAGACATTTGCCCATCATATGAGAGTACAAGACCCGAGAGCGCTCTTCAAACCGGAAACTACTTAATTATATTGAACCCGTCTGCGCGCGCCGTCCCCGGCCTACTATTGTCGACTCCCACTCACCTACATATAAAGTACTAGTATCTACATAGCAGATGTGGCACAAAATAGAATGTATACTGGACCAATGAATGATTCTTAGAGATTCTAAGATTGTGATACGATGTAGCTCTCAGGTCAGAAGAGGGAGAGAACAGTATCTGTGGTGGAACCACTAGGATACAATGGGTAAAGGCATTTACATGAGAGCGTCATTGGCGGGATGTTACATAATGTAAACAAACACGATACCATAAAACGATGAAAAATTTCCAGTATTAAGATCGTAAAAAATTACCTATAATAAAAAGTTTTATGTCATAAGGTGCATTGAATCGTATAAGGTGGATATACAAGTCAATGACTTTTATTTAACAAATCCTGAATTCTGTTTGCTGTTGGTATTTGCAAAATATTATGGATACTAGTAGGCATATTTCCATGCTGATCTTATAGGAAAGATTGAAATAGCGTCAATTAGCATCCGCATATTATCGCAAACGTGATAAACATAATAAATCACCTTCTACGTAAAATATTATTGTTTAATGTTTACAGATTTTTATCATTTTTGCAAACATAATATATAAATGGAGCCTTATAAGCATGTCCAATCATGAAAATGTCTGATTGATTGAATACTGTTATTTTGAAGAGCAATGACTTGTTATTGGGTTTCGTGTTTATAAGACTTATATTTAGCTGTACCTCATAGATTTACATAAAGATTGCAGGAGTACGCGCAATTTCATATAAAATCTATTAGAAATATCGCCTATTTGGGAAAGATTTAATTGGTATAGCAACGTGTATATTAGTACCTGAGAGATGTCATCCTCCGCCTCACTCTCGCTCTTGCGCCGCTCGAGACTCCGCTTTTTACTCTTCTTACGTTGATTCTTCTTTTTCTGGCCTTCAATAGATGAATTGTATCTGAAGTGTAGGTAAACACACGTAAAGATAGTTACAATGGAAAATTAGGAATTGTTATCTAATCTTAATGATATGGATATTCAATACAAGTGATACTGTTCAGATTATGGTTCACACATATTGTATACTGCTAGGACCTAGCATATTTTTAGGCACCTTTACATTTGCTTAATAGGTATACCATATGCGATACTATATGTATAAATATTAGATACATTATAAAAATTCACAGTACATATGATAATAACAATAACAAATGAATACTTATAAATAAATTATCAGAGTACATGTTATCTGCATTCATACAAAATTATACAAGCACTACTTTAGACTGATAACCTACATTGATAAATTTATAAGCTATGTTTACTGGCTATTCATTAATATACAGATTATTCAGTGAGATACTCACCTGTAAAATTGTTTTGCAATAACATCACTAAACCTAACAGTCTTTTTCAAACTTGATTCTTCAGGAATACAATCTGAGCTGATGTAATCCATGGAAGAAGCAACATCACCAACACTGGACTCAGAGAAACTTCGCATCATATTTGGCTTACGGAGTATGCTTTTAGCACCATTCTCACAATTACCAGAATCTGTGAACACTATGTCTCTGTCCATTGATGTTGGGGACTCGAAATCATCATCTTCATCATATTCCATGTGATTTGATGATACAACTATGTTCGTCTCAGTTCCCAAATTAGTTACCTCAACTACAGGTGCAACAGCTTCAGTTTCAGGATATCGAGATTTTTCCTCGTGCTTTGCTTTCTTAACCTGAGATAAATCAAAGCATTCACAGGTCATACTGTCCCTGTTTAATCCAATGTGGAACTTCTGTGGT
The DNA here is from genome assembly GCA_935421205.1 of Xylocampa areola. Taxonomy (NCBI): domain Eukaryota; kingdom Metazoa; phylum Arthropoda; class Insecta; order Lepidoptera; family Noctuidae; genus Xylocampa; species Xylocampa areola. The sequence goes on from OW285206.1 coordinate 12,808,282, forward strand.
AATTCTGCAGCAAGTTCCAACTGTAGAATAACATTATTGTCCCATGCTTCTCCTGTTACATTGTCAAATTTAACATCATCATCAAATGTAATAATAGCAGCATAATGTACAGGCACAAAGCCAGCACCAACTGAGGTGAACTTCATGAAGATTTCATTACCATTATTTTTCACTTTGACTGAATCTGGCTCAGTATTTTTCACATGGAAAGTTAAAGCTACTACATCATCCATAACATTGAATGTGTAGGGAGGAAGTATGTAACCAACTGAAGAGTCTAAGAATGCTTCCGAGTTACTGGTACTTATACTACAGGGTTCAGGTGGTACTAGGGTCTCAACAGAGGAAGATGACAACTCAACAATTAAGTTAGAATTACAATTGTCTTCATCACTTTGGGAACCGGAATTTTCTTCACTTTCCACACCACTATCCACTTTTAAAGAGTTTTCATTATCATTGTTCAAATTCTTTTTTATCACTGGTAAATTCACTATTAGCATGTGTTTACTTTTATCAAATTTTGCAGTACCACATTCATCATTGACTGAATAAGGCAGAGTTATATCAAGCTTATACTTGGCTGGTTTTTCTGATACCAACCTGAGATACTTCTCTTGGACATCTAAAGTGCAGTCTTTAGTAGATGACAGAAGGGGAAGATACACTTCAACAACTATATGACTTGGTATAGCACTATATTGTTTACAATCTTTATGATAAGTGTAGTCTTGGAGGTCCACATTTTTTTGTTGTTTAATGACATACTTTGGAATGGTGTAACCATTTTGAGATGAATGTGCAAAGTCTGCATTGAATATCCTTGCTTTTCTTGATGGTTTTGATGATTCTTTAGTAGTTTCAGGCTCAGATTTATTCTCAGAATAATTCCGTTGGGGATAAAGTTTCTCAATCATCTCAGGTGTCAAACTTTCAGTCTCATCCTCTCCTGGAGGTTGATAGTTAGGGTCTTCTTTTCTGATAACAGCAGGCACACTCATTCCCTTATACTGAGATTTAGGAAATCGCAAGTTGTTATTGTCTAGGTGGATATTATAAGTTTTTATCAATGCATCAAAGGCAGTTTTGTTTACTAATTCACGGAACTGTTTGTTAACCTCCGCCATGCGCACGGTGTCCGAATGGAAAACTACGTCGTAAATGATGCAACGTTGTCTGTTCTGGTCATAATCTTCCCGCGGTGGTATAATTGAATAAGGTATTTGCCAGTTCATGCCCCTCTTTCCATCAACTACTTCTACTTTATATGTCGGTTTGCCGACGTTATCATTACTACAGATGTTGATGAAGGCCTTCCTATCGCCGGCAACACTTGTTTTGATAACATAACCTCCCTTCGGATTAATGAACGTTACATCGTAGCCCCGTTCTTTCTCAAGTTGGGTCATTTCTTTCTGATAAAGTTCTTGATTCGCCGGGTCACGTATTTCGTCGCAGTACTCGTTGAGAAGATCTCGAAATTTCTTAGTCTTCATAGCATCTTGAATAGTCTCGAGGTCTTCCCTGGTGAGGCGAGATTCATCGTCACGAGGTGTTACTCCCGTTGCCATTTTGATTAGCTTTTCTTGGCAGATTTATAAATAAACACAATAAACGCATCCACAATATAATTTTCAGCTGACGATTATCGAATGATGATAAGAGTAAGCAATGTTGTTCAAGCAAAAAATCATGGAAGATATCACAGACTATACAATATTATAAACCGTACGGGTATCGAAAAGTAAACGCAATATTAAAATTACCCTCTTAGTACAGTAGTATATTAAATGAAATCATTATTACAATCAAGCTAATAGGGAAAAAATAAATTAGAAAATAATAATTATATGTGAATTTATGGAGATTGCCTGGCAGTCTAATAAATATGAAAAATTATATGTATATTTTACACCGATGATTTCGCCAGGGTATATATTATTGTGGTAGGTATAGATGTTATTCTGCATTATAATGTATTGTAGTATACCTCTGCCAACACTTCTGGAAAATTAGGACAGGTATTTATATACCTATTTGCTCACTACAAGGTAGTTAACGATGAGTGACAACACCAAATCATAGACAATTACTTTAAGAAATAAATTATGAATAATTCCTTTACTTTTATTAATATTTCATTAATTTAAAAGATATACAGCTTGATTAGAATAAATTATGAAATAAAATAATTTATAAAATCGGAAATATTTAGATAATTTGTCTGACCTTGTCATACTAAAGTATCTAGAAAAATCTTTACGGAACGAAATTACGAAATGAACAATGAACATTGATCTGTATGAAACACAGACTAATAGAGAACTAGTACGAAATGAGTAGTGTTGCCAGCAGATTTATCAAAAATAGCCGAAACCTTAGCACGAAAAGGGTTTCAGTATATTTCATTTTAGTTCTATAATTCGCTCCAATTTAGATCCTTGTCGGGCTATATCATAATAGAAAATAGGATTATTGTCAACCAAAACAATGTTTTAAATAGCTTCGCTGTCAATTCCAATTCCAATACCAATTTTGGCTAATTATGACTCCATCGGGTTAACGATGATTCTGCCAATGTCAAGAATAAAGGTGCAAAGGCCGATGAAAGGTCATAATCAAAGTTGTGTTGAAGTTGCAACACTGGAAATGAGAGATTGAGATAGACCATAGATCAAAGATAACTTTACACTTAGACTATATACCTAAAGACAGAGCCATGCCGTGGCTGCACAAGAGACAGCTATAGTTTTTATAAAGTTGTCATCCTAAAAATATTTCCCCTCAATAGGGTAAAAGGCAGACCGAGTCGTTTTACTCAGCACCACTGAAATTGATTAAACAAGTAAGAACCTTTATTATCAATAACTATATTAGGAGTAGTAAGAGTATTTCAAATAAGTAGGCCACGATAGTAAAAATATATATTTCAAAAAATCTCTTAAAGTTACAGTGGAACATGGACCGTGGTATACACGAATAATACAGGTAATGAGACAGTTAACGATATTAAAAAAGTTAATATTAAATCTACTGCCCATTTAATAGAACGAATTTAGTATATATGTTCCTAATTCTTCTTGTCTTTGTGACAGTGATTTCATAATAAAATGAATTCTCATTTCGAATATCTGAAAACGATTGCTTTGATCAGTAAAGTGATGTGGTTGTCCAGTGGAGTTTGTTCATATAACATGATCGCATAACTCTTCAGAATTTTGTGCACACACACATTTTTTTTTAATGCTACTCATTATTTCGTGTACATTATATTTTTTTGAGAAATTACATACTTCTCAAAAAATTGACACAATTAAAGTACAGCTATAATATTTTAAGGGTTTTCTCTGAAAAGAAACTATTTATTACATCAGCTGATGGATAATGTAATCCACCAACATTTCTTTTTTCAATGAACCCTGAATACTTTTATCTGAAATAATTGGTCCTTAGCAATTGTTACATTTTATAATACACATACTGGCAATAGGGTTATTGACGAAATTTCACAAAGGGCCTAAATTTAAAGAATATGGTATACATTACCTAAAAAAATATTTTGCAATTTTTTGTGTACCTATTAATTAAATAACAGCTGTTTAAAATTCAAATTTCAAAGGTCGTGCCAAAAGGCGCGATAATGACGATCGCCATTTTGTGACGTCATTACGCAACAGAACAATTGTAAACAAAGGAAATTATTTTGTAAATCATAACATTAGTGCGTAGTATACCAATACTTCGAAAATTGAACTGAAATATGAAGAAAGTGGTTGCATCTTGCTTCCCAAATATCAACAAATTCATCGATTTATTTTGTGTCATGTGTCACAGTGACTGCAAATTGACAATCAATCGTCTGAGTAGTGACGTCACGCAGTCATTGGTGTTTCGAGTCACGTGACACATAGATTAAAAATTATGAATTTGTTTATCGAGTTAAATGTATTTACGAGTTATTAATATTATTTTCAAAAATACCAAAGAGTCAAATAAAATACATTCTATCATTATAGCTAAGTTTCATATTTTATTTCCATCAGTGTCAAATACCCTATTATATATCCCGCTATGTAAATTGTAGCTTCTTTCGAAAATTTGGTCAGTGGGTCAATTGACAGAGTCATGAGTATGAGGTAAATCAACGACCTCATCTTCTGAATTTAAACTTTCTTTCATTGCCAGCAATCTCGGACTTCAATTATTGTTTTTTTTACAAACTGGTGCAGTAAGTAAAAGCTACGATGTAGCGACATGCCCGAACTAGGTTTATTCAAACCTGTGGTCCAGCCCATCACATATTAACCTTGATAGCAATAATACATATTTCTATTGTCTGGTAATTAACGAGTCAATAGATTTTACAAACTAAATTAAACAAACAAATATACAAAAAATTAATACAGGCGTGATGCTATGTAAGTATGTATAACTGTATTCCAAGAAGGGTAAGCAAAGCTGCACACCCAAATATCACCAATGATGCATAAGTTGTATGATAGTATATGCTGTTATTGTAAAGCATCAGCTTAAATAAGTATAAGCTGTTGCCTCAGTCATTAGCAGACACAATAGATTTTTATTGTTACAAAGTACAGATCTGTACGTTACTGAGCCGAAAGGTAATAAGAAAACAATACTTACATATTTGTGTTTTATTGGTGACGAATTTGCATCCAATAATACTAATTTATTTTTATATATAAAAGACTCATCACCAAAGTGTACCGAAAACATTTAAGAGTATTCTGTTGGTTGCCAATTTATCTTTCCAAAGGCATTTATCCATGGAGATCTTATATCAGCATTCGAGGGATCTCTTAAATGCGTAAAAGATATTTAAATATTAGTGTCACCTGACCCTAGTCGGGTGAATATAATTCAAACCATAGCAACACCTAACCTATTTGTAATATTGGAACATTTTGTACAAACACATTAATAATCTGAATTTCTTATGCCAAAAGCATTGCATTTCATATACCGTACCCTAATTTATCATTGATAGCGAGTTATCTTGAAATGGATTAAATTTATGACTAGTTACGAATGAAAGGTTATTCCGGTAATTTTTTCCTCACTGCCGCTTTTACAGCCTAACACACTACATCCCACCATAGCACACACACTTAGTCCAAGGAGTTTCTGTCTCTGAATACACTCACACTCTGTTATTAACTAAAAACGCACAGAAATACTAAAATTACAAACCGAACACTGAACGAAGTTTGCCAAACAACGTATTTTGACAGCTTGACAAACAACAAAAATTGGCCACGGTGACAAAGACAAAAGATACATGCTTGATGCTTCTTTTACACCAAGAAACTACATCTTGCTTTTTCACTCTAATCGTTGAAATACAAACAAGGGTCCATCTTTAGGTATATAATCTAAGCGTTTACACCAGGTTACATTCCTGAAGTTGGATAAATACAAAGCATAGATAGCATAGAATATCTATGCTTTGTATGTATGTGAAGAAAACACTAAATTACGAATGGATGGATGGGAGACGGCTTCTGACTAAATATCGAACAAACTTGCTCGCCACTTTTGGAAGGGGGGGAGGTAACACACAGGCACAAACTAACACAAACATAAAATTGATGTTGTCACACATGATTAAAATCGTGTACTTTATTAAAAATAAAAACTCATTGTAATGTGATGACACATTACAAGTTTAGTAAAGTAGTCTTCCTTTGCCGCCATTATTTAGCACACGTACATAGAGATTGTTTTCCTTACTTCTACCCTCCATACTAAATAATAGTACAAACTATGAACCATCAACAAAACTCAAAATGACGATTTTAATATTGTCATCTGTCAACTGATGCACGTCAATTTATTGACAATGTCAAATTCAAACAACACAGATAACATGTGGATTTGTAGAATTTATATTGTAATGCCGATTATTTATTTTTTGTAGACACAAACTGCGATTTCGGATCAATTTCTCAATCAATCTATTAAATCCAACCGAGAAGAATATTGTGCTAATAGTAAACGTAACTACAGACATGGCAAGAAGCATTAATAGACTAATCTTGCAAACGTTAGTCCGGCAACAACCGGTGCATCATATTTCAGTCAGGCTTTATGCAAGGTGGACGCATAGGTCCCCAGCGAAGGTTATATTGCCCTTTGAAGCTAAGACTAATAATAATCTTAAAAAAGAGAAAATTATAGATCTAGGCCCTGCTATTTTTAACAAACCTCAACTACAACAAGGTAATAAATCTGAAAAAAATAATGTTGAAGATCAGCAAACAGAATCATCTTTGTCGCCTGAAAAAACTAAACAAATCAAGCAAAAACGAGAAGAGAAGCTAAAAAGGCACAAGTTTTATCTAAGCCAACAGAAAGTTTTTGATGATAATGGTGAAATTCTCTATGAAAAATTGAAAGAGAACGATGGAAGAATAAGGCAAGTAATTTCAACCTATTTCTTAACCTCCACATAACCATTCCTGTTTGGTTGAATTGTTAAAATTATTGCTTTCTGTACTTTTAAATTGCAGTTCGCTGTTAGTTAAACTGAAGTCAAAAAAAGAGAGACTGCGGTCAGGACATACCCTGGTGGAAGGTTGGAGACTGATAGTGGATGGATTGGAAGCCAAATGTTCGTTAAAGTATGTTATATTCAGCAGAACTGAAGAATTGAATAATTTGAGACCATTCTTGCCAAAAACTGGGGTTAAGCTTTTTAAAGTAGCCTATAAACAAATGCAACTCTGGTCTGATGTTGAAACTAGCCCTGGTATATTCGGTAAGTCATAAGCATACTAGTTAAAATTAACATTATTTCAAGTTGTAAAATATTTATTTATAATTAACCTTCTTTATGTAGGAGAAAACTTGCAATAAACTGGCTAAGCCCTGGAAGGTAAAAAAAAAAAGAAAATCATGCTCATGTTATGCTGGAACCAATTGGCTCCAGTGAGGCTTGATCAGTTAAATATATTTACATTATCATTCAACCTGGAAATTAAATATGGGCTTAGCTACCTCCAGTCCCCTGTTTCCATTATACTTACATAATATTTATTGTAGGTGTGTTTGAAACTCCAACTGCAGAAAATGTGAAAAGTTTATCAAGGCCTCTACCTCTCCATTTTATATGTGATAACATTAGAGAACCTGGAAACTTGGGGGCCATACTCCGAGTGGCTGTTGGTGCTGGTTGTGAGAAAGTGATACTCTCAAAAGGTACCATCGCCTTTATTATATTAAGATAAAAAAAAAGCATTTAATCTTTATTTATTAAAAATTAATTGTGTTTATTTCAAATCAATTAGCAGACTAATGAATTGTATTATTATTCTATTTCGAAAAATGATTTTTGCTTATTGTCTTATAAACAATGCTCATTATGACCTAATATAGAACATAATAAACAAACATAAATTTTTCAGGATGTGTTGATGTTTGGGACCCAAAAGTAATAAGAAGTGCAGCGGGGGCACACTTCAGGCTTCCAGTTTACCAATCAGTAGACTGGACTGAAATGCCAAACCACTTGGAACCAACCACATCAGTATTTATTGCTGATAGCAACACCACATCCATAGATGATGATGCTTCAGAAGAAAATAATAATGAAAGAAATGAAATGCCAGTATTGCCATACTATGGTGTAAAGTTCCCGTCTTATAAACATACAACTTTAATTATAGGCGGGGAAACAGAAGGGATAAGTGATGATAGTTATGAGTGAGTTCATGTTTATTATATTACAATATAATGAAATATACTTTTCCTATGATGCTACTCCATTAATGATTATTAAGTCATGTCAAATAAATGTAAAAACTCTTAAGAAAAACTTTCATTTTGAACCACTCTTGGACTTTCAGGCTAGCGGCAAGTAAAAATGGTGTAAGGTTAAATATTCCTTTACAAAGGGGAGTAGACAGCTTGAACACAGGAATGGCGACCGCTGTCATAGCATTTGAAATCAGAAAGCAGCTTATAAAAGCGTGGACTCAAGAAAAACTTGCAAGGCAAATATCATATACCACTTAAGTTCTTTTTGTGTGAGTTGTTAGTTGGTAATAAGTAGAATAGTATGTATTCATTGTTAATAATTATAACAATTTTAAAAGAAAATCAGGTATTTCATTCTTTGTCTAGCATATTTTAGATGTAGTTGTAGTGTAGTTGGTTATTTGTATACATATAAATTATTTATAATTAACATTTGGCTGTTAGTACTTGGTACATGAATTAACTGGTTACATTAATCAATCAGTTATAATTCGATTTATTCATGAAATTACATATAAATTATATTTTTAACTATGAATCAATTACAAAAAAAAAATACATTTAAAAATATAAAATATAGCAAACCGCCGGCATCGGGAACAAGGTCCAAGCTACCGGTGGTTAGGGCCCCAGAGAGAGGAACCTCCTCACAATGCGTGCCGTGTCGAGGAGTACCACTTTCTGTATCAGGCCCTTGACCCAGCCGTCTAACGAGAGTCTCTTAAGGTGTTGGTCAAGACTTTTCGCTATCAGTCCGTTGGTCGTCACGACTATCGGCACAACGATTGCCGAATCCACGTCCCACATGTCGACAACCTCGTGAGCTAAATCAACATATTTTATTTGTTCGTCTTTTTCAGCTTTCACGAGGTTCTCGTCATGAGGGACAGTTATACTTATTATTAACCTTTTAATCTGTTGACTCGCTAATTAACAGATACAATAGAAATATTATTGTTATCAATTACAATTTTGTATAAATTAACTAAATCATTTTGAATTAAAGTGCATTCTAGATCATATCATATTATGGTGTTTTCCTGGCGCAATAAAGATATGGACACGACACTTAGCATCACGGCGCTTCCATCAGTTTTCGGAAGCAACAACAAACCATAAATTACCAACATCTATCTCATTAGTAGACCGCACTTGAGGTTGGAAGTCAAACTATCAGACCGCATATGAAACAATATACTGCTCTCCAAAACCCAAATCGCCGACGTTGGTCATAAAGCCGCAAAACTAAGGAAATACAAAACAAATATAAATAAATGAACTGTATAAAACAAATATTAATAATCAAATTTTTATATTTCGATTGATAGAAATAATTGAGTTGTCAAAACGTAATGCAATATTGATTTTATTTTATTATTTAAAGAATACTTACAGTTATATAGTTGACAATGCAAATATACAGGAAGTAGAAGGCCAATTACAAGTTTTCACATAAAGTTAATTAAGTAAGTCAAGTCAAGTCAAATATATATTTGCATAAAACATGGTATACATGGTGTTACAATAATTATAAAAGAGCTAACATGTTTTGCCAAAATTGTACATACTCGTAGCATGCAAATCTTCCATTTAGTTCTAACATGAGATTTTCTTGTACATAAATTCTTTAAAACTATAGAAATTATTAGTATTCAACCAGTCAAACAATTTATTCTTAAATAAATTAGTGTTTAATTTTTTTATGTTACTCGGTATCTTATTATATATACGAACACAATTACATAAGCAGCTTTTATTATATTTAGTAAGCTTCGGAAGATCATTCAGAATGAGTCTATGTGGATCACGCCGGTTCCGAGGATTAATATCATTGGCTGATTTAAACAAAGCTTTATGTTTATTAACAAACATGCATATTTCATAAATATAAAGTGACGGCAACGGTAACAAACCTAGTTCTTTAAATATAGGTTGACACGATTCCTCCGGATGCATCCCGTACATTGCCCTTATGCACTTTTTTTGAGCAACAAATGCTCGGTTTATATCTGTGCTATTTCCCCATATCCGATATAGATATTCCATATACGCGTGATAGGTCATGATAGCTGTTTTTAAGTTTGTTACATTTTTTATTTGTTTAAGAGCATAAACAAACTTATTTATTCTCTTTGAAGCATTATCTACATGCTCTTTCCAGTTTAAATCCTCATCAATAATTACGCCTAGAAATTTTGTTTGTGCTACTTCTTTAATTTTTGATATGTTTAGTTTAATATTATATTTAGGATTATTACATTTATTAAAATTGATATATACGGATTTATAAAGATTTATTTTTAAATTATTTATGTCAAGCCATTGTATTAATTTATTTATAGTAAAAATACTATGAAGATATTCGGATAGACAGTGATAAGTATTAAATGATCAAAATATGTAGATATTTTAATATAAAGTAAGCAGTACAACATCAAAAGAGTCTCAGTGAATGCCCTAGAAATATGATGTCAAAATCAAAGAAATGAGTAGTTTTTTTTTAATTTTTGGCTAGTAGTACTAAACAAATCAAGATCGATTTCCCGACACTCCATATTAAATGTACGACACGCCCTTACAAGATATGAGTTTTGTCAGTATGAAGGAGATGCGATCTCCTAAGAAATGCAGACAGCACACGAAGTCCGATCTTGCTAATCACCTCAGGGACGTCTGACAATCCGTTCATAGCACTAAATAGGAACGACAGATCTACAAATTTTCGACGCTCGTAATGCGAATGAATATAAAATTTCTTACACCGACTTATGTAGTTAGACAGATAGGTATTTGAACGGTATTGAGACCTTAGAAATCGCGTTTGAATGCTTTCGAGGCTTTTTCGAGGCGATTAATATGCACATTATAATTTGGGTCCCAAACTTGTGAAGCATATTCAAGATAGCTACGGGCAAACGCATAGTATAGAATTTTCAATGGTTTGACGTTCTTAAAATCAGAGGAGATCCTAAATATAAAACCTAGTTTAGAACCGGTCTAGATCACCTGTAGAAGGAGTGCCCCATCAATGATTGCAACTTGCCTCAGAATCTTCATATCATCCGCATACAATAAAATTTTAGAACTTATGAAACATGAGACAATGTAATTTATAAAAATATTAAATAAAAGAGGTCCTAACAAAGAAGCTTGGGGAACTCCAGAAGGTATATACACCGTCCTTGACGTAAAACCATTGGGAATCACCGTCTGGCACATATTTTCGACACATGATCATCTACACAAGTTTTCCCTAACACCAACCAATAACAGTTTACGCAATAACAGTGCATGATCAGTTTCATCAAAACATTTGCAGAAGTGGAGTTGCACTTGATTCATAAGTGGACACAATTTGTGATTGTTGCATGAGCTGCATTTGCGTACCTATTCGCTATCTCGGTTGCCAAACGAATTGATGGACACTTTGTAGTACATTGCGTCGTGTATTACAGCTTGTCTATGATGAGCAACAATAGTAAAAACTTACGACGCAATGTACTACAAAGTGTCCATCAATTCGGTTGGCAACCGAGATAGCGAATAGGTACGCAGGTTGTTAGTCCAGCTAGTCCCACACATTTCTCATAGCCCTGCTGCGATCGTCGCCAGTCCTCTGCTTCATGCACTTGTTCAGTCTTAAAGCTATACGTCCGATTTTTCTGACAAGGTCTGTTTACTGACCTTATTATGTAGTAACTAGCTATGCTCCGCAATTTCTCCTGTATAAATACATTCTTCTCCTGTAAAAATATCTTATGTCCTATTCGACCACCTAAAGTAACTGAGTACCTACCAAATTTCATCGAAATCCGTTCATTTGGTAGTTTTTGCGTGATTGATGGACTAAAAAACACTGAGATTGGTCTATGAGGTTGTGAACAGCTTTAAAAAGAAGGAGATTTCCTTTCAATTACCTATACCCTGAGGATTGTGAAAGTATGTCTGTTGCCCTTGCGTTGACCTCGGTAAACATTGATAAAACAACCGAGGTCAAGGCACTCAAAGTATCGCCAAGGTCTTTCAGGAGTCCTAGAGTTAGAGGGCAAAGACGAGTAATTTAAAGTTTCACCTTATGGTACCTTTACCAAACATCTCAAAAGTAATTTTCTTTCACGCAACTTTAAAATCCCTACGGATAAACTAGAAGCAACAGAGTGTTCTGTAGATACGAGTATACCGAATATGTTTGCAACTAATGACACGGCAGCGCCACCTTGTTATTACGGATGAAACTATCTAATGTCTTGTTAAGCCTTCGTATGACCGCAAGTATCCATCCAACAATAGGGGGAACTTTTTGGAGAAGGTATCGAAATATCAAAACAATCTTACAGTCCAACTTCTTAAAACACTACATTCTGGACAAAACATACTTAATTAACTGGATCAGCTATATTTTTAGTTTAGGAAAACTGTCAAATAAATTAAAAGCGTTGTTGTCCGAACTTCGAACGCCGTGGGTTCACAAATTCATTAACACACAAAGAGGGAGGTAACAAATAAACTAAGTGATAGTAAGTATAGATAGTCTAGTAGGCAGTCCTACTATTGTGTATTTAACACAACAGCAGAACTTTCCATAAAGAACTTACGTAGATACTAATTTGTCAAAATTAGGAAAACTGTATTATGAATACTGTCGAGTAACAGTGTAGTAACATTTTATCGTTACCAGTTTGGAATTCATTGAGAAGCGGTTGGACGAAATTTTCGAATACTGCTGTCCTTAATTCTGATTGTTTACAAAATGTCTAACAAATTAACATAAATCATTGCTAAATCTATCTAAAGACTGTAGTAAACACTTTAAGTAGAGAAAAAAAAACTATGTAAAAAAAATTTTACTCAAATTTAGTAGACTCCAGCCATAAGTAATACTATCGTCTGAATAGTAAATGGAGAAGCGGTTAGCATGATAAACTCTGTCTACTTTATAGGACATAGCTTATGTCATCCTTGAGTGCCACTACATCCCAAGTTAATTCGCTTTGCGGCCGTCTACTCGTTGCCAACTTAGTTTGACGTCATCGACTGCGTACATAGGCTGCAGTCCAACTAGGTTGTGGCCCAGACTATATCAATCACAACCTTTTTATTATGCATTTGTGACGATTGGAGATTTTATTTAAATATACAAGATACATATTTTATTCTACTCTTAAGTCTTGTTTTGTGGATGGAGCATGATTTTGGCTAACCAAGCTTTATTTTAATTGCTAAGAAATCAAAGCAAACTATTCCCGTATAATCAATATAACTGAAATATTTTTTGCAGACTAGCCCATTTCTTCGTACAGGCGATAAATATTAATGAGTTTTATTATACTCGTATCGGGATTGAGCTTAGTCTTACCAATATCTTTATCAAACATATTATGAAAACTTGAATTATTTTTTCTCTGCGCTGGCTTTATAATATGGTTAAATAAAATAATAACTTCATCGTTTAGAGCGCCTGGGATTGAAATCGTCTCAACTGTAACCTAGGTAGCGTTAATGTAGCCAGGGTAACTGATAATTTGCTCTAAAAGTAATTCAAAAGTGGATTGCTTGTAAATATCAGGTGCGCTTATTTCATGGACCATAGACGTGGCCTATCTCAATCGGAGGGATGGAATTAGGGAATTTTTCAAAGGAGAATTCGTAGTACCTAGTTAAGGATGTTAAATGTAGGAAGGAGGCGTCGTCGTCGGTCAATACTGGAGGTGGTGCGGAGCGGGCGCGGTGCGCAGGCGTGGTCCCCCGGCCCCGCGGCCGCCGCCGCCGGCCCACTCACGCAACTCGCGAGTCAGCCGCCGTGCGCTGCGATCGCGCGCGAGAGAGCTTTTGTCGCCGCTCTAGCCATGTGTGATGTTTTCATCACAGAAGGGATTGTCGTCTAGTTTCCACACTCGGAATTTTGCAAGATGAATGAGTAAGTCACTGGAAGACAGCGGTAAGCACGAGACAGTTCCGTTTGCTTCTCAGAAGGACTTGAAGCTTTCGCCGAGTGTCTAGTTTTTCTCATAAGCTCGTGGCCGTTGACACTGCAGCGTGCGGATCCCGCAGTGCGCGAGTGTGTGGTTAATTGGCGAACATAATAGACGAAGACGTCAGCTGAGTCGCGTAAACATTGCCTTCATAGTTGGCTGATGGAACTGTTGACGATGGCTCCGGTAAACACACGCGCGTAAACGTTCCACGCTGTTCCTGTAAGCATTTCGTCATGCGGCGCCTAATCCTGCTGTTCCTACTAACAGGTAAGAAGGCATGCTTCTTGTTTAATTCAATATTCAATTGTTTTGTTTTATTAGTTTATTACCATTAGGGTTGAATATTCTTTCACTTTATTGGCATAACTTGTATTTTGTACTTTATTTAAATTTTGTTTATCATTATTTATTAGTGTTTTGTATTGACTTATATGCCAGTATATATCTACTTATTTATTTTCTTTTTTAGTATGTTTATTTCGTAATTATTCTTAAGTTATAGGCTTATCAATACCATAGCTTGCGGTTCTTATGCTTATTTTGTAGATATCTACTTACCTCTACCTATCCTTTAGCAACACCGAGCATCAGAATACAGCCATTACCACTGTATTTGGTATAATATGGTTTCAAAAATAAGTTGTAATTTAGCCAAGGGACCCTCATTCCGGGCAATTCAGGGAACAAATGGGACCGCTTGAGAAAGAGCACTTTTTGTGTCCGCCAATCTTATTTCTGGGAACAATTATGGCTGTTTTTATGTCAATAGGTTTTTGTTAATTACTTCCTTCTTATTTTAATCCTACAATAGGGCTTAATATTCAGTTTTAACCTTTAGCTGTGTAGTGTTACTGCATGTTAGATACCCAAGCCACTCGGTCATGATTTCTTAAGCATTTGAATAAAAGAATACCATCGCACCATGATCGGAGAGATAGTATTATTATTGAAAGCGCACCTATTGTTAAATGGACATCTGCCGGTAACATCAATGAGAATTTTATTGCGTTATATTAATTGTGAGACAGCATAATAAATATCTTTACGATCAAATACCATCGTCATAAAATGTACATATTCGGTTAATTTGTTAAGAGCAACCACATTTTCAGACATGAATCATAATGCGTGTTTAAGCTCTGAACATGTCTAAGAAATCTGTCGTTCGTCTTTCGGTATTATTTCGTATAGGCATTTGAGATATTTGTAATATAATCCTATAGATACAGCTGGGATCTAAGTCCTTATTTATAAGCTATAGCAGCTGGCGACAGGTGTTCAACGCAGGTAGACGTCGGCGTTTGGCCGACGGACGGGTTTGCTTTTGTTAAAATAAAATCGCTCAAGCACTGGACTAAATATCAGCACGAATATTCGTAAAAATCATGGATCTGCAGTAATATTTTTCTGTTTGAACGTAAACGTACATATTTGCCGATCCTAAACTACAAGCAAATTTGGACCAATTTTGATATTGTTACGGTTTAGAACAGAACGTTTTTAAATATAGTTTTTACTGTATTTCTAACTTTCTATTAAAAAATTTATGACTAGAAGTCAAGACATCAAAAGTAGATGGAATATAAAGTAGGTATGAATAAGCATTCACTTGTGAACCTTAAGAAAATTCTCCTGCAATGAGATTGAAAGGACACGCTTAAATTGCATGCCATTCATGGATGTAAAATCTAGAAACAAGGTAAAGATTATAAAAGAACTATCTATATATATATATAGATATAATAACGGTTATGAACAAGAAACTGTTAGATTAGAAAGAATATACACAACATTCAATTGCGAATGTTTTCAAAAAAGGTCAGGTCAGGAGCCATTTAAATCGAGGAGCATACATGAAGAGGTTAATTAACATAGATGAAGCGAAAGACGTGTATCAGAATCATAGCAAATGAAAATAGATAGTCTCCGCCTACCCCAACGGACAACAGGCGTGATTGTATGTATGTACGTATATTATAATACTTAATCGACCTCTGTTATGCTGGGTTTTTGAGAAATGAAAGGTCTTTTGAGAACTTCTCGTCTACTATCCCTGAAGGAAGCTATCATTGAAAGCTTTTGCTCTCAAACAATTTGTTCCAAACACCATTTCAAACAGAATACCTATGATAAATTGAAAAGTTTCTTACGCGGAAAAATAAGAAAACTTGGAAAAAGTCGGGTCGTCCCCTCATCAATCTACTGTTAGGTGTATTGAATCCACTATGGCTTGACTACGTCCCGATGTAACTGACAACCTTTAAAGTGCGTCGTAAAACTTTTTCATCAAACCATTGACTTTTTTCATTGTAAAGACATTAAACTTGCTTACTTAGGTAAAAGTTTTGCTATTCACAAGAGAGTGCTATCTTTGGAGGGTTCTCTCAGTGATTCACCATTTTCTATGCACATATTGTGTGCCAGAGGACAAACCGTCGGGGCTTGTCAATAAGCGACTGTCATAAATATTGAGTCTTTAGTGAATATCAATAGAAAGAAACACAATTACATAGTATCACGCCTGTATTCTTCGAAGGGGTAGGCAGGGGGGTACACAGTTGTGCACCTACCAAATGCTGATATTAAGTTCTCTGTAACCGGAACCTCTGGACCCGGGAATCACACCCAGGACCTCATGATCAGCAGTCGCGTTTGGCGCCACTAGACCAACGAGGCAGTCAATTATAATAAAAATAACAAAAACAAACACGAACGGAAACGGACGTAAATCAGGCGCAGCACTGCTATCCCATATTTAATATTTCTCATGGATAACCAATTATAAGTAAATCCCATAACATTGCAGTCATCATCATTCTAGCAATCTTCATTGTAATGAAGTAAAACGATGCAGTTTTGTACAAAAATAAATAATGGGACGTAGTACTCTATCTTTCAAAAAGCACCCGTTTTTTTGTTCTCTTTGAGCGGATACGGACTGCACCTGGCTTGCGCTCATTTTTTTTTTCAATGTATTCTACATTAACAATTTATTTTAGTATTATAACTTTAAAACGTGTTTAGTAAAAGCACATTAACGTTAGATCTGCAGTTTGTTTATAAGGACAGTGTAAAATCAATAATTCAACAGAAAGTTTTGGTCATATTACGATTTATGAATTATGATGGGATATTCGCTTCCAGCCGTGACCATCTTTACTGATTCTTATTGATCAATCACTATTGGATTACGAATAACGACCACATTATCATGGGCATGGATGTATGAGCTTGTTTGGGAACTAACATCTGGTATGGTTATAATAGTAGATAAAAACGTGTCCTTTCGTGAAAAATGCTCGAACAAAAGTAGTATTTAATATCTTTACGGACTTATTATTGTAGTGTGTGTATTCTTTAATCACATTCATCGTATTCTTTAATCGCACTGTTTTCTTCAAATCTAGCGATACCAGCAGGTTATTGCCTAATAATTGTATTAATTAGCAGATTATATTCATATTTTGTAAAGGACTACCTAAATCGATTTGCAGCGTGCAATTATCGAAAGGTAAAGTTTGTCTATCGGCTTTTTGTTTGTGTCTATTTTGGGGTGTTGACAGAGCAGACATAATCAAGACGGGTACAGAAGTCGATAAGTGGCCAGTGCCGGCTTCCATCGTTTCATCTCAGTGGTGTGTATGTTTACACTCGACGGGCTGCGTCCGCGCGGCGTCTGTGGCTGCGCCCGCGCACTCCGGTAACACGGGGGTCGGGTCGTGCACTCGTGTGAATTTTATTTATGTTCATTTACTGTTCACTATCAATTTTTTATATTGAACATCTGCTACGAAGATGTTCTCATAGTTCGATTTGTCTATTTCCGAAAGAGTACCTACCTAAATATAGTTTTTGACAATGCTTTGATTTAGTTTAAAAATATTTAAAGAAAATGTTATCCTACACTAATGAGAACGAATAAATCTTTGAAAAGCATTAACGCATGGAAAATATCGTGTCGTGAGCATGATTCGAACCTGCGCCTCCCGGTTAAATACCAGTAAAGTGACTGAATAGATGATAATGACGTCACTAACAGACGTATTAAAATGTGGAAGAAGAATTCGTGGTAGGGAGCAGAGGTTGAGATGGCTTAGCGCCTGGAGTATTTATCCGGGAGGTGCAGGTTCAAATCACGCTCACTACCATATTTCACAGAAAACTTTAGCTACAAAACATTTTGTAAAAACCTCTCTCAATTAAAAACTAATATTAAAAATGACTTTTTAACGTTTTGTCATTCGAACCACAGTTACTGGCTCAGAATCCGTTTGTTACTACTTTAGTGAACATCTTCGTAAGAATGTGATTTCCCAGGTGCAATTTGGGCAGCTTTAAATTTCCCCGAAGAGTCCGGAGCGACCCGCAATGCCTAATCTCTAGTATAAATAAACTTATTACAAAAGTTTCCTCATTTGCCGCTTATGTTAAGACGGAGCACAACGGAATGTTTGTATAAACTTGAAATGAATTTGCTTTCCCTAAATCTCAATAATGAGCAAATGCGTTGCGGCAGTTAGTCATAATTCTTAATCCGTTCATAAAGTGGCATAAATTAGTATTCGGAATTTATATTAGTACTTTATATCTTGATTATTCTTACTAGGAAATACTAGTGCCATATGAACGCTGAAATTCTTTTGCTTTCAACACAGTAACAAGCAGTGCGCAGGTTATTTCCCCAGCGGCCTGAAGATAGATCTCCAAACTGCTTCGTGTTATAACATCTAACTATTCACAACAGAGTTAGCAATTAATCCACTATCAATCGAATCTTATTCTCCTTGGGGATATTATGCTTGTTAAAATAATACTGCTGACGGGCAATGAGTAGTTTGTTGAAGATCTTATTTAGCTTTGGCAGCGCAATATATTGCTAAAATCGTGGTTCTGTTATCTTCAATTGGGATATTGCCTTGCATGGTTCTACATCTTACGATATTGATAAGTTAACCTAATGTAATGTAATAATCACATGCTAGTTGTGCAAAGTCCAAAAACTTAAAGCAGGGTTTGTCAGCAAAATCTCAAAAGCAGCTGGAGGAATTACCATGACCATGATCGATGCGTATCTATTATATTGATAAATTTATGATCGCGTGAAAAAACTATTTCGTATTATTTTATGGTCGTATCATAAAATAATACGAAATAGTTTTATAATAAATAGTTTTAAAATAGTTATTAAATAGTTTTGACTGAGTTGATAATTTTTTTAGATTTTTGTTATGCTATATTGCTATTACCCGTTTAAAACACTCTTATGTTAGCACGTCAAAAATTTAAAACCAAATATTTTATGCTTCTGTACAGTAGGAGTACCTACTTAAACGTAAATACATATGAAGACAAAATAATATTTACTCTCATAAATAGAGAATGAGGGTAGCGAGTATGGAACAAAAGACTGCAGACTATAATTATCGACCTTGAAGAGCACAAGGGTGCCTGCGCAAGGCGGCACGTGCGTGAAGTAAAACGATAATGATAGAGTGGCCAGAGGGGAGGCATAATCAACTGAATAACTAATTCAAGTCATTGCGCTTAACTTCAAATAATAGACCTTTTTGTGCCACCCTTTACTCTCAATGCTAAGTTGAGGGTCATTTAAAAAATATTTTAGTAAAAATATTTTGAAATGCTTTTCAACAGCATTGTGCATTTAAATATTCATAGTCATTTGCAAGTCTTCATGATGCTCAACATCTATTAAAAATCCATTAATGTGCGAAGTGAAGAGACAGCAGCAAAGAAATATTAATTTCAACTCCTGAGAATAGCTGCAAAAATAAACGGAAGATTATCTTCCGCAGATGAAACGTAAATTGAATAGACAATGAATGAAAGTGAAGTCATAACAATAATGCAGATGCTCTTGATGGCCTCTCAACCAGCAATATGACCTTATAATCAGGCAATCCTAGAACTGGGCCGCAATATCTGCTCGTTTGTTAAGTAAGGAATGAGTGAGCCGCTGTTTCGTTTCACGTTTATTGATAAAATTATATCTTTGTTATTAATTTATCAGCAATGGAATTTGAACGTCTCTTATTTTATTATACATTATTGTACACTGAACTATAACGTACTTGTACCATCGGTGGATTACAAACCTGTTTTGTTTGTACTTACAAACGTGATGAAGGGGATTAACCCTTCCTGTATTTCGCGACATTCAAGTTCATGGTCATTTTATTGTGCAATTATGGGCATTTGTAAGTAGAGTGAAGGGATCGAGGTGTAAGGATCAAAAATATAATGTTCCACATAATTGGGTCAGAGAGGTGTAGGACGAGATCATGGTGGTAGGGGGAGGTGCGAGCGTTATTCCACGTTGCGTACGAATGGCTATATTATTGCCCGCTATATTACAACACCACATTCCGTGCTTGAAAATTTATGGTAATGTTACTCACGACCCCTTTGGCTAAAGAAACTTGGCTACGTTTTGATTTTCATCTGCTTCGTATAGTAGCGTATTGAACGTTGAAGCAATTTCAAATATCAGTTCTTAGTGTTAGGACAAAATAAATATTCTCAAATAACTTTAAAAAAAAACTTAGTTGCATTTTCGCAACCGCCTTGGCGGCCCTTTTTGATAACATTCTAAACTACAAATCGATAATGAATACGCAGTACGCAAGGAAAAAATAACTTGAAGGGTCGTAGATGGTAATAAAATTTGATTAGAGTTTGATCATAAATCTTTTTTTTTTCATTATCTCGGCTGACGTCGCGCGACGGTTGGCCCGTCCGCGCAGGGAGAGAGCGCCCAAATCCCCCATGTTTTGACATACATACCCGCTGTATTTATGACATAAAACGCGCTTATACCGATCTGACATGAGATTTATGAAGTCCGCATGTGTGCTTAGGAGATTGAATTGCTTTTACGCAATGGTAATCAATGTTTTGCTTTTTATAATCCAACCTTCATTTGTTTAATCCGGTTAAAACATGAATGACAACTATTCATTATACCTAGTTCTTAAGATTTCACGTGTTTTCTAATTTCACATATGTACTTAGTTTGTGGAATTATATTATTATATCGTCCCTGATAAAGTTTTGAGTTATAGAGTAGACTACCATCTGAAAAAGCAGACGAATTAATCAGAACAAGCAAGGTTTTTGCAGTCACTTCATAACCAAACAGACATTCATTTCATTGTTTAATTTAGATCAATTAGTATTTCTGAGTAAAATGCGAGATGGCGTCATTGTCTCGTTTCAAACGTCGGTAGGTACTTATCTAATATAAGTACATCTTTGAAATCGGGCATTATTTTATTTCCGAATCTATTGATGATATTGCCTACTTGTTGTGTGGCTTCCTAATGGTAAAATTTTGTAGCATACAACTGGCTCCGTTCCCCATCGTTCCAAAAATAACGGACCCCGTACCCGCGTCTCTATAAAATCAGTCTGTGACTTACTTAGAGTGACATGTGGGACCCATGAGTCATCTTCTGGGAGATCCATTAGTTACAATTTGCCGACTCATGCGGCTTTTTGAGGGCGCCTCTTATGCCAAATGCTGAATGACGTAACAATTTTTTGCTGCGATGTGTTTTTATTACATTGGATTTGTTAAAGCTACAATATTTAACTTTTAATAAAAACGGTCGGGGTCATTAAAACAATACAGAAAACATATAACAATTAAGTGACACGTTGACGTGACCTATAGGTTCTGAGGTTAGTTATAGCAGTTATAATCGATCTTTACCAGCGCTATAAAAGCTTTAAGAATGCTTATAAACTCTAACTCCGATAGCCTTATCGTAAAACAATCTTGCGCTTTCGCGTCACAAGTCACAACTAACATCCTGGTTACAAGTAAAATTAATGACTCTGCCATGGCGATTATTTATTTTCATGAAAGTTAAAATATTTGGAGGCAGATAAGATCTAGTAAGCGATTAGATTCCCATGTCTTACTTCCGGGCCGACAGGCGAGTGCGGGCAGCGGTCACTGCCGGATGACTCCGAACATGGAAAGCATTTTAAGCGGTTGTCCTATAATGCGGCGCGAGCTATTGTTATATTTTATTTTAGGCACGATGTATTGATTCTTTGTTCCACTGGTGACTCGCTTTATATGATATCCGGCGCTTATATTTTTGCTTAATGGTCGTCTTCTAAATTGTATTAACAGCAAATCGAATTAATGGGGAGTGGGGACTGTCGTGTAAAATGGAACATTAAACGTTTCTAAGAAACAATTTTATTATTTTGTAAGTTCTTCGCTCACATTCATCGTATTACATATATTATTGAATATTCCACGAGTAGCGTGATTCCCAGCCGAGTACACCTATACTGCGAACGGTTTGCGGCTCACGAAGCCACATAATGCAGCACCTACGTAACGGACCGGCTATCCGATACAACTCAAATCAAATGAAACTTGAAGCTCGCTAACGTCCAGTTCTCTTACAAATGGATTTTCAATACCTAGGTAATACCTATGTAGAAGGATACGGTATTTGCGGTATATCCGTTACTATTTTACTAGATATTATATTGATACAGAGAATATTATGTTCTCTGCATGTTTACAGTTTTGAAACTCAATTCGTATTCGAATTGTTTCTCTTTCAGAATTAGGTATTATTGAAAACCTGTTTTATTTTTCGTTCATCCAAACGAGACTCGTAAAACGTTAATGCCATTTTATTGGCAAAATGAACCAGGACGCGAAGAGTGCAAGACGCGCGAAGTGTCATGGACACTGGAATCATTTGCTACACATTGTCACAGAATGTCACAGGCGGTGGCGCCATTCGGGGGATTAAACGTGTGGCTCCCCCTTCGGCGTGTGTTCGGGGATTATTTTTTTGGAATCAGATTCCTAATGTGTCTGGAGTTTTTATCGCAAGCATCTTATCCATTAGCTTTAAGTTATTAAGCTTGGCATACGACTAGATGTTATGTTATGAAATATTCAATAATATTTTTCAGGTTTTAAAATAAAACAGGCGGACGCAAAGGCTCAATTTCACTGGCACAAAGCTTTGACTAGAGTTATGAGTAAACCTACGTATATTTTGTGGAACCGAAAAAGCCTCTGATCTCATCGATGACTCTACATATTATTAATCTGCCTTGTTACAGTCTCATTATCCTGCATCCCTATAAAGTTTTATTAAAGAAATAAATAAAAAAGCACATTTCAAATTGTTATTAAAACGTAATGACTATTTCTTTGCGTTATCGCCAGAGCTTCTATTAATTACAAACTCCGGTATCATTTCCAAGAAAAGTTGTGGTGCCAGTTGATAAGTAGTGCCTACATCTACGTATAAAGTTGATACGTATAGTACCTACAAAGAAATAAGGGTCGGAAGCCCTTGGGCTCTAAGTAGCACGTAATAGCTTATTTCCCCGTGGCTGACTTACAATTTGTGCAGAATCGGCACGGCAGACTAACAAAATCATTGTAGACTCTCCCACAAGTGTGTCTATATGAGTGCACCCTAGTTTGTCGCGTCGGGACCAGATTAAACTGTCTAACTGACGTAATTTCGTGCCATGTATGGGCATCTGCGTCCTCAAGAGTACAGGGGTCGCTGCCCCACCCCAACTTGTTTATCTGGCTATCGATCCAGCCGACGTCATCGCGAATTGGTCTAATTTGTGAATCGTGGAACTTTAGTGCTTATTCGTTGTTGATTTCTTTTTTTGCTTTATGACTCGATGCACCCTTATTTTTGATATATAATCGGTACTAAAGTTAGTAGGTTCACATTTAGACTATCACGTTTACAACTCACGTCTAATAAATACGCGGTTCGGTTTTTAAAACAGACCTATTTGGAGGATTATCGTGTTATCTACATGCAGAGAGGCCATGTGACCTCTGAATTCTGATCCTGTTTTGTCGATACTGTGTACTCCCCACAGAACACCCTTTTCCTGTTAATCTTTCCCCAAGGATTAGACTTACATACTTTGGAATAGCGATTCTCATTTATTTATAGGTTGGTTCAGTTTCTATGTCTATTTTTGTGCTCTTTAATAGAACTTTGTGTATAATGTACCTACTCTTCTTATTTCTAATATTTTCCAAATTGGTTTAGTAGGCATTAGAATTGAATTTTGATTAAAATTCATTTCAAGTAACAGTCCCATAGATCTTCTGGAAAATAGATAATTTAAGAATGTTGATGGGTAAGTAGGTACATTACTTTGTCTAGGAATCTTGAGGGCTACTGTTTTAACATCGAAGACTTTTTGACGCAGCTGTTTGTGTATGATGAAAAAAATAACCTGACACGTGCCAGTCTGTCTCGCGCACCGAGGGTTCCGTAACTAACATGATTGAAATGTATAAACTATGAAACCAAAATTGCCCGAACGATAAGAAAAGCCGTATTGAAACGCAAAAGTGCATTTGAAAAAATATCTTCTTTACAACAATATACGTCACAGTCAATTCTCCAACTACAAATTTCTGTCATATAACTACAATTTTACGATTATCGGATTTTTTCCTTTACTTGTGCTGCGAGACTGCATCATACCAAACTTCACGAGTCCAGTGTACCTATTCGCTATCTCGGTTGCCAACCGAATTGATGGACACTTTGTAGTACATTATAATAAAACAACTTTTAACCGGATTAATCGCGTGTATTATTGTTTTTTTGTTTTTCCTGACGTTTCGAACACTTTGCAGCGTTCGTGGTCGCGTGCGACCATAATACACGCGATTAGTCCGGTTAAAAGTTGTTTTATTATAATGTGTAGTGATCGCGCAAACCTAAGACTTTGTAGTACATTGCGTCGTGTGTTACAGTTTGTCTATGATGAGAAACAATAGTAAAAACCCTACAACGCAATGTACTACAAAGTGTCCATCAATTCGGTTGGCAACCGAGATAGCGAATAGGTACGCAGGTCAACGAGAAGTACCCCATAGATTTTGATTTACTGGCGAAAAATCAAAATATAGTTGTATATTTTATTGCATTGTCTAAGAAGTCAGGCTTTTTGTACTCCTCTGAGGGACCGTAGTTACCTATTTGTTATTATTTACCTATTTTAATTGATTATGGCTCCATCGCATTATCGATGATTATGTCAATGTCAAGGTTGATTAAAAAACGTGAATTCTTACATTCTTACACGCTGACGTCAACAATGTCATGTGGCGCATACATAAAGTGAAGTGCACACAGACCTAACATGTACCAATACGTTAATTGGACATCCATTTATATTGAATAAATTAACTGATTGCTTCACACTGAGTGGCATTAAAATAAATGAGTAAGTAGTAAAATAATTGTGCCAGTAAAATTATAAGTGTTCGCGAGTATAATTAGTTGTTTGTTGCAATTGTTTCGATAAGACTTGATTGATGTATTTAGGTGACTGAATGATATTTGTTCTTGTTACAGTATAGGCGCCTAGATTTATCTTCACTTTAGTATGTACTTCGTCACAAATTAGTTTAGAGAATGGACGCTTTCTTATTTGACATTATTTTAAAGCATGCGTTAATGCTTTTCAAAGATTTATCTTGAATTGTTAAGGTAATTGCATTCTTAACGACATTGTATTAACTGCAAAGTTAGTCGTGTCGGTTCGGTAACTTGTATAGGGACTGAATTGATAGCAATGACGTCGCCATAAGACGTGTTAAAATATGGAAGAAGAATTCGCGGTGGTGAGCAGAGGTCGAGATGGCTTAGTGGTCAGAGCGCCTGGAGTATTCATCCGGGAGGCGCAGGTTCGAATCCTGTTCGCGACGGTATTGTTTTTCTATTTAATATAATAACTTTAGAGTTCGCTAAGCATGCGTTAATGCTTTTCAAAGATTTATCTTGAATATTTTTTGCTTTACCTTTTTAACACTGTTCTATCACAAGTTCATGTTTATCTTCCTCGTCATGTCACGCTGTCTTATATCGTTTGATCTCAAGAATTTCTCATGGTCCCTGTATATTTTCCTGTCCCGCAAGTTATTTGCCCTCAGTAACAAAGGAAAACTCCGTTGTGGACTTTTCTTCCGTTTCTGAAACTTTATTTAGCTGGTGAAATTAATGGAGCGCGACATTACTATCTCAGTTTTGTTGCGAATAATAAAAATGTTAGCCTTTAAGGCTGTAAAAATAAGGTTCTTCAGCTATAAAAATATTGTTCTCCGACAAAGAGATAACAGAACGGAGGGCCTTGTTTAATTCTGTATATCGTCTTCTGTTTATTGTTGTATCTGCTGTAGAATAATCGGACAAACCGAATCTTTGGGAAAATACTTGGTCGATTACAAAGGATCTGATATTTGGAATGTAAAACATAGTTTCGTATTAAATCGAGCTATTTTCAGCAAATATCTGGTTTGTCTTAAGTCGCGAATAACCGCTCACGTTATGAGCGCTGATTGGCTGATATGACACCTATGCACTTAAAGATGTGCTCATTGGGAAATTTTTACTTTTCTGTCTATGAACTGCCTCGTTGCTCAAAAATTTGTATTATGCACGCGCAAGCTAGATTTAGTCTCATTGGTCTAATCTCTAGTTATCTATTATCAGCTTATTATACCTGCAGAATAGCAGTTTTACCCCCGCAGGGGTAATTACCCAAAGGTTAGGAACCATCGGTCTAGTGGTCCCAAACGCGACTGCTAAGCAGGAGGTCTCAGGTTCAATTTCCGGGTCGGGTAAAATGTTATTGAGTTTTTCTGTTAGGAAATTCTCAGTAGCTGCCCGGAGTTTGGAATTGTGGGCGTTTGATGGCAAAAGGCTTACCACCTATTACATGGGACTTAATAACAGTATTGGTGAAATACAGGCGTGGTGCTATGTTATGTTATGCTGTCTATAAACCTTTATGAAAAACAATGTTCTGATCAACCAGAATAAAGAAGATATAAATCGGACCATAAGATTAGCCAATCGCGTTCTAGTTTCCAATCATCCTAACCAAACTGGGATTTTTACAATGATATATAGCTCGAATGATTACGAAAATCTGCCATAGATTCCAAATATCCGGTCCTTTACTATCATCCTAGGATTGTCGCCAGGATTTGATTTTTCTGATTATCAATTCCTTTTATACCGTTCAATAGGTTCTTATACTCATTCGTAAAGGGCTTCTATTTAGTCCAGTCTTCGTGTTTATAAGTTAAAATTTTCGTGGTGTTCTCATTTATGTAGTGTTCGGCATATCTCCTACGTATTTAGAATGATCTTCAGAAGGGAGCGGTCAAAAGTAATTTGGCATTATTGATCTAGTCATGCGTTCTGAAAGTCCTTATATAATTCATAAGTCCGCTATAAAAAATAAATAAATTACTATTTCATCTTTATAAATAATAACTGTACATATACCTACATTTTAATAAAGGTTTCGCAAAAAGATTAACGACCATACATTTTGAATGAATAAACATTTTCCAATAACAACAATAAGCCAATTTACACTTCGTATGATCATATTTTGTATTCATATTTGCTATTATTAAACAGCAGTCGTAATACTCCTAATGTGTACACTTAATGCATATAATTTCTCCATGCCACCGAGAGGCCAGTTAGTTAGGTACCTACGCACTGAATACACAGATCTGTTTGACTGAACATAGCTCTGATAAAGTTCAGCACGATAATAAGAGACATAGGCATACCATTTAAAAGAGCCAAGAGCTCCATTCAATTTAAAATTATAATTTTAGGGTGTATAATAAAATAATTTTGTTGGCAGTCAAATAAATCCTCCGTTAACTTTCTAGTAAAATATTCTGCAAAAAGGGGTCAACGGGGTGATCTTTTAAATTCATTCCCTTTTAATTCCAGTGAAGTATTGTGAATGCCCTCACACGTCTAAATGATATAACACTGCATTTTGGTACCCGTCGTTGATTCCACCAGCTTGCTTTTATTGCACAGCTGCGATGCAATTTTAAGCCCATTAATCTTTTGCCAAGCTGTTTAGGTGCTGCTTCACCTACGTTAGAGCTGCCATACCATATTGCAATTTCGTTATTTTAGCAATTTTCAGTAGCGACATTACGTAAAGTTTCAACTGTTCATTTTCAATTTTGGTGTTGTTTCTACTGAAAAAGCAATTGTATTTACTGGCGTCGTATTTAAATGGCGACAAAGTGTTGTGACTGCCAGCAGTGTTATAGTTATTATTACTGTAGCTGCACAGTACAGTAAAGTTTACAATTTAATTACTGGTTCTATAGATAAAGTATCATTTTCTTCATTCTGTGTTTATTTAATACAGTTATTTCCTGTTTCTATTAAGGGATTACCGCGGCGCCAATGAGTGATAAAAAATTTGTTACGTTGTAGCAGTAAAACATTTAAATCTTCAAGAATCTCCCTGTTTGCGTTTAGTTTGTAATTATCATCATCATTATAAGGATTATCTGCAGATTGTTATTAGAGTCATAATGTCAGTAAGTGTCGGTCGACTGGGCAATTAAAATCCCTTTGATATTGCTTTGAAGCGTCAGTTTGTGGGAGTCTAACAGACGCCGATAAAGCTGGCCATTCACGAGATTTATAACCGCGCCAAAGTTAACGACTCACCCGCCATTCAAGACACGCACTGTTGCTAACTTGTTTTTAGACGAAAAATGAAGTTTAAAGCTTCCGAGAACAGCTGATTTGAAGTGCTTTCAAAAACGTGATGCCTTTTGTTATGGGAAATTGCTGTCTGAGCTCGTGGAGGATTATTAAAAAAAACATCAATAATTTATTTGAAATTGCCAGCAATGTTTACAATTTCTGAAAATATTGCCATCAAAGACGTAAAACACAACATGTTCATTCATATTCCTTAGCCCCAATAAAGCCAGGGCAGGCACAAACTCATGGCGCACTATTATGTTGTCAAAATGCAGGTCGTATCTCTATGAACTCACATTTAAACTTTGCGTGTAATATTACCCGCACTAGATCATCATTAATGTTATGTAACGTAACCGTGCAAATGATTCATTATCTTTTATGTTTCATATACGGTAAATGATGAAAGTTTTGTTGTTTAATACTACTTACGCTTTGTTCTAACATCTAACTTTGAAGTTACGGTACTCTATTATTTAAGTAACTGCAGTTTCTGCAGTAATCAATGTTCCTTATGAACAGGTAACAATTTACTCCTGCATGTAAATAGAATTACTTGCACTGCTAGACTACACAGCTAAGCCCGATCTAATCTACAGCATCAAAGTAATATTCCTAGATTAATTGCTGGAAAGGTTTATCTACTTATTTGATTACGATCAAGTCAGCCTTTAAATAAATGAAAAGAGCGTAGAATATTCAAAAAAAAAAAAAATTGAACTACAGCAATTTACAACTAAATTAATCGCTTAAGAAAATTGGCCCAACGATTGGTACTACATACATCTGAGTATCTATAGTTCGATTTAACCGGAACATGTCTGGAATTCCTGCGGCGTTCGTACGTGTGTTGATTATTTCATACATTTCCTCGCATCTTAATAATTCGTTTGAAACAAAATCTCTTCGTTTGTTATTGTACGATGGGAGTCGGGTTACTGATCACTGCTTCATACACAGGTACTTCTGGGAACGCTTTGATCT
Source organism: Xylocampa areola (assembly GCA_935421205.1). Taxonomy (NCBI): domain Eukaryota; kingdom Metazoa; phylum Arthropoda; class Insecta; order Lepidoptera; family Noctuidae; genus Xylocampa; species Xylocampa areola. The sequence goes on from OW285206.1 coordinate 12,837,608, forward strand.
GGTTGTACAGTAAGTTGTATCTCGCGGGAGGTCTTACAATTGCTGACAGGATGTTGTGAAAACCGATATCAGATAGAATTATGTTATTGAACGTACACAATTTCGAGCAGTGGGTAATTTTTATGGGTCTTTGAGACTGCTACTGGCGTTCGCTTCTCTTTGGTCATGAAGAAAGAACTATGAATGTAATCCTCAACCTATCCTATGAAAACCCATGAGTTTATTCAGCGTGGAATGATGTGTAAACGAACACAAAGATAAAAAAGGTGATTGATAAAACTTCATAAACTTGAGTAAAGAAATGAATTAAATATTCTAAGGCTAACAATTACTAGGTTAATGCGTGTGCATCAATATTCAGCATTGAGTCTACAAAGGCTTATGATTACCACGAACTATTGTTAACCATTGATTGATTTAGTATAAGATTTATTCCTTTTTGTTAGTAAGATTTATTCTGTGTGTCCACAACATTAATCTCAACGTCATTCCAGATAGTTGGACTAGAGATTTATATAATCGAATTACACGCTTTTCAATGACACGTACCTATGTGCGACGCTAATGCCGAGGATTTAACTATGGCCGTGAAATAAAGCCACTATTAAACCGTATCGAATGCTAGCGGTGCGTGCCGTAACATTAAACAGTTCCTTTTGTTGGTAAAACGTTTAGCAATCAAGTTGAACGCCACAGCCCACAACCATTGTGGCCGCAGCTTTATGTACTTTTATATGTTCCCTGCGAAACTGGGAATGACCGAAGTCCCCCGCTGTTTGCACGCACCCTTATATAAAATCTGTCTTTTCCTTAGGACATGTTTCTTTTCTTTTTCTTGCTTTGTATTTAACCTTGGTTTATTTACGTTACCTTACGAACTTCCTTAGGACAGTGGCAATACCTGGAACCTTCTGTTACGTAGTCACACGCCTTGATTACAAAAACGATTTCAATTGTTTGGCTATTTTCTTTTTCTATGAATACTCAACAAAAGGTCATCGATTATATTTAAAATAATAATGATTAAATGCCTAAACATAAATGTTAGCTTTGTTCTGTTTGTTCATATCTGATTCCCATGAACACCCAAAGAAATAAATGAGATAGATACATATACTTTCGGTTTAAATAAATAAATAATTAGAGAACTCTTACCCGAATTAAGTAACTTCGAAAGACAAGCTTAATTCGTTTTAATGAGGGTTGTTTTTGTAGCCACAATCTGATTAAATATGTATTCTTTGAATATTGCCCAAAGAATTCGAAGCTCATTCGCAGTCAGTAGGGCACAATACAATTTCTTTTTAGGTATTTCTCAACGAAGTCTCGCAGTAACATTGACTTGACTTATATTGCCTTATATTATTGTTAGTAAGTAAATTGAAACAATGGAAAGCTTTTATACCCTAAATAAAATATATAGAAAAAAGTCAACGTAGCAAAGGATCCGTTGATAACTTGATACGTGTCACACCTCAGCGCCATAAAATACGATATGGCTGCGAGAGCTATTAAATTATTAATGTAATTTCCTATACGCAAAGATATCCCTTTGAGGAGTAATAAAATACTTAATAATGTATCTAATTCGATTTTCAATACATTTAATATAATATTATCTAATGATAATATTGTATGAAAATCTGAGTGCAAAAAGAACTTAGTAACGGAGTGTACCAGCTGCTAAAGGCCTTGTGCAAGTTGTAAAAGTCAATTGAGCGAGCCGGCTTGTTTTGATGTTCATCGGGATAGGCTACCAACCTGTGTGCAGCCAACTTACTTATGCAGAACTGTAATAAACTTTACTACTCCGTTCTGTTCGTCTCGCCAAATGCCAATACTGTTCCACACCCGAGTTTTTAAGGGTAAAATAAACATGAATATAATATTTTTATGCAAAGCCTTTTAGGAGACAGTAAGAGTAGGTGAGTAATAGAGGAAACAAAATTAACAATCCTTTTGAATATTAGCTCGAATATACAAACTAATGTGGGTGGGAATTACTTTATAATGTAGTATTAAAGTGCACATTGAGGTCCAAACTCCACTAACGCATTTGTATCCTAAACAACGCAAGCGCAACAACCACTTGCAGAATATTACACGCAAGTAATAATGTGTGTATTCTCTAGACGCAAGTTAATGCGGTTTCATTGTGTTTGCGGTGCGCTCTGGAACATAGGTAATGGTTGCAACGTGTCAGCCGTTGCATAAAACGTTCGTTGCTGACCCTACAATTTGCATTTTGTAGCGCTAACCAAAAGCAAAACCACTGATTGTGGTTTGAGAATTGTTTACATTGCCAGTAATCACACAAGCACGCAAATCGTAATGGGAACACGAATAGGATTATTAGAGAAAATTAAGTTAGAAAACCACAGAGATGATACAGAACCTATTCGGTTTTCGTTTCATGGCCCAAAATATGGCGCAACTATAAAATATTTATATTAGTCCATTATATAATTAAATGTAGAACAACCTCCGTCTCTCTGAGTACTCAGTCGGAAAATTAAACGTTTACGGATACGTAAAAATTTAAATTATTATTACGCAGTTTTCTTTCTCCGTATTATGCGACAGCGTCAAAAATTTGTGACAGTATGTATGTAACCTAAATAAGACAAAATTCACAAGTGGCTTTCCACCCACAACTTGAATCTATATAATACGGTTCTAACGATTTGGATGAAAATCACGGACTAAAAGTTTTATTACAAATTAATTATTTATTAGGGTTAAATTCAAGTTAATTTCTGGTGGATGCTTTCCTAAATACCAAAAGAGAGTTGCCAAAGTGACCAAAGTCCTCAAAAGAGCGCCGTTTTTCGAGACACTTCATATTCATTCTGGATATGTGAAAATTTGAAATAGCTATATAAATGCATTGAAAATTTAAAATATCTGTTATATCTGGGTTGTAAATCAAGTAACTTTAGCTTGACCCCTGATTCTGAAAGAGCGGAGGTATTATGTCGCACACCTAAAGTTCTCAGGTGAGGTTATTAGTTCTCAGTGTGACAGGGGGTTAAGCCGAACCCTGTTCGTTGACATGTTTCGAGCCCTGAACTTCTCTTATACCAGATTTAGTTGAACTCCAAGGTAAATATAGCGATAGCGAATTATAAAAATGTTTTGCTTTCAAGACCGCTATAATGGAGCGACTGGCACGGGTAAAAAATTACTGGATCATTTAAGTTACTGAGGTGACATTATAATATATATTTTCCTTAGAAACACTAATATATTATAATCTTAACCACTGTTACCCGAACAAAATTATGCTAAAGTTTTGGCTCAAAGTTGAGCCTTATTTCATGCCACTTTTACGACATAAATAGATCTGAATTAGAAGGATCATGGTCAGAAGTCAGGCTAAGGAATAACTTATTGTTTGTAAATAAAAACTGCTTAAATAAATATCTACTTAGGAATAATAACAAGATCATACCTACACTCACACATACACAGCTACACAAACATTCACACTCCGCACATATATGGATACTCCCTTCCCCTCGTTATAAATTTATTTAATCTCCTCTTACTTTCTTATCATGAATATTATCTGTACTAGTCTAGTAATTTTTTTACAAAAGTGCACATTACTAATTTGTAATTATTAATATAGCATCCACAATGGACGGATGGATGACCCCTATAACACAGGTTTTACCTAGCGTGGGGGTCATTGATCAGTTATCTTGTACCAAATTATTTGTACGCCTAAATTAAGTGTCACCTTGTATCTGTGTACTTTTTATGTGTAATAAATATTATTATTTATTATTATACATTATTTAAACGCATGCGTAGCACACTCAAGTTTCTTTTTTCATCCTACTAAAACTTGAATTTTCTATCCAAAAAATTTTTTAACTGTACAAGAATTATATGGAAATAATAGTTTCAGATTAGCCAAAAATCACATACGATTTTATTTTTAAAATTTTCTGAAAGTACTCTGTAATTGTGGGTGGAAATATCATAAAAATATATGGTAGCACGAATATCGATTGAATACAAGTTACGATCTCTATTTTTATCACAAAGGTGATCCGTTACCGTTTTCAAGTTTTCCCTTTTGACACGATACCCATTTGGAATGGAATGTTTTCAAGGATATCGTTTACTTTGTAAGGAAGACGGCTCAGTCACTCGATAATATTTAGATGTAGCTACAATACCTCCAGTGGTTACGTCACTTGACATGTTGAGCATGAAATCGTGGCGTAACGTGGACACATCAAACGCCAACGTTTATCACTGTGATTGACACTTGATAGTTTTACTGTATGGGCGGCTACACGTGATATTTTTATGACTGTTTCTTCGTTAACGTAGATTAGCGTGTCTCTTACTTACCTGTAAAACAAAAGAACATCAAGGAGACTCGAGCAGTGTATGTGAGCTCGTTTGTTTAACGAGGTTGCATTGTGGCAATATGGAGACGCGCCGTCTAGCCACTCTCCGACGCCGGCGCGGCTGGGGACGAGGACGGGGGTAGTCGTAACATCTACGCAATCCTTGTTTCACTTTACGAATTTTGTTAGATATTTTCCCCCGAAATTGTGTCGACGTTTTCAGACGTCATCAATCAGCTAGGGGACCGCAGACTGCACGATGTTGTTATACAAAATGGAAAACAAATTAACTATTTATTTTTGTATTGTGTCGTGGTGGCCGAGTGGTTACGGGCTCGCCTCCGGTGCCACAGGTTCAAACCTGGCATGTACCAATGTGACTTTTTCAATGTCATATGTACTATCTTAGTTCATCTATGACAGCACAGATATACGGTGAAGGAAAACATCGTGAGGAAACCTGGACTTGGTAGTCTGAAATCGCCAACACGCAGTGAGCTAGCTCGTGCCTTCTCTGTATGAGAAGAAGCCCTTGCCCTGCAGTGGGACAGTTATGGGCTGTTTTTTTATTTTTATAATACATACTCGTATTATAATTAAAGATAAATCTTTGAACAGCATTAAGGCATGCTTAGCGTACTCTAAAGTTATAATATTAAATGGAAAAAGAATACGGTCGTGAGCAGGATACGAACCTGCGCGTCCCGGATTTTGTCGAGATGGCTTAATAGTCAGAGCACCTGGGGCCTAATTCTGCTAATTTACCAATGCTTCAGTTGAGTGTCAATAGTGTGTCGATGGAATGATTTTAGTTAGACCGGTGGTCTTATTAAGCTAGCAGACTACCAATTAACTAAAATCATTCCATCGACACACTATCGACACTCAACTGAAGCATTGGTAAATTAGCAGAATTAGGCCCCTGGAGTATATATCCGGGAGGCGCAGGTTCGAATCCTGCTCACAACCGTATTCTTTAACCATTAAATATCATATTATATTGTTGCGGACAGCTACTACAACTTTGCTAGTATTGGCGATAAACTTTAAAATAAAGATCTTCTCAGGTATTGTCTAACTTTAAATTCAACAAGTTATCAACTTATCAATACAGGGACGTGGATTGTATCCGCTTGCGTTGTGAAAGATTGTGTAAAGTTCTTTACTACAAATATAATTCACACTATATACGCTTTATTTCAACAGTAGATTTTTACTGCAGCTGCTAAATACAATTTCTAGATACGGATGTAAAATTTTAACAGCTTTGTTCGTTTTATAACGTCACATTGTCGATAAAATTCGTCGAGTGGCGACCAATGTGGGTGTTTTATTGATGTTCTATAATAAAATGTCGGAATCACTTAGCCGCTGTTTAATTACGTCGTCTCTAAGATGACGTGATATTTGTGTGTGAGGTCGTTTTGTTCAGAGATCTTATCCAAGTTACGTCAATATAAAATAAATAGGTGAATTGTTACAAGACCGTCGAACTATATATTTTAATGCTTAGGTCTGTCGAACAGAAATGCAAGATACCTCAGACAGATCTCGTAAAATGTTAATAAAAAATCTTATTGCCAAATAATGTTTATGGACAATAAAGCCGTGTGCCATAAATTATCTACAGCATTCATCAAACTTTACTATGAACTGGGACTCGTGACTTAAGGAACACCGGATTTCCTTATGATGCTTGAGTTTCTCCTCCTAAGTATTAAAACTAGTCTTGTGCAGTTAAGAATTACTTAGCTCGGGACGTCTCCAGGGAACATTTCGTTGCAGTTGGGCGTCAAGTTTGAACCAGCTCTGGTGTTGTAGTCAAACTTTTGACGCTATTTTCTGCCAACTTCGGGTTTGATTAGGTAGGAAAACTTGACTGCAAGTTTCTACAAGTCTAGTCAAAAGTAAGATAAATAGGTACAACAACTTACAAATGTAAGTACATTTGAAGCAGACATAGTTTATTTTGTATCTACCTTCTTTATTTACTTGAAACTTTGTAGACGGCTTTGGACTTCGGATTTCTATTAAACAGATAGATACACCTATAAAGTACTTACGTCACGTAGAATAAGAAGCTACAAGTACCTATTATTTCTTTTCATCGCCTAATCGACCCCTAAAAAGACCTTTCTTAAAGTCGGGACTTACCTAACTTATATTGCTTTGTTGTTTTCTAAATCAGCATTGTTTTGTTTTCATATCTTCTTTAAAATATGGGGGCTCGTGGCCCCTGGCTATGTAACGGCCCCACAAATCGATCGATCGAGGTTAAGCTGCACCTGCCGCGGTCGGTCAGTGGATGGGTTACCATCATTTCATACCGAGAGTCCCACGTGCCTCGGAGAGCACATTATGTCATCGGTCCCGGTTGTCAAATTCGTCATACCACGAGATATCGTGTTACCCAGTAATTTCGAACTCGAACGGAGCCCTTAGTCATGAGCTGAGCCCGCGGCGACGTCGCGAGTCAAACTGGCGCTGTACCGTATCGCATGCTGCGTTTTTTTTTTTTTTGAAATGGTGTCTTGCCTTAACACTGTGGTTTTTCTGCGTAACCGGACAATATCTAAGGCCAGGCAGTTTGATGCCTCCAGCCAGAGCATATTTTAAAATACTACAAACTAAGCAACAGCGCTAAGGGCGTCCCCTGCGGGACACAAACCTCGGCTTAGGGCGTTGCTGGGGGGATAACTAGGGATCATATCAGTTTCCTTATTCTTATGGGACGAATTTAAAGCTACTGGCTTAGCGCGGGCCGGCTCGAGCAAGGGTCGGGGCGGACATGATGAGACATTTCGCGACGGACGCGGGACTCACCGGTGAGGCCTATAACGAGGCAGTCGAGCGCGTCGGAGTGTGCTTGTGAATTTGGTCGATTCTTGAACTACAGTGATCCTATCAGTGAGCCGACACGTCACGCTCTCCTTAGACCCGATGTCTAAGGAGAGCGTGACGTGGTCGGCGGATTTTATTGATCTGAGATGGCCTGTAATCAGCGGAAGAGACAACTAAGGGATTCGGATTATTAGGGGGAGATTCGATGCCCTTCTCATGAATTGCCTAACGGTGGGCACTCTGAGGTCGAGGTGGAGTTGAAGGTTCCTAATGAACCATGGGGCGCCTGACGCTTTACGAAGGAATCGATTTTGCAGGGTTTGCGAACACGACGCTGGCATACGTCATAATGTGTCTAATGCACGTAGTGTAGAGCCTAATCTTAAGTTTAAGTGACAATTTATTGCGCGCATTTGTCATGGGGTCGCATGCCGCCGCGCGCAAGTCGATGATGTACTCGGTGCCGGCGTCGGGGGTGTTTGTGTGTTCTCGTCATTCGTCCGAGTTACCCATGGTGCATATCGCGCTAACTGTGTCGCACTCCAGACTTGACTCACTTCTGCACGATGTAGACTTCAGAGTTGGTTTCCAGGCAGGCATCAGTGTCAAACCACCGTCTCTGTTGTCTTTAAAATATTATATTTTCTGCCATACCTGTCGTTTTTCGAACTCTGTCTTGTGCCAAGTGCGGTGCAAGAAGTCAGTGAAGAGCTCTACACTAGACCACCTCAGTATTTATACTAAGGCTTTCATAAAACGTATTTTGCTTACAAATCACAACAGACTTTCTAAAAGCGTGGGGCCGATAGTTACGACTTTGAAGTCTTCATTTCAATAAAGATATTGCTTATTAACCGCGGCACTGAACACTAACATAAGAGTTGTGTTCTCCAGTAAAATATCTAAAACGTTACTCTCAGTGTTGGAGTAACACATCACTGTAATGAGAGCCAACACGCCGTGTAACCGTGATTAAGCGGCCCAGTTCAGTGGATGTTCAATCAAACGGAACCGATACTCACAGGAGTTAACAGAAGCCGGCTACACGAATCACAGCTTCCATTAATACTTGGAAATTGACAATAATACTTTCTCACTTTAAGCTTATGCTCATGTCATATCAGATTGAAAACAGTTTGATTAATTGAAACTACACCTTTCAATTAATCAAACTGTTTTCAATCTGATTTCTGAAACGACTTCCCCAACCAGTATTGCACGAAAAAATACTACAAATAAAACCATGAGAAATGTAGGGTTACAAGAGAGAATTGTATTAAGCATGGAATTTCTTAAGAAAATCTTGTAGAAACTTAGGAACTTGTTCGTACTAATATTTAAACTTGCTCAGGAAATGCACTGCTCGCGAACAGGGACGTCAAATTGAGGGAAGTTGTAATGTAGGAGCATTTAAAAGATTAAATTCATTTTACATTTGTACTTACGTAACTACTTAACTTAATGAAACTCTTTATTGCGAACGCTGAAACCCATTTGGTTTTCGAAACTCATATAATTAATCTCATTCGATTTGTTTTCAGTCAGGCTCGGGACTTAGACCACACAACACACGAGGGCTCTTCTGTTAGTGTTTAGACAGATACTGGTAATTTATGTTCAAAACTATAACTGGAACAGTTTGAGCTTAAATTAAATTCATTGAGGTAGCAGTGTGTAACAAAATTGAAGTCTGCATTAAATATTAATAAAAGCAGACAGTTAAAACTGGAAAGTTTAAAATTATCTAGGTAATGTTTACGGCTCTAGTTTGCGTTTTCTTTTAGACTACTTTGTTATGAAGATTTATTCACTGCAAGTTACAGAGTGCACTCCTGACAGCACTGACCCGAGCCTCTTCTCTTCTCTGAAAAGTTTGAAACTTGTTAGGCGTGGACTATTATTTTTAAGATTTATCTGTACCAGCGTCGGACTTGTGTTTTCTTATTATGGTACATACTTCAAAACGGGTTCTTAAATCCTACTTGTCAATGTCTTGGATATAAAGCTAAAAATAGCAACAAATCCTGTCTTTTTATTTTCATTCTAAGTGGAATCCCGACTCAGGGTTCCACGAGAGGTTAGGTCGGCTGGAATGTTTATTAGCGGTCTGCGAGAATCTAGCTCCGCGATTGCTGCAGAAAAATGTACAAAATGGACACAAACAGGAACAAGGTATGTACCTACTCAAATAGTGAACACAACTTTCTTGCAGATTTCTTGGATATCTATCGGGTTAAGTGTAAATTAATTAAGAGTCCTAACAGTATTACAGCCTGACGTCATTAGCACGGGGAGCGGCTCGTAACATAAGGTGCTTCCATTATGAGACCTGTCCGTAATGGGTGCCGCGACCTAATGACTTCGAGGGCTCTTCAGGTAAAGCGCTCTTTAACTCGATATTAATAATGGAACCCCTTCATTGTAGGTAATTACCCACATGAAGCCATTCAAGGCCCGATATTGTTTATAAAACTCGTTTACGAAATTCTATGCTTTATTTTTTACTTCCATTAAAGCATAACAGAGCAAAAAAGTTTAACAGTTTTAAATCCTTTTATGCATATTTGTATATGGTAGGACCACCTACAAATATCCACTAGGCACCAGTTTTACACAGGTTGTCGTAAACGAATACTTACACGGTATCGCATGATCAATTAATAGATGGTATGAGCTGCTGTTTAGTAGAGAAATATGAATTCTCACATGTTAAATGCCGAAGTGTACACTTTAACTTTCCATGTATTAAACATCGTGTGTGCAAGTCCTTCAATGCAATAAAATGGAATATGGATTCCATTGAGTGGATGTGTATGAGTGGTTGCCTATCTGAGTGAATACTGATATTAATACGTTGCTTTCGACGCTTTCAGTGCATTGCCCGCGTTGACATTTAATTAAATTGACTCGTGTCTGCCGCGAATCAGTGACCCGTTTCGCATGCCGACGGACTACCTATAAATTATTTCTGCTTCCATCATATTTTAGCTTACCACAATGGAAAATGCAGAAGCCATATCGTGATTAAAAAATATTTTCGGATGGCTCCAATCAACAAAATTATATGCAGGCGTTGGAATACCTTAATGCATAATACACGGAAGATTCATTTCTAATAATTTGCTATGAAGATGATGTATGACTTCCGAGTTTCAGCACATTATTCAGGTTAACGTTAGGGTTATCCAAACAGGACGCAGACGGATAATAACAGCCAGACAGACAGGCCATACAGCTCACTACAATAATGGATAATAACAAAGTGAGATCAGACTGTATGTCACAGACGCACGAGGTCATTAATTTTGCGGCGTATTACTTGAGTAGTAGCGTTGTCGCGATTCCCCTTTGACGTGATTCTACATAATGACATTTCAGAAATTTCATAAAAACTACCTACAAACCTGTTAACCTTTTCATTGAGGTATTTACTTTACTCGTACATGTAGTGTGGAACTGTTGTGGTTTAACATTCCACGTTAATATATACAGATATAAAACATTTACCTACGAATTCCCCTTGCCGATTGGGCAAATGTATTAAAATCAACATAATTGGGGCTTAATGAACGGTATTCACCGAATTTGTTAGGTATAAAAATTTTTCTTTGGCTCCAGTAATTGCTTGTCTACTTGTTATTTAGGTTATTAATATCTTATCAACTAATACATATTTCTTCGATAACAGAGGGGGATATATTTCGCAACTCTTACTTTCAGTTTCCGATGTAGGTATCTGGGTTAACATGATTAATAAGGGAAAACAAACAAAATGTTTTGTAGACACTGTAACTCATTCAGTGCAATAACTGTTCAGCTGCTGGGCATTGTGTGTTATTAAAATGTTTATAGTAGTATGATAGGTGGCTTCCTCTGGTGCGGTAAGTAAGAGCCGAACGGTTGGTTACGCAACAGCTGACAGATCGACTTTGTTATTGTTAGGGAATTAGGTGCTATGGACATTTAGAGCGGACTCCATAGTGACTTCGATAGTTCGGCAATCCATACTGTACGTTCTATAGTTTATGGATTAGTACATTTCGCTGGCTATATCTAATGAATTGATTGAATTTGACGATTCAATTAGTTAACGATAAAGCGTGCACCGTTAGGGAACTTCGGAGAAGTTTAAATACGCAAATAAGGCAAATAAGCATACGTTTATGTCGATGTTCCAGTCATGTTGTCACATCAAATTCACGTAACAGTATCGAGAACTTGTAGTTGTTTGTCATGTCCCGATCCGGGTGCTCAGGCGCACCGTACAGAAAGCAGACGCATTCTCGGCGGCGGGCGCGCGGGCGCAGGGTCAACGGTCGGCCAGCGCATGCGCCTGGGAACCGCCGATAAATATTTGAATTTCAACACTTGATACATACGCTTAGCAAATTGATTATGGCATGCCCCGAACCAAGTGGCGGCAGTTGTTTATGGTAGAGATTCTGGGTCGAGTGGTAGCAATAGCAACTGCACCCGATGATAGGTCGACTACGCAGTAGCAGGTATTTTTTAACGTGGCTCAGTAAGGTTATATAACTGAATAAATAACAGTAGCGCGTTTTGGTGTGAGAATGGGCTTACGAAGAAAATATAATAAGCCCAACCAAATCTGACCCTTTTGCACCATTTCTGAGAGTGCGAATCTACACCTAATACCTACAAGTTTCTTTGGTATATTTGAACGGCTCAACTGGGATTTCAGTAATGCACCTCATACGTGTTCCCTGAAATATCTGCAATAACATGGTAGGTAGATACATTGTAAATGTTAGCAATATTTTACTTTCTCACATTAAATCTGCGCTGAGTTATTAATGGTTAGTGGTCAACTAAAAGCAATTTAATAGCAGCCACTAACTATGAAACATTAAAAGAAAGTAGAAACGGGCAGTTAACTAGTATTTAATGTGGTATCTATTTATCTTCACACTTGTTTTACCTTACAAGACGAACGGAAGGGAAATAAACTAGATATTCTAAAGATAGTCGATGCATACCTAATGGCATTTATTATTGAAAACTGAATTCTGTAGAAAAAACTCTTCCCAGTGCTGAGACCTAAGTATATAATGGATATACTTAGGTTTTATATTTTTTGTTGACTTCAGCTACCACACGATGATAGCAGTCATCCTTACTTTCATCCATATGTTGAAAGGTGTGTATATGTTCAATAAATGTTTTCTCTTTCTTGATGAATGAAAACCTACTACAAACTTAATCGTCAATCGCTCTGTGTAATAATCAAACCTATAGGTAATTTAAAATGCATTTTACATTCGTTAACGTTAGGAGCTGAAGGCAGATAACTAAGTATATGCAAATGCATTACCAGTGACACCGCTGGCTTAACCGTTAACTACTAGTAGGTACTGCATTAACCTATATCCCAGAATCGATTCGTAAAACTTGCAAATTGTCTGTACCATTTTAACGTGGCATAATATGTTTAAAGTTCCACAAATGTAACAAAATAACCGAATTTCCAAAAGACAATACATATTTTTACTTTCGGAATTATAATCTTTAATAAGCGTAGCGGATGTAAAAGGATATTGAATGAGGCGTATCGGTGATACTCGGCCAGTCAAAATATATTTTTAATGATAATGTTCCAGTCATAAATATTAATGAAACATGCCTCGAAGACCGACTCGATTTACGGGACAGCATGTCGGGTCAACATCACAGGGCCTTGTAAGGCGTTGAAGCATATTATGAATAAAAAGACTACGTTTTTGAGGATAAAAGGGAATTTATTAAATTGCGTGCACCGTAGGGTTGAGCTCGCGTGTTTCCAGCAACGACTCGAAAGTTAACATTAATCAAAGTACCAATTTATCACGATTAACTGTTCATATTGACAGAAAAGGTATCGTGTGTTTCAAGTTGCTGCTTTTTAACATTTTCATAGTAAATATGTATAAAGAGTAAATTATAGGATTATCGTTATTGAATAGTACAATATGGTATGTTGTTACTTGGGATTTTATGTCTATACAAGCTGTATAAACTTATTACTTAAGTTGTATAAGCGTACAGTACCGGTATCTGTTCGCAACGATTCAATTTCCGCTATGATATAATCAAATGTAGTCGACGCCAAGCTCTAATGAAATAGAGCCAAGAGCACGGAGCGGTCGTACGAGACATTACTGAGTCAAACACTCAGTTTAAGTATTTAGCTCCAAGATGCTCTGCGAATTGTCTAACTTTATAGATATTGTTTCAGTGAGCACTGTTTTGTGTTAAGTGGAAAATGTTTATTTTGTGTTTTTGATTCTGAAAATGTGTGTCGTCGTTCTTTAGGGTTTCGAGAATGTACCTAAGGCTTTATATATTTCCCTCGCGTTTGTCAGCGTCTCGTATTAAGGAGGTATTTCCTTCAGTTCGCTTCCCATTTTGATGAAACATTGAATAGTGTTTCCTGTAAGTGCAGACGTGTAAGGAATTTCAAGATAACTCTGTTTACTTGCCCCCTTTACAGAGCAGTAAGTATTGGGAAGGTTTAGTCCTTAGAAGAAAAATTGATTCTTTTTTAAGGTAACAAGTACCTACTTTGTAGAAATTTATATTTAATTGAGGTACTATTCTAATAACCAAACATTTTCCTGAAATTTTTATATAGTCATATTCGTTGACAATAAGGACTTCCAAGTAATATTACACTACTAGTACTCTTTCGCTTTGCATCTAGCCGCAAAGCGTACAGAAGCAACGTTGACATCAATAACAAAGGCTTATGTCAGCATCAGGGTCCTAGCGGAAATATTGATGAGGGTGGAAAGATGAAACCTTTTATATTTCCTCGTGTTCACTACAAAAAAGCAAGGCTTGCATTGCAAAGAACACGAACGTGACAACACCCAATAATGAGAGTTGCGAGTTCCCAGCGTGCATTAGAATGAGCCTCTCGAAATTACATCTCTACTCCAAAATGAAGCTTTACATTCGAAATGAGCGTCTTTAACAGGGTAATATTAGGGATCGTCTACATTGTAACATTGTATCCTTAATAGGGCATTGTCATGGAATGGATGAACAAGGGAGGTAATTTTGACCGCGCACGTACGCTGTTATGTCTTACCGTGTGTTAGGAATGTAATAAAACTTAGGCATCCTTGCGGAGCGGATGTGAGCCGCGTCTTGACTCTTGCCTATGCCTAAGTACTTAGTATTCGATTGGCTATTTTCGGATATAGGGTAGACGTAAGGACTTTTTTCAGCACAATAAAACTTAGGTACTGTGTAAAGTATTTTCTGGGGAACAGATTTTAGGTAAAGGTTAATTAGTGTTAATCCCGAAACGCATTTGGTAGCAGCGATAGCCTTGTATGACCGTTGGACTGCCAAGTCGAAGGTCACAGGTTCACGAGTTCGTATTCATACTGTGCGTAATTATTAGAAATTAATTATCGATTCACAAACCGGTGAAGGAAAACATCGTGAGGCAACCAGCACACCTGAGAGATGTTTTTGATGGTTTGTTAAGCCGTGTCAGAGGTCTAGTGGTTGCTTAAACTCTGACACTGTTGTTCGTCAACTATACGATACTGCGAAGATCTGATATCAACTAAAAGTGAGGTAAATTATAAGGTGTCAACAAAATCTTAAGTGAAGAGGATCCCGAATAACGAAATATCATAAAAAGGGATGTGGATGAACGGATTGATGGATGAAGATATTATAATGATTCGTGGCTACGGCCCCAAAAGCGAGCCTACAATGTGTTCCGCACATGTTTATTTCCTACAATAAAAGACAAGGAAAAATGAGTAATATAAACTTTATATATATTGTTCTTTATGTTTATCTGCGGATTTTGGCAAAACATAGAATTTGTATATCTCTTTAAAGATTGATAGGGCGAAAAATAATGTGTGTATGTATGTGTGTATGTAACGTACTGTAGAATGAAACACTAGCTCAAGCACGGATATTATTCATGTAAAACCGACAATACCCGAAAGGCGATGAGTTGTCTCCCGTCTCGTAAGGGATGAAAGCGATCTTCGCACATACAAGGATTTTTGTTAAGACGCTCGTAAAAGGGTACCTATATTCTGTACGATTTTCATACTCATTGTTTGTAAAGTGTCGCTATCGGTGTATCGCCAGGGTGTCGTTAGAATAAGCTTTTGTTGAAGAATATGTGTGTTCAATGCAGTGTTCAAATATTGTCAAGAGTTGTAAGCGCTTCTGACACCCGCCGCGCTCGCTCCGCTTAACATTGAGACTATAAAAATTGGAGCTGTATAAACACTGTACCGTTTAAATTCAAAGTTGTTTGAATTGTTCCTCGGAAAGAAGGACAAGATGAGAAAAGTTTACTCCAGTAAGACTTATATCTTCTACAAATCTTTATTAAAAAAGAAAATAAGTTTATTATTCAGACGGTTGACGTCTCTAAACTTCTGAAATAATAACGGCGTTTTTATTTCTGTCGTAATTTCTCATTAATAAATGGGTCAGATTATACTATTAGTAGTTCCAAATAAAATTAAATATCTTACTATAGAAACTGTATTAGTAGGACTAAGCATTTTATTACGATAAGTGGAAAGAAGAGGTTTTAATTATTGATTTATTGGTATGAATTAAAACGTAATAAAAAAGTATTATACATTTATCTTAAAAATTTATGACACTATGTTAAAACAAACATGGTCTACGGAATTTCACATAACATAAATTTCATGATCAATTAAATGTAGGTATTATTTACCTAGTTCAACGATATATTTAAATTTCTGCGAGCGCTAGTGCTATTAATTTGCAATTTAACATTCATGGCTTTAAACGGAGTTTGTGGTGGGTATGATTTGAATAAATATTGAATAACTAAACACGCTTCGTTTTTCATATAAGTGTACCTATTAGTTTACTAATTGATTGACCAACGAAGTTCTCAAGTACGTTGGTCGAGGTGAAGAGTAAGTATTAGGTGGGCCACAAGCTTTACCTGACTATTAGACTACTATTAAAAACACGTCAACTTTTAAGAAGCATATTATGTATAATAAAGTAGATACCTAACTTAAAAGCCGATATCGTTAAAAGTGGACTCTATATATTCAATACTAGCTTCTGCCCGCGACATCGTCTACGTCATCGCCAAATTTCATCCTTATCCGTTCAATAGTGCTTGCGTGAAAGAGTAATAAACATCCATCCATCCTCACAATCTTTCTCATTTATATAATTAGTAGGATTTTTTTAATCAGACTCTATACTCGAGTACAATCAAGGTTAAATAAACTCGGATATAAATATAACAAACATATCTATTTAATTTCAAAGATAAGCATTTCCAGTGCAACAAAAAAAAGGACTATACACGCCAGGCTCATAAATCAAACAAAATGAAATTTAAATTACACCATTTAAATTATTTGATGAGTGTTCCGGTGAAGTGTAGAACTAACATTTACAGAAGCCGCAGCTTCGCAGTCAAGCTCGAAGCCTGTCGCAGGCACTCAGATTCCCCGTTCTATCTCTCTCTAGCGTTGGTTTAAATAAGTGACGTATGTACATTATGCATAAGTTTCATCAGGCGAGTAATGCTAATGCGTTTTGAAGCACCACTCCTCTTCGGCGCGGGCGGCGTTGCACTTGGGCGCCCAGTCGATGGACCGTGTTACAATAACTTACTATAATGTATGTGCCTTGGAACTTACTGTAACATGGAACATAGAATATTGAGAATCCACCTGTAAATTATTAAACTAGCTGGTTCATCCCGGCTTGGCACGATAAAGACTTGTACGAACACTTCCTGTTTTGTCGATTTCATTAACATTATTGTAATATAAATAAATCTACTCGATTAATACCCGTAACTTATATATCTAAACGTATCCCTTGAAAAAAGTCCTCTCCAAAGTCTCCGCATTAGTGGAAACCTCAATAGTATCTGTACGTATATAATAGTTACGTAGCGAATTGGGCATAGACCGGTAGACAGACAGACCTAGTGGGGCTTTGCTTTATAATAAATATTTAGAGATATTTTATATATACACAAATTATTAAAATGTCTTTATTGTTTTTCAATAGTATTTCTGTTCAAAAGCTAAATGTTACCTTTATATTAATATCAATATCGTGCGACTGGTAAAGCCCACAATATCGTCATTGAATTAGTCATCTCTTTTTATTTATTGTTAAACCATACATATATCGGTACCTACACTTGAAAACTAAGAAGATTACATTTGTTGTAAAACAGCTTAGTCATACAAAATAAGCTAGTATTTTGTAAGCTTTAAGACACGTCATGAAAACGCTGTTCACATAATTCGTTTTGTTTAATGCACTGTGAGACAGTATTCCCTAAAATTTGAATTACGGTACGCGGGTTTGAGGAAATAGAATTCGAAGTCGTTCTCAAATTCCCAAAGCAAATTGGCTAAACTTCTTAAAGCGCTACCTATCAATTTCAAAAGACATTTCCAATTAAACTTCGTTCTGCTCTTTACGTCGCATCTTTGACTCCTTTACTTGTTTAATCATAATTATTAAAATCGTTTAGGGCTTTTATATTCAATATTAATATATATCTACAGGGATCAACTTTTAGGATACTGTTTAATAAAGCCGCATCGGTGCTGTTCATTGTTATAAATTGTATAATATTGTGATGAGTCTCGTATAATGAGAATATGAGCCTTTGTCCAGCTGGGAGTCCCTACGGCCTACTTGCCAGCGCACTGCGGACTTTGAATAAATTGTACGCTCATAGCAAAAATTAAACATAATATTTATGCCGTATTTTTACTACAAAAATTATTTATACATATAGTATTTAAACGACTACCCAAAAAAGCAGTGTTATTTTTAGGGTTCATGTATGAATGTATGTATGTATGTGCGTTTCTTTATTCTATCATAACTTCTAAAGGCGTGAAACAATTTAGATGTATGGGGTATCGATAGAATCCTTACGTAATCCCGGGTTACTTTGACTAGTAAGATTTAAATAAATAGTAATGTAAAGTACACAATAATATAATACAAACACGGCAAGCGTGTTGTTTTTTTTTTAATAATTTCATCTTGTTTAGCGATGAATACATTTGAACGACTGTTTTAAATCTACAAATAAGTGAATAAAACGGGAAATAATCAATCAACCATCGATTACAAACCGCGGGTAAATAATTATCTGCCTACATTGTATGATTATTCGGTTTCGCACACTTACTTGTACAGAATTTACAATAACGGTTAATTCCGCTTCGAACGGATAATCTATAAAGCTTTGGCATAGAGTATCGGGTGTTTAGTTCACTTGGAATTAGTCATACGCTGCTTAGAAATAGCCTATTAATTGATATGTTCACTATTGTAGATAGGGCACGCTCTTGCTACTGTTCGTTAACTCAACAATGTATAGGCTTTGTGGCGCGGTGCTCTGAATAGCGGAGTCTCGGAGGATCGGGACTACTAATCCACTAATTGAAGATGATGATAAGACTTACAACGTTGTATACCCGAGTTTATTGACTAAATGTTTATCTCATACACTTTAATTAATACCCAAAGTAGGAGTAGCGCAAAGCAGAGTAGTAGTAAAGTCGCGGTGGTGAGCAGAGGTCGAGATGGCTTAGTTGGTCAGAGCGCCTGGAGTATCTATCCGGGAGGCGCAGGTTCGAATCCTGTTCGCGACCGTATTCTTTTTCCATTTAATATTGTAACTTTAAAGTAGGAGTAGATGATAGAGAGGCTTATGAGACGATGTAAGTAGGAAAAGGGGAATAGGTAGCGGTGATAGTTATTTTTAAAGATATTATGAGTTCCTACAAGTTACGTTTGTAATGATAACATCTCATAACCAAACTTTCACATTCCGTGTAAACAAAGATTCCTAACGATTGTATTTGTAAAATTTACCTAGATCAGTTTACTTTTAACCTTTGACCCAGAAGTCGTAACAAAGTATTGTTTAATGCTGATAAATTCTATTTATTTCACACAAAATGGCTGCAAAAAAAGTAGAAAAGTCTCTCCCCTTATTTTCTCCGTTTCGTTTTCCTGGTAATGTGATTTGGGTACCCGGAGTGCAATAGTGACAAGCCTATTATTGAGTTTGAACCAAACTTTGCCAGCATTGTGCGTGCAAAAGGAAAAAGTTTGGAAAAATGGCATTTTGATTAGTTTACTGTTTCGTTTTTTTGTCTTGAAAATTAACCTTAATTTGAGTAAAAAATAATAAATCGGAACGGGGAAAGTGATTCATGATTCAAATTGTAGGTTCGTTGTTTGGTATTAAAAGAGGCTTTCACCATAGGTTAATCTTAGCATGTAAGAGTTTTTACTAAGTGCGCTTAACCCTAAATGACGGGGATGACTGAAAATGAAATAGAGCTGTTCTTCTTTCATAGCAGTCCGATCTTTATTCGAAACTAAGAGTCGCGACTGGAATAAAATACCTTAATACATTTTAAAGAATCCTCAGCTCGTCGTTAGCTATTTTTCATATCATGAATACAAAGTATGCATAAATGCGTAAAGTTTTAATGTATTTCAGAACTTATTGTAATAAACCCACCATCTTGCTGTCGCAAGGTCTTATGTAAAGAAAATCTTTTCATTATGTGATAAAAATACGCAAATTAGGTACCTAGATGAGAGAACGTTGCGCGAAAAACTTCATTAGCGTTGCGAGCGAGCGTGTGAATACTTTGCATTCAAGAACATGCAGATGCGTATGAATGGCCTCACGTCCTCATATGAATACTCATTTTTTTAATTTTCACAACTTTTTGTTGCTAGCATGTTACGCCATGTTAATAGAGTTAATTAGTGACCAAAGATATAAACGTAGATACAACGATCAAATTATTCCTACATAAACTTGATACAAACTAGGTATTTACAGATATAAAAAACTTCATTGAATCAAAATAAAAGCGCAGTAATTCTAAGCAAATACACAGTTAAATAATAAAATTAAAACTTTGTGCGTCTCTTTCCTAATAAAATTATTAAGTGACGGTAGGTAACGTCGTCGTCGTGGTACGCGGTGGCACCGTCAATACGAAGTTCCTTAACTCCAAACTTGAAGCTGCTTCATTATGTATACGTTGCAAAGCCACTATTTTTTCCACGGATTTCTAATTAGGCAGGTCGGTACGTGTTGGCAGCTTATCCGACCAATTAGCATAGCAAACGAAGGAGCTTGCACCGTGTGGTAGTCGGCGTGGTTTCCATTTGGCCTCATTATAAGGGGGTCGCATGAAACACCACGCGGCACAGATGGTTCCCGATCGTTGGAATTGCTTTGTAATATGCAACATCTATTTCATCATCTACAATACAAACAACATTACGCCTCGCCAAATTTTCATTGTTAAAATTGTTTATTGTAGTTTTGGAACATCAACTATTTTAGTAAATCTGTAAATGATTACTATAGGCGTCTCCTTAAGACGTATACAAAGAGGATTGAAAATTCAATAGGTTTGAACACGACAAGGTAGCTCAGTTGGTAGAGTGATGACACGGAACGTCAAAGGTCGCGGGTTCAAGCCCCGTTCTTGTCTATTATTTTTTCAATGTTTCTTTGAAAAATAGAATTAATATAGGCATTACATGGCCTCAACATGTATTAAAAAAAATATAATTATATATGATTTATAAAGGATTGGGATGTTGTTCGGCGATTTACAACTGCAAAGTGGTAACGCTGAGTTTAGTAAATCTGTAAATGATTACTAGATAAATATCACCAGGCGTCTCCTTAAGACGTATACAAAGAGGATTGAAAATTCAATAGGTTTGAACACGACAAGGTAGCTCAGTTGGTAGAGTGATGACACGGAACGTCAAAGGTCGCAGGTTCAAGCCCCGTTCTTGTCTATTATTTTTTCAATGTTTCTTTGAAAAATAGAATCAACTATTGTTATTCGAAAACATTTTGTATGAAGAACTTTTCATAACGTGTTCATAATCTAATGTAATATAAATGTAACTTTTATATTTTTTACACCTTATGAGTCAGAGGAGCCAAGAAATAAATTCAATTTCACACGCAACTTTATTACATCGCCACACAAAGACTGATAGCTAAAGTTAATTGAATTTATTTCAAATTACGCTTTTCCAGTGCCGAGCTAATATTTATAGTGGGTGATATTGCTTTTCGCATAATCGCTCGCTCATGTATCATTGGGTCGTGTAGCACTAGTCTGATATGGCTCTATTATTAAGTCCCAATCGATTGCATTCATGTTTGGGCGGTGGGCGTTTAAATAGTCGCTTGAATTCGTGTCTAGATTCTATTTTTCGATTGACGGATACAATGATTGGATGTCTACGTTGTGCTGTCATCTGAAATATTAGATTGCAAAATTGTTATTATTTTTAGATTGATCAGGTGAACCATTACATACTTAAATAATTTAATCGATGGTGAACGTCTAAATACTTGACATGACAGTTAAGCTCTATCTAATAGCATCGGCTACGGATACGGCAGCCCATTATTTCTAATGGGTATCGAAAGTGGCACCTTGGGGATCTCACCAAGAACGTGCAGTAGTGTCACTTCACATGCATACTAATAACATTTTAATGAGATCACAAATTTGTAGTTGGTCGGTAGCGCGATAATTTTGGCAAGAACCACCGAGAATCGTTTGGTGTAGAGCACGTACATACATTTACAGACCTAGTGCTTACTTCAGTTCAATTTAAAATTAAACTACTTCAACAAGAAAACCTTAATCTAAGCTTCAAGTAACATCGGAACGTCCTGAATAATCAATAGTATTAGGTACAAAGCTAATAGCTGATAACGTTGAAAACACCTATTCTGAGCAAACTAAGAGTATTTTCCAATTAAAGTTTTCCCATGAAGTTTGTTCAGGGTACGTGACGCAGAACGAATTGCTGTCGCAGATGTCGATAGATAATGTGCCGAATAGACGCTCCATGACACAGTTTAGAGCTAAGCAAAAAGGTTAAGTGAATAGCTTTTTTGGAGGATGCTTATACCTATTAGATAGAGATACTTATTTTATTATTTTGAGATTCTTTTTTATTCTAAAAGTAAAATAATATCCTTCTTATTATACAGTACACGGTATTTAAAAAAAGTATATTTAATAGAGCCTGGGGGCGAAACCACAAAAAGAAATACAAGTAGGGAGATTCACTTGTAGCCTTATCGGTGTTATTTCTGAGACCTTATACAGGGTCGGTTTAATTAACTCGCCGGACGCCAAAGCATTTTTCCTTTTCCGTTTAAAATTGGTGTTTTCTCATTTCCTCGATCAATAGAGCTGTACGTTACGTAGCTTCGCAATATTAGTGCAGAGCCGGTGCAATATCTTTAAATGAATCCTTCAGCCAAAGGCGCCGCTTCCGTGGAAACTACCGCAACAAGAAATTACTAGCAACGAGTATCCGGAACTCAGTGCCATATTTAAACAGAATTTTAAATAAGACTCGAGTTCAATGTAAACGGATGTTAAAAGACGAAATATATTCATGTTCATCCAAGGTGAATTCAAACTGTACAGCGAGTATTTTTGCAAGTGTTCAAACTAGTTAGATGGCTGCACTTTCGTAACAACCTAATTATGTTGTTCATTAAAGTGACTTTCATCAGTATAGTAGTGTGCAATATCCTGTACACATTTATGTCATGTGCTGTACAGCGTATACATAGGTTTAGAACCACGTAACAGTTACGCGAGCATTTGTCGAACAGGCACTCCCCGACTAGTCATAATATGCAAACATAATTTTCTATATCGTCATCAACAAGGAAGAGGATGCCCATCGCCTATGGCATTTTATAAGTAGCTAGCATAGCCCTCTCTATAATATTTAAACTTATAATATATTTTATTGTTTATTACAATGTTTTCAGTTTCAGTAAAAGTATTACTGAACCGAATTTCAGTCAAATAAACGTAACAAGGGTGTGGTATCCTGTGGGAGAGACCCTTGTAAACTATTTTATTTGGTTTTCGCCGAACTAGAACTGTGAAGGAAAGTCGAGAAAATATAATACGAATGTATACCTACCTACTGAACGTGTCTGCGAACCCATATACATATTTTTCAATCTTGAATGTGTTCGAAATAGCTCTCACAAGGCCTCTACTCTGACGTCTTGGTATCTACGGTCCCATTGGTTAACTAATAAGTACCCACATAGTATGTACATGTGTCCCTTTTATAAACATCCGGACAGGACAATATATCATCTCGTGGGAAGCTCCTCCAGGACATCAGTACATTACTAAAGACATAACTAATTAATTCAATATTTGTCTACATGGCTGGTTACAAATTTATTTTCTCCTTGACTCCCACTCTTAGTAATAAGCACTGCATTATCTCAGGTATGTAGGTAGTACAACGTTCTGCAGATAAAAGAAAGAAAATAATGTTTTTTATAAATATGAAATCTATGGTCGGCCTTTTAACAACGTTTTATAAAGTAAAAGCATTTCTATTAAGAAATATCTATATAAACTGGAGTCAAGTCAACGACCCTATGAAACTGTTCAAGACCGCACTATATAGTGCGGTCTTGAACAGTTTCATATGAAGTGATAAAAATTCCGCTTTCGTGCGTCGGTATCGATTATAGCAGAACACATTAGCGTGATAGTATCAAAACACTTGTCGGCTCGTGTCGCCACTCTCCGGAATGGAGGAGCGACAGCCGCGCCCCGGGGACCAACACACACGATACTCACCCTGACGATGATTATACAACCATTACTTGTATCAACATTCTATGCACACATCACCATATGACCTATAAAGAACAATTTAAGCACAACAATGCACAACACATTCATTTAAAACCATAGAGTTGACTATAAAACATAAATTGTTCTTTAATTCCAAAATACAATATCAGCCAAGTGAAAAATACAAAGCCATAAACAACAGAAATACCTGCCGGTGAATTCCAAACGTTGTTCGAATAAATGTTGTATTTTAACACAACTTTAGTCGCGGTTGCAATTCAAACGAGAAAAAACTGTTGTATTGTTTGCGTTTCAGCATAAGGGTGGAAACTAGCAGGCATTTATTCTATTTACGAGCTATTCGTTGCTATGATCAAAGTGGTAGTTGAATCCTGTCCTCCGTCAGGCAGGCTCTGTGAATAGATCGGCTAAATACGTACATTGCGCTCCGGCCCGCGGAGCCTCCATTTGCATAATGGACGCCGACAACGCCCTTCGTACGAAACTTGCAAAGCAAACGACAAATCGAACAGTTTCGTGTGAAATAGAGAAGTGGATTTGTGATACAATTTCACATTTTACAAATAAAACGTGGAAACGTAACCATTATGCAGAGGGCAACTGAAAAACACGAAAGCTGGCCAGCCGTTTATCGAGTCACGCAACGGATTGAGCGATTTTGAATTAACCTAGTTTTCAAAGTTCATAACACCCTTTTAAGCATAAAAGGCATTTTTACGACTCGCTTCTGTAGGAACACAATATTTATTTATTTAGAATATCGGCTCACGATAATAGTTCTGCATGTGCTTGAAAGTATTTCTAAACGCATTGTTTAATTTTGTGGGCGCTAAGTGTTGACATAAACTGAATTAGTGAAATAACAAACAAGGGCGCTGCCGGGCCACTGTATCCTAGTTAAAAATAATAACAACACCTACCTATGTTCTACCTACCTAACTTTGCAGTGTTTTGTTTTGCCCGGAAGCTATTTTTGTAGACTAGCAAATATTGGAAATTTCTTTGACCGAAGAATTTCTTAATGAAACGATAAATTCCGTTGCTGATCAAAGTAATGTTGCTCAAACAAAGATTTATAGAATCCAATCATTTATCTACTAACCAGTTTCAATGAAATTAGTGTTTGTATCTGCTAAGTAGACCATAGTTTACATAATCTTAATTTGCAACGCTTATTGTTCAAATTCAAAGTTAATCAGCCCTTGCGAAATATATTTAGATACAATCTTGTTTGATTTGATGTAATGTTGCTTATTGTGTAATTTGGTAATATATGAACATATTCCTTTTATTATTTATTTATTTATAAATCATTTGTTTGTTTCAGGTAATGGAGTCTTCGTTATCGAAGACGTGTCTTTTCGTCGCCGACGTAACAGTTACAGAACTGAGATTTGGGCACACCTACGCGACCGTGTATTTGCTCGATATTTCTTTGTAGACGCCAATCAAATTTCACGCTTGTCGAGGTCCCAACCGAACATAGCGTTTCTTTGTCGTTCCACGGCACGTAGATGGTCGTCTTCAGTTTTTATCGCGAATCCTCGTGCTCCTCTCGTCATTTGCGAAGCCCTTAAGCGGCCCGGTGTCGACAATGGACTTTTTATCGACGTACCGCCTTTACTGCCGTGCACATACGCATCGTTTGCCGGTCATAAAGTTCCGAGCGACACGGCTTGTCTACCGAGCCGTGGAATTTTGCTGCTCTCATGATGTTCCTACGGTCGTTTGCTCACAGCATATGACTCTTGAATTTTAACCAATTTTTACATGATAAGATACTGCACGACGTGCGAAACGGGGACGTGGTTTTGTTGAAATTGAATAGAAGCCTACAAGTTTCGAAAGAAAGATTCATCAGTTTAAAAATAACACTTCTTGTGAATGTCCTTATAATAATTTAAGCGAGATTCTACTCTTTAATTAGCAGTTCTCTCGACTTTCGAAACGTTTGCTGTAACTTCAGATAAATGTGAGTACTTGTACAAGTCGAAGATAAAAAATAATTTAGTAGCTTCGTCCTGGAGGACGTTATCTGTGGCGGGTGGTGCGGCGAGGTGCGGGTGCGGCGCAACGGCGCGGCGCTCGGGTTGCGTGTGTTTACCCGCTCGCCCTCACAAAGCAACCCAATATATCAAGTTGTCGGCTCGACTTTACCGTGAGCCGCAAGATGTTGCTACACGAGCCGCTGTTTGTCAAGTTGCGCTACGCGACGCCCTACCCATTATACACAGCATTGTTCACCTGAAAACCGTATAATACCAACAAATATTATCCATAGTTCTATGCATCATATTTTATCCGACACTTATTGTAAACAGAATGGTAAACAGGGACAACATTGTGACAAAAGTTATTCTTCATATAGAATTTTTGGAGTAACGAAGTCACTAGGGAATGTCGTAATACATAAGAAAAAAATTAAAACGAATAGCTGAGAGCTCTACCAACAATTCAGTTGGAGTGGAAATGAAATAAAAGTGCACAAATCACGCGTGAAATTGAGTTCGACCCGCTGCTGAAGTCATTGTTCGTTTCGGAAACTGGCTGCCACTCCAGCGCCCGACATATCGGTACAGGAACGCTGTCGGTCCACGATACGTACAACTTTTTTCCAATAGTAACATGCTTTCGAAACCCATTTAGATTTAAAACAGCGCAGCAGCATCTCGACACTCTTCAAATAATTCACGCACTTATTATCAGAATACGGAACGTGAACGATGTCAAATTATATAAAAAACTACCAAAACGCTTCGGGAAGTGCGTCGGTTTTACTTGACACTCGGATTGTGTAAAAAAGCTTGAAAGGATACATAATTCAAAAGTTAGGATTCTGGAGCAGTCGGTGGGCGGGCTGGATATGTACAAAGTTTCATGTTTTCAGCCCGGACGGCGCGCACCCTTGGGACTCATTTATCTGCCAGCGCAAGGAAAAGGATAATTAATTGAAATTACGCTGTCAGGCTCGAGTAATTTGCATACGGCTTCTAAGTCTACATTATTTTCAAGATTCTATATAGTTCCGTTTTTAACTTTTATATTTATATTTGTTTTAGCTGTTCTCTGTTCTACGAAAGGAACCGTTTTAAATGCAGAATACTTTAGTTGGATGCGCTACTATCTAAATCTTTTGTGTCGAAAACGGTTTATGAGCCTTCGGAGGCGCGGGTATCACGCTCCTCCGAACTGTGTGCTGTCAGAACATACATTATATTAGCATCAACGAGATTGCATTCCCGTTGTAAATCGGGGCAATATCGAAGTGGTGGCAGGTCGTAGTGCAGCCGTGCTTCCTCGCAGGGTGCCGGGGTCATTTCCATATTATTCGTGACACGTCCGGTTATGTAAATGGGTCCCGTGCCGAGTGCCGATGCCTGGCCCGCCCGCTTGTCAGTTCGCACGGCGCTCTATCCGTATCCAAGAATGTACACGTTCGATCCACCTATCACTTCATTTATTCTGTCATGTCTTGTAAATATTACTTTCTGTCGGCAGCCTTTATTAATGAGACTAGCTGTGCCCGCCACTTCGTCCGCGTGGATGTCGGAAACTATCACTCAGTCTGTGGAACCGTAATGCGTTTTCACCCCTTTAATTTGAGAAAAATACCTAAAATATATTCCAGCCCCGTCATGACCGCGCCTACGACATCATAAATGCGCCTGCCTCATTGGTCTAGTGGTCCCAAGCCGGACTGCCGAGTATGAGGTCTCGGGTTCGATTCCCGGGTCGGGCAAAGTACATACCTAAATACATACGATCACGCCTGTATCCCATTGGGGTAGGCAGAGAATATCGATTTCCATTTGCTACAATTCTGACACACCTCTTTCGCTTCATCTATGTTCATTAACCTCTTTATACATGCTCGCCGATTTAGGTTGCTCCTGACCTGTCCTTTATTGAGAACGTCCGCAATTTGATTGCGGTACGTTAGTCGAGGTCGACCTGCCCCGACTCTTCCATCCACTTTCGCCTCATGTACTAGTTTAGTCAATCGCCTTTCATCCATCCATTCTACATGCCCAAACCATCTTAGCATACCCCTACATCCTCTTTCACTCCACAACGTTCCCTTATCACACTGTTTCTCACTTTATCTTTTAAAGTTACGCCAGACATACTTCTAAGAGCTCTCATCTCTACTGCATTAATTCTGCTTTCATGTTTCTTCTGCCACACCCAACTTTCACTACCATACATAAGAATCGGCACTAACACTCCTCCATGAACGGCCAGTCGCGCCTTTTTTGACACATTCCGGCTATCCATGAAATTGTGTAATGGCCCATTCACCTGGTTACCAGCAGTCACTCTCCTTTCTATGTCCTTCACATGCATCCCATCCCTCGTAAACATAGATCCCAGATATACAAACTCTAACACTTGTTCCACTCTTTGGTCACCTATCAATATATTGCACTCTGTCATAATTTCGTCCCTTTCAAAAACCATAACTTTCGTCTTACTTACATTTACTATCATTCCCAACAACACTGCCCGAGAATAATCTCGGGCAAAGTGTTATTGAGTTTTTCTGTTAGAAAATTATCAGTAGCCGCCCGGATTTTGAATTGTGCCTGGTAGATGGCAATAGGCTCACCACCTATTACATTGGACTTAATAACAGCATTGGTGAAATGTGGATGTACGACTGTGTACACCTCTGCCTACCCCTTCGGGGAATACAGGCGTGATAATGTTATGTTATAAATACGCGCGTGGTACTTGATAATTATTTTGTTGCCTCGTTATTTTAAAACTACGATATCTCCGAAGATATTTATTGAAATCAAATGATGTAAAGGGCAATTTTATTTAAAATTAAGTACTTGTGATGAATAACGTATTTATTTGGGTAAGGATTAATATCATGTTTATAAATACACCTTTGCAAATAATGCATTATTTTAGCACCAATTTGATAACCATAAAAAAGGTTATAGTGAGTCAACCTTAAAAGATAGACATATGCTGTCGCAGACTTTTTTTAGAACTTTTAAAGAGGAACAATTCTGTCATACATGATTTTTGCGTATTTTTAACCGTTTACGCAGCGGTCGCAACGGAAGCTCTTAAAAGGAACAATTTTTTCCCGTTTTTGAAACATTTTTCATTGATGCTCCGCGCCTGTTGGTCGCAGCGTAATGTTATATAGTTTATAGCCTTCCTCGCTAAATGAACTATGGACCAACACAAAAAGAATTTTTCAATTCGTACCAGTAGCACCTGAGATTAGCGCGTTCAACCAAACAAACAAACAAACTCTTCAGCTTTATAATATTAGTATAGATAATATCCGACTGCTCTATTATGGAAAAGGAAAACGTATACTCGTACTCTGAATAGAGCAGGTATAGCCTGTGTAGCGTTTAGCTCATATAATGAATATGAGCTAAACCCTATACGGGCCATACTCTCGCTGACCCTAATTTGTACCTGGCTTAGCCTTTCATCTATTCATTTATCCTTTTGGCAGCACAATGTACAGCTAGTGTCCAATTTGTAATCCTCATCTCTTGCCGATAGGCTGTCTCGATCTAAAATTTGACAGATATCTGTTATAAGTTATAACACATTTTGGACACTACAACAACAATAAGTCCATTAAACCGTCTGTGGTTTTGGACCTCTCAAACGCATAAAACCGGTAATTATACCTATCACAGCGTTAAATTAAAACGTTACCGCGGCTGTTAATCAATCAGGGAATTTATCCACAAATCAGGGATAACGTACAACAGTAACTACAATAATTAAGTATAAACACGCGTGTAATAATAATTATCAATGATGTTTTAATTAAGTTATTTGTAGGGAGCTTGGTTACGATATGATACAAAACCCAGTAGGTACATCGGTGTCGTGTCCATTCATCGTGTGTATTATTATTAAGATAATGATATGTCGTGGACACGTACAAGTCGTCATTACTACACTACGTAGTAAGTAGTACTTATCAACTGAATTTTAATTACGTGTGCCACTTACATTAAAAATTGTACCACGTAATAGTTAGTGAGCTTGGTGTTTTGATATCTTTTATTTTTATAAAATCAATTTAAGTCTAACAACTACTGCTTATACTTTTCTTGTACAGGATGGATAAAGTTTTAGGGCAAACAAAGCGTAGCATTGGCACCAGGTTGAAAGAACACATAGCTGACGTCAAGAATAGACGCTCAACAAAATCTGCAGTCTGTGAACATACAACAGACAAACCCAACCATTTTCTACGTTTCGATAAACCCATAATCCTTGCGAAAGAAAACCGATATATACCGAGAATGCTCCGCGAGGCTATTGAAACTAAAAAACACCCAAATTTCGATAGATGATTGGTTGGCAATTACCACCTGTTTGGAACCCTGTACTGAAAATAATCAAGTCCCAAACAAAGTCAAGTCGCAAGAAAAAGCAAGATACTGTGAGCGATTACTGCGTGCATCGGAAGTTTTAGTTTATCTAATATATAAAATTCTCGTGTCACAGTTTTCGTTGCCATACTCCTCCGAAACGGCCTGACCGATTTTGATGAAATTTTTTGTGCTTATCCGGTATCTATGAGAATCGGCCAACATCTATTTTTCATCCCCCTAAATGTTAGGGGTAGTCCACCCCTAAATTTTTTATTTATATGGCAAAACAACGTTTGCCGGGTCAGCTAGTAATTCGATAAAATTGTAAAATTGTATCTCTAAATTTAAAACGACTGTGACCTCTGAGTTTGTTTCGGTATTTCTTCTCAGGGATAGTCTTAGGAAATACCGTCGCGGTTTTAGTTTTAAATATGTATCAGAGACAAAAATATATCTATATGAATTTATCAATTATATGTAGGCACGGTAGACTGAAATAATTTTAAATAAACTGTTGAGACACCTGACGCCTTAGTCCTCCTGCGACCACGAACGCTGCAAAGTGTTCGAAACGTCAGGAAAAACAAAAAACCAATAATACACGCGATTAATCCGGTTAAAAGTTGTTTCATTATAAAGTTTTAAATACTTACAACTTTTTCCTTTTGTATACGAATCATATGCTATTTAAGTTTTAATTCACCATGAAGAATAATTGTTCAATTTTAACCACCTTACATTAAGATTAATATAACATACACTTATACATACCAAAGGTAAAGTGGCTAAGTAAATTTGTAATTATTTTGAGAAAATAATATTCTCTAACCGTAAGAGGAGAAAATCTATAAGTCGGCTAACACAAAAACATACATACTTACATTCTTACCCTAAAATAACAGTGTCGTAAGACTCATAAAGCTATTTAGTTCAAAAAAACTGCTGCCGTTACGTGGTATCAGTTACTGCAACGCTGCACATTCCGACCGATAAAACACCCCATCTGTGTTATTACTTTTATTGCAGCAGCAGGGTAAGTCTGTAATGTCGGCGGAGATTTAAGTCGGACAGGGTTCTGGTCGATTTGTTATCTACAATAGCACACACATTTTGCACAGCATTAGGTAGACATTGTAAGAGATAATTGTATATGTAGCCCATGCCATATTTATGAATAAATGATAAATTTATTTGTATGAACATAAGTAGTTAACTTAAGTTCTTAAGATCTATGGGTTTCACAATATTCAGCATTTCAGCTGTGCAAATATTTTAATTTCACATCTTGGTTATATTTACTTAAAGCATGCAGTACACATTTAACACAAAAAAAAACTAATAATAATTTCATAATTTAAATTTAGATTACAATGCAATTGATAAAATTAAATACAATTCTATTCATTTAAAATAATAATTTATATTAAAAAAATAGCGATGAATGAAATAATAATAATGTCATCAATAAAAAATAATGAATATGTTTCAATATTATTTAAGTAATGTCAATATATAGATGTAATATTAAAATAAATAAGTTTTACACTCAAAATATTCATTGATGGAATAAAAACATCTCACACAACCAGTTATATAGCTTTTTAAACTGCCACTGATAGTTACTGAACACGAATAAAACCAACCCGTGGAAAACCACCAAAAAATGGCCATATGAATTTTTTCATTTGATTAAGCAATGTATTTAGTGTTTCAGTTTCATGTAAAGGGACTTTTTTTATTATTATCTGGTAATTATGACACAGGTACAGACAGATCAACACCTTGTACCTATATATGTGCTTAGCCTTTCCCATCTACGTTGAGGTCGGGTGCCAGTCTAACCAGATACAGCTAAATACCAGTATTTTACATGGAGCGACTACCTATCTGATCTCCACGACCCATTTAATAGGTAACCTAATAAATAACTCGAGATAAGACTGATTGTCAAATTTTTAGGAATATATCTAACTGCCAGAGAATGTCGTTTAACACCCATGACCGACGGTTAACTTGCTTGCTGAGTCACGGTAGGTACATCCATATAAAATGATGGTCAACAATCCACAGACCAACTCCGGTAAGCACAGTTTAATCTCAATCGATCAATCTGTGCGGCGTTTACTTAGCAACGAACCCCTCAGTATTGTATATTAGGTACATTATTCATTAACTTAGGTACACGTTAACATAGGTAACAAAACCTTAATTAACTCTGTTCTCGGCTTTCAGTGGTAACAAAACCATACGATAATACCCCTTGCTCGCAGGTACGCCACCAGATAATACCTTTATCCTGATTCCACGTCCGTCTAATCAACTCCAATTGCTATTACAAAAGAAATGGAACAAAAATACTGCCTTTTGAAGCAGAAACCTGTAATTCTGGCTACTTTAGTATTACTTTCACGTTTAGATTTTTATTATTATGGGTTTATTTAGTTATAAAAGAGCTTTGTTTTTCTACTTCGTGACATAATGGTTTATTAACAGATGCTAACGGCCACCACCCGATTAACTCTGATTTACTGAAATTCGTTGTTAATTTTTTTTTAAATAACGGCATGAAGTGGGTTTAAATATTTGGTATTTAAACACTAATTGACTTTTATGGTAAATTGTGCGCACAGCAATTTGGGTGTGCAAATTTTAATAATAATGTAGTAAAAAACATATATTTAGAAAAGCCTGTAAAGAATATAATTATGTTTTCTTTTCCGTGATTATATTTCTTTGCGGCATGATAGCACGCTTCTTTTAACAATTATAACAGCGTCTCAAGTGTGTACGCGAGAAGTGGCTTGAATTTTCCTCGGTTCAAAATTTCAAATAAAAGCGAACTCCCGGTAGACGCCGCCGCCGCGCCGCCAGCCGGCCCGGCAAAGCGAAGCTCCCGTTTACCTCTCGGCATCTCTAATGCGCACTCACTTTAATTAAATTACTGATCGAACGATCGAGAAGTGCACCGGAGCCTCAAAGAGCTGCGCCCGCACTGAGGCCGTGATCACGAACATCGATTTACACAGTGTCTTTAAAAAATCATGGTTAACGTCAAACGGGACTCCGAGCTTTATCGGATCGTTAGAGCCTCGACTCCGTGTAGTTTTAAAGCACGCAATTTATGAGTTACAGTACTAAATCAACCCACGTTCGAAAAGCGAAGTAAGTAGTATAAATTGGAGGGTTTGATAAAGGAGGGCGATAACAAATCCCTTACATTATCGCGTCAAATATATCCGGCAGTGTTGCTAATGCCGAATATCTGGGTTTAAATAAATCGCTCACAATCACAGAGCTTACTCTTCGTCCCAACGAGCGAACAAATTAATTGAATGTAATCGTGTGTGTTATTCGTGAACACTGCGTGCCGTAAAACGTAAACGATCTTCCAAGACGTTGTGAATGCTTTTAATTGTGTTCTTACTCGCTCAAAGGTTGATTAACTGATTAATTTTCTTGTAGAAGTTCGATTAAGGTTTTACTTATAATAATAATAATAATAATAAAATATTTTTGTCAGTGCAGATCGTTAAGTAGATTCGGTAGGTACAAAGTAAGGGTTAGGTAATTTTATTAGTTATCTTTCTAATAGCTTTAATTTGTTAAATGCTTTCGTATATATGCGTTATCAGATATGACGTTACAATAGCAGGGGTGCCTTGTAGGCTGTCTGGCGACATTCGATTACAGGGTGATAGGGATCGCGTTACGTGACATTGCACGCTTGTGGTTCATGGGATTCCCTTCCACAGGGGCGCAGGCTTTCACGTTCTTGCAGTCAGACACACCTCACCCCACGTTTAATTGTATGCATTTAATTATGCATACAATTACAACAAAATTTATATATTACGAGTGACTCAACCACATATTTATTACTCAATTCCTATTAGGACAGGTCCTTATCTTTAACGAATGATGTGCGTCACCACTCCTAAAACAATTGGTCGATTGTTATGCGTTCACATTTAAATTGAGAGCCAATGGTTCTTCGAACAAAATGGTTATTAGTCTCAATTGAACCAATAAATGTGGTAAGACCAATCAATAGGATAGTCTTCCGACATGTTTCACAATTTGGCACATGTTCTACGGTTACTATACCATAAACGAATAAAAACAAATGTATAGCCATCTTATTATTAGACGTGAAACATAAAAACTTTTATGAGAAAAGGTAGCATGGGTTTCTGGCTAGCGACGTTCAACAAAAATTGGGAACATAAGAACAAGTTTTACGCGGTTAAAATACAGCCGCGTAACAAAGAAGTTACCTTTGGAAACAAAACACAGAAAACACGAAGAGACTCATGCAATGACAATAACTGTGAAAGCAAACAGAGTGCATCAGCATCTTGCCGGCTTTGTGTCGCTCAACCTCATGCACTTAGCTCTGCTGCTAATGTATCAATCTTGCTGATGGACAACTTCCAGTACATGCAAAGTTTCAGTTTCAAAATTACTCTACTTTCCTCATTTATCAAAGATTTTGATGTTACCTGAGTAGCTACTTGTAGGTTCTGCGGCTTCGGTTTTTCTGCTTCAGGAGTTTCATTTTCGTAAACAAAGTTATGTAGTATCGTTTTTTCGGAACAATCAGTTCGGTTTTGCGAATAAAAGGTTATTACTTGTCTGTTATTGAAGTCAAATTGCTTTTATTTTATACAATAACAGCGCGTTTGTTGCCTCCAATCACAATCGAATCTATCAGAAATTTGATTCTATGTCGTTCTAGGTTTTCTGCAAAATGCTCTCCGCACAAAATGTTCAAATAAATGGAGCCATCTCGTGACAAGGTGAAAGGGATTCTCTGAGGGTTTCCTCTCTCATGTTATAACGGTGGAGTTTACACAAATCTCACGTTTGTTGTTGGCGCGGCTGTTAGCGCTTGTTAAAATATTGCGCTTTATTTCCATAATTCTATTTCTATTCCTATATTCGTGTCATGAATTCAATTTTATAGAATATGCCTATTTATTTTATGAACTATAAATTCCAGAACTAAGAGTCAATAAGTTAAAGTACTCGACCTGTTCCCAAGCTTTCAGAAATGCAAATCATTGTCGATAGTCAATAGGTATGTAATAAAATAATCATGAATAATCGTATTCTTCATAAGCCACTTGTCTCATTGTAGCATTGGTATGCATATAGTCAATGACGCTTCCCTGCTGCGTCGGCGGCGCACGCGCAGCGGGAGGGCGCGTTACTTACTGCAATTGGTCACGATTACAATTTCACTGACCTTATAAACCCTAATTTAAAATAATATAGATGATTTTTTTATGTGTTAAGCCATTTCTGTCAAATCAAACGACGGTAAAACGCCTGTTCATTTTATCTACTCACCGAACAACGACGTTTCTCAACAATATTGTCAAAAGAATGCGTCCCATAAATTTGTCGGTTATGAACGAACAGTTATACTGTAAGTGTATACCAAGAAAGGGAATAGTTGATCACAGTTTGTAAGCTGATATAGTATCGGGCAACAAAATTGTCTCTACTTATGCTGCATACAGCAATGACCCCATTCCTAGTACACGAAATATAGTCGGTTTACTTAATATAGGTTAGCCGCTGTTGGCGCCACGATATTTTCAAATTATTGCGATGACCTATCTCGCAATAATTTGAAAACGTCGTCGCTGGTTATATGGTAGATATTATATTATTATGTAATCGAAAATGTGATTTATCTTGTATTCTGCATGTGGGTATTGCTAAGTTGTCCAATGCTTTGGATATTTTTTTGGTAATTTATTGTAGAGCCATTATTTATGAGTTGTAAAATACTGGAAGCCAACCTTAATGTACTTAGTTAGGAAAAAGTTAGGCAGATTTGATTTGATAGAGCTATTGTTGTAATAGAAAAATCTTTAAGTATACGTAATAAAGAAATAACCGTAATATTTCCATCCACACTTCACTATTAATTGAAAACCAAATTACAAAACATCATCAACTCCCCACGTAAGCCTGTAGGTAAGCTTCCTGTAACATAACCATTGCCTACGAATTACAATCTACACGAAAGCAATAATTTCCTAAATCCTTATATTCACAACAAACTATTAAATGAGCCTAAACAAAGCCGGAGTTAAACGATTGCCATATTCTCGGAATACCTTGGTCAGCGATGGCCGAAGTTAAATTGGTTTGCCAGGACACTGGGAGAATTAAGTTATATACCTCTGCCAGAGCCCAGTTTGTTGAGTTGACGTTGTTTCGGCATGGCATACAATGCCCGCAAGCTTGTTGGCAAATTGGCAATTTAAGGCCAGTGTATATGCTCCCTTAGGATTAATTTTCTGCTTTGCAAACTACTTTAAGCTAAATCACTTACGTTGAGACGGAGACAGAAATGGATGGCCATGGTTTGCAGTTGAAAACAGATGAATATAAATGGCGAAATAATTGTTTACGAGGATATTTTTCACGCAAAATTGCAATGAGTTACCATTAATAATTCGATTAATTATTAATTCGCGAAATCGGTTCTGTCTACGCTACCGGCGGTAAAAGCTAAAACAACTATTATGTAGTACTCTGATTTCGGTTCTTGATCAATTTACATTGTTAATACAAAAAATAAAAATGTTTTATCATTAAAAACAATGTCAATGTTCCGCTCCTCCTTTTGATCTTTATCGTTCAGAGTGCCCATTTGTAATTCCTTTCAGTGATATATATTCAAATATTTTTAATATCACCTTTTCAACAAAATGTTGACAAATGAGGGATGAGCATACAAAGATCAAGGGTAGGTACCCTCCCTTTATTTGCATTTAGATGGGCGCGACAAGTTATTGTGAAGTGTGGCGGGAGGCGCCGGCCTCGGCTCGGAGAAGATACCGCGCCCGCCTCACCCCACGACTAATTACCGACACTAACAGTAAACCTATGTACCTAATTGCCAATTAAAACCAAAGGAATAAAACGTCATAGGCAACAGAAAGCTATCTACATGTATATCATTTACGCAACCTCAGTAATCCGTTTAAATGTTTTATGCGACTAATCTTATCGATAATTGAATAAATAAACATGTAAATATCTTGTAGAATGCAATGCAACCAACTTTACAAGCCATTAAACGCATTTGCCTAATGCCTGTTCAACATATTGGGCCGAATAAATAAGTAATGTGGCGATAATGTCGTAATCGGCACGCAATGAAGAGAGGAAACTTTCCCGAGTGTTTATCAAACAAAACAGCTGATGTAGCACATCATATCCAAACAGGTGGCTAGTAGTAAATCTCGTGTCATCAAACATCGGATAAGGTTTTACCGTTAAGCGGCAGGGACGAGTGTCTTCACACCGGCCCACGGCTCAGCCCGGTGACGTCGAGCCTATCGAAACAATAGGTCCTCATCACGTATAATTAGTTTTTTTTCTACTATCGAGCTTAATTCAAGTAAACAAGCTACCAAATCTATAAGTACATAAATGTTAGTAGTTCGATTAAAATGAGCTAGCGGAGTGCACCCTACGTACCTACTTCTTTTGTTGTAATACTTATATGGCTAAATTAATATTTGTAAACATATAAAGTAGACATGTGAAAGGCTTGGACACAATGAATCTGACACCTTATACGAGGTTGTTTGCCCAAAGAAAACGTATAAATCATTCTTAATTTGAGTTTACAAAAGTCCGGTCATTCTACAGAGGCCTACGCAAGTTGCTCAGAATGATTAGGAAAAGCGCACACAGCCGTCCGGTCTCACGACACTACAAGACGGATTGTAAACAAGGCAAGAATGTGCGGGGGCGATCCATCTCCAGCGAGCAGTTCACGACGATTAGTTGTCCCTTAAAGCAATAAGCCGTGAAATGGTTCCTGTTACTAATTGACCTTAATCCATTCTTCGACAAGTAACTACGAGGGATAATCCTGTCTTATGTATAGGCTGCTTGATGAATACATATGGTTCGATTGAATTATGAACAGCAATATCTATGAACAAATCTGGAATATGCTTTCTTGACAGACAACATCAGCTCAGATTAGATTTATATGTCTATATCTATTTAATTAGGGAGGTAGGATATGTCAAAAAAAAATATATGTAGGTATTGATAAGGCTGATTTGGATATAATTTCAATCGACAAATATTCAAAATCCTTTTTCGGTTACGCTACTAGCTTAAAATTCGTGCAGCTTAGAATTTGTT
The DNA here is from genome assembly GCA_935421205.1 of Xylocampa areola. NCBI lineage: Eukaryota > Metazoa > Arthropoda > Insecta > Lepidoptera > Noctuidae > Xylocampa > Xylocampa areola. The sequence continues at coordinate 12,876,089 of OW285206.1, forward strand.
TGACTTTTTCACATATGTGAAGTTACTGTATTACTATGTAGCTAGGAACGAACTCTTTGAACCATATTGGTTCAAAGAGTTTATAAGGCTAAATTTCCCTAGGTAGATGTTGCACAACAAACATTAGTTTTTATGCTAGCATACAGCTCTTGAATAATGTAGTGAACCGCAAATTATCTCGAAGGAACATATTGCGCGTAGGAGCTTTTCATAGAAGCATACTTGAGGTCGAGTGGCACACAAGAGGTTGACGTCCCTAGAACGTCTCGTCGAGTGGGCATGACGGGTATCGCGGTAACAGTTATATTCACGGAAGGGTTATTAGGAATAAATAACAATACTACTAACAATGGGGAGAGTGGATCAGCCCTCAGGCGGACGAAGGTTCGAGTGATTGACGTCATTACCACCGGAAAGTCAACAATATCGGTACCTATACTGTACGGTACTTTAATATATTATATAACGATTTTAACAAGATGTTGCTAATTATGATATAATTCTCCATATTTCTAACAAGATCGATTTAGAACGAGGAGTACCAAATAATTCCTAGTTTACTAGATGTAAAATTAATTGCAAAAACATGTTCAAAATACTAACTGATTTCAAAGTGTCTATTCATGTCATCGTTAAGACTTATGAATCAGCAAAAACATAATTATCCGTCTGATTTGATTCAACTAAGCTACACGTAGTCGGAATAATGCTGAAAGTGAGGTAAGATTTACCGACTGACAGTGCAGCGTAAATTAAATGCAAATCCAAAGTGCTAGTATATACCTATCTGACTATACTGATATCACTAGTGATAGTAGTGGTGCTAGTAATAGACTAGAGTCGAAGATTTGAACGTAATACCATGACCACTGTAAAAAGGAACATCGATCACTTTCATAAGACGGTGTAATAAAAAACGGGGAGACAATGTGAGGATATATTGTCGATGATATGTACCTAAAGCCATGTCACTACGGGTGATATTTTTTTTTTTCTCTAACTATAGTTTGTTCATCAGATACGATGAGAACTAGCACTAGTCTTCTAGCCATATTTAAATTCTAAGTATCTGAGACAACCAAGTAGAAAGCTCCACAGAAAGTCGTCGAAACAAGAATAATGTGATGCGTAACTGTTCAGCTATTCGTTGATCACAGATATTAGTAATATGGCCGTAGTTGATGTAGTCGCATTCCACAAGGAAGTCTATTTTAGACATTGTTAAATTACCATTCGTCCCGTTTCGTGAGTCAGGCGTTACATGTTCTGAGAAACTGAGAAACTGTCGCTAGTAATAAGTTATGTACGGTGTCGTCGACATGTCGCGCATTCTCGCTAACATTGCACTTCGATACACATTTTTCCTTTATTGTTTTATGCAATTGTGCTACGAGAAATGTTAGGTCATGTCTCCTTTTCAGTTTGATATGATTAAGAAATGATATTGAAATTCAAAACTTGCGAATTATATTTTAACAAAGACACGTAGTGACTATTAAGTGAACTGTACAAAGGCTCATCTGAACTCAGAATTAATTACAAGTTGTGTAGTGCCTTTGAACTCAATACGCTCTTAATTTGATAGAAAACTGTTCGTAGATACCAACAAAGGCTTCGTCTGAAACTAGTCTCGAGTAAAGTTCTTCCCCTAAAATAAAGCGACAGTGGTAATCTATCAAACTGACATCCGCAAATCAATACTCTCTGCTGCGAGTATGTAACATAAAAAGGAATACAATGTAGTCATACTGCGTGACAAGTCTCTTGTCGTAAAGCCACAGACATAAGGGCCCATGCTCATGAATACCTACCGTCACCGCGTCGCGTCGCCGCATCGTCGTTGTCGTCGTCCCCGTCGCAAGCCTTTCAAATCCCATGTCGAGTTATTGATGGCGCGTAATGACGCTCGTTTTGAATACATCCGTTACTGAATCGGGAAGATACCTGCTCATATCGACGAGGAAAAAATGTCTTTGTTTTCAATATATCAGGTTCACTTCCTTGTTGTTATGGGGCAAACTAAGGGGTATCGTTTTCTAGTTAGTATTTTTCTTTATTCTTCTCATTGTGCGAAACCGTATATATTTAAATGATTATGTAGGTTTTTGTTACACTAATTATTGTTTTTCCTTTACCTGTGAATAGCAGTAGTAGTTCAATTTGCGTTATCAAGCTTTCTCAGTTTTATATAATTGTATTCAAAGTATATTTAAATTCAAAAGAAAATCAATCTAAAACAACGCAGGACCTTTACAAGTTTCTACAGCCATAACGCGTCGTTCGGTTGATTGTATTTGATACCCGTACAACAGATCGAATTCAGCGCCATACATATGTATGCACGTAGACGTTGTAACAGTGATGCGTACTGCGGATTCGCTGTGAAATTGAAAAAGGCAAACAATTTATTTAGCAGGCCACCCTTGCTCGTCCACCGAGGGTACGCCATTATTTTTTACGCCGCCTCCTTTCACCTCAATTTTTCCCAGTTTATTGTCGTTTTATACAAATTTTAGGAGCTATTCGATTCGGGTTTACTTAACGAATATTTATTTTATGACGAGATCTAACCAAAATATCCTCGGATCGCGGTTAATTTTTTATGACCTGCTGAAAACAAAAACATTGGGCCCATGTTTTTAAACGGCATCTTGCGTCATTGAACGCCTACGCATAATTTCTGTTATTTTTATGATGGAATGATTTTCCTTCAAAAGCATTGACAATGTTTGCTCCTTTCCAAATTTTATTTAAGCTCCTCCTACACATAACTTGTCCCTAACTGCGGAGAAAGAAGAATTGTAAGTAAATCAACAGTAACGATCCCTCGGAGCCAAGAGCGTTCGTATCCTATAATAATGTATAGGAGCCGAAGATTGCAGTGGTGACAAGGTGGTAATCCATCGCCGAGCACCATTAACCAACCCATTTCGTTTGGTTCACTTTTACGACTTTAACTGCAGATAAGCAGTTGATACGTTTTACGTAGGTACATTTTCTACTTTATTTCTCAGTCAACACGGAGACTTGATGAGAATTTAACTAACCATAATAGTAAAATTGTGGAGTGTAGAACAGAAGAGTGGGTTCTAGAACATTTTTGTTACTGTAGTTACAATGAAGTTGAAAAGATGTTATTGTGTAAAAATGTCAGTAGGATCAAAACACGTATTATATACGCGTCGTGCTCGCATCTTAATCGATTTCCAATGTAAGAGTCAACAAACTATGGTACATACCTACTTTCTGTATTATATTTATTTCATATTGGATGTATTTTCGAGCTGTACCTACCTATATAACAAAATAAAATTCAAAACGAAAGTAGGTACTTGGATCTCTGACGGAGACATATCATATAAGATATCTACACGTGTAGGAGAAATAAAATTATGCAAACATAGTTTCCCGAGCAAAATTATTTTCTTATGCAGAAGAAGTCACGTTATCTATTGTGTTCATCGAAGCATCGGATAGGAAAATAGGGATCGACCTATCACCAGCTACTCATATCCAATAACATTGTACCTATTGTACTTTTATTCAAAGTTGTTCCACAGACAGTCATACTTTTTATCTTTTAAAAGAAAGAAAGAAAAAAGTTTAAGGATTTGCACATACGCAAACCAAAAAAATACCAATGAAACACATGCACAAGGAAGGCAGGACCTAAAACTGTTCCTATCTCTGCTTACTGCAATACTAACTTATCGCTATTGCGGCATTGGTTTCCATGTAGGACCACGTGACACGGACACGTCTTATCCAGAACTTTTTGAAAAGCAAAAGAAACATCTCTACAAGCTCAAAAAATTATCTCTTCATAAGAGGGTCTCTGTCTCAGCCAACAGCAATAATACTAAACTAATTATTATAGCGGCTCTGGTTTTCACACAGGACCACGTAATGGCACGTTTAAACATACAAATCGTAAAAAATATAAAGTAAAAATAAATTAAGCTAGTTGTCACTTCTACAATAGTACTCGTATTCAATGACGCCCCAATTATAGTTGTTAATAAACCAGCAAAACTACCTTAATTATCTTGCATACGTTTGTGATGGACACCAATTTGTGGCTAATCTGTGCTATTGTGTCCGGAAGGCAAACAGCAGCCCGTGTTGAGTAATTAGTGAATAATTAATAATATAATTGCCTATGTGAGACTGTATCCAAGAGTTCGTTTCCAAACTCCGCAGTGTGTGTAAGGGATACTGAAGTTACATTGTAAGTTTAGGACTCTAGCGTTTGTGTTTTTCTATTGTTTAGGAATAGATAACACTGCTATGAGGACTAAACCAAATATAATTCTTTAATAACTTTCATTACACCGCATTGTTAGCATCGATACTATGACAGGCCTCATATACAAACAGCTACAGTAATATAATGTCTTCACCAAAACTACTCGGTGAATTTTAGAATTATATTTTAAAATTCACCGAGTATTTTTAACAGGGTCCTTTTTAGAATGTTTGTTTAGGATTCCTCTTTGAGTTACACAAGCAATCAAATATTTATATTTATTCACATTTATTATACCTTGCACCCTTTTTGATTTTAATTGAGAAATTCATACAAGCATAAAATTATTCATGCATAATTATTGGCCTGTATCGCGAGGATAATGTTCTTTGAATTTTCAGGTGAATGGGTATATCATAGCAAAAAATGTTTCAACTTTGATTATTATTGAATCCTATGCATTTTAAGCCAAAAAAGTTCTGTAGTGGGTACATTCTTCTACATTGTTGCAAGAAGGTTAAAGACGGTCAAGTAAATATGATCCCCAACATTTTATAGATGTTTTTACAACACTGCCCCGCACACCAAGCTAAGTAGCTCGCTTAAAATATTCCGGAAACACGAAAAACCTATGACGTCAAGTACCCTTTATCCCGAAGGCTTAGCAGGATAAGAGCTACGAAGGTTAAACCCAGTTGACTTTATAACGAGACAAGCTCGTGCTTTTAATAAATCATTTAACCTAAATTAGCGGCGTTTATGTAGAAGCGTTGACGTCAAAGAGCTGTCCATTGGCAACACTTTTTGACAAATGAACAAATATTTACCGTTAATGGAGTCAGACACATAACCGCGTTCGTATAATTACCCCTCCATTGAGTTGAGGCTGTATCTAGCGCCTATCGTACCGTACATCGGTGCTGTGTTAATTTTCAAAATGTACGGGATAATGAATTCGTGGAACGATGTATTAATAACACAACATACAGGTGCTGTTGTGTGGCTATAATATTTCATTTACGGGATGAGCGTGATTTTCGGGGGTAACATTATATATTAAATATGGTTAATTAGCTGTGGATGTGTATTGAGCTTTGGGTTTTAACTATAGATGATTTTATAAGGGATTTTAGGATGTTGCGATACTATTGTTGGTAGATATTACTGCTACATATTAGTTACTTACGTTTATCAAATTTCGTATTTTCTCTTGGCGATGGAATAGCGACATCCTTTTATGTACTTACATACTTGGAGAATGTACCTACTTACGAAAGGTTAATAATTGCACAATTCAAAAGCGTGTCGACTGAAAAGTTAAAACATATCAGTGGGAGGACAGTGCATACCTAACTTATGATCAGTATAAAAGTAGGGCTTGACAAATAAACTGTCGGAAAATCTCTAGAATAAAAAAGAAATCAATACGAATGATATCCCTTATCTTACCGCATTGGAAGCTTCATAGAAATCAGTTAATTTAAGTTGACTCTACCTAAGTAAGTAATACTTAAGTCGAGAAATGATAAGGAGATAGCATAAAGTCTTTCACTAACCCGAAGGTTAGCCAAAACGAGTCTGAAATACTATTGAACCTCTTTTATTTGGCAACTTTATCAAAGCGTAGTCAACATTTAGGCGAATAGATGTGGTAGAGAAATGATAAAAAGAAATATTAAGGTATTCGTGCGCACCCGGGTATTTCTTTTCCTATCTACATCTACGGTCCGGGTAGTAATAGTAACAATAAAAATAAGAGCTGGATCTTTTGTGGAAATTATGTATATTGCATGAATATGTATATAAAATAGGAGTTATAGGAAGGTCAGCGTGATAAAGACGGTAGGGAGGGGGTAGTGGGCACGCGTCGGCCATATCTAAGGATTTAGTTCTGAGGCAGTTATTACACCCGGAACGTGTCCCCGTAACCCCCCTTTTCCTACCCCGCTCTCGCCCTCGCTGCCCACAATCGAGGGTGCGATCGGAAAACGCGATATTAATTCGCGAAACTTCTCTTTTTGTTGCGACCGCGTCCGGCGGTAAATTAAAATGTTCAGAAACGCTTCCGAACAATGACGTTTATTAAAATATTCATTGCAATTGTTAAGCAAATGGGTTGTCAGCACATTTTATTGTTACCTGTTAGTATTTTTTTGAGATAAATTACTGAAGATTTTAATAGGCTAAAGTGTAGATGGCGCTATAGTAATTTTACCAAAATAAAAATGCACCCAGGAGCATCCAATTTCCTTCAATGAAATCATTAATTAATATTTTTTTATTTTCATACAACCCATGAATATTCATTATGTAGTACTTACCTATCTACCCGGATCAATAACATCTGTTTAAGAATGCAAAAATCATTATAGCTTTGCATAATAATCGTCAATAAGGTTCCTAGTACCGGTTTTGGATAATTAGTACTCGCTTTAAATTAAAGGTATGAACTTACGTAAAAAAAAACAAGTAGGTAAGTTAAAATTACTTTGGTCGCTTTTTACGTCACTGCAAGCTACAGAAGGTGTAATGTAACATTTCTCAACGTGGTTGAAACTTGAAAGCGTTGCAAATTTTTCTTTGTCCTAAAAGCGTCACGTGCTAAAGCTTTTTATTATCCGAACTCCCCCACGGTGTAGGGGGATGTGGCGTATTTGTGGAATTACCTGCCATTCCCTTGCAAATGAAGCAATACCTTCCGCACACAGGAAATTTCATGGCGACCAATTAATCCGTTTCCTATTGTAACTGTATTGTAATCACTACATACATAGATCTCTACGCAATTTCAGTTAAGAGGCTTTCAATTCTTACTTTTTATTAATTATAACGTTGACCTTTATAAATAATTGGTTAACAGACAATGAAGATAAAATGAATTACCCAAATGTAAATGACAGTTGGAAGTAGTCTTTTCGATATGCCATCGTCGTTCCATATTATAATTACAAAGAAAAACATGAAGTTAGGAACACAATCTGAACCGTATAACTCAATTATAAACGTAACAAAATATTTTATAAGGGACCGCTGAGAATCATAAATAGGCAGCGTAATGAATTCCGTGAAGAGCGCCCGTAAGAGGAACGTGACACAAATCCTGGCTCAATAAACGAGACGAGTGAGGAGGCCGCAGCCTCCGTGACGCGACACGAGAGCCGACACCATCCCTCACAGAAACAAGACCAACCACTCTCGCGGCCTTATATCTAATCTCCTTTATATTATTCCTCGCTTACATATAAAATGTTTCTGTTATTACTGCCATATAACATTTTACGTACCCTCGTATAACCATCTGGTAGGCATAGTTACCTTAAAATTAAGCAAACCATGACCTGGTACACTACTAAAGACCTTTTTTGATTACCATAAGACAAACAGTGTGATTAAGGCATCGTTACGTTAATACTACGTCGACGTAAGAATATCGATATGTTTGTAAACATAAAACTAACGCAAATGACGTCTCGCTGCAGGACAGAATGCGGTTGGCACGACGCCAATGTTGTGCTTCAACGCCCTTTTATCTCTCGTCAAAAAAACAAAAATAGAACACTTATTTAACATTTTACATGTGTTACGCATTCCTAAATCGATGACAAATGTTTTATTAGTTTTTAAAAATAGCTTTCTTTCTTTTCAGGGACGGTGCTTGGCGTCGAAGTGCATTTCGAAAATAAGGATAGTGGTTTTTTTCTAAAACACACAGCAAGATGGAGCGGTGCGGGCCCACCGCCGGAACCTATGGGCACAGCCCTGCCAGGTGCCTTGTTATCACTGGACCGCTTTACAGTATTACAAGGGTCAGCGCCAGCATCAGTGCGGGCTACGTATGGGCCTTTTTCCACTAAACAGACGGTGCCAGCACGATATGCAGTGCCTGATCCCCTAGAACCACCGAGGAGGAATGCGTCTTTGACGGAATTGCAAGACGCCACTGCACATAGACTCGATGTGTCGGCACATTTAGTATTTCGGGAGCTTCCTCGCGATGCTCCTGTGCTACGTGTGCTGTTCCATACTGGTGGTGAGGGTGGCGCAAGACGTGCTGCAACACGACCACGTCGCGTGTGTATAACGTTACACGCAAGTTATGGATCACGAACATTAACTGCGACATGTGGCCCTGAAGGCGAGGAGGGTGCTTGCTTGGCTGAATTAACAGTACCTGCTGCATGGTGGCCAGCGGATGGAAAGGGCAAACGACCGCCAAGGACAGTGCGTTTAGCTTATAGCGCAGCCGAAGCTGGCGGTGGCGAATCAGCCGAAGGTGCATGTGGGCGGGTCTCGGTGCAGCCTGCATGGCCGCTTGGTTCTGTCACACTGGCTGGAGCTCGAGCCGGGTATCGTGAAGCTCGAGCCGGTGATGCTGCTCTTCTTCTACCCCGGGCACCTCTGTATCCTCATTCTCGCCTGCATCTGCCTTTCGTAGTTCGACGTGATACAGGCCATACTATTTCACATGTTGTAATCAGGTGAGTTTATTGTATTATTGTACATCAAATAAAACACTGACAGAAAAACACTAACATTTAAGTACAAATTTGAATAAGTATAGGCATAAAAGACGGAATTCCCATTTATTGATGTTTCTAACACAATACAACTACACTAGAAGCAACAATTTATTTTATGTATCTTTATAATTATGCGAAAACGATAATTAACGTTTCGATGAAATAGCCGTGTTTATTACCGTTGCCTAGGTGTACCACCCATGTAGTGTCAGATACTCTGTAAGCTCAACATAGCGGTTTGTAAACCCTCACCGAGAGAAATTCTGTCAACGCATGAGCCACTTCATGTTAACGACAGCGACGGAGCAACTTACGCATCTCCGTGTTATGTCACGCTGACTAATATTTATTGGTATTCCGCCCAACTCGACTGGTTTATTGCTCGTCAACCGAAATCTTCTGTTTTGCGTGGGATGTAATAAACTTGAAATAATTCATTCTATTTTGACATTGATGTTTCTATCCTCAAATGAAATATGAAGTTGCTACAAACTAAAGCTATTGTTCTCTCGTAACTTTTGGCAAGTTTTGAATGGCACGCCGCAGTGGTTTGAGGATGGATGAGGTGCCAACAAAACAAGTTCGTATGTACTTGGAGCACCGTACGGCACGCGGCGGTCGCATCTCACAGCTTAACTGGAAACTGTCGGCCTCAATGGCCCAATTAAAACTTTTTCAGTTATTCTTGTTTTTAACTGGGTAACGACTCTCCACAATCACCTCTCATTTATTACATGCAATTTATTAAGGTTTGAGATGAACTAACTCTTAAAATAAATCTTAGTCAAGCTTTATGTAGCTAGACGACCGCAAAGAGATAATAATACAAGCGGTAAGAGCGGTGACATTATCATTGTCAAAATTACATTATATTCCAAATTGGAGAAGCTTTTCTCAACTTCATTTGATTTATTTTTCAATTTCATGATTGCGTTGTTTTAGAGCCACGTTACTTGGTTCTAACCTCGTTAGCTTAGATTACGTATAAAAGCTCTTTGTGGTAATTCTAAAGCCGTTTTGACATAAACTACGCACTGTAAAAAGTAAATTATTTTAACAAAGGAAATCTTTTATACAAGTTTAATAAATTTCTGTTTAAAGTAATAAATTTTTGTGGAAAGAAAAATACGGTTGTGAGCAGAATTCGAACCTGCGCCTCCCATTTCGACCTCCTAAGAGCTTCTCTTATGACCGCTAAGCCATTTCGAACTCCTAAGAGCCTCTCTTAAGAGGTCGAAATTGTTTAGCGGTGAGAGCGCTAAAAAAGGCGAGTAATGTGTTTAGGGTTCATGTGTGCATGTATGTATGTTTGTAAGTTTCTTTATTCAACCATAACTTTTAAATGCCTGAACCTATTTCGATCTATGTGATATGTATACGACATATTACAATCCCCGTATTTTCCCGATTAATAAAGGATAATATGATTTAAAAAAAAATAGGTATAGTGGCTATGGTACACAAATGTTTGTGTTATAACTACACGTTTCTATTTAATTTATATACATTATTAAATCGCACCCGTGCGAATTCGATGCGGATCGCCAGGTAGTAGGTACTTATAATATTTTCAGTAAAATCTTAGCCTAGAAAGAACTAAGCTTTTCTCTGAGTTGTAGTAACATCATAACTCTTCCTTAAAGCTGAAAAGATCTTGGTACGAGTCTCCCAACCTCTGCACTAATATTGAGTTACAACATTCTACTAGCTGCTTTTCTATTCCTAACTGTAATTTACCACTATTGCACTAAACTTTTGAGTATGTACGACAATCCGAAGAAAAATGCACAAATAAGTATATATTATTGATATATGATTAAAGAGAAATCTTTGAAAAGCATTAACGCATGCTTTGCGAACTCTAAAGTTATAATATTAAATGGAAAAAGAATATTGTCGCGAGCAGGATTCGATCCAGATTTTCAAAGATTTATCTTTAATTGTTAAGGTAATTGCATCTTTACAACATTGTATTAACTGCAAAGTTAGACGTGTCGGTTCGGTCACCTGTATAGGGACTGAATAGATAGCAATGACGATAAAAAGAAGTGTTAAAATATGGAAGAAGAATTCTCGGTAGCGAGCAGAGGTCGAGATGGCTTAGTGGTCAGAGCGCCTGGAGTATTTATCCGGGAGGCGCAGGTTCGAATCCTGCTTGCGACCGTATTCTTTTTCCATTTAATATTCTAATTTATATTATAACTTTATTGATATATGTTCTGATAGTTAGAACAAATGTAACAACCACATCAAGCCACCAATACTGCATTCCTTTTAACATCGCCAAGGCAATTGCCAACTAGAATAATATTTCACTCCACGATGATTTTATTAATGTCCTGCAATTAGGATCCAAATTGTTTGGTAACAGTAGGTTATAATAACATACTTCGTATCAAAATTATTTATTTTACTTTTAAATAAACGAATCAGTCTTACAATATATGTAGGGATACAAGTAAGTAGGTACTTCTTAGAAGAATTAGAAGAAAAATAAGGTCCACTTCGAAATTGCCGAAAGTTTTAAACAAGAGATTTCTTTCGTTCATAATTTAATCAACACACACATCTTCACCTATAGTCCAAACAATACAAAAAAAAAAAACGTTATCTCAATACCAAACATACTCGTAAATGGAAAATTCAGCGTGTTCAATTTCTGTCTCTTCCGCGTAAAGAGGCCGTGATTGCGCGATTGCGGAGCTCGTATGTGATTGTGTCCCGACGTGCACTATTGCAATCTTTACAGCCGACGCTTCAAGTGCTATACGAGAATCTAATGGAATCAATATCCTGTCGATATCGCTAAAAGCTGCCAGTACATTTCAAAAGAAATGAGCGGATATGTTTATGGGAAATGCAGCCGAAGACGTTTTTTTATTACACTTCCAAGTGTGGACTATATATGTATGATGTAGTTAGGTACTTACGCTGGGTTATATTGGATAGGTATCTACTTACAATGATTCCATATATTACGCGCCACCTGCTCCAAAACTTCATCGCTGATAGGTACGTGTATCTGTTTCTCGTTTTGAGTTACGAGGCCGATCGCCTCCGCACGGGAATACTCGACTGCAACCGACTAAATGGAAATTTATGTCGCCTTCGGCTTAGCTATTAAAATAAATTTTACTATTCCGACAATAACGTGCGACAGTTTGGCTAACTGTGGCTTTACGTGGATAAAATCCGCCATTACTCATAGTATCGATAGATACTTACGAAAGTTTTGCTTGTAAATCCAAATTTTGTTATAATGTATGAGCGAAAACTACGAACTCAGCGTCAAAGCCTGAAATAACTTTACTTGATTCAATGCAGGGGATCTCGTGTTCGGTTGAATAAAGCTTTGATCTCTTCGCTTTTACGATTCCTATTCGAAGAGGTGCAATAGTGTCGGTGGGTTATTTTAGGAACGGAAGGAGTGCACAATGTTCGTAATGTATTAGGACAGTGACAAAAGATGTACCTATTGCTTTAACAATGATTATTTAGTTATTAATTTATGCACTGTTGATACTTTTATGACTCTATTCATTGCAAACAATCGACAATGGACTGAACATTTTTTCTATCTTTGTTGACTGGTGCAAAAAAAAACGGAACATTAATAAACTAAGCGTGTCTACAATAATTACATAATATGATGACACACTTATAAGTTTCGTTCCTCAAAAGGAAATAAAAAAGAACCGTTATAAGATCACTTTGTTGTCCGCCTGTCTGTCAATCTGTCAAGACTCTTTCTCAGAAATGCGTGTTCTTCTAAGTCAACGCAATAAAAAGGAAATTAAAAATAATATTCTTTTCTTGATTACAGAATTCCTCTGAATCATAATCTGCAATAAAATAGTCTAACATATAAAACCGTTCATGTTCCATTATTCATATTATTATGTTTCTATTGACATTATTTAAGTGTCAAAGTTATCTTTAACTAGTTAACCCGACAAACCCTATGTTGCACTGTTCAATTCTCAACTTATTTTTTTTTTCCTTCCTTTAATACCTTATTCGGGCGACTACGAACAATAAAAAATTACCAGATCAATCCAACCGCTAGCCAAGTCAAGCTCAAGCTCAAGTTAGGCGCTTGCCCTTACGTATAAACACAGTCAGTTTGTTAAAATTTTACAAAATTTGCATACATAAGTACATTGTACAATCTTCTCCTTATCGTGTGGTTAATGAACAACCTAGTGTCAGAGTTTAAACCAGCCGCAGGTCTCTGACGTGGCCTTACACACCATCGAGAACATCTCTCAGGTGTGCTGGTTTCGTCACGATGTTTTCCGTCACCATTTTAAGGAAGTGATAATTCATTTATTATACGCACATTACTTCGAAAAGACATTGGTGCGTGCCTTGGATTCTAACTTGCGACCTTTGACTTGTCAGTCCAACGGTCATACCACTAGGCTATCACTGCTGCAAAATTGTACGATCACGCCTTGAGAAATGCAGAGACTGATATTTTTCTATCTGCAACGATTCTGACTCACACAGAGTAAAATATTTAGTATCACGTAGTCATGGGACTGTAAAGCTCTATGTCTCTGGCTTCACTAGGAATATTATTATTAACTATATTATAGTCATGCGCTAAATGATTGATGAAGCTCCGCACTACTATAACACTGATATTTATCCTGTAGAATGAAGGTGAAGTCAGGCCTGCGGTTAGTGAGCGTGACTGCTGCGAACTCGCGGTGGGCGGTGACGGCCGAGGTGAAGCCTCGCGCAGCCACCGTCACGGCGACAAGGCTTGAACAACCACTGCGAGATGATGAACCTTCTGGCACGTAAGTAACAAGATATATAATTTATTCCTGTTGGTATCCTTTTGTATATTCGTAATGTACCTACTTACTTTGATTGCCCATGGTTTCGTCTGTAAACCAGCACTGCAATAATAAGTCGGGTTATTTTGCTTTGTTGCAAACAGAGTTTTGTTTTCTTTTTTATTCAAATTTTTGTCAATGTTGTTTGTGTCTGTGCAATTCCAAAATAAAATATTTCTTCGTTTTTCTTTCTAAATCTTAACTAATAGGTGCAGTCACACATCTTTTGTATGATTTTGACGTCTATAGTTTGGCACACTCGCAGGCGTCTTCTATTTCTTTCTAATTTTGTATGTAGGTAAGTAAAAGACGATACGACGTTATTCGAGCAAGTATGCAATATCACCGGAACTAGTTAATGTTAGTAATTACATTGAACGCTTCATTAGTTGGTTAAAAGGGTTAATCAGATAATCGTAACCGATGAACTAATTATCTCAACATGTGCACAATCTGTGGTTTTAATTGGCCCTAGATTGTAAGTCCGTACTGTTGCATCTTCTTCAGCTAAGGACGATAAACGGATCTTAGCTGAACAAGAAAATAATTAACAAAATGTTTAGATGAATCACTATAAAAAGTCCCTTCCTACTAGCTGAAGCGGGAAGATGTTGATTACACTTAGTAAAAAACGTGGGTAGATACTAGATTCTATTGTAGATAAAGCTCCTTTTTATCTACTATTTCCGTAAATCTTGAGAGAGTACAAGATTAACACTAACTAGTACTTTCCGTTAAAAGTACCGGATGAACGTAATTGTCACAATAATTGTTAAATTAAACGATAAGATCGTAGAACGAGGGCCATTCAATTCTACTCTGAAATAACTGTAGAAATTGCAATAAACTTTAAAGGGACATTCATTTTCAAACATAAATTCAATAAAAGAAAAATGCCATCTGCAATTCAACGTTCTCTCACTTATACGGTAAAATGCTATTGCATTCGGAGTGCCGTACATAAAGTGAGCGCCTTGCATAGCCGGTCAGCTTCGGAGATTTTAAGTATTATTTCATTTCTAAATATTTCTCTCGAGTTGGCCTTTGAGCTGTTTACTATATTATTATTATAAGGTCAAATGTCAACTTATACGAGTAGGTATTCACCACTCTGAGAATGTTAATCAAACAACCGCTCCAATTCGTTTTGGGCAAAATATGTAGTTACCTATGTAAGTAGAATGTAGCTGAATACCCTATTATTAAATTTCGATGCGCTTATGGTCAATTTTTACTTAAATTTAACGGACGGACGCCAGTCCTACATATCTAATGACCATGATTTTCATATGTAGTCCCCTCTCTTCCATGGCTCTGACGCACGAATTTTCAAAGCTTTGCAATAGCAAAAAAAATATTTTGCTGAAAACGGAACGCTTCCGGACGCTACGCTATACTCGTTGTTATCTGTGAACTCATTATTTTAAAACCACACATTTATAAAAAAAAAAATGGGTAATTGAGAACTTTTCGAATGGGTCCTGGGTGGACCCCTGATCATCGAAGGACAGTGTCTTCATATAATGATGATCGAACTTCACTTACAGATAAGCTCGTATGATCACTCATTATACTTCAGACGTCCTTCGATGATCACTATGTAGATGTTTAAAGCATTTCTAAACATTTTATAAATGTGAAAAATAAAGACACATTGTTAACATAATTAAATCAGTCTTTATTTTTATTATTATTAGTAGTTTTTTGGTGAATAATTCACTTAAGTTGTGGTTACTTAAATGTGTTTAGATACGTACGAGTAGGTACCTACCAACAATACACATTTTATAAACGAGTTTCTTACAAAAATGAAAATTTATTTTGATTCTACGCGTTCTGTACCAGAATGTTTCCATTTCTCATTTCTTTGGCGGGATTTGTTCACAATTTCGCCCACGACTACTTTGCATTTGCACAGCCATAAATTTTGTCAGCGCTTTTCCGCTTAATGAAACTCGATGTCACGACTAACTTTATATTGTTTAGATAATTTTGTGTTTCCGCTGCAAAACATAAAGCGACTATGCCCAATGAGAACGTGAACTTTGAGAGTAAAGTCTACTTAATACGACTATTGATTTATTATTCGGGTTACATTCACCTTCAAGATGTTCGACCTCAATAAACAACCTTTTAGGTAATAAAACCTTTTAGGCTTAGTAAGTTTATGAACTGAATATTGTAACTTAATTTTACGATATAGGGATTCTGAGGAAAACAGCGGTGTCGGCGAGCCAGGTTGGGAGGAGATCCTTACCTGGCTGGTGGAAGTGGGAGCTGAAGGTGAAGGCGACGGGGAGGGTTCGGAAGGAGAATCCGGACGCGGCACTGCTCGCATCAGCTGGTCGGCCAAAGTGTCTTCTGCGCCCACCACGACTTCCACCACAGAAGAACCACCCCACGAACATAGAGTCAGCACCCGGCTTGATATTGAAAAGGATGACATACAAGCTGTACTACCGATTTCTAAGGTAATTTTATGAACCTACTTACCATCAAGTTACATAGGTAGCATAATTAATTCAAACTCAATTTATACCCGTTGACCATTTGGAATATTCACGTCTTGCTCTTGATTAAAATGATAAAATTGGTACTTTCGTGAAACCTTAACACTTAGAAGATATAAAATATGTATCTTATGAACGTACGTACCAATTTACTACGATTAACGGGAGCTAACACCTATACTGTTTTATCTTACTTTCCATTATAAAATGTATCTATGTTATAAATGCGAATAGTGATTACAATCACGGACACCCACTCGATTATTCGACTATAATCGAGACAGGTGCTCGAAATCAACAATTTATTGAGACATCGATTGTAGCGATAAATTAACCGAAAGGTATTTTCTTTGTAATTAATGGATCGAAGGGAGCCCCTTTTATTACTATAACGATATCTTTATTGGGTTCCAGAGGTTTTTATGAGAATAGCTCTTTGCGACCAAGTCTGTGTTTTATGCGAGTTTACGTTAAATAGATGCAGTAATTAATGTTGGTTTTATAAATACCGCATTGACCTGCCAGAATTATATTTTCTGTCAAATTATTTTAAATATCTGTAACGTTATGATACTGTTATGAACGTGATTGTAGCAAATCGCTGAGATTAACTTTTAATGGTACACTCTTAGTATGAATGAAGTGGTGTAATGGGAGCTTTATCGCGAGCTAATGGAGGCTCTGGTGGGTCGAAGCCGCCCACTGCGGCTGCTCATGCTCGCCTTGTTCGCCTCCGTGAATTTTTGAATACCAACTACTTTGCTGTACATAATTATTCATCTGCATTAGGTACTCATCGATAAATCCGATAACATTTATTTGTTAGATACTGAAATCAATGTTCATAATTTCAACATTTTCAGGGCCATTAAATATGTAGAATATTTATTTGAAAGATGATCGTCACTATAAATAAAACTTTCTCTGTTTCAAAGAGGTCATTTATTGTCATTTTATACGGTAATCGCCCTATTCTTTGCGAATAATTTCTAGCTATTATAGTCTGTCACAATAACGAATAAATAACGGAGCAACAAAATCTTTTAACATTCAAATTATATCAGACGTCAAGAAAAACAAACTAAAAAAAAAAACGAATCTAAATATGAAAAACAGCCTATTATCTTTTGCAGCAATTTGGCTGTTTTCCATTTCTTGTAAAACAGATTCGTCGTTAATTTAATTTGAACCATTCCATTAAATCTGCTGTGAAACGGGTTGTGGGGCAGACAAATACATTGTTTCGGGAGCCCATATAATTTTCATACGTCAGCAACGTGTGCGGTCCCACCGGTGCGGCTCTAAATGAAGTTACAGAATAATATTTATAAAGCAATTAGTTTATCTCAATATTAGCGTGGAGCCATTAACTCGGGCCGCGGGCGCTCGGGCTCGCCCTGGAGTGGGCTCTTCATATCTGCTCACTGACGGATGAACGCTCGCTCCTTGTCTGCCGCCCAACTAGATGATTAAAGCAATTAAATTACGACGTGAGTGATGGAGTGTTTTATGTGTAGGAAACTATTGTAACCGTAGACTTATTGACGGTGCACAATATCGCCTAAGTGAAATAGTTATTTCTGTCTAGTGTCTCCTATAAAACCTGTAGGCTGCAATTGCTCTGGGCCTAAGAGACTGTTAAGCTATAAAGAACCGTAACTTTAATATTATTACTTTGCTATCGCCCTAGGTCACATTAATTTATTACTTAAAGCTATTTAGGAGAAAGTAACAGTGTTTAATCTCTCCTCAAATTAATACCTTTAATGTCTACAACGGGTTTCAGGTCGTTGTTTTAAACGATCTCTAAGGTTAGATTTATAAATGTTAATTACTAATGGATTTTTTGATTACCAAATGCTAGAGAAGATTTTATTTTATCATAGACATAAGTTACTTTTCAAACCTGTGTCGGCCTCTCGTATTTCGGTTATGACGATGTCCATTAGCTCTTCAATGTTATTATCCATAGTGGTCATAAGTCCTAGCTGTCTCCTGTGCAGGCCAGCTGTGGCCGGCGTGTACAAATATTGGGGTACGAGGTTACCTTCGACGGACCATAACCTACTGGGGACTTGGTGAATGCAGCTGCGATCCCGGGACCCTGGTAAAGATTAGCGGAGAATCGTGTGGTTTTTAGTCGGTAGGAGTCCGGCACAGCGGCCATGATGGATATTCATTATTACATACTTAAAAAAGATCTAGCTGTATATCAAAAGGCCGTCGTGCATGTACGCGTAACATGATGTATTTCCTCCAGAACTGGGAAGTCCTGAACACAGCCGTGCTGACGGGCCGTCAAGTGTCTCAGGCGATGAAGGTTCTGATCGTGTCGCAAGCCGGCCAGGTTGCTGACGTCACGCTGCAGAGCTCCTGCCATTCCGAGGATGAAAGCGTACTAAAGGTAATAATAGTTAAAGTACCTACATAAGTTAATTTTCTAAATCTGGTAACGACATTATTGACCTAATATTCAAAAGTGTATTCTTGATTATGACACAGGTATCCAAGTATAAGATGAAGGAACTGTGTGCGCAAAAAAAAAAGAAATTGCGCATAGCGGCCTTTTTTCTACTTAATATATGTATTATTAAGGAGTTTTATTTATGAATATTTGTTGACATAGGTAAACATTCTGAAGGTTAGTAGACAGGGTTACTTATTCATGATAATGATTCCGATCGATTGACGTTGAAATGATGTCATTTGTACAGTCGTAGGAACTCTTCATATGACATTGGCGACGCGACGCCTTAGTTCAGAAAATGTGTATTGTATTCTTTTAGCAAACTCAAATAACTACTTAGTTACTTAATATATTTATTTCAAAAGGCTACCTCGATGACTGAGCATGAGGTCCTTGGTTCGATTCCCGGGTCGGGCAAAGTGTTTTTGGGTTTTTCTGTTAGAAAATTCTCATTAGCATCTCAGAGTTTGAAATTGTGCCCGTTAGATGGCAAGAGGCTCACCACCTATAACATGAGCTTTAATAACAGCTTGGGTGAAATGTGGATGTACGACTGCGTACACTTTAGGTACACCTTTGCCTAACCCTTCGGGGGTTACAGGCGTGATGCTATGCAAAAGGCTACGTTTTATTAATATTGTAATTAATTTGAAATCAAATGATGAATATTTGAGGGTGTATTCGTAATATTTTTTTTTACCTACAATTAGTTGAAAGAAATGAGAGACTTGAGAAAAATGTTAGGACCCAATATTAATGTGTATAATTTTCCATAGGGTTACCTATATGTTATAATACACTCTCAAATATTCATCATTTGATTTCATTAGTTGGGAACACATCTGTAAAAAAATTATATTGTTGATAAACCAGGTATCATCATCATGCAGTTCTGTGTACGTGGACGGCTCGGAAATCCGGGGCTCTTCGAATGCGTCAGTAATTGTCAAATACGGCACATATACCGGTTTAGCGCGGTTCACTGTCTGGATGCCTGAATATCCACTAGAAATCGACGTCGATGACAACCGGCTGTCTCAAATCAAAGGTAAACAACGTTACTGGTCGATTATTGTGTTGTTAGGCATTGCTCATTATTTCACACTTGACTATGTATTAAATTACAGATAAGTTTCAAAAAACTTAATTGACGACTTGTAATTGTCATTCCGGCAGGACGTATTATGATATTACTTCTGAGGGACGTAGTACCTACTAGCGAAAATTTTGGCGATCGCCCGCAACTGTATGACTAAAATTTATTTCATGAGACGTTGAAGTGTAAAGTAGCAAGAGCTGTTACGAGCCGTTTTTAAAATCTTCATTATATAGGTGGAGATTT
This sequence comes from Xylocampa areola, assembly GCA_935421205.1. Lineage (NCBI taxonomy): Eukaryota > Metazoa > Arthropoda > Insecta > Lepidoptera > Noctuidae > Xylocampa > Xylocampa areola. The sequence goes on from OW285206.1 coordinate 12,896,018, forward strand.
GATACAGATGATCACGCCATCTCCTGCTCACATTAAGTTAAAAACTTACCTCAGCTTCAAAGCACAAACATTTTATTTTTGTCTTCCTCCGACAACTGGCAAGCCAAGATACTGTTACATTCGCCAATAGGTATTTCGCAAATTGATGTTGTAACCAATACTTAAAGCGCTTCTTTCAGGTTCATTCCGGGCACATTCCACCAAGACACGGAAACATCTATAATTATATATATATATATATAATATATATATAATCTTTATTTCAGATCAATGTCCATACATAGTTACAAAAATAATGAAATAATGAAAATTATAAAAAAGTTTACAAAATTTGGACACTCACAACAATTTTTAGAAGAAATTTTTACCCAATAGATGCCCATGCGAAATGGTTTAGGTAGTGGCATATGCCCAGATCGAAACCTTAAAGTCATCACAATTGTGTTTCTTGTAATATTTGAATTAACGAAGAAAGAACGGAGAACGATATAAACTTGGCGGTATGGTTTTAAACCATATGCCTTTAGTGACTTATCGTTTGTCAAAGTACTCCTTCTAATAATAACTACTACAGCCAAAATTTTCGACTGTTCCTATCTACCTACCTCACGAAGTTGTACAGTGTTTTTTTAAATGTATAATTCATGAGGTAACAAACATAAAAAATAACAACCGAATTGATAACCTCCTCCTTTTTGGAAGTCGGTTAAAAATAGACTTAACTTATGAACATTGAGCGATGCTGTATTTGTTGAAACTATGTAAACTCTCTTGTTACATACATTGATATCTTATATACCTATCTTCTAAATATAATTCAGAAATCGTCCGTTAAGCTTCAAGTTAGCTACTTACTTGTAAAAATCAGCTTTGTCCATTCTAGTCGTAAGATTATTATGGATTACAAAATTGAGTTACCAATCCATTTGATATATTGATTGAAGTCGGTACCTTCAATCTGCCTTAGGAGGTATTAGAGTGAAAAATATAACTGCAAATGTTTCGTATTTTTTACCAAGTACATGCGAGTGAATAATGTATGATTTAGGCTGGAAAGTCCCTGATGACGCGAACACGAAGGACCGGGCACGTCGGTCGCTGTCGGCGAGGGGTTGGGGCGGTGCAAGACCCGACAATACCAACTCGCTATCAGAGCAGCGGTCTTGCCGGCTGCGGTACCAGCAGAGTAATGTTGAGGTAAGGATTAGATACTTATTATAATAACTATAATAACAAACTGTTCCATTATTCACACACACACAGATGTGTTATTTTTCCAATTACCGCGATTGTCAAGTAGATACTTACGGCACGTATAGGTACTTACCTACCGTCTTGTTTAGTCATTAATTATGTAGTTTGATGCTGTTCGTTTTGAAATTGTACTCTAACTACCGCTCTCGCTCTCTACGTACCAACTACGAGTTTTATTGAATAAATACATATATTGACTGCCTCGTTGATCTAATGGTTCCAAGTGCGACTGCTTAGAATGAAGTTCTGGGTTCGATCCCCAGGTCGGGCAGTGTCACCTATTAGGATTTCTGTAAGGAAATTCTCAGTAACTGCCCGGAGTTTGGAACAGAGCCCGGTAGGTGGCAATGTGTTTTTTATGAGCCTTAATAACAGCATTGGTGAAATGTGGGTGTACAAATGTATCTCTGGCTACCCCTTCCGGGAATATAGGCGTGATGCTAGGTTATAAACCTTTCTATAAATTAAATAAAAATGTTAAGTCATGTCTACTTTTTGATCCTGTGTAATTTCAATAGAGTGGGCGGCCTAAGTGGTTAGTATTTAATATGCCAACGCTTGAGCGAAGTGTAATTAGGGTTTTCTGTAAAAAAAACACAAAATTGCCAGCGATAAACGGCAGTAGGCCCGGCCCCAATCACGTTAATTGGTGTAAATGCGGGTATAACACAAAAGTAGACTTTTGTATTAAAAATGTTTACAGAATCGTAACTTGGTTAAGGCCACAATATTAAATGGAAAAGGAATACGGTCGCGAACAGGATTCGAACCTGCACCTCCCGGATAAATACTCCAGGCGCTCTGACCACTAAGCCATCTCGACCTCTGCTCACCACCGCGAATTTTTCTTCCATATTTTAACACGTCTTATGGCGACGTCATTGCAATCAATTCAGTACCTATACAGGTGACCGAACCGACACGACCAACTTTGCAGCTAATACAATGTCGTAAAGAATGAAATTACCTTAATAATTCAAGATAAATCTTTGAAAAGCATTAATGGAGTATTTATCCGGGAGGCGCAGGTTCGAATCCTGTTCGCGACCGTATTCCTTTTCCATTTAATATTGTAACTTTAGAGTTCGCTAAGCATGCGTTAATGCTTTTCAAAGATTTATCTTGGTTAAGGCCGTTTTTTACCCGTGAGAGCCATGCTTCGGCACGAATGGGCCGGCTCGACAGGAGTGATACCACGGCCTCACAGAAAACCAGCGTGAAACAACGCTTGCGTTGTGTTTCGCCGAGTGAGTGAGGGTACCGGAGGTTCAAACCTTTAAAAGGCCGCCAACACACTTGCGACTCCTCTGGGGTTGCGGGTGTCCGGCGGTAATCGCTTACCATCAGGCGATCCGTCTACTCGGTTGCCCCCTATCCCATACAAAAAAAGGCCGGTTCATTCACGTGCTTAAGTATCTGTTTTTGAGATTACTCTTCTAGTTTCGGATTCAAACGGAGCCTTTGTACCTAAGTACTTCAATGTTCACGAGCCTTGATCATGATTATCTGAATGAATTAGCCTAAGGGTCTAAACTCTAAACAGACAGTCTGCATTTCAACTGCATTCCAACGGCATAATTGCAGTTTGGATGCAGCTGACATATACCTGTATCAAAACGGTGAACCGAATGCATTAGGACTGCAATAATAATGTGTGTCACAATAACAACACAAAACAGTCATTAGAACTAACCACTTAACACTGCAAGCGGACTGTGCAATCGATCGGTAGTTTTGATGCAGTTTTGTCAACTGCACAAAAACAGCAATTTTGCCGTTGGTTTGTAGTTCAAATAAATACAGTTTCTTCATAACCTAATTATCAGGAGGAACTGGTTATTATCTTACAAAAACAATCTCCCTTTACGACTAGGCCAGATTAGAATATGTTTTGCTGTTTTCTTCTATTTTCTAGAAATTCTTAGTAATGAACTCGATAACATATTAAGTAGGTGGTAGTACCTACATAGGTGAGTTCAGAAGGGGCTCGTGGCTAAGTGACAGCCACACGAATTGACCGATTGAGGTAAAAGCTACGCTTGCCGTCGTTGGTTTATAGTTACTGCACAAAAACTGCAATTTTGCCGCTGGCTTGTAATTCAAATACATACCGTCTCTTTAGAATCTAATTAACAGGAGGAACTGCCGTCCCAGTTCTATAATCTTATTCAAAAACAACCCTACCCTTTACAACTTTTAATATATCTATAGGTGTACGCACGTTTCCTGGCGAAGGACCACGATTCGGGGCGCGTGTCGTATTTCGTGTCGCGCCGCACGTGGCTCAAGGTGACGGAGCTCGTGCTGACGCGAGTGTCGGACCCTCGGATTGCGTCACTGAGAGGCCGCGTGCTACAAGGACGGAGTACTGGACGCACTGAGGTGCAAGTGCTTTCGCCTATTACAGGTAATTATGCTTTTATTTATATATACAAATTACATACAATCACGCCTGTTTCAATTAAATATTTTATTATCAATACAAATAAATTTGACGTGTCAGTTTGTAATGTCAAAATAATGTTTTTTTTTAAGATCATACAGTTGGTTGCGCCATACCTATGCCTAAAAACTGTTTTTAAATTTTTTCCGATTCTGTAGTAGCTGACTATAAAGGAGTAAATTAGGCTTATTATAATATAATTACACGCGGGTGAAACCGCGGGACACAGCTAGTAATGAATATAGCGTGAGATTTCCTAGACTGGAAGACGGCTAAGTCTATTTGCGCAGCATACTCGATAAGTAAAATATTATTCATGTCGGTTAATACCTATTATGCGCATCTTAAGATCTAATCAAAGCCTATCGTTATGTTCAGTTGGGGAGTCCGCTTACATAGGTATCGTCCATAACGACCACGTCCAAATCAGCTTGAAATGGTCACAAAACTGCGCTTAGATAATATCTGTTATTATTGGATTTGGCAGTTTTTATCGCGATTAACGATATATATGACACTTACTAAAAGTCTCAATCGGTGAACTTAGTCAATCCACTGTCGATAAATTTACCTAAAACTATTATGTTCTTATATCAGATTTAAAGTTTAGCGGTCTCGACAAGATTAGAATAGATAACCATCTGTCGTTATGGGTAGTCAGAAAGTCTGACAACAGATATCATGTAACCCAGTAACTGGGTTGAGGTGAGGATATCATCACATGCAGTCGATCCATGTAAAATATATATTAAGCGGCATCCTGTGGGACTGAAAGCCTATTTATTTACCTAAGAATAGATTAGGCGAACATAGATGAATTCAGTATTGGATGTTTTGTCACCTATGTTAGTTCAAATTCTATATGGAGTAACCGATCAGATTAACATCAGTTAGATACTTAAAATTACTTTAAAAAAAATATTGCTTGTTTATTTATATCCCCTTTCGGGACAACCCTCCTGGGCGATGCGACAGGCTGAGTTTCCAAGGACTTTTCAGTTTATACTGATAATAAGATTACATTTTAGGTATATAATAATCGGCAATTGCTCTGCGTGAGGTCCTGAGTGTGATCCCGGGTCTAGCTAAAATGTCATTGGGTTTTCGGCTAGGAAATTTTCAGTAGCAGCCCTGTGTTTGGTTTTATTGTTTGGTATACCTACGTGACAATAGGCTCATCGATATAGACCATAATAACAAACAGTATCGGTTAAGTGTAAAACGATACACCTTTGGAGAATATAGGCGTGACTCGTGAGCTTCAGTATTTCATGCATTATTTCTCTTTTCCCAGGACGTGTGATTGGTCTCCGTGAAGTGCGCGTGGGTAACGACAAGGTGTCGATCTCGCGACTGTTGGTACGCGTCATATCTGGTCTCCAGCTGAACATTTCGCCGGACACTGCCATCGAAAATGGATATGTCTCGGAAACAACAGTTACCAGGCGGCTTACGGCGCAATATCAGGTTTGTTGGAAAAAATCTGTGATTAATATATGATCAGTTCTTTTATTTACTTGTATTTAGGTAAAGCGGACGTTTGAAAAAAAAATTTAAAATAAACTCGGAGATTAATAACATAACGCTTTTCTTATAAATTATTATTTGAGATGGGCAAACAATGTAGGGTACCGTCAGGAATATTAAAAAATCCCCGTAGAATAGAAGCCTTTGGCGACGACTAACGCCCATAAAAGACAACTTTTTCACGCCACGTTTTCATTATTTTGTAAGTTAAAATACCAATGTCCGTACAATATTTGTTTTCATATAATAATAATATTAATATTCCACAACTATCACACAACGCCGTCTAGTCTCAAGCTAAGCAGAGCTTGTGTTATGAGTACTAGACAACTGATAAACATACTTATATATTTATAAATGCATACATATTATAGATAAATTACACCCAGACACAGAACAAATGATCGTGCTCATCACACAAACATTTGTCCTGAGTGGGAATCGAACCCACGACCTCCGCCATAGCAGTTAGGGCTACTAACCACTAGACCAACAGGCGATAATTTTGACAAATCCGAGACGGTCAAAAAATTCAAGGCCATTTCCAACAGCTGCTGCTCTGCAATTAGATTTTTAAACCCCTCCGGATTTGTTTGTCAGTTAGTTAGTTGTTGATTTGTCAGTTCGTAGGTGCCCCGTGTCCTTTCCACCATCGACATAAAGTCCAAAATCGCAACTTCAATTCCAGGAAGGCCTACTAGACATAGACCTGGAGTTCTCAGACGGCAGCCACACAGCGCTACGTGATGTGGCCGTGTCCGACTACTTCCTTGTGGTGGAGAGCCTCGACCCTGAGGTGGTGGCCTTCGCGCCCATGTATGCCTCACGACATCCTAGAGTTATCGCTGTTGGAGAAGGTATGTTGGGCATGTAACCTAAATAAGTGTTAAGAATCAAAAAAATCTTGACTCCTGACTACAGAAATTATATTATATAGTCTATTAAAATTCTCCAGACCCTGGAGAATTTTAATAACTACTAACTTCTGTATATACTTATCAATATAATTTCATTACAAGATCGGTTGAAGATATTATCCATCATCGCCCTGAAAACCTTATTAAATCCAAGGCAACTAATGACTTGGTTCCTTTTATTCTAATTAGTATTTCTTATTATTTTAACCTACAAACCGGTAAAACATGTTGGCTTCATGATCTTGTAGATACAATCATCCTTGGCAAATATACTAAAATTCAATGTATTTCTTCCAGGAAGCGGTGAACTACTCCGAGTGACCCTTTTAACCCCCGAACAATGCCGCACTGGTCCTTTACGCCGGGTAGCACTTCCCGGCAAAGGCGACACCAAGACTCCAGCCAATATCAAGAATATTCCCGGCGCTATAGCTACTGCAGCCGCCAGTGTGGATGTAGACTTCAGTGGAGGAGATGCTCCACAACGACCAGACACGCCGCAGAACGATGATATTATGGCGCGGGGTGGTATGAGGAGCGGGATGGCTGAACTGGGCGATATACTTAAAGGTACATTACATTACGTAGCTGCATCATTGTAGGTATATCCTAACATTAGGTCGACTTTAGGTTGGGTACCAACGAAGATGTTAAAAACGCTTCTACTGTCTTCGGCTGCGAAATGCAACCAACCAGGGGTCTACAAAGAGTTGGTAGTAAGTCTGAAAGGAAGTCGGTTTGTCGAATTCGTGTAAACGTTACTGGTGTTACGTCAAAAAGGTGGCTATTCGATGTTTTCGTGATACGTTTACGTGATATCTGTAGGTAAAAAATACTGTATATTTTAGCTGAACTCATAAAGTAAGTTTCGCGACATTTTCAGCAAATATTACCAAATATAATTAAATAAATATAATAAGTTTTAATCGTATTAATTGACATTATCTCAAAAATGTTGCTACTCTCTTTTTCAGGCTACCCCTCATTCAAAGACGAAAACAACCACGAGCCGACTATTGCGCAGGCGCAGCAGTACAACTCTATCTACCGCAACAATCCCGCGCCACACTCCCAGCACCAGACCGCACAAACATCTGTTGTCATCGGTAAGGATAGATACCTATATGAAGCATATTTAGATACTTGCTTGTAAAGCAACTTTGAATATATCGAATGCTGTATTTCTGTTTACAGGAATATACGTTGTGCTCGGTGCATTCTGCTTTGCAATCGTGGTAAGTGACTTTTAAATAATTGATCTCCAACTTCATCTTCTTTCTTCATAAATCAAACTTAAAGAGTATGCTAATGAGTATGGTTCGGTCATGTTGAGAGGATGAACGAAAGGTGACTAATAAAAGGTATCTACAAAACAGGTGTAGGTACGTGGAAACGCCGGAATTGAACGCCCGAAGTACGACGGAGGATATATACTGACATTATTGGTGATGTCCTCCAAAAAGGTCAGGTGCGCATGTATGACCAGATGTATGATCGTGGACGAAACATAATGAGTATGTAATGTATGTAATTCTGTCTAGGCTTACCCACGTGGTAAAAAGTCGCGAGTTTATGTATGCATAAAACAAATCGTTAACCTTCTAAATTACGGTCTTATTTTTCGTTTACGGAACTTTATGCAACTTTTTCGTATCTAAGCCAATGTAGTCGCAAGGATAGGCTAGTTGAAGTCCTAACAATCTCTGTCTACTGCCCCAGGTATTCGTAGTGTCCTGCGTGGTGTACGCTTCTCGTGTGAAGCCGTCTGGTGTGGAGCGTGTCGGTGGCGGAGCACGCGGCGTGGCCGGCGTGGCGGAGGGCGGCAGGCTGCAGGTAGCCGGACTGGTCGGCACCACGCTAGGACTAGCGCGGGACAAACCCTCACAGGAATCCACCACTAATGCCCATGACTGGGTGTGGCTTGGTAAGATTATGTAACTTTTTAGTGTAGTATTGGGAGTGTGCAAGGAATTTCGTAAGATAAGACATAAACATTAAATGGCACATATCTATTTCTTTTCTGAGCATCATAAATCGACGTTGTCGCAAACTAATTTTTGAAGATAACATTTCAATAAAAGTCGATCTGACATTTTGTAAGAGATCATTTTGAAATTATATAAATCCGATGATCAATGCTTTCCTACTCTGTAGGTGAAAAGGACTTTAGTGAGACAGCTATACATTTTTGCATGTTGTGATTGCTTAATCTTATTTTATCGTTTATAAATGCTCGTATCCCTAAATACACTAAATAATTGAATAAAAAATGAAGCTTTCAACTTTCCAGGCCGCGCCACAATTGAGAGAAACGGCAACCGTCACCCGGCGAACCGGAACTCGGCACAACAGACCGACAATGGCAACACTGAGATGAGAATCACTGCGAACCCTCTCAACTACAACTACGTGGATCCTGATGACGCGATACGAGACAATGGGAACGTTATGGTGACAAGCTTCGACAATCCAAACTCCATCGAATTGCCGTCGCAAAATGATAAGAGGGATAAGGTCATTGACACCACGACTTATTGCAAGAAACCGGCGCGGCATACACGTCATCACTCTGGGGACGGACACTGGCAGTAAGTGATGTTTGCAAGTTTACTGAGCTGTTTGCACTCTTTAGAGAAATTTGGTGATTTTTACGTAAATAGTCACTTCATTTGTTCACAATTCTCGTTGTAAAATAATTGGGACATTTATTTCTATGTACAGCACGCTTGGTCTACTTCTGCAATCTTGATTCAACTAAACTCAATAAACGCTTTGCGCTTAGTAGTTTTTCTGTGCATTATTGTAATAATTATGGTATAATTTACTCCATTTGGTCTACAGGACGGACGCCAACAACCCAGACGACTACCGACCCCCCGTGCCGCCACACAGGAACTCGTCTACGCCACAGCCACAAGTCCCCGTACCGCCGCGAAACCCAAGCAAAGTATGATATATAAAACCATCTCCAAAAATCCAAGTGAATTTCTAAGTCTCGTAAATACAACAGTCTTCTGATAACACATTTTTGGTATTTCAGATTTTGCCCGAAACCGTCATGCCACCCTCAAGACGAAATCATTCCAGGAATCATCAAAAGAAACATGACCGCGATTACGAGTCCCGACGATCTCCAGAAAATGGCCGCCGCACAGACAGGTAAATTAATTCTACCCTTTTTATTTAAAAAATGACAATACACTGCTGCTTTTTTAATGTCACTAATCTCTAATTAATATTATATGTTTTTCCAGAATTATTGATTTAAACAAACTGGACGCCCCATATTTATTGAACCGAGATATGAAAGACTACAAACGCGATTCGAACCCGGCCCCCCATAGAAACGACCTAGAAGACAATGCAGTTGAGAACCTGACTGACAAAGACGACTGTGCACGACTATTTGAATTCGATAACGACGCCCCGCTAGTGATGGAGAACAAGGATTACAGAGAGATCGTGGGCCTTAACAGAGGCACCGACGACTCACGACGAACATTCGCTAAACCCGAAAGCCCCGACTACATGCACGACTCCGGAATCGGTAATTATCATTATAACTCAATTTATCCATCTTTACCTTAACAAAAATTATTTGGCGAGAGCGCAGCATATTTTTTTTTTCATACGTGTACCTCTTCATTTTCCCATACGTACCTTTTCAGTCCTTTGTAGTTATTATCATCACTATTTATCCATCCATCATTTTCTAGGTCTTCCTGAATTCATCACGTGCTTCTCATTCCTCCCTCAACTTGGCAACTAGTTTTAATTTGATGTTATAAACATTAATGAGTAAACAGTAATGTGTTTAATGTTTACAGGCCTACCTGAAGTACAAATGAGGCACAAGAATAGATCCAAAGAGTCAAAAGGAGATTTCGTCGAAGCCGCCAACAAGAACAAAGGTAAGCTTTCGTCGCACATGTGATACCTCGGCAATTCTCCCAAACAATACATATAAGAGAGGTATGTTGACGCTAAATGACAATGAGTGATGTAATATTGTGCTTTAGGGAGCAATTCGCCAGAGGTGAAGCGCGCCACTATAGTAGGCAACCCGATGTTCTCTCGCGGCGAGGACGGCGCGCCGCGTGACGTCACCGCCGACTCGCTCGGGCTCGACGACCTGCACATGGACTACGATCAGATCATGCACTATTTCCACAACCTCAAGGTATAAACCGCCACCACACCGTCCCACCATGCTTCTAGTGTAGATGTTGCTGTCGCTTGCATCGATACTCGCCCGGCACGCCGCACGCGCCGCCGGCACGACGCGGTTCTATCATGTTGTTATCGTGTCTTGATGTTCGATGTACTTTCTTATGAATGATAGAGCCTCAATTTTGATGCATTTAAAATGAAATTTAGGATAATATTTTATATGAGTACTTACATTTTATATGACTATACATACGAATGCCGTGCAGTATTATAACACTTAATTATTATACCTGTTAAGATTCATTTTAAGTACCTATTCATTACTTAGCACCCTGCAGCAAATTCGATAATTCGGGTGTTCGCCTAGACACATTCCACTTCTCACCTCTTGAACCATTATTTATTTTGTCATTAATGTAGAATGCTAGACAGCAGCTAACTCTTACCACTAGCATAAATAGAAAGTAGTCTCTAACTTCACGATATCTAGAAAAATCTTATACCCTATAGATTTTGCTGCAGAATTCTGACTTATGTATTTTTAAAATCTTTCGCAGGAATCAAACGCCTGAGTAGAGCAGATCATTGCAAAGATCCGGCAGATATTGTCTACGTTTAAATATCAGCATAGCATCAAAGCTCCGCCAATCGACGTATACAATGCACCCACTGATACGTCCGGGGCAGCCGGGCTGGGGGATACTACCATTGACTCGCACAACAACAACGCGTTCTCTGACGCACACATTTACGAGAACGTAAGCAACGGGAACACAGTCGCACCCACACAAATGCTATGCGACTCCATCGCTCACAAAAATAATTTCATGAAAACTCAATTGAAATTCTTATTAGAGCACCTGAGCGAAGCTTACGAGTAAAGTTGTTGACAGTCAATGTATTATCCTCGATACAATATGTGTCTAAAAGTGGATCCTTGCAGTGATCGAAATCGAAACTATACAAATTGTAACTGTTTTATACATAATAATATTATCGTTAAACATATTTACTCTAGTCATCTACAAAGCTGCACATATTTAAAGTACCTAATAATGATAATTGTGTGCATGTAGTTAATACTCATAATATGTCAATGAATATAATATAAATTATAAATATTACTCACGCGAGATTTGTCTGTATATTGATATTATATCTCCTTATGGTATCGGACTAATTTATTGCTGTACACTAAAGCGCCGTATATCCTTGCCTACGATTCGCGAACCTTAGGATACGTCGCTATTGTAACTTTCCCATACCAAATAAAAATAATGTTGCAATCGTTTTAGATCTGTATATATTTTTCCACTAGAAGGTAAAAACGCTACCTCACTTTTGTCTTAACTTAGAGCTTAGCTAATGTACGCAAGTTAAAAGTAAAAATACATTTATTTTATAAATCTCTGGATGCAAAATCTTTTTCATTTTCCCGCCTACCGTATATTAGATAATGAAACACAATAGTTATTATAATTAAGACTGCAAATCGCCAGTTTCTAGGGAATATAGTATGTAAGTATAGCATAAGAGATACAGAACTAGTCAAATATATTATTCTTATAATTAATCTGAGCTAATTTATTTGCTCAACTCTGTACTGTTCGACACTTCAGAAATGGCTTTACTGTCTACTAAAATCGTATAAAAACTGTATGTGTATCTTGTTAGATTTATTTATTGCTATGTAATGACAGCCTAATTGTATTACACAATGTGATTAGTTTCGTTTCGTTGGAAAGCACTGATTTATTTATTTATAGAATTATGTAATTTTTAAAACAACTGTTTACTATATAAGATATTAATTCACAACGTACGAATAATGTTTCACGAGTCAGTACTAACAAATGGTTTAAAGTTGTGATAAAAGGACTGCTAGGGATTGATTTTATATGCAGTCTATTTTATAAAATAAAAGCCATATCATATATAAATGTAACGCTTGTATGATATTGTAAACACATTATTAATTTATTGAAAATGTAAATTGCATTTACTTGTAAGTTAGTATGTTAGGCTTTGTAAATATTGTTATGACGTTATATAATTTATAGGTACTTATGATGGAGATGACAATGCAGAATAGAAAATATATGTGGTAGAAGTCGCTTAACATAATATGGACAGAGTAGAGTTGCACACGATATAATGAGATGTTTCATGTCTGTTACATTACACTAAATAGTTAATGTTTTATCTTGTATTGTGTATTAATGTGACCCTAAATGTAATAATAGGAGCCGTGGACAAAAAATATGTAATGTTTACTTTTAGAAAAAAAAAGATGGAAGCCTAGTGTTCTGATGGACACATATCAGCTTTCACTATCTTTATTCGTGAACCATGATACTCTCTAAAATACTAATAGCGTGTTGTTTGGCTTTTGTCGTTAGGTTAGGGACGAGTCATAAGATACTAAGTACTCTACGCTGTAGTATTTGTTACTGTAATACATTTGTTTTTGTTGAGTTTTTGCCATAATTGTAAGAAAGGAGTTTATAAAATAATTATTGCTACAAGGTTTAATACATGTATGCAAACAGAGGCTTGTCACGAAAATCCTTTCATGAAAATGTCAAATTTAATAAACCATTATTAATTACTTGTGGTTTTATTTTGCGCATCGTTTGAAACATCGGGATTAGGGTTAAAGCCGATTGTCTCTATTACTAGGTCGGCTATATACAGACTTCAAGTTAGTAAATAATTAAAATCATCACATTTTAATAATCATCTTTTGTATTTCAACTACTTAAGCTAGATTAATTAAATCTAAAAATATTTATAAATACTTTCCATACCAGCGGTGGTCGAATGGCGACAACATTTTGTGGCATCCTCCCATATTGTTTTGTATAATGTACTTCATCGTGTAATAGTTCTGGTTGTTCTCTTCCAACCATTTCTCTTGCTCCGCCTTTTTCTTTAAGGTCTCTAGTGAAACGGGCTCAGCTTGGAATGGTAACCGCTCGGCCACTATTTTCAGCATAGGAAGTACCTGAAATAAAACATATCAAATCTAAAATTAAGCAATAGGCTCACTACCTATGTCAAGGGACATAATAACAGTTTTAGTGAAATGTGGGTGTAGAATCGTACACCTGTGCCCCCCGGATGAATACTCTAAGCGCTCTGCAACTGAGCTATCCTAACCTCTACTACACTATTCCGAATTCTTCCACATTAGCAAATATGACATACAAATCTGACGTACTTAAAACACTTCCTAATTAACACTGCCCTAAACATACTTTCTGATAACACTGAAAAAGCCCAGAAAAAGGGATGATGATGACGATGATGAATTAACACTGTCCCTGTCACGAAAATGTCAATGGAAAGAGTACTTTTAATTACGATAACGACTTACCTCAGCATAATCACATTTGCCGCCAACTTCAAGAATAATTCTGCCAGCTTTGATGGGACTGACGTAATGGTCGATGGCGCCTTTACCTCCACCCATACGCTGGCCTTGACCTTTCTTAGTAACCGGTTGCCATGGTGGATCTACTCGCCAGATGGCAAACATTCTCTTCTGGTCTAACTTCCTGGCCACGACTAAACGTGCCATTTCAAAATGTTCCGAACGCATTCTGCCTCCTCCTGTAGCCTGAAATTGTTATAACAGTTGTGGAAACCATAAAAACGGAGGAAAAATTATCAATAACCTTGCAATACTTGATATTGGTATTGTTATCGTTTTAATGTCTATTTCATTGCGACATGAAGTACGTACCCGTTAGGGCTGCGTTTGTGGCATATGCAAAACAACGAGAATCGGAATATGGGACATAAAGTCGTCAAGCGTCAAAGGAATATTGGTATAAAAGTTTTGCAAAACAGCTAATTCTACAATCCATCTGCGACATATAAATTTTTCTAACATTACATGGATTTCAAGGATGTCAAGTGATAATTTTCTCGTTCCCGAATTAAAATTAGTTTTTGTGTGTAAAAGTGTAGCAATCTAAACAAAAACATTTTTAAACTGATGGTCAATATTTGTGAATCATGTGTAATCCTGTTCGCGACCGTATTCTTTTTCCATTTATTATTGTAACTTTAAAGTGCGCTGAGCATGCGTTAATGCTTTTCAAAGATTTATCTTGAATTATTAAGGTAATTGCATTCTTTACGACATTGTATTAGCTGCAAAGTTGGTCGTGTCGATTTGGGTCACTTGTATAGGTACTGAATTGATTGCAATGACGTCGCCATAAGACGTGTTAAGATATGGAAGAAGAATTCGCGGTGGTGAGCAGAGTTCGAGATGGCTTAGTGGTCAGAGCGCCTGGAGTATTTATCCAGGAGGCGCAGGTTCGAATCCTGTTCGCGACCGTATTCTTTTTCCATTTAATATTGTAACTTTAGAGTTCGCTAAGCATGCGTTAATGCTTTTCAAAGATTTATCTTGAATCATGTGTTAGTGTTGTTTACGAGTAAAATACTAAAATGAATAAAAAAAAGTGCAAAGAAACATATGTTGGACATTAACTAGTAAAAATATTTTACTGCATACCCTCCTAAAGTAGTATTATTTTAATAACTGACATTGAGAACATGTCAAACGGTCAGGTGCCAGTGTTGCCAGTAAAATAAAACCAACTAAAATTAGTTCTAAAAAAATACCAATTTCAACCAGCCTCAAGAAAACTGTGCCAAGTGCACTAAGCCTCCGAATGAGAAAAAACATCTGTTACTTGTGACTCCTGTAAAATTCTTTTATGTGGAGATTGTCATGGATTGTCGCCCACTGAGGTTCGTGTGCTTGAACTAAAAACTGTCGCTCGCGTCATGACTTTTCTTTGTGGTGACTACAGGTCCACCATGTCTTAATTACCAATGATACTGAAGAAGTTAAATAGCCTCGCTGAAGAAGTTCAGCAACTACGTTTGCGTCAGAGCATGCTCGCGACTGAATAACAGAGAGAGCTACTAGATCAAGCAATGTTATAATTTATGGTGTTCCAGAATCAGCTAGCGATGTGGCTGATCAGAGGAAAGAACATGGTAAAAAGGAGTGTGCCGTGGTAATAAATACGGTTACCAATAAAGTGAATTGCGATGGAATAAGGGTGTTTCGCCTCGGTCGCCCTAACTCTGATGCAGACGCCAGGCCTCGCCCGGTAAAGGCCGTCTTACATAGCAAAAGTGATGCACTGGGAGTTCTTCGCAACAAGAAGAAGTTGAGTGACCCTTCTTCTATCACATCAGACGAGAAGAACTTAAGAGACGCATCAGTGAGGGGGAGACGAACCTAACTATAAAATATGCTCAAGGAAAACCCGCGATTGTGAATATAGAAATACCCTAAAAAACTAACTTCGCATTACAAAAATAAGCACATACAGTGTGGGCGTACTGAAAACAACGAATAAGAAACTTTCGTCAATATTTATTACGATCACCATACTATATACAAATATTCAATCAGTAACTTCTAAACTAGATCTTTTAACTGCTAGAGTGAATTCGTTGAAACCTACTCTGATTATAATCACTGAAACATGGCTCAAACCAAAATGATAAGCATACCAGGATACGACCTATACCGAGATGACCGAATCGACAGACGCAGTGGCGGAGTTGCAAAATATGCTTTAAACAAGACCAACACCATGAAAGCAAAATTAAATACCAACTACATTATGAAACATTTAGCTTCTGAATGCTTGTGGCTCGACATAATAAAAAGAAAGAAATAAAAAGTTTCTACTATACAACAACTTACTTGACCAACTTAATCAAGTCTCTGAGACTAACACTGTAGCTATCATGGGGGACTTCAACTACGGCGGCGTGAAGTGGCCACTTGAGGACAGCGGATACGTAACACCTAAATAAGATAATTTTATACAATGGTACAAGAACAGCAACCTCTAGCAGGTTATAGATAAACACAGATTCCGACAAGAAAACCAACCATTATTTCTAGACTTGGTCTTAACAAACGATGATTCGCTCATAGCTAATGTCGACTACCAAGCCCCAATTGGTAAAAGTGATCACACCTCTTTACTAGCAACTATACAATTGCAAGTACAAGAACATATAAAAATTACGTCCAGACTCAACTTCAACAACGCCGACTATGACAAAATTAAAGAAAAATTACACAACACACTACCTAGAAGTATGAACGATATTAACTGCGTAAAAAGCCAATTAGAGATCCTTCTCAATGCACTCAGAGAAGCAATCAACTTATACGTACCGCGAACGAGAATTAGTCATAATGCCAGAAACAAGCCGTGGATATCAAACAACACCAAAAAATTCATAAACCATAAACTGGCGCTATGGAACAGATACCTGTTGACCGGACTTGACGAACACTAAAGGATTACAGAAAATTAAACAGCAACTGATAAACCATAATAGAGCAGCCCGTATTACATATGAAAAGACTGTACTGCGCACTGGACCCAAAAAAATTTACTCCTATATTAGGCAGCAAATTACATCCAAAGTTAGCATTCCAACTGCACTGCTCAATAGTGAGGGCCGAACAGTGACACAACCTCACGAAATTGCTAGGGTGTTTGCAGATCAGTTCAAAAGTGTTTCACAAATAGAGTCGCTGAACCAGTTGCCTTTTTTAGACCCACTACTCTGAGTGGAGGACTCCATTGAACAAATACTGTTACTCAAGACAAAATCCGACGAGTTATAACAGATATAAAAATAGATTCTTCGCTTGGACCAGATGGCATTCCTGTAGCAATATTGTAGAAATGTGACCTCACCGAATACCTAGCAACCATAATGCAGACATCATATGAGACTGGAACACTACCAAATTTGTGGTTTTCCATACACAGCAACACAGGGGGTCACCCCCATATTCAAAAAAGGAAGTAAACTACAACCATCAAACTACAAGCCTATAAGCCTGACCAGCGTGACGTGCAAAGCTATGGAAAAAATATTGTTAATAATATCAGAAATTTCTTCAGCAACCACCGAGTTATTACTGAACAGCAACATGGTTTTTGCCCACATAGTTCCACTGTATCTACCTTGCTAACATGCCTGCATGCATAATACAAGATGAATTAAACACTTCAACGAGAAAGAACCTATGGACTTTATCTACCTTGATTACGAAAAAGCTTTTGACAAAGTTCCTACAAATAGGCTCCTTCAAAAATTGGAATTTGTGGGAATACGAGGAAATCTATTAGCTTGGATTGAGGCATTCCTACGAAAAAGAACCCTCCAAGTGAGACTGGGTGAAACCATGTTAGACCACCGAGAAATATGCAGTGGTGTGCCGCAAGGCTCAGTATTGGGCCCAGTGCTGTATATTATATACACCTTTGATCTCCCGCATTGCCTACAGTGTAAATCCAGCAACTTTTCCGATGATACAAAATATTTGCAACCCATTGATCGATTACAACCATCTACAAGATGACCTAAATAAAATAGCCAACTGGTCCAAAAAATGGCTCATTAATGCAAGGTGCAACGCAGCTTTACTAAAATACCACGTCTATTAAACCAATGGCCATATAAGGAACACTTTAAGAGTTTTTGAAGCTCACAATGCTTAAGGACCGCAGAGACTGTGGAGATCTAATGGAGACATATAAAATCTTAAATGGATGTAATGTCCAATAAACTTCAGGAATTCCATAAAATATTTATACCTAATGAAAATGACCATCTAAGAGACCACCATCTCAAACTATGCACCAGCTTCTCACATAACAACACTCGCAAACATATCCTGAGCAACCAAGTAGTTAGAGCATGGAACAAGCTCCCAGAAGATGCAATCTCAGCCCAAAATATAAACATATTTAAGAACAGACTTGACAAGCACACACTCAACTGCAAAAATAAAAATTTGCAAGGAATAGCCAGATACAGACACTTAACTGTTGTCTCGACTGCCTGCTTGATAATGTATAATAATAAAGTAATTATAATACATAGGTCTAATATTAACCTTTCGGCTCAGTAACGTACAGATCTGTACGTTGTAACAATAAAAATCTATTGTGTCTGCTAATGACTGACGCAACAGCTTAAGTAAAATTTTATTGGCCGAGTGCTTACGGTTCTGCCCCTTGTTACACAAGCCAACCTGCACAGTGTGTTGGCCTGTTGATCAATGATTGTGCCTTCTCTGAATGAGAAAAGGCCCTTGCCCTGCAGTGCGACTTATATGTTTTATTAAGTGTAAAATATCAACAAAATTGTGAAAACATGTTAAAACTTACAACAACACCATATTGCTGCAACTGTAGGTTTGTGTGCAGTGGCTCTGGACCTCGCATATATCTGAGACGCTTTTGCATCTTAGGTGGCTTCAAATTGGAGGGATATTGAGGCACCTTATCATAAATACGGAGCCTCTGACGTTCAGGTATTTCAATATCTGTAAAGGTAATCATAACCAAGTTATTATATCATCTATGCAATGTTACAACTACAACCATTCAAGTTAATTTTTCAACATATTTGCTCATCCAGGGGCTCTTATTGCACTGCTATAAGGTTCATAATGAGGCTTATTATGCATGTGTGCTTTCTATTTTACAAATACTTAAATTATTTTTTGTCACCAGATTAATATTAATTTGGGTTAAAAATACAAAAACCTAAATTTTATTACATTTTATTAATTAAGAGACTGTTTTGGCAACTTGGTCATCAGGACATAGGTGGTGCTGAGCAGTGCAACACATCTTTGTGTATTGTAATGGATAAAATACAGTTAAAGAATCAACCAATTTAGATGGAACTATCACTGTAGCAATATTTAGGGGCATTGATTGAAACCAGTAAGTGTTAACAATCTTATACACACAGTACACTTTGCAGTGTTCGTGGTCACAGTCGTCCTGTGACCATGAATGCTGCAAAGTGTTTGAAATGTCAGGAAAAACAAAAACCAATAAGACACATGATTAATTAGGTTAATAGTTGTTTTATTATGTGTATGTGCTGGCTATGTCTGCTGTATGCCCAATCAACTGTGGGCCAAGATCACCACTAAGTGGAGTCCTGATACATCCAAACGGCGACGTGGCAGACCCCAAAGAAAATGGCAAAGAATGGTATTTTTTTACATTAAGGTGTAAAAAATGCATTGAGACATTGCCAAAACTCTTATTTCTAAGACATAACAGTTGCAGGATTCTTGCAGTAAGCACACTAAAACGACACAAGCTATATCGTAAGTATACTTATGTAATTTAGAAGAACTGAGAAGTTGTGTAGAAATCATTTAGCATGGTATGGGCATGTGATGCGGAGGGATGAGGGTCATGTGACAAGGAAAGTTTTGAGTATGAATGTAGATGGCTATAAGAGTAGAGGAAGGCCGAGGAAGCGATGGATGGATTGTGATGGATGATATGACTAGAAAGGGAGTGACTGACGATATGACAGCTGATAGAGATGTATGGAATAAGAATACATGCTGCGCCGACCCCAAATAAATTGGGATAAGGGCAGGGGGATGATGATGATGATGACTGTAATTTAGACATGGAATTTCAAAAAATGCTCTACTCACGGTCATAATTCTTTGGTGGCGGAAAATATTTTATACCAGCTGTGAGGACCAGTTGAGTACTTTCTGACCGTAGGAAACCTAAAACAAATAAAATTGGTATCTACTATTGTTTGTTTGTTCATAACAGTTTAAAGAAAACAGAGTCATCTTCTTACCGAAGGATAATCGGAACGTCCCAGTTAGCATGATGAAACCGTTTTGCTGTGGTACAATCGGTTTAATGCATTTACATAAAATCTAAATGTACGTAATATGGATTTTTCACAATGATCAATATTTACAACTTTGTAACTTTATCTGATAATTTCATAGAAGTACGTTTATTTATGTAGGTTATGTTACACGGATCAGAAATCAAGCCTATACTGACACTGACACTGACAGCTGACACGGTGACATCCCATCATCAGTGAGGTGTAGTAATGTTCATTATTGCAATAACACATTACGTAATGCATTATTCTTCCGTAATCTATAACACACTATTGAATACGAATATGTCCTGTTATTGCAATAACACTGTTGTCTGATAATCTTACGAAACGATATAAAGATAACTGACAATAATTGACACTGACAATTCTAAAACAACAGCGAGTAGACATCGATAATGGTATTATTCGGATAATGTTTACGATTATGATCTTGCCGCAAAAGACATAAAGTATACTTTAACTTGAAGGGTCTCGATAATTGCCTTGCTCTGTTACTATCCGTTGATATTTTGTGTACGATTTTGTGCTTAACGTAATTGTATTAAAGTCGATTTTTGACAAACAGTACTTTGAATAAAGAAAATGAAATGACAAATTATTGCAGTAACACTGTTGTCTGATAATCTTACGAAACGATAATGATAATGACAACTGACAATAATTGACAATGACAATTCTAAAACAACAGCGAGTAAATATCAATAATAGTATTATTCGGATAATGTTTACGATAATGATCTTACTGTGTAAGACTTAAAGTATACTTTAACTTGAAGGGTCTCGATAATTGCGTTGCTTGTTATTGTCCGTCGATATTTAGAGTTACGATTTTGTGCCTAACTTAATTGTATTACATTCGATTTTTGAGAAACCGTAGTTTAAATACGAAAATGAAATAACGAATTATTGTAGTAACACATTTGTTGCCAGTGTCAATTTTCATTATGCAATCGTGTTACTGATTGCTCTGCGTTAGGTTTTAAAACTTTAGGTTTTGTAGTATTATTGTTTACTGCGCGCGTATATTATAAGCGGAATAGGAATCATGGCGAGTCCGATACACACAAAATTGTGTAAAAATTGTAGAAATAATTTTAGAGAAGTTGGAATGGCGTTTTATTTGATCTTTGGTATAGAAAGAACAGCTTTGGGATTTTAAAATATTTTTTAAACCCCGAAATAATAATATAATTTATTTTAACATTCATAACTGGGTGATATGGTCGCTAAGCGACAAAACCAACCAAATAATTAAAAAAATATTCTTTAATTACTTTTCTGAACGCGACAACATTGACAGCTGATTATTATGACACGTTCAGAAATTTACTCAATAGTCAACATTTATTTAGTAATATTATATTTCATTGGTTTTAAAAATATTTTGAATGCTGACATTCATAACTGGGTGATATGGTCGCTAAGCTACAAAACCAACCAAATAATTAAAAAAATATTCTTTAATTACTTTTCTGAACGCGACAACATTGACAGCTGATTATCACGTTCAGAAATTTACTCAATAGTCAACATTTATTTAGTAATATTATATTTTATTGGTTTTAAAAATATTTTGAATGCTGAAAGTTAGTTATTCTTTGGGGACCAACGATAGAAATTACAACTATTCCAAATTAAAAAATAACATGTTCTTGAACAAATCTCACCATGATTCTTTGTGAGAGCCTACTTATATAAAGTTCATTGCCGAGCGGCTGTATAACAGGATAACGATAACAGTTTACAATAACAGTTATCATTCCATAATATAACACGATTATGCATTATTAAGATCTACCCGTTATTGCCATCGCTAGTGAGGTGACACATTTACCTGTGTTTTGAGTAATAAATTAAATACATTTATTAATCGATTCACTATCGATGTTTAAAAACCACACCATAGAGTAGTTTTTAAACAGAGAACAACTGAAGTACTGAACAACACTACTTAAATTATCAACACAAACAAATGCTGAGTGTAGGGATGAGATTTAATTGCAAAATTCAATACCAGGGCTTGCAAGTACGAGTATGTAAAAAAATCTTGTAAGTAATTGATGGCATTCAATTTAGTTCGTAGTTGTATAGGAAATTGATCATACAAAAAGAAGCAAAATCGTATTTGCTAATAAAAAATACTTGGTACTTGCGAGTATTTTTTTCGTTGTTACTATTATGCTCCTTAACACGTATCAATTTTCTATGCAAGTATTTTCAACTCTGGACGCTGCCACGCTACGCGCCGCCACGTAGAGCGAAGGGCGCCGCCGAAATACTTGCATAGAGAATTGATTCGTATTGCGTTATGATTAAGGAGCATAATCGTATTAACGAAAAAAATACTCGGAAGTACAAAGTATTTTTTATTTGCAATGATAATATTGACGAAATTTCACAAAGGGCCTAAATTTAAAGAATAAGGTATAGATTAACTAAAAAAAAAATTTTGCGTACCTATTGATTAAGTAATAGCTGTTTAAAATTCAAATTTTAAAGGTCGTGCCATAAGGCGCGATAATGACGATCGCCATTTTGTGACGTCATTACGCAACAGAACTATTGTAAACAAAGGAAACTCTTTTGTAAATCATAACATTAGTGCTTAGTATACCAATATTTCGAAAATTGAACTGAAATACGGAGAAAGTGGTTGCAACTGGCTTCCGAAATATCAACAAATTCATCGATTTATTTTGTGTCATGTGTCACAGTGACTGCAAATTGACAATCAATCCTCTGAGTAGTGATGTCACGCAGTCATTGGTGTTTCGAGTCACGTGACACATAGATTAAAAATTATGAATTTGTTTATCGAATTAAATGTATTTACGAGTTAACATTATTATTATCAAAAATACCAAAATTTCTAATAAAATACATTCTATCATTAAAGCTAAGTTTCATATTTTATTTCCATCAGTGTCATATACCCTATTCTGCTACTTATTTTTCAAGGGTTTTTCGGCTTTGTCCGCATCCTATAGCATAGCAAATACTTTCATATTTGCAACTTTTTCCCTCCCGTACCGGGGCGCCGCACTTGGAAGTAAAGCCCCGGTTTTTAAAACCTGGTCGGGTAACTAAGTCCATCTCTAGCTGAGTGCATTAACCAATAAAATATTTATTTATTAGTTTCTATTTTTCTAAACTGAAGATCAATTTAGGCAAAATGGAGTACAGAACAATGCTTCATTTACAAAAATGTCTCTATTTCAATTTCTATTTATACTTAGCATGGGTGATTGTTGTAGGCTTCTTCTTATATTCAAAGGTAGATTTAAGAATTATTTTATCATTCAATTTTCCACATCCTACTGTACTTAGTTCACAATTTGCATTTTCTAGTTGAATACTCTTGGACATCTAACAAAGTACCTGTCACTGACTGTGTTCACATTGCTAATAGTCATTGAGTCTGCAAGAATATATCTTGGACACTATGGAAACCTTTCTCGCCGGGTCAGTATTTTATCTCAACTCATCCTATAATGCATTAACTGATATAAAATTATTAATTCTAAATAAATATCTTTCAGGTACCAGAACTGGCAGGATTTCTTATGTTGACCATACTCATGCAGTTACCACTAGTGAGCTTCTTCCTATTCAACCCATACTTGATGAGTACCCCCATGGAGATAATGCTGCACACTATGTTGTGCTTGCTCACAATAGCTGAAGTTGTGTTTAGTTTCATGGCATTGAAACAAGCATCCAATTATGCCAAAAGTGTTTACTTGTCACAACCAAAAGATAGGTGACAATAATTGTGGTTGTAATATCTTAGGTTTTTGTCATCACAAATTTTTAATAAAACATAATGTGTATTATTGGTCTTTGTTTTTCCTGATGTTTCAAACACTGCAGGGTTCATGGTCACAGGAGGACTAAGGTGACAGTGGTCATAAACGTTTTAACTAAATCATGACAGTGTTTCTCAAGACTATTCCTGAAAAGAAATACCAGTAGGTACAAACTCGGATTAACTCAGAGCAGTGTTTGAAAACCAGGAAAAATTAAAAACAAAATTACATGTGATTAGACCAGTTAAAAGATTTTTGTAAAAATAATATTGTTTAATCATATGTGAAATCTACATAAAATGACGAAAGTGATACATCATTTTAAATAATGTTTGCTTGCTTGTTACGAGTTTATTTATCAAGAAGGCAGAAGTGATGGAAAAAATACTCAGGCAGCATACATGAAAAGACTTTATTCTGTTGTTACACAACATTAAATGCTCACTTTTATTAATTAAAGACTTTATTATAATGGTGAAATTGTATGAAAGCAAAGCTTTGGTATTTTAAATAAGTATAAGTAACATTTATTTATAATTAAATATGAATGGCTAAACATGTTGGTTATCAAAATAGTAATCTAATTATAGAGATGTAATAGTATTAAACAAAATGTAAATACATGATATACACTCTAATAATTATGCTTTTAATAAATATATTATGATAACACAATGCTTTCTGGAAACCATACAATGAGCACTTCTTATACAATACATATCTTCATATCAACCATTCAACTGAACTATGACCTACAATAATAATAATTGTATCAAATATAACCTCTTGGTAAAATTGGTTGGATAGTCTTTCATAAAATTTAATTTTTGTCCTCATATATAACAAGGCACTGGACATATTTTTTCTTTCATCTAATAAAATTAGTTATAAACAAAACATGACTGAACTTCAATCAATGAACTGCATTGTAAAGGTGCCATATTATTATGGACTATAAAATAAATAATATTTCTTCATCTCTTTAACCATTATCTAGCCTCTGGCGCATACTCTAATCTTACTAACACAGCACTATGGTACACTCTTAGGCATAAACATAATACATGATTTGGTATATATAATACTATGTACAATTTAGTATTCAAATAATTAATCATACTCATTCATTATAATTATGTCATATCTTAAAATTATGCTTAAAATAAAAAAATATACTTCAAATTTAGTACTTTAAAACTTGAAATCTATTGGTGATTTTAAGTTTTTGGTATTGGTTCATTAAATAGATTATTATCTCTAAAGAAATCATCAATTTTACATCTTACTAAATGTAAGGTAATTTGAAAACTTTCCATTTTTGTTTCAAACATCTTTATATTGTTTTCCATTTCAAAAGACTTAATTACTTGTGGCAGAGTTGGAGACATTCTACAGATAAACTGAAATTAAAAAATATATTATGGATCAAGCTATAGTTCAATACATGGGATATAAATCCAAAAAAGTTATGTTTTTGTTAACTTACAAAAAATATTTGCTGTGTGACCCAGTTGTGATGCTTTTTGACAGACCCTTCATATGCCACTTGAAAGATTTTTTTCATATTGACATCAAAGTCATTGGCTTGCACATGAATCAATATTTGTGTAAACACTAGCTCAAAGAACAGCAGGGCCCTGTTAATAGAAAAGCAAAATAGTATATGTAGTACATTAAAAAGTTTAGTGATTTTATTTTAAGGAAATAAGCTTCAACAAACCTGTTAAGCCACAACACACCTTCTGCTGCAGTAGCTTTGCCTTTCGCATTTTCATCAAGCATTAGTTCAAGTAAGCAAGAGTTTTTGTCATACTTGTAAAACCTTTTAATTTTCTGAAATAATGTAAATATCAAAATGTTGAAAGGAACTATTATAACATTACTATGACTAACAAATTTTATAATCATATGAATCACATACTTACATCTATATTTCCTTGCATGTCATACTTTACGGGTGCAAATACTGATCCAAGTCGTTCTGTAATTATAACATTTTTAGTTTATTATTTATGGCTTTACGGAGTACTTAAATTTAATAAAAATTACACGAACCGACAACTGCCACCAAGTCTGTAGATGCGTCTAAAAACTCAATTATGTTTATTCTTCCATTTATAACTGGCGGAAAATGTTTTATAGTGAGATAAAAACAGTCTTCATTGGAGGAGTTGCTTGCCATTTTCAATGCAGAAATATATGCATAAACTTTTTTGATCGGTCACAAATATAACACATCACACATATTCACAAAACTGATAATGACTCGATCGATTATTAGGATATCAAAATTAAGAAAGATATGAAACAAAATAATTCACACACAACACACAAGTCATATTACTAATGTCACTTATCCAGTTGCCCACCGTTGTTTCGAGTTGCCGCTTAACCTCTCGTCTGTGGAGCGACCGACAGTCGGTCGTTAGTCCATCTGTGAAGTGTATGTGGGGCCCATTTTTACGGGTGGACTGTCGTGCTACCTCGTTGCGTATACTAAATGATATCTTTGTTTTTTTATATGGAAAGCACTATGGTGATGTATAGAAGAGTTAAAGTATATTAAATTTGCTTGAATACTGTATATAACATAATAGACAAAATAAAAAGAAATATACATCTTTTCGACCGTAAACACAAAATATCGTGTTTTTTGACATATTTTAGATTATAATACATATGAATTATCATTTCGTAATGATAAAAACTATTAATCCCGATACAGTATACCTAACTACATTAATCTATTGAATAAAATTGATACCCGTACATACATTTTTATTATAAAAACACGTTATCAAAAATAACGGCCGGCCGGAGTTCGCGGTGCCGCTATGGAATGTTAATGTTTATTTATAGAATATTAGCTCGACTGGCTATATTGTTATTGTTTTGTGAACATAAGAATATAATCTACACATTAGATAACTTAAATTAATGCACAGTTATAAAGATTGGGATATTTATCGAAATTAATCTAGGTACTTACCCATTACGGGTGCCGCCCACTGTTTTTATCAAAATATACGTAATTAATAATGCATCACTCACAACACTCACTAAATCAAATACTACACTATAATACCACTGGTTTATAAGAATAAAAAAGGTAGGTCATCGCTTTAAATAAAAAGATAATACGATAACAAACACGTGGCGGAGCAACGATCAAGTACCTATTATTGCGTCATCATTACGTAATTTTTACTTACGTAATTATTATACCGAACTTGCACAAAACAACTTTTGGTTTGTTTATATAGTCACTGCAGTCTATAATTTACACTATTATTAACACTTATATGGAAATTTACACGTTTAAACTCGAAAATTAAGCGTATATTTGCACGTCGTCACTCGAACGCTGCAATCGACCGACTGTCGGTTCTCCACAGACGGGGAAATACAAGATGGCGACTGGACACTTGGTGGAGGTTAAAAAATATGCATGGACCAAATAGGTGCTTCCTTCGATTTTAGCTTTTACTCATGTAGTTTTTGATTAATTACCTAAAAATATTCTTATACTAAGGAGAATTAAACTTTCCTTGTTCTTAATACTTCATTATTCTCATGTAGAACATTTTCTTCACTTTATTGTCAACTTTCCTAATACTGTTACGCCAAATAATTAATATGAAAAAGTCTGTTTTAAAACGTTTCCTAAATCGTCTTCCACAACTATTGTCAAAACTTTGGTTTTGGGCGAAAAAGTGAAGGGAACCAAGAATCTTTTTTCTGGTACGAGATTTGTGAACTCGTAAGAATCTAACACCATTCCATTTGATTCATCTCTAACTTCAACGATTCTGATTCCAGCAGTGGATATGATTAACATTTTATTTTTATCAAATTTCAGATATCTCGTTATCGCTTGTCTTTCTCTTCCATATTCATTATTGAACCACCGGTGATAAGATAGCAAAACAGCACAATTTCTGGTCCAATAAATTGAATCATTTCCGTTATTTCTATTAACGTTTTTCTTTGAATCCGTAAGTCTATTTGATATATTTGAGTAAACACTAGATGGCCTGGTTATAGGTGTAACATTTGGACTTCTTCTTATTATATCAGATTTTGACATAGCAGCAAAATTACCCAATGTAGTTTTACTTCTTGGTCCTAAAACTCTTAGAGGTTCAGCTACATTCATTGTAACGCTTATATTGCGTTGAAGAGAAACTGTAGAATGTTGTACTGGTTTTCCATTGAAGTTATTCATGCTGTCCTTTACTGGAGCTGATCGTTTTTCTCCGGTAACAAAAACTCTGTCTATATTATCGAAACCTCTTCCCATTATACCGTCTTTTGTGTGTCCGAGATCAAATGTGTGGCCGAGTTCGTGAAATACTGAGCCTAATGTAGTTGCAAAACATCCTCCCAATGTTCCACGGTATCCACTGTCATCCATAAATCTTCTTGCGTTTATTGGTGCCGAATCTAAAAATTTTGGTACGATTTCTTCAACATTAGTTGGCCAAGTGTATAGACAAGCTGTCCCGAATAACGCTAAGCCACCTCCTCCTAGTGCAGCGTATGCTTCCGTAAGTGATATAATTTCTTCATGTGTCATAGGCTTATCGATGTCAGTTCCTTTATATCGAGTGCAGGATATGAAGCCAAGAAACTTTCTTTCATTACTTCCTAAATCGGAAAGCATTAGTTCTCTTCCAAAGTGTGACCATAACTCAGTTTGTTTCATCTTTCTTGCTTTGTTGACGTTGAGGCTACTTTTGAATACAATGCATTCAGGTTTTTTAGGATTGACTTCATGTTCAAGTTGAAACGTTTTTCTTCCGATTCCACTTTCAAAAAGTTTTTCAGCTGTTATACTTTGAATTAACCTTGAACCAAGAGCTATTCGAGAACAAGCACTTTCTATTGAGCTGTCAATATCCGGTGGACTTTGAAAACATCCATCATGGCCTTGACATATGATATATACCGGAGTAACTCTAAGATTAGTTTTTCTTGGAGTATAGTCCAGAAGCAATATTTTCTTTTGCAGGTCCGTATATTCCAATTCAATTATATTTTCACCTCTTTTTAGTTCGATTATCACTTTAAATTCTCCGTTAAAAACGATCCATTGAGATTTGTTTTGAAAGTTTTCACCCTTTAATGTACATATTAGTTTCTCTTGGTTATTTGAATTTCCTCTGGTTATAATTCCTTTAATCAAAACAAGGGAATAGTTCACGACGTCTCCATTTTGAAAATTTGTTATAAAAATTGAAGAGTTGTGTTCAACTTCGTTATCTTGATTCACACGGTTGTCCATTACCTGAAAAACCATTTTAAATTATGTTAGATCGCAGCAATATGTTATTTTAACAGTTGACCTTCATTAGGATTGGTACGCAATTTCCTCGATTTCTTATAGTGTGTGATCAAACAGCACTTAATTAAGTTAATGGTATTTGTGACGAGGTTTTGTCTAATCAGCTACGATTACGGACTGACATTTGGTTTTATTAAATGAAGCGTTTCGTTTTATTTTTGTCTGTATCTAAACTTTAAAGGTCGTCGTAAATGAATAGATTCACATTGTAGCAATGACTCACCATGATGCGGCTAGCGTGGAGCGCGCAGAGCCGACGCGGCGGGAGGACTGCGGGTGCGGGCGGCGCGGCACAGCGGCGACTCTGCGACCATTCGCAGCCAGCGTGCAGTGTCGTTCCTCCTCGCTTCTCACTAAAGTTGGTCGAACGCTCGTACGGTTGGTGTGCGCATGCCCGCCGATGCAGACCGACGCGCCTCGGTAACGATTGCGCTCACCAGACAGGTACGCGACTAGCTGTCTCCATTGGCAAGAGGGAAATTTGAACAATGCAGTAAACATAGATGAGAATGCGCCACTATCATCTATCAAATCTTTGTTGTTTGTTTTGTGAATGTTTGTTTTCATTATAGCAACGCGATGATGCGCAGATATTAACTAGGGTACTTAAATGACATTTCACTAACGGCGATTTGAGATAATTGTGTATTACTTGTTACCTATGACATTACAACGTTGTTTTGGGTAATTTATTTAATGTATGCAATAAGAACCATACTAAAAGCTGTGTCATGGAAATAAACAGGTACGTTATTGTTAGTTTACCAAAATTATGGTTTCGCTGTGCCTTGATTTAATTTCCCTGCTGTTGTAGCAGGGAACCAGGAAGCGCAGGGCATATTGGGTTCGATATTTCTATTGAAGGCATTTATTTTTAGAAAGAATAACATTAACAAGCCTTGAATCATCACAAAGTTCTTATTTTGAAAGATTAATTTATTTATATTTTACAGGTAACGCCCTCTATTGTGTTTCAGAACAATCTTCTAGCCAGGGCGCTGTTCACAAGAGTCGCTCATAAAATCTAAGTTAATTGCGATAGCCTTCGTGTTTATGATTCATCTTATCGTAATCTGTACAGCAGCAATATAAATATTAATAATTATGAGGTTGTATAGGTACCTACCACTCAATAAGCAGATGGTGATAAGTATATCGTTTATTATTAATTAATTATTTATTTTGGTAACATTATTCTTTTGGATTTACTTACAATGTAGGTATTCACATAGAGTGAATAAGTAGGTATAGGTAGACTACACTCTACTACTACTTATATAGGTCAGTAAGTTCTTAAAGTACCTAAGTAAGTAGTAAGTTACTTCTTAGATACGATAAAAGGATATGTTTCTGTCAATGGAGGAGGCTTCAACTTACTCTTTGCCTTTGGTTTTGTGACATTTTAAGTTTAGTAAGAAATAGCGTATTAGGTATTTGAGATCACAGTTTACACAAATAAACTTTTGTTTATTAATTTTTTACCCATTAAAATTCTTAAATCTAAATGGCTCATTTTTTTATCACAAAATATAACAAACTTCACATTAACTTTAATCTTTTTAAGCTAGGTACCAAAATTTATTGTTTATTAATTATTCATATTAAATATCAAACCAATAAAAATTCTATTATTATCAAGAAATGACTCAAAAAGTAAAAACTGCAGATGAAAGGAAATTTTGTCTCCCGACTATATTTCTTAATGATTTTTAATCTCTTCATAAATATCGTCCTCACTGTACCGAAATTATTTCTTTTTGGCATATTGAATGTAAAACAAGCAAAAAACAAACATATTTAGAGAGCTTGGTCAATCTTATGCTTATGTTTTGTATGCAGTACCAATTTCAAACCACTGGTCAAATAATAGAAACAACGCGATTTACTCATAAAATCGATTGTTGAGTTACAAATCGTATCTACACATAGAACACAAAAAGAATGCAAAAAAATTGTACTTCAGTGGCTAGTCGTTGACCAACTGGTCAACCACATGGGGCCCACATATTAATAAGTTGTCGAACAGACTCAGTTCTGCAGCATACGCGGTCTATAAAATACGTCAATTAACTGATATAGAAACAGCCAGATTAGTATACTTTAGTTATTTTCATAGTGTAATGTCGTACGTAAACTTCAAGTTAACGGTGTAAATTCATTGGGCTCGGAAATTAAAATAGGCGTGCCTCAGGGTTCGATATTGGATCCGTTCCTCTTTTTAGCATACATAAATGATTTACCGTATTTGTACCAAAATCAACCCGAAACGGTGTTATTTGCTGATGACATGTCTTTAGTTTTTAAAGTTGACAGACGTGCACCGGATCTTGACGATGTGAATGACGCTATTCTTAAGGTTCAAAATTGGTTTACAGCAAATAATTTAGTAATGAACGCGAAGAAAACTAAATGTATAAAATTTTCTTTGCCAAACGTAAAAAGTAGCGAATGTGACATTAAATTGGGTAAAGATAAAATTGAATTTATAGATCAAACCGTTTTCCTGGGAATTACGCTAGACGATAAACTACAGTGGGGTCCTCACATAACATCTCTTGCAGGGCGGTTAAGCTCAGCCGCTTACGCTGTTAGAAAAATAAGGCAACTAACAGATGTAGATACCGCAAGACTAGTTTACTTCAGCTACTTTCACAGCATTATGTCTTACGGTATTCTACTATGGGGACGTGCTGCTGACATTGAGTCTATATTTATTTTACAGAAGAGAGCTGTCAGAGCCATATATAATCTACGTCGTCGCGAATCTCTTAGGGATCTGTTTAAGGAGATTAATATTATGACCGTCCCTTGTCAATATATATATGAAAATATTATGTATGTAAGAAAAAATCTAGATCAGTTTGATAAATTATGTGATAGACATAATTACAACACCAGAAATAAAAACAAAATTGCACAGCCACGATTTAGATTGTCTAAGGTACACACATCATTTATGGGGTACATAACATTTTACACCAAATGTTACAATAAAATTCCCTCTGACATACTACAACTAAATGAAAGGAAATTTAAAACTCATATAAAACGCTCATTAATTGCTTGCTTAATGAGCGTTTTATATGAGTATGTAGTATATGTAGTATGTATGTAGTATGCATACTATACATTAGGCGATTACATTGATGACAAAAATGCTTGGCTAACTGCTGGTCCTGCTCCACAAGCACTCTGACTAACAAATCAATGTTACAAACAACATCACTTCGACGTACTGTCTCTTAGAATGTAGTTATTTTGTTTTTTGACATTGTTATATAATTTTGATGGTCAATTTTTTGTGTCTTGTTCAGTCCTTAATCTAATAATATTTAAAAATACGTTTGTCTAATAATTTAGCATTTCATTTTTATTATACTGTAAATGTGAGTACCATGTAATCATTTACATATTCTACATGATTAAATATATTTGATTATTGTCTGGCAGCTAGAGTATGTCATGCTCACTCAAATGTCCCGCTGACGGTGGCGTTTGTGTTGGGTCATTAGATTCCCTACAATATGGTCGAGTTTAGTGATGCTGACGCTGGCGTCATGTTCGTGAACGGGCGCCGTTGGTTGGGGCTGGTCATCTCTAAACTGTCATGGCAAAGTTTTGAATTGTAACTAGACTCTATAGACTTCATATTACATTGTTCTCACATATGATTTCTATATTATAAATACAATATAACCAAAATATTGTAATTGTTTGATGAAAAAGAGTAACCGTGGAGTTTCTTGCCCGTTCTTCTCCACAGGAATCTACACTTTGGAACGTGGCAACTAGTTTATTTTTTTGACAATTCAAAAGTGCCTGTAAACGGTCTAATTGAAATAAATGCTTTGACTTTGACTTTTGACTTTACGGCATTTTGTTGTGGGGAAATGCTGCTGACATTCAAACTATATTTGTGCTGCAGAAGATGGCTATTCGAGCAATTTATAACCTTAGTTATAGGCACTCACTGAGGGATAAATTCAAAGAAATTGGGATAATGACGGTCGCATCTCATTATGTTTATGACAATTTGATCTATGTTAAGAAACACATTAATCTATTCTGTAAAAATAGCGACGTTCATAGTCTCAATACGAGGAACAAAAATAAACTCGTGCTACCATCAACTAGGCTCCAAAAAATTTGTAATTCATATAGATGTCAAAGTGTACGCTTCTACAACAAAATCCCAAGCAATATTCAAGAATTGAGTCTCAACAAATTTAATTATCCTCTGCAAAGCAGACTCTGTGAAGCAGACTCTTTGCAAAAAGGGTTACTATAAAATCAAAGACTACGTAGAAGATAAAAATGCTTGGGATTGTGCCGCTCGCTCTAATGTCCACTCATAATTACTGTTTTTTTGTTTTTTTTTTTACCACTGTTGACATTGTAATGTTTAATTAATTAATTTTATGATATTTTAATGAATTTATTATATTAAGATTATTCTTTTTGACATTGATTCTTGACATTTTTTGATAATATTATTATTCTATTAGACACTATTTGTAATGTGAATGTGAGTACGATGTGGGCCAGAAATTCATTCATACATGAACCTCATAGACTGTCTGGCGGTTTTGAGTCGTTTTATGTGACCTACGCAAATGTCCTCCTGATCTGGTATCGTCTTGTGACGGGATACGTGCGGGACTGATGCATACGTGCCGTCAGACAGGACAGGTCACCTCGAAGCTGCTATGGTTCTTTCCTCAAAAGGCCATTCCAGACGATCCCTGCATCGTTACACTAACATAGATATGTACATACTATTATGTCTGGACTTTAAAAGAGACGTTGACCTCTGAGTTTGTTGCGGCGTTTCTTCTCAGAGACAGTCAGATAGGAAACGCCGGCGCCATCTAGTTTATAAAAATGACTTGTAAAAGTGTCTTCAACAGATCTATTTACAGAAATAAAATCATTTATCGTTTATCACAGGAACACTTAATCAAATCATGTACATTTTGATAACCAGTTAAATAACTCATTAAATATATTGTTTGCACCTCAAATTCATTAGTCTACATAAAATCATTACAAAAATGAATCATCAGAGCAAAGTTCATTCCAAAAACAATACGAAATAAATTAAAATATTTTTACCAGTCAAAACTCATTTCTAACTGCAATCGCGGCCGAATGGCAATCGTCAGTGTCAAGTGAAATTAAATCGAAATTTTAGGGTTACTGTTTCTAGCCGTAATGTGATTTTTATATGTAGCCAACATAAAATGAAACACAAAGTGGCGGGAAATGTTAATAATGACACTCAAATCTTAATACCTCAAGTGGTCAACAACCGGTGCCTAGTCAACTATAGGGTCCTATCCCAGGTACAATTCATAGCTATTTTATACACACATTTTCATATAAACATTGGAATAGGACTATTTATTCCAGACGATAAAGAGCTATATTTTAAAACACTAAAAGCGATTGGGTTGATGAAATCTGTAGGGGTCGGGCCAGACAACAAAGCGCCTGAAGAAGTGAAATAGCGATAAGTCTCACTGTTTACACATTTTGATTATTCTAACAGGCGCTATTGCCTAACGAATTGCTTTCTTAAAATTGCTAATTAAATTATCTTATAAATGTAGATATTTAAATTTTGCCGTTACGAGTATAATTGATTATGTTCATGACAACGTTTATTGTGATGCTTGTTTCCGTTGAATCGATATACTCGTAAGTAATTGTACGAGGATCTAGTAATTAATATTTGGTCAACGATATAATAAAATTACATCCATTTAAGTAATAATCATTTGAAAATAGGTAAGTTAAAATAGTTATATTTTATAACCATCTAAGTACCTAACAATGCAATACATCCCTACAAAGTCTATCTATTTGTAAACAAGCTTTACTTTTAACTAGTTTTCAGAGTAGTAAAAGACACGAATGTCGAAAACCATTCCCGTTGTGATTGTCGGGCGCTAACGATAATAAGTAGGTACTTGAAACTGAAACTCGTTGTTTTCATAATCCCACCGAACGGTGCTCGGCGCGGCGCCGGCGCTTTGGATGAGAGATATTTATACAATTTTAATGCCTTGTTGATTTTTCAGAATTTTTGCCAGATGATACCTACGTTTACGTGTATATTGAAGCAGTTTGTAGTAGGTACTTGCATATAGATGAGGTAAATTGGCGTTACACAGTCATATCAAACATTATGTACCTACCTACTTTTTGCAAAATTCATAACTCGTAAGCCATGTTAATTTACCGGGAGCTAATGGGTGCCTTACTGCTTAAATATTTATGGCAATGAGGCTCTGTGTTATGAGATGACGAGAAATGAAATATTTATAAGTAAAAGTAGGTACCTACGTACAGAATGGGCTGTAGGTAACTTTAACATTCAACGGCGAGGTTTTTGATTAACTGTTGCAGTATTCCTGCGTAGTCAATGACATTTTTAATCATATATATAAAATCGCCGAAATGTTTGTACTCGCATAACTTCCGCACGACTGCACCAAATTGGATATTTTTTTTGTTGTGTTCCATATTGTCAGGACTAGGTTTGTATAAAAGAAAAACAAAAAACATGAACAGAAAAAAAATTGCGCTACGACGTTCTCTGGGTCAGCTAGTAGTTTATATTATAATATAATTGTGCCTAGTGCGTTATGCTATGTGGATAGCATGATTAAACAATAGATACCTATATTCAAAACTCTAATTATTTAAGATCCAAACATGTCACCTCATGCATGTGTATTTTACTTCTCTTACTTGGATAATAAAACTACCGTTCATATACTCGCTTCTAAAATTATGTATTAATTAATATACCTAATCTAGTGTTTCTCATTGTAAGTGCATTGTTATGCTTTATTGAGAATAAATGTCTTAAACCATAAACAACAACACTGTTTAGCCATATTTGACGTTTATTGTAACTTTAAAAGTATGTACCTATTGGCACGCCTATTGGCTGTATAAAAAAGATTTAAATGCCAATTTATTCCTGGCACATTCTCTGCCTTTAGATCACTAAATAAAAATATAGTACAGTTCCTACACGCCTTCCGTGAGTAAACTAAAAAGTTAAAAAAAAAGGTAGGTTAAGAATTTTCATCGCAGTCCTTTGGGGGTCCTTTATTAAAATGTTTTAACGAATGCGTTGAAATTATACTACCTATATCTTAGTTTTCGCCATCGTTACACATTACCTGATTGTAGTTTAGATGATGTTTCGAACACTTTGGCAGCGTTCGCGGTCTCAGATTGTCGCAGAAAGACCTGAAAACAACAGGAAAAACGAAAAATAATAATATACCCGTAAATCTAGCTAAAAGTTGTTTTATTATAATGTGTACCTAGTGATTGAGAAAACATAACTAATTTCACAGAAGTTACCAACCAGACAATAACTTGCTTAATCGGCAAACACTTTAATGAAAATGTATAATTATTGGTAACACATGTAAGAAATTTGAAGTGTAAGAAAATAATTTAGAGAACAGAAATGCCGCATTTCTTTCTGTCTGTAGTTACTTTTGCCTAGATAAACTACTGATGACAAGTCGGGACTAGGCTTATAATAATAAAGTACCGTAGTAAGTTTTTGAAAAAAAAAACAAATCAAAAGCCTTCAAGACTATATCTTCGTGTAAAAACTAACTAAAAAATAAAAAGTACATATCCTCATCAAAAGTTTTCAACCAAAATGACAATGGTGTATTTTTTTGCTGCAATATGCGCTGAATTAATTTCGATAATATTTATATGGGACCTTTGAAGTATGACCTACCAAACAAAAAATAATCATCAAAATCAAATAATAATTGGCGGAATAATCGCGTAACAAATATACAAAAAATCATGCAGTCGAATTGAGAACCTCCTACTTTTTGAAGTCGGATAAAAATATATAAAACAGTGACGGATGGAGCTGTTCCTTTGTTTATGAAAAATCGATTCAGTTTTGGGCTCTCCAGCGCAGCGGCGTGGCGATGCTACTAAAAGATGACACCGTAATGGAAAAAAAAACACATGTCTGTGGTGTGGAAAAGAAAATTTTATTGGTAAACGGTACCTTAACAATGCAGTATGAATAACATGCATTGTTTAAGTTTTAATTTAAGATGAAAAAAATATGTAGAGTTACATAGAGCTTTACTTGCGTACGTAGGTACCTATTTAGTTCATTCATTTAATATTCCAAGATTCCAATATCGTTCAACAAATACATTATAAGACTAGCTGTGCCCCGCGGTTTTACCCGCCCAGTTTAAAGCAATTCTATACGATAAAAAAAAACATGTGTAAACCTTGTCCTGACAATGACGAACACAACAAAAAAAGAATTATCCACTTTGGTGCAGTGATTATGTTAAAAGTTATGGCGTGACCAAGGGAAATAGGGATTCAGTTTTATATATATAGATTGGAAAAACTTGCTATTCGGCTACGACATAAATTCTTAATAAAAATGATTTGCTTTGCTTCGCATACTTATGTTCCGTATATCTACCAAATAAATTGAGATATCTTGAAATTGCTATGCGGGTTTGGTAGTCTTGCGGGAGTTCTCCGTTTATAACTTCAAGTGGGATTTTAAATAATTACATAGTTATATCTATGATAATAATAATTCGCAAAACTTATATCATTAACTATAACAATAACAAAACACATCGCACGAATAGTCATGTTCCTGCGAGTATGTGCGTGGGCGTTGTGTTGACTAACAAGAGTGATGACGCAGCTAATGTTTGATGATGATGACCTGGATGTAGGAAACTGACAGGGCTGTCCGCAGGAGCCGGTCGTTGTCCCACTGAACGTAGCACTTTCGCTTTTATCGGCGAACGAACCCGGTCCATTACTACCTCACTCACGCGGTTACACCATCACAAGCCGTTCGATTTCGGCTGCGTTTGTCGCTCCGGCATGCATACTAATAGCAATTTATTTAGGGTTGTGATGTTTAGATTTCTCCACGCTACAACCGACGTACCGTTCATTGTTTTTAAACCGTATTATTTATAAACTTGGTGCATAGGTAACATATTAATCATGTTGCGTGTATGCGCACTGGTGGGTGGCAACACTGAGTTTTGGTGGTAACGTTTAAGTACCTATTGATACTATGTGATAATCCTATCAAATAGGCTACGTATTTCTTTTTTGCGAATCGTTAAATCTACTTATAATTTTTTTATACACTTTAGATATTTAAAGTGAGTAATAATTTTCTACCATCCATTGATATTATTTATAAAAAAACTAGTCTATTTTAAGCACAGTTGAATGGTTTAATTAATCTTATATCTCCGTTAACTACCCATCATAAATTAATTAATCGACACTTAGAATTCCATTCCAATTCCATTGAGCTTCTGCCGTTTAATGTTTTTTATTCTGCTGCCTATTATAAAGATGAAAACATTTATGTTTTCAAATGTCTGAAGTTTGTCAGTTTAAGATGCCGGTCGTAATATATTGGTAAAATATTTGCTAAGTACTTGTTACTTTGTAGGTACATCAGTTATATCTGTTAGTAATTAATACAAAACTCAGCTATGAAAATAAGGCATAGAGTACCTCCTTTGTAAAATAATAGTACTAGCTTTTGAGATGTAAACAAGTTTTAGTAAGTACTTGAACAAATAAAAAATAAGATGTTAAGATATGCGAAATACCCACTCGTAATAATCTTGAATCTTTTCCATTTAGTGGATAAAAATAATTTGAGGCCATTTTGGATACATCGAAAGAACCTGTTTGGTGCTTTATCGACGGAATATTACACTGACACGTGTTTCTTCGTACACGACATTTTTTTATAACTGCTCAGGGCTTAAAAATATTGTAAATGCCGAGTGATTCATAGCTTAGGCGGGTTGGTATTTTTTGTCGTGTAAAAATATCGCGTGCACATCTTTACTGTGTTAGTATACCTAAATTAATGTCGTTTAACAATCGGTATTTGTAGCAAAAAACTTTATTTATGTGGGCATGTATTAATGACCAAAATATAAAGTCGAAACTTGTGAACAATAGTTTGGTAGAAGGCGAAGAAGATAGACATAGCATAAAATAGCATCACGCCTGTATTCCTCAAAGGTGTACACAGTTGTACACTCACATTTCACCAATGCTGTTATTAAGTCCCATGTAATATGTAGTGAGCCTTTGGCGAGGGTTTTGGTGCTTGGTGTGAAATAGAAACAATCGGATATACGGACACGAGGTTTTATTTTTATGAGTTCTGTAGTAGACAAATTTTGCTTACAGGAGATGGCAGACAATCAAATCAAGACCCTGGTGTTAAGTGTTGTCACTTAAAATAATTAATAAGGATTCCTATCCAAAGAATCTTCTAATAAAGCCGCCCACGCACGGGCTAGTGTTGTGCGACGCCATACCACCCCCCCACGGAGAAAGAAAGGCTATACATAAAAATAAAAAGTAATTACAGATCCAATAAGTCCCTAAACTTGACTCTTCTTCCGGTTCGTGTGGTAACAGGAACTGGTGCTGGGTTAGGAGGAGGAGTGACTGTACTTGGTGTTGGGTGAGAGACAGGAATGGGTAAGCTAGGCGATTCTGGGGCGAGGTCGGATGGAGAACAAAAAGGTGGCAGAGTACCGGCGGTTGGGTCTGATACTGGCTGCGAGCATGGTGTGTTATGGGTCAGCGACGCACCGGAATCCAGGTGTGCTGGTTTTACTCGGTCGATGCTGACCGTAGTCTCCCTACCATGCACGTCCAAGGTAAGGGTTTTATCCCTTCTCCTTAGTATGCGATGTGGTCCAGTATAGGGAGGTGCAAGGATCGCCGTACCGTATCGTCGCGGAGCATAACGTGGGATGCAGTCTCGAAATCTCTGAAAACGAAAGACGATGGTTTAATGTGTCGCGAAGCAGGTACAGGTCGCAATGCCTCCGTGTGGCTTCTCAATTCCGTGACAAAGTGTGCAGGATCACTTGGGCTCCTGGGTTCTTTGGGTGGCATAATTAGTTCTCCGGGCAGTCGGAGGGTCTCTCCATAGACGAGCTCAGCAGACGAGGTGTTCAGGTCCTCTTTGAGCGCTGTCCTCATGCCAAGGAGTACTAACGGCAGTGCTCTCGTCCACGTTTGTGCGTGGCACATCAAGGAAGCTTTTAGCTGGCGGTGCATTCGCTCTACCATGCCATTAGCGCACGGATGGTAACTGGTTGTGCGAATCCTCTTTGTTGCGCACACGTCCATGAGGCGCCGGAACAAAGTGGACTCGAATTGACGGCCCTGGTCGGTCGTCACGGTGCTTGGTACACCAAATCGGGATACCCAACCAGTCACCAGCGTGTCTGACACTTCCTCCGCCGTGATAGATGCCATTGGCCATGCTTCTGGCCAACGCGTGTATCGGTCGACTGCTGTCAAACAATAAGTGAAATTGTTAGAATAAGGTAGAGGACCAATGATGTCAATATGAATGTGGCGAAATCTGTTGGAAGGATTATTAAAATGGGCTAGGGGTGATGATACATGTCTGGTTACCTTACTGCGCTGGTACTGTGGGCACGACTGAGCCCATCTGCGGCAGTCTCGATTCATGTACGGCCATACATAGCGCTAAGCTACCAGATGTAGGGTTGCACGCACGCCTGGGTGACTCAGATTATGTAATCGGTCAAAGGCTACTCTACGGAAAGGTGCAGTTAAGTAAGGGCGAGATCTACCAGTCGATGTATCGCTAAGAATGGATATATTGGTAACAGGAATGTTGGTTTTTGCCAATTTCATGGAAGAAGAGGAAAACAACTCTCTGAGTTCATGGTCACTCTCTTGAGATTCTGCGAGGGCTTTGTAGTCTTCTTCTAATGAAATTGATTCGATCCGCGACAGAGTATCTGCGACAACATTGTCGGTACCTTTAATGTATCGTATGTCTGTAGTGAATTGACTTATAAACGTTAGCTGATTAAGTTGCGATGGTGGCAACTTTTCGCGACGTTGTGTGAAAGCGTAGACGAGGGGTTTGTGGTCTGTATAAATAATCGCGTGTTGGGCTTCTAAAATGTGCCGAAAATGCTGTACGCTTTCGTACACGGCTAGAAGCTCTCGGTAATACGCTGGCCACTCCGTCTGCTTAAGGTTTAGTTTCCTACTGAAGTAGGCTAAAGGTTGCCAGTCGGCGTGATCGTGAGCCCGCTGGGCTAAAGGTTGCCAGTCGGCGTGATCGTGAGCCCGCTGTTGCAGGCAGGAGCCTACGTGGGTGCTAGAGGCGTCTGTGAAGAGTCCAAGCGAGGCGTTGCAATCCGGATGAGCCAAGATTGTGGCGGACGACAAACCCTTTTTGCACTCTTCAAAACACTGCTCTAGTTCAGGCGTCCATTGGAAAGGTTTTGCACCTTTACCTTGAACAGCGGCGACTGCGTCGACCAAGGGTGCCTGGTATTTTGCAGCCTGGGGCAAGAAACGGCGGTAATAGTTCATCATGCCTAGGAACCGGGGCATACCTTGAACTGTTTTGGGCGGGGGAAACTCCGTCAGGTCACGGATCCTGTCCTCGGGACGGTGCGTATCTGCTGCACTTATCCGGTACCCAAGGAAGGACACCTCTTCCGCACCAAACACGCACTTGGCTGTGTTGATAACAACGCCATACTGGTGCAGTCTCTGAAACAGGGTATCAAGATGACTGGCGTGTTGCACCTGGTCACTGGAGTGCATTAAAATGTCATCAACGTAAGCGTAGCAAAACTCAAGGTCTCGCACCACTTCGTCGATAAATCTTTGAAACGTCTGCTCTGCATTCCGCAAACCAAAAGTCATATATGGGAACTCGTACAACCCAAATGGTGTAATAATCGCAGTTTTGCCGATTTCACCTGGGTGGACGGGAATCTGCTGGTAGGCCTTTACCAGGTCGATTGTCTGAACACCTTGGAGCCAGCCAAATTCTGAGCAAAATCTCCAATGTGTCGGACCGGATACCGGTCAGGGATAGTACGGGCATTCAGGGTGCGGTAATCACCACAGGGACGCCACGTTAGATCCTTTTTGGGTGCGGGATGCAAGGAAGATGACCATGAACTGCTTGAGAGTCGAGCGGTACCCGCGTGGACCATTTCATCAAACTCCTTTTTAGCGGCGCGGAGTTTGTGAGTAGCCAGCCGGCACGGTCGGGCTGTCACCGGGGGACCCTCTGTAGTGTTTATGAAATGCACCGTGGAATGCTTTGGTTCCCGATGTGCTCCTGGTGGTCGCGTGATGGATGGATATTTATTCAGGACCGCAGTATAAATAGTGTGGGGTAGAGATACGACCTTTACACTGGGTTGGTCTGCATTACGGAGGTCTGCGGAGGAAGACAGTCCAGTCTTCCCATCACGCAGTCAGAAAATCAGACCCAATAATGCCTGTGTCAACATCTGCAACAACAAAACTCCAGTGAAAAAACAGAGATCTTTATTACGTAGCCGAGAGTGACTACGTGAGCGGTTGGAGCTATATCCACGTGAACGACCAGGTTGGCTACTCCTGCCACTATTGGTAGTGAGTGCCAGTACTTCTTCAACCTTCTTTTGAAGGGCTTGAATTTCCGATGTAGACGTAGGGGCAGGAGAAAATTGAGTTGCACATACCTAAGGACTCCCTGGCTGGGTGTGAATTTCTTAAAGATTGAAGCTAGCTCACTTAATTCTGCAAGCACATCTAGACACTGAGCTGTCAGGATGACTTGCAGGCAGTCGGCTCATCCATATTGATTTTAGTTAATCGTCTGGAAATGTCTGTTCTGCCAGCGACTTCAGGTGGCGTAGGAAAGATGAGGGCTTCCGATCACCAATCTGCTCCTTTTCCAGAAGACGTCTTATCTTTTCTTCATGGGAATCAGAGAACCTGGAAATTATTGCAGCTTTTAATTTTGTGTATGGAGCTTCCTTTGGAGGTTGTAGGATGATATCCTCCACCTCTTTGGTGCAATTAGTATCAAGGTGAGCAACAGCATAATTAAATTTTGTGCTTTCTTGTGACACACTATTTATTGCGAACTGTGCTTCCAAGCTTGCGAACCAAAGTGCAGGACGGTCTTTGCAAAAAGGCAGCGTGCGAATTGATACCCTGCCCACAGCATGCTCCCCACCCATGCTAGCCACAGGGTTAGTATCTGTCACATCACCAGTACTCATGCTGATAAAATGTATAAAGCGCTCGATGGAAAACAAAAAGAATGCAACAACCCAAGGAGAGCCAAGGAAGGTAGTAGTTAATTTGTGGGTGTGTGGTATGCCATTATGCAATTAAATTTAAAAGTTAAATAAAAATTAGAGGTTATGAAAAAAAAAATTAATCTAATTATAGAAATGAGGTTAAATTCATGCTCGCCCGACTGCCAGTCGTCGTCTTGCCGTCTGCGTCGTGCGACCCGTGGAAGTAGATGCAGATGTCCAATCGTCTTCTTGTAATTATAATAAAGTTCAATAAAATTGATTTCCACGTGTCGAGCCGGTGGTGCCTTCCTGCGGTGGTTTATTTGTTTATGTACACCGTGGAACGTTGCCTCTAGTTGTGTGTACTGTAGAGCGGGGCTTCTATGGGTCCCGGGGCTCGCAGCGATGACTTGCGAAGAAAGGTCTCTGCGTCTTCCACGTCGTGAGCCGTGACGCTGTACGTGTACGTGTCTCAAATCCAGAATCTATTACTTTTCGTAATATGCTTTTGTTCAGCGTTGGGGTCACCACTTTGGCGAGGGTTTTGGTGCTTGGTGTGAAATAGAAACAATCGGATATACGGACACGAGGTTTTATTTTTATGAGTTCTGTAGTAGACAAATTTTGCTTACACGAGATGGCAGACAATCAAATCAATACACTGGTGTTAAGTGTTGTCACTTAAAATAATTAATAAGGAT
The DNA here is from genome assembly GCA_935421205.1 of Xylocampa areola. Classification (NCBI taxonomy): domain Eukaryota; kingdom Metazoa; phylum Arthropoda; class Insecta; order Lepidoptera; family Noctuidae; genus Xylocampa; species Xylocampa areola. The sequence continues at coordinate 12,940,101 of OW285206.1, forward strand.
TCATATCCAAAGAATCTTCTAATAAAGCCGCCCACGCACGGGCTAATGTTGTGCGACGCCACAAGCCTATTGCCGTCTACTGGGCACAATTCCAAGCTCCGGGCTGCTACTGAGAATTTCCCAACAGAAAAACTCAATAACTCTGCCCGACCTGTGAACCGAACCCGAGACATGAGGTCTCGGGATCGCTCAGCAGTCGCCCAATGGACCACTAGACCAATGAGGCAGTAAGAACATAGATGTGTCTCTTATACTTTGCAATCGTTGAGTATTCCTTTTTTCGTGGAGAACCTTGATGAGCTTGATGGACGGTGTGCCAAACTTCAATCGACTCAAACAAAACTAAATTTACGCCCGTTAAAGTTTAGTTCTCTCTATCTATTCTATTATCCAGGATCGCAGCTGCCTTCGCCACAACCTCGGCAGTTACCTATAGACGGACCCCGGCACTTTGTATAGACCAGCCACAGTTAGCCTGCAAAAACACATGAGTAATAGTTTTACACCTACCTTGATGACAAGAAGCCTTAAGCTTTCAGTTAATGGTTATAGGTCTCGCATTATATTGCAATTGCCGAGAACAGCGCTCGGCAAAGGGCTGTTTTGGGATTCAATAGCGGACGTGATTGTATAAAAATAATAAGCCCTATACCGTGGTCTATAGTGTCCGGATATGATACTAAATTAGAGTCTGTAAAATTAATGAATTAAGAATGCAACATATTGGTAATAATATTCGATAATCGATTTGAGAAAACTTTTTTACACGTGCTTACTGAGAGTCCATTCGATGTTATAATTAAAAAAAGCTAGGGTCAAACTAAAAATATATTATTTTTAATAGCTCTGAACTATTGTAATAATAACCAATATACATAATGTATTAACAAATTTCTTAACAACGTTTCACAGCCGCAGTTCAAATTAATTTATTAGCGAAATTGTGAAATCTTCGAGCGAACACGTTTAAGTAGCTATATTACTAAGTTGATGAAGTCATTTTATTTAAAGGAGCCATTTAATATTCATTTGTTGTTTCATATGGCACAACGATAGGCTATTATATGAGTTTATTAACTATTATAATAAATATTATCCGCCCGTTGAATTAGCTGATATCGATTTTCCTTCAGCGCAAAGTTTGTATTTTCTGCACGTATCATTTATAAATAGTATCTACATATTTATTGTAATAAATTACCATTTCTGTAATTATTCATTCGTCTTGTAGTTTGCAGATTTGCTACGAACCATAAAAAACTGTAGTAGCGATACCTATGAGTCAAAGTTTTTGTTATGTTCGACTTCGCATTGTTACTTCTTTCAGGATTGTTGGCAATTGTACAGCACGATTTGGCTTAGTACGAGTAAGCTTTGCAGATGCGAAAGTTCAATAAAGTTTGTTAAATAGGTATTTTACTATAGGAAAAAGTATTAAACACATTTTAATATTTACGTAATTGTAATCACTGCAACAAATTATTATTAAATCCTTGAAATATAATGTTTTACAGTTAACAAAATATTCTCTATAAATTACCGTACAAGTAATAACATACCACGGCCGTTAATTTACTGAAAATATCATATAGCAACAGCTTATGACAATAAATCATGTTACGTATTCAGTAAACAACTTGCGTAGATTCATTGCGTTGCTTGTTCTTGATTCATATTTCGGGCTCGGCTGCTTTAGGGCCCGCGACGTGCCCTACGACTGTGTACGTGGTCCAATATTTCGAAACACCGTTCTTTGTTACTAATAATGAAGATTTGCGTAGTTTCATCACTGTGCGCTCGTTGAATAATAACGTCCGGTTGAATGAACCATTGCAGTGTGTCCTTGTTTTCTGTGTTTTTCCATGGCACGTGCAAGCTGCTCTTGTGATATTACTCTCCACGTAAAGTCGGATATCTCATTCCTCATGCAAGCTAATACAATAAATTAACAGTTGATTGCACACGGACAGATGGACAACTGCGCAGATGTATGTACTCTGTCTGATCAAACGATGTTATCTGATGCGCTACAGAGTGCCCATACGTGATCTGTCGTCATTATAATGTAAATTAATTTAGATGAAAATTGTAGGTACTCTATAATTAATAGAACTTATTAGATATGATGTGAATGCTTTTATATATTCTTATAAAAATAAGGCATTGGGTAACGTGTGTGATTTTCAGACATAAAATGCTCATAATTTCTGTTGCTATATCGTCTGGTCGGAATAATTATATATCCTGTAGGTACTTAGCTCATACGAATAATTCCTTTGAACTGACATTGATACCGCAATGCTTAGCAAAAACAAATACTAACATGCATCCTACCTGTACTATTATTGCTATAAAAGATATAAATAAAACCACAATTGAATTAGTCGGTAGTCGGAATACCGGAAATCAACGTGAGAATGCAGGAAAATGTTGTCATATGCGCAAAAATATCTTCATTTAAATTTTTTATAACCATCCATATCCGGATTATGGACACTCCGTTACAATACCTGACCTACAGCATTTTATTAGATACGCTCGGCGTACAAAATAAACCATTTTAGAAAGCCATTATTACTATAATTAGTTTTATTCACTGCATGTATACCACCACAATAATAGTAAAATATTATGTTTCAATTCAGTTATGTTACCGAATCGCCGCAGCCTCGGGCCTTGTACGCGTCGTCATGCGCTTAGTGGACCACTGGAACACCATTCTGTTATACTTTTAATACGGTTACTTTTTTTGATGACCCTGATCATGGCCAGATTTAGGGCGTGCCCTTCGTTATCTGATCGGATATGTACTATAAGGACAGTTCGTGCGTTTCTACCAACTCAGGCTCACATTTTTGTCTCATTATGTAGCCATTTTTATTTGCTTGTAAAAAGATACGTATCTCCTCAGTAAACTTTACCTATATATTAGCCCATTATTTCGGTACACTTTAATTATACTACGAGAGGTTTATGGCTTTCTCTTCTTAAACCAATCAAGAAATAAATATCTTAGCTGTGTTACTATAAAATTAGAAATTAATTCAATAAGGGGTAAAGTGACGGGTACTGTGGTGCAACACTGCCTACGTGGCCACCCACGATGCTCCACGATACAATATAGGCCACCTCGCCAGCCGACCTAATCGCATCGACCATTCAACATCCGTGCAAGAAACTGACCACACATACTGAATATGAAATGTTCACTGTTAATGTGTCACTTTGGTCAGAAGTAAGCATTTTCGAGTACGGTCATTGACCCTAGCATTGCGTAGGCTAGCTACTTTCTCTCAGTGTTGAAGCGAGGAGGTGCGCGCCAGGCGCGGTGTGAAGGGGGTCCTGTCAAATTAAGTGCGTGAAAGGCTGCGGACAGCCGTTCCGGTAACGCTGTTCAGGCACCGCCGCATACGCACCCTTCCTACCACTCCATCTGCCACAAGATTGTCGATACGATCAATCTTCTATTAGAGCCGTTTACGGTTATTCAGCGTCATATGAACACAGCAGATCGCAACTCTGTGTTTATTGTCGTGAAACTTTGGCGCCGGTTTGCAAAATTGTGAGCATCTTCGTAGAACGGGTCAGTGGGGTCGGTGAACTCGAGCTAAACTGACAATCGCGAATCAGTAGAGATTTGGAAACCGAACCCTGGTATTGTCGCTCACGTGCGCTGTTTAAAGGTTGTATAAGAATTGCGACGCTTTCTACACCTTCTTGTAATCAGAATGAGAAAAGAAATGAGCGGAGAAATTGTTAATGTTTAACGGTTGAGTTAATAAAGGATTTTCTTTCTTTTTGTATCAAATCAAAATGCAGTAAAACATAATGTAGCCAAATACGATTAGACCTCGGATTAGACATTTTTAATGCAAGGTAATTTAATAATGTAATGATCATAGTCATACTGTTTCCCAAATTATGCAAAACCCTAGGTATATCGATTAATTACTTTTATTTTAAGTCGGCAGTTTAGGGTTTTCATGAAGTTGGCTGTGAACAAGTCACGTGAATTGAGCATTAATTTTGAATGACGTGCCATCTTAGTGAATTGTTTTACAGGATTTCTAATATTTGGACCATTTTAAATAACTTTCGATTGAGGCGTTCATAGTCAATTGCAGTCTTTGGTCGGTAAAAGAACGTTGGGGATAAGCAAAGCATGACGTGATCAGTCTGGAGATACTGCTAGGAGCATTATCATCTAAGCATCTTCGTGTTTCAGAGGGTTCGTTAAACCCTCACTCCTGGCTTGGCTGTCGATAAACCAAGTCAGAGCCCTGCGGGCCGCTTGAATTATCAAATTTTTTACAAAGAAGTCGATAATCATCGTCAATAAGATCAATACTGACATACAAGTGGAATAAGTTAGGTTTAATCTAATGAAATATATCATTCAGCGGTACGCTAATTAAACTGCAGTTCGTAATGCGAATATTTATAATACATTTGTATAATGAATGAGTATTTTAGGAGTAGTTTGTACTCGATGTGTGTGGTTGGTGCTAATGTAATGACGGTCACGTTGCGCCCGCGCAGCGCGTTGCTGAACCACAAGTTACGAAAAGCATACGGCGCCGCCCGCCACAGGAATACCAATCGGGCTAAATTGGGCGGCTTACAAAGGTCGAAGGCAAAATTATTTATAAAAAATTGCGAAACAACTACATAAAAAAGAGTTGGCACATTGGACGTGCTTACGACGCCGCGTTCTCTCTTTTGAAGGTTACTCTGAAGCTGTGCGTGTACCGTTAAAACAAAACTGTCATCGCTTAGAACTAGTTTAACAATTGGTCATAATAACCGTGGTTGATGGACAACTTGGATAAAAGAAATAAAACCATTACTCAGGTCATACTTAAACTTGTGCCAGATGTGTACTTAATGTATTGGTATACATTGAAAAGGAATTACAACCTATAAATTAATAATAATAGTTATAGGTTTGTAGCTGGACATTGGAATACTGACATTGGACAACATTTTTGAATACTTATGTGCCAGAAATTATTTTACTTGTATTGATTATATATTAGATAGATGTTTTTTTTGTTTAATGTCGGTAGCGGCGTAGCAGCGCAGTATACGCGCAGTATACGCGCGGAGCGGGCGGCGCGCACGCAGGTTTGATCCGCAGCATGCGGTTGCCCGGGGTCGGGTGTCGTATTTCTAGAGCATTGAACCTCTGCAACCTTGTGCGTTGAGCCCGACCGCTCTCCGCACGCTGCGCTGACGCAACCGCTCCAGCCCCTTCTCTACTTCGACCGCAACCATATCGCATAATTACTCCTTTAGGGCACACCTGTTCTTAACAACGGTTACAATGGACGATTTGATGTTAGCGCTAATCGATTCATGAAAGGTTGAACTTAATTGGAGGTTGTTTAGCATTACACAATATACGGACCAAGCGAGCCACCTTTCAAATAAATGTATACCTACTTAATCACCCATTATTATTTAGTGTTGTTCAATATTTTTCATAATAATTATGTTTAGTGTAACATGACTGCAGTGTTGAGTCGTGGCTCTAATGAAGTTAACACGTCGCGGAGGGTGCAGAGGCACAATGCAGTGAGTCGGTCAAGAGGTGTGAGTGTGGAGCGCTAACAAACCGTTGCCGTCCGCAAATAGTCCGCGAGAAGTGCGAAACGGTCGCGGGGCTACAATTGGCGCCTGCCCCGAGAGCGTTGCGAGGTGATGCTTACGTAAACCGCTGACATAACCGAGTCGACGACCGACGCTTGCGCAACCACCGCCGAACCCGCAACCCCACGCACCGCACCTTCCCCTCGTCACCGCACTCCCCCACTATCCGCCAAAATTACCTAATTGTACCCAAAATGCATCAAAAGGACACTGGTCCAATGCCCGAGTTACAACATCGGCAATCATTAGTGCAACAACCTTCTGTCTAGGCAGGTGACGGACATAGCTTGAACATTTGCTACAGTATGCGATCGAGTCACATTTTAATAACTTGATTCGTAAATGTTTTTAATATTTTATGGCTTTATTGATTTGAATTGTAACCAGGCGAATAAAGCCGACCAGTCACGAGTTACAGTTATAAAAACCTAGGTCAATGTAAAAATATTTTTTTACTTTTAATTTGTGTATAGGTAACTAAAAATAGACGAACATTCATTCCCTAACTTTTTTTTGCAGAATTAAAAAATACTGCAATGTAGTATGCCCGACTAAACATTAATTGGTCCTATACCAATTAATGTTTAACATTATAGTTTGTACCTGTACTAGGTTATCGAATCCTTTAGAGTTTAAAGACCCGAGTCTCGCAATTGCAAATCTGGGAGGCGGTTCTCGGTAATTTGGCTAGATACTTAGTGCATATTGTTAAAATGTGCGGCACCGGTATTGCGTATTCCCCGCAGGTCTGAGGAACCGATTGGGCCGTCAGCGGAATTGTGGGCATGTACGTGACGTATATGGTACAGTTATCCTTAGTGAACGAAAGTGAAAACTAAATGCGGGCCCAGTCAACGACCCCGGCGGGTCGTCGACCGCGCCGAACTGCAAAGGCCGTTTGTGAGTGCTGAGGCCGCGCGCGCGACATTTAGCCGTGCACTGGACGCGCCTGCGCACCTATTGCATATCCTAACTAACTATAATAACATCATCACAATCAAGAAAGTATTTTAAAAAGTAAAAGTTATAGACGTCATGAGATCGCGAGCGGACTTAGAGCAAATTTGACAAGTGGTCAAATGATTCTTTATTGAGATTATACCTCTCGAAGATGTTTAGTGGTCGATTTGACTAATTTTATCAAATTTATAGTATAGATTTTGTCTCCAGATCATCAATTAAAACATAGGCTGCAAAAGACCGCATCTTGTGTTTAGACAAATCAGTTATCTACTAAAAGCTGTTAAATCTTTAAGGTTATCATTAAATTGCAACTAAACCTTTTGGTCGTATAATTTTTATTAAGACATGATAATATTAGTGAAGATCGTTAAAATCCTCCTAAAAATACTATAGATGAGTGAATGAAAATGAGGAACCGTAGTAATTATGAGATGACTAGTACACTGCTCACGATTAGTATGTTACGTACTACTACATTATTATAAATGTATTTATTCGGTACCCAACATGTAGGGGAATAACATTTTAAAACAACTATTTGTATGCTGACTTAAAATGAATATTCAAGATAGAATTGCGAAGCTAAGTTCGACGTTCTGGCTCCAAGCTACGAATGTTATGTCATCGCGAAATAACTTTCAAGTTTGAACTAGGTACTTACATATTGGGGAGTAAAATTTTGAAAACTAAATTTCGTGTGTATAAATTAACATAAATCGGTTTTGAAGTGAAATGGCTGTAAAGTAAGTGGGTACCTACTTCAGCTTGCCTACGGGCTACGAGACTACGGCCTACGAGTTTTAGTGCGAGCGATTTTTAGTAACGTTATATTTTAAGAAATTATAGATCCTACTCAAAATTTATCTTGTGAAGCTAGATAAAGTGGTTCTTGTCAACTATTCATGATTATTACCTACAGAGCTATGACAAAATTAGCGCACCAAATTCTCTGCTGGCATTCAGCGCGTAGCGAAAATATTTGGTATGCATAATTTTCTAAAATACAATTATTTACCGCTATTTTAGTTTTTTTTATACTACTTCCGCATGTTATATTGTAGGCACAAAAACGACTGAGCGCTTAGCAACAACATTTTTACGGTGTCGAAATTCTTGGTTTATTTATTTATACGTATAATAATTTAAATGTGTGATCGTTTTTTGCTGCATTACCTGAATATGATAGCTGAAGATCTATTAAACCATGAAATGCAATTATCCTGTTAAAAAGATTCCATGAATCGATAAGATATTAACAGAAAACACGCGCTGGTGACCTTTATAAAACAAATAAGAAAATAATACGATGTAGTAAGTAAGATAAGTTATAGGCATGTGACAGACAATACGACCGTCAAGTTCTAGATATTATATATATTAGATACTTCGACTGAGATCAGTGAGACTAAAGGCCTGTTGGGTATAATAAAAAAAAAAGCGTAAATTTGCGCTATCGTTGTTGACACGTACCAACAGATACAACCTTTGCACGTTTCTCCGGTCTTATTGAGCGGCACTTTGACTTGATTTATTTATTGAAGTATCACTACATAGTATAAAACAAAGTCGCTTTCTCTGTCCCTATGTCCCTTTGTATGCTTAAATCTTTGAAACTACGCAACGGATTTTGATGTGTTTTTTTTTAAAAGACAGAGTAATTCAAGAGGAAGGTTTTAATATATAATTTGTCAAGTTTTTGTATACATTGGCTAAAATATAATGATATTTGTTGGAGGTGGCGGAAAAGAAATAACCCATCTGGGAGCTTTCAACGAAAACGCTGCCTAAACCCTTTGAGATATAACAAAATGATGTATTGTGGAATTGTGTATCTTATATAGGTCTACAGAAAAGTCCGCGATGGCATATGTCTATCTCTTAAGGATAACATACTACATCCATTTTAATAATTTAATTGGGAAGCGGGAACGGGATCAGAATTTCATGATTACTTTTGGTCGCAATAACCGACATCCACGCGGGCGAAGCCGCGGGCATCAGCTAGTAGAAGTATAAATAATATTTTGTGTACCTAACGTAAATTGATAGGTCTAGTTGTTGTTAAGCTTAAAAGTTAGTTTTATTTTTCTTTAGCCGAAATGCTAGTTAACATAAGTGGCCATACTTAATGTTTTATGATATTTCAAAATGTTAAGTTGTTAATTTATTACTTTTTTCGCGGTGTCGGAATAAAAAGAAATAAGTATTTGTATATAGATTTAAGAGCAATTATAGTTAATTAATAAAAAAATAAAAAACAAACGAGTTATCCGCCAAACATGAGCATGTTTAAGTTGTCACAGTTCTGAAGGTACAATCGAATACAGAAGGCTTAAGGCTAAGAATTATGGCTTGTATCTATTATGTTGGTTGTTTAACAATATTGTTATTGATAGGATTATAATTCACTTTACTTTCCACTAGATTCACACAGACCAGTTTGTATTTGTTGTTGTCTTCACAACATGTTATACTACTCTATTTAGCGTGTATCTAATAGTTTGTGACCCCATCAGGTATAATTAGCGCTTGGGCCGGGGCGAAAGTAGTCGGTTTTGGGCCTGTTGTAGAGCGGGCGGCGCAATGTGGGCAAGTGGTCGTCACAACTAGGCCGCGTTTCCACCGAACGGGTCTTGAGTTTTTGTTCGTGATGATGCGGAACAGAAGAGAGAAATTCGGTAAGATAAAGCAGCACTCGCTAAGGAGGACACGGTCACGAGGAGTCATCGGCTCCAAACTCGACGAATGTAGAGCAAGCGATGTTTCTCCTTGGGCCATGGCAACCTGTCCGCGAATCGCCTCAGGCCAAAATAATGATGCTCGTTACAACAAACATTTCGCGTGCAACCATCTCTAAAAAGCCTATAACTACTTCAACAGCACGGCTCATTATCATGTTCTAAAGAAATATTGTAGACCTTCAATATTTTTTCATATTTCAAGGTGTACTAAATTGGAACTTGAACATAGGCATTTAAGCAACAAAAAACTTTCTATCATAAGTATTCCTCAGAATGCAAAGAATACAGTTGTTTAGCAATGACAATTAAGACATTTCGTATGTTTTTTTATAGCAGTGTTGCTGAGGAGGTCCGTTCGTTAAATTGGTTATGTTATATAGGCATCAAGATTTAGATAGGCCTAAATGGTCTCGATTACGCCCATAACGAGCAACTTTCTTTTGTAATGAGCATGTAGATGCGTGACAAACGCATTGTTCGCTCAAAAAGGCAAAAATCCAATAATTTTGGAAAGCACGGCGAGTCCTTATGTAAGAGTTCAACGTGACACTTCTCGGAGGCAGTGTGCGTCCGTTGAGCGCGCCACTTTCCTCTGCGAACAATATTTGGATAGCTACAGAACTGTGCCTATTGGCTCTCATCTAGCACACATTTTACATCTTTAGACACGCAGTTTTGCTATGATAATCTTGGCATGATTGGTCGTTTATTTTTTGCAATAAAATATTATTGATGTATAATTTTTTTATAGATATTATATTCGTTATCAAGATAATTATGAACATTTTATCTTTTTTTTTTTATTTCGCTTTATTAAGTTTACGTAATTAAAACACATACAGACAACTGCATTTTATTTTAGGGCTAATCAATAGATTACTTAGTTATCACTGTATCAGTCATCAATACGGTATCACTTGTTGATGTTGTATTTAATCGAGTAAAATTTGTGTGAGTGTGTTGTGGATTGTATACTAAAACTGTGATCTGCAAAATGTAAACACCAAGCTGAATTCATTACGATTTACAACAATATACATATTTCACGCCAAAATTTTTATTTCGAATCAACTTCCTAACTAGTTCATCATGCCTACGACTAAGTATATTAAGCTCTTATATTAACTTCAAACTTTCAAAACATTTAAGTTTCATTATAACTTACTCGAGCACGTAAACGGCGCGCAGTAATATAAAGCTTTGCCAATAACATTAACTAAATCAGAACTTTGAAAACTGATAAAACTTTCTAATTATTTTGTCTACACCTAAATTGCTTGAATCCTAAGTCTGCAATAAATATATATCGTAAACTAAATGAGTTAAAAATATACTTAATCGGATAATTTATAGCATAAGGAGTGATTACCGCAATTGTTTATGCTAGTAGATACACAATAAGGCTTGATATTGATTGACTGTTTAATTTATAGCGGATGGACGGAGGATGTTTGCGTTTGCGCTGATGTCGGCGTGTCGAGTGTCGTTCGAAGAAGACTCTCGTGCTGACGGCTGACAGCAACCGCACCAACGCGGGGTCGTTGACCTCCAACAACGCTATACATTTGGCGAACAATGATTTGGAGTGGCGAGGTGAATGGCCGCGCTCGGAGGGGCTGAGCGTGGGCAGTTATTGACCCATATTCGAGGTGAAATGTAGATCAGTGGGCGAGAGCGGCGAAATTCGCCGCGGAGTCTGCGCGCGGTGCAGCGTTCGCGCAGAGCTGAGCCCGCGCGCCCATCTCTATAGTTGTATAAGCATACAGACACGCGCTCAATGAAACTTCATGTTTTAAATAGACGCGTTGCTCCAGTGAATAGTACGCTATTATCATATATTTATTCATGACATTAAAATGCGCTTATGCAGGTGAATACCAATATTTAAGTAGCTATAGATATAAATTAGTAAAAAGACAACGTAATTATGTCAAAATTATGAATATTCCAAATAATGTTACTTTTAACGAAGTCTCTATAATAGTAAATATTACCTAATTTACTATGATAAAAATGAGGTAATCCATACATATCTATAATACTTAGATGAAAGTGCCTGGGCATAAAACAATCAATTCAAGGGTCTTGTTTTATAGCCCAGCTGTTTCGGAAGGGTACCTAATACGGGGAGGGTCAACATTACAAAACAAATTGTTGAACCAACTTGACCTTGCGGGTAATATTGGTTTTTGAACGATGGGGACCGAGATTTTGGTTACCTAAAGCTCTGAAATTAATTCATTTTATTCGTTCTGTGATTAATTACGAAGTAATTCAGCAAAAATAATACAATGACAGTATCATGGTCGAATCAATAGTGTCCTCATGGTATAGTTAGTGTTTGTTTCGTTACTTGGCATTTCAGTAAAGGCAACGATTTTTAGGGGCAATTTAATGACCGTTCCAGCAGAACGAATTAATTAATAAAGTTCTTATTTTATAAAACATATATTTACGTAGATACCGTTCATTAAAAATAAGCCAGTCGAATTTCATGAGCTCCGAACTAATTAATGCGATTGGAAATGCAACGGTGCAGTAAGAACTGTTCGATTTTCATTAGATTGGCATCGTGCAATTTGGTGACTGAATGGATTGTTCCATTCCATTAAATTTCGCAAAATAGGATCGTCGTAAACACTAAGTACCTAAAGTCATAAATAATAATGCAGTGAGTAAAACAAATCGTACCTGACCTGTGATTTTAGGAGTGGAAAGGAAGTTTATCTTTTAATTATTATTTTTTGGCTAGAACTTGATAAATACAGATAAATCTTTGAAAAGCATATGCTTAGCGAACTTTTAAGTTATAATTTTAAAATGGACAAAGAATACGGCCGTGAGCATGACTCGAACTTGCGCCTATCGGATAGATACTCCAGGCGCTATGGCCACTAAGCTAAGACTAAGAGGTCGAGAGTGGCTTTTAAAATTATAGCTTAGAACTTGATATCTTCTCGCAACTCATCTTGCTCCGACTACAGTTATCTATCTATTCAACATTGTCCCACTGCAGGGCAAAGACCTCCTTTTTTTTCTTATTTGATAATATATATTAAAAAAAGAAACAATGAGTAGTGAGGACAATATTTATGTAGATATTCTTTCTTTAATTACTTCTACTTTCTGCCCTAGTAAGTTACCTCGAGATGTTTTTCTCTTTCAGTCACTTCTGTTAGTATTCACTTTATCGTTCAACCCTTTTCATCCCAAAAGCTTCTTTAATTATGTGCCTCAACTTTTATGCTAATTAATGTGATCTGACGTAATTAGTTTTTGCATTTTTTGTATTTATATACTTAAATGATGACGACAAGATTGAAATATTTTCTACTCTGGTTAGTTAGCTGGATATTTATGGAGTTTACAAGTTTTATAAATTACGATGACTTCAGTACCTTTTGACATTGACCATATAGACTAACGGATAAAAATAAAAACTGTATGTTTCTTGCATAAGTTTAAGTCTTAATTATACAAGTATGTAAGTTACTTTCGGCGTCACGTGTTCGTGATACATTAAGCTCACATTCCACTGTAGAGTGTGGCTTTCGTCGGTAGCTACCACCTCAATATGACCTAATCACCGAATATCAACGAAAACTGGCACGCGAGCCACTCATATAGTTGCTACGATATTTCTTGTACTTACCAACGTGCTATAATCGTGTAAAAAGATTATTTTATTGTCCTTAATATTCCGCTCGGAACATGAAAGCAGATCCTGATGACAACATTAATAAATGATGAAAAATATTATAAAGCTTCAGTACCAACATGATGTATCTCTGAAAAAGAGGCTGTTTTTCTGCTAACCTACTGATAAAGGAATGTTTTTTTATTGAACAGAAAACAATAAGTTCGTGTGACACGCGCGTTTAAGAATGTATAAAAAAATTGCATGACGATCACTGATGATATGATGATGATGATGATGATGATAAATGATGAGTTTACAGCTTGAGTTATGAGAGTCAACTTATAATGGGATGTTCCTTTTCTACTTATCTTGTGGTTGATGACAAATGATATCCTGCTGGCTTAGAGGACCAGACGGGAGACGGTTTCTGACTTAATATCGGACAAATCTGCTCGTCACTTTTTTCTGGGGGTGAGGTAACACACAAGCACAAAAGAACTTGCACTAAAGCAACAATAGCTCTCGTTATTACACTAACAGTATTAACATACATAAAAAAACTAAACACAAACGTTAAATTTTGTCACACACGATTAAAATCGCACGCGCGGTACTTCCGTACCGTATCCGTACTTCATTGTAAACATACAGGTAAAAGGTACAAAGGTATTTCATTGAGAATCATATGCCTGTGGCGAGAGGCCAGCTAAAACTATTCCAGTACTAATCCCTTCAAGTCTGCTGGTGTCAGAAAGCATTGCACTGCAGGGTGTATTTAACTCCTTCGCTTGGATTTCTCGCGCATATTCTTCACAAACATCCCACGTACACATCCCTCGCACACATATGTTACTCACATTTGCAGTCTTTTTCCATCAGAGTTTCGCTTTTTTACTTTTGTCCCGCCATTGCAGGTACGGAAAATGAAGTCCTATATTGGTGGTTTAGTTTTTAGCCACCGGTTTGTTTGCTTTAACACAATTGTGTTGAATAATAATCCTAATTAACCTATTTGGATTTAATATCATTTGTTTAATACGAAGTAATACTGCCTCCAAAAGAGGCCAACCAAAAGAAGAAATGTTTTATAACGAGGTGTATGTGTCGAAAAAAATCACCAGCAGAAAATTAAGAAATAGGCGGACGGAAAATTTTGGCAGTTTTACTAGGGTACTTTTAACTCTCTTTGCGTTATTCTTTGAATGAGTCGAGTACTAGGTAATAAAACGATTCTTTAATGTCAAGAATTCCCTATTTTGAGATCGCATTGACATAGCATGCATAATACGAGTCAAGGTGTGTTAGGTAAGCAGCTCTACCTTCAAATAAAATCAATATTGGCGCGTACGATTCGGTGTATGGCACTAACAGCAACTGTTTCCCTACACTATTGATGTGTATTCCTTCATGAAATGATAACGGTTCAGAACCTATAAATAGCAGGAGGATGTTGAAAATTAGGAAATGTGGAAAACGGCGAACCCTCATGACGTAAGGAAATCTAAACAATACGGTGATTTTCCTAATTCCAACACATTGCATTGATGAAGTTATTAATATAATTATAATTAATGGTCCTTGTATGCTATGGGGCGTGCACCATCATAGCATATATTGTGCGAGCCAATTGTGACCGGCCTGCTCAATTAACGGAATCTGTCGACGCATTCGATGGATCAGAATTGGCTGGGGCTATGGAATACAGGGATCCCAGAACCCCGGTACCCCGGCAAGGGGTAGAAATGGTCCCTGTGCTATTAGGCGGTTGGATTCCGAGACAACTTCTATAATGGACTTCCACACAAATAGGGTTAGATCAGGAACTTAAATTATCTGGTTTCAATTTACCTAGTTAGTAGGGTTTAAGCCAGATTGTTACCTATTTACAGATTTGGTTGCCAACAAGTTTATTATTATATAAAATGGAAAAAGATTACGGTCGCGAACAGGATTCGAACCTGCGCCTCCCGGATGAATACTCCAGGCGCTCTGACCACTAAGCCATCTCCTCTCTACCGTATTCTTTCCATTTTATATAATAACTTTAAAGTTCGCGAAGCATGCGTTAATGCTTTTCATAGATTTATCTTGAATTGTTAAGGTAATTGCATTCTTTAAGAACAAGTTTATTATTCAGCTTTAGGTACCTATGTAACAGAAACCAGCCACATTGACAGGTAATGATTAAAATAAATTATTTAATTGAAACCGTACAAATGTCTTTACCTTATCTTTATATATGTTTCTGCGCGGAGGTCCGCACAGATGTCATACAAGTACATGGGCTGGTTTAATTTTACCAGATTATTACTCGACGTGTTCTCGGGGGATTAAGAACAAAAGGTCAAGGGTATTTCCCTGTATCTTTATTTTAAATGTAGCTTAGGCTTTTCATTAATTTGATGCAAATATCGATCTTGCGCTTCCAAGCGTGGCTGCTGAGCGGGTTTGATTCCCGGGTCGGGCATGTTGTAATTGGTATTGACTGTTAGGAAATTATAGTAGCAGCCTGGACATAGCAAGTGTGTCCATTTAATATTAATACGTTCACCACCTATTACATAAGGCTTAATAACTTCACCGGTGAAATTTTAACCCTTACTCTGCCCAGTGACTGAAATGCAGGACGATTGCTCAACTATTATGATGTTTATGTGATAATATGTTTAGTATATCTAGAATTCTTGTTATTTCGCATCTTTGCGTGTTACGATAAAAATGTGAATAATGAAACCTTGTACTAAAAATCCCCAATAGTCACGGGTTAATGAATTTCCATTAAGTGATTAAAAACCGTTTAAGTTTCATGACTGGATGACGCAAAATTATATTATCTTGAACGATGCCTACTTATATGCGAGTAGGTATGTATTAGACAAGCTCTCACAAAAGTAACGAAGGTTCGCAAGTAACACATTGACAGTTAATTTCGCGTTCAATTTGTTATTTCCCGACGGATAAGAAATAAAATATAGGTATACCTACTTAAGTAGCTTATTTTGTTCCAAGAAAAAGGTTCAGTATTAGTTCAACGTTTTACTTTATATTTCTTCGAAAGGATCGATGGGCCTTTAGTCAAGTAGTTGACCAAGACGCAACCTTATTTGCTGTTGGCCACGTCGCCTCAGGAACAAATCTCGCTGACCTATTTCAACACGTGCACAACGAAGGATCCTATATTACTCTCGGAAATAAAGAAAACTGCTTTATTGCCTTAGCAACAGTTAACGGCTCTTTGTCCCAAGTCCAGACACATAAAAAAGGCTAAATATCCGAGGCTTTATGGCATTTCGGTTAACGGGTTTCTTAATAAATCTTTGGGGACGAAGACCTATATATCCTCTTAATATAGGCAGACATAGGCTAGCTCTTTAAAGATGATAATAATAAAGATAAGCTCATATCGAATATTCTCTTCTGTGTATCTTGCACATCAGTGAAATAATCAATTACGCTAACTGCTGTCTGCAATAAAAGAAAAAAATATGTTATCGTATCATTTATTGGCAAAAAATATTTATATTTACAGATAAATCTTTGAAAAGCATTAACACATGCTAAGCGAACTCTAAAGCTAGAAATTTTTATGGAAAATGAATATGGTCGTGAGCAGGTCGCGATGGCTTAGCGGTCAGAGCGCCTGGAGTCTTTATCTGGGATGCGCAGGTTCGAATGCTGCTCACGACCGTATTTATTTTTCATAAAATGTTATAACTTTAAATATTTATATTGTTGTTATTTGTAAGTGGTGAAATGTTAAGATATCGACGCCATTTCACCGTGTACTCACAAAAATGCAGCTGAATTTGGGTTATTGGGGTAAAAGTAATGAAAGTAGGGCTTCTGATTGGTTTTATACTGATTTGCGGAACTGCGTTAATCGAAGAACTTACTACTTTTATTTTTATCAAAATGATATTTTACTGTTATCAACTCATCGTTTATACACGTTAAATAAGGCAACAAAATCGTAAATTAATATTTGAAAATTTACAAGTAAATACAGTAAGTAATAGCTTCAAAAAATAAGAAAAAAAAAAACAATCTCTGTAGAGAGAAAATAAATGAAGGTTAGTTTAAAAATTAATTGATCAAGCCAAGTAAGGACATTATGATTCGCTCTAAGAAACTAGTTCACACGCGTAAAAATTTGCTTCTCTATCAAAAAGTATGCGTTTAGATTGTGCTGCGCTGGCGCCGGCAGCCTAACAAGCTAGCAACGGCCTAGCGTTTGCAAAGCAACCTCGCCAGTCATTCAGAACAATAAATATGAATACTGACTTAGGAATTTAAATAGCCACAAGGAATTGCATTGTCCATCTGAAATTCCGAATACTGTTATCTATTAGATTTTTATATTTTTTTGAATATTTTCTGTCTCATTTGCATTTTTTGCAAAAAGCAATTTATTATACAGAATTAAGGTCGGTTCCCGGCGGCTTTACTGGCTTGCACTGTTGTAGGGAAAGGTAATTTAGTTAATAGTATTCCGTTGGGTCCCAAAGAGAATGCTAATGCAGCGAGTAAGCTCGCTGTTTCTAATAATTCGATATTCTTTGTCCCATTGGGGAACATTCTTAGATACGAAACATTTTGAAAGTTATGATAATATATAATAATATAATAAGATACTCCACAACTTATGCTTGTTAAGAATATTTTCTCGCATTATTAGTTAAATTGCGAGTAAATATTTGCTGTCAGAGTCATTAGGTTTCGGGGGTGACAATTGTCATTCACATTTTAATTATTTTGACTTAGTGTCATCGATCAAAAAGTCCTGCCTCTTACAAAATCGACATAGTAAGTTAATTTGATAAATATCAAAGTACTGGGTCTAATCCTCTAAGCTAAACCCTTATATAGGAGTTTAAATAAACGTTACCATGAATTATTACACGGAGGAAGAGTCCATTAATCACAATTTTTACTCACTCGCAATGTTTTTCTACATCGAATATCAATTATTTTAGGTAAACTACAAAACAATAAACAATTGAGAAAAAGCTAGGTACTGTTAAAATGGAGCTGTGATACCAGAACTCCAACATGATGCAGAATTTACTTCACAACGTCAACAATTTTCACACTCAAAAAAATAATAAGAAAAAATATTAAGGCACGCCTGCCATGTGTGAATAATATTATTATACTTAAATCATTTTTTGTGTATCATTGCCACTGTAATACACATGTAAGATTCTAACTATACCTCAAACATCTAAATTGGTTCAGGCGATTACAAGTTATAGTGGAATAAAGAAACTCACAACCATATACCTATACTTAAATGAACCCTAAAACATAACACTCTTTTTTTGGGTATACGTGTAAAAAGGTAAATATAATATAATAGTAAAGTGATTTTATAAATAATAATTTATCACCTGATACCGTCGCGTCGAGGCGTCGAGGCGTTCACACCTTGCGTTTTATGATCTCGTTGTCTTTATGACCGCTGATATGGAAAGGCAAATTGAGAATCTTTAGTTAACTGGTTTTGAACAAGTGTTTTATTAAGTTACTTGCAATTTAAAATATTAACTATACGGCTTGGAATTGATCTTATCCGGCTAACCTACTAACCTCTCAACTTTTTTAGAGTCACTTTCCGGTTTTAATCAGATCCGAGTAAATATCAGTAGTAAGCAGTTAAGGCAGTCCTATAAACCCTATACTACAATGTCCTGCCCACTGTAGTATCGGGTCATTCAGTCATTCAAACACGAATATAATGTAAACATTACTAATAAATTGACGTCTTTTCAGGACTCAGTGTATAAGAACGAGAGGAATACGCAAGTCTGCGAAACGTAGAGGAATCGACTCACGAGATATGTGTCTAGTCTCTAGGCCGTCAATATTTAGTTGTATGAATGTTGAGTCACTAAGCACTTCTACCGCACTACTCGTACTTCCTATAAAAATCTATCACCATCTCTTTGTCTAGCAATGCGTTCTGCCCGTCGCCACTTAGTCTTATTAACCGTTACCAACATTCATGATGCTGATGAACATGAGACGACAAAGAACCGTGAAATATCCATTCACATTTAGGCAACAATTGTGAACATTAATACTTTGAGCCAAGCTCTTAAATTGAAGAAGAATTAGATAAATAAAAGGAAATAGACTAAAATAATTAAAAAGTATCTACTTCTGCCATTTAGAATTTTACTAGCCTATGTTATCCGGGACAATGTAAGGATTGTAACGATACTCTATACATTGAAATCCATTCATGCATTTAGAAGTTATTTTAGAATAAATAAACTCACAAACATACACACATGAATCCTAAAAACATAACACTCCTTTTCTTGGGAAGTCGTGTAAAAATGAGTGCAACAATTACTTAAAGGCTAATATCACATGCATAATACAATAAATCATTTAAAATTACAAAACTAGTCATCGCGCCCCTAAGTCATAATATCTGTTCACATGAACTGAGTATAGTTCGGCTACATACAGTCTGTAGTTATCTGGCATGGTTCCGACATCGGGGACGTTGGCATCACCTCACGCCACGTGCGACCAACACGTGTCATCAACTAGTGCCAGCGGCATGCCGTGATAAAGATCACAACAGAACATAGACCAGAATTACCTATGTATTTCCTTCAATAGAACACTGAACTGCAATCTAACGCACTTTGTTCTGTTAATCATAATGATTTCAGCCCGTTATCTACTGTTTTTGATCCTGTAGGGTCACTCTTGAAATTTATTGCAATCCCTACCCAATACCAAAGTCACTATTTACAACAAAAAAAAAACTGTTAGAAAAAATGCCAACATCACAGTGATCTCAATTTTAGAGTAACTACGCTTGCTTGAATTTTACTTTGTCTTGAATTCTAAAGTATGAAATGCCATTGTTCCAATACTAAATTACGAGCGGCATTTTCAAGAGGGGTGGCTTTCCATCAATGTTGTGCAATACTCATCTGTGATGAAATGTATGTATAGGAATGACTCTTTCCACCAAAGAGCGGGGAAGACGATCAGTTCAAGGGTGTGTTGCGGAGCTGTGAAACGTATTTTTTGACTAAAACTGTGCGAAGTAACGGTGTTCTACGGAGTGCATTTACTTCTCTTGTTCACATCTCTCACTTAGGTGTACTGTACAATAAAGATAAAATAACCGTTCATCAGGTTACCTACTGATGCCTTAAATAACAGTGGCCCCTTTTTTTTTTTTAAATAAGCTCTGGCATTAGGTATTATAATTATTGTCCTGAGATAATAATTATAATATCTAATGTCAGAGCCATTAGAACCTTTTATAGGAAACTAGGAAGGCATGAAATCTGTAGTAGAACCACTGCAGAAAGTCAAAAATCCCCGAAAAATCTGAAAATTAGAGGCCTGCCAGTCCTGGGGAATCCTGCATAATATTTCAACTACCTATATCAATAGCGACAGACCTCCACAACCCAATCACTGGGCAATACATATTTTCTTTAGTTTAGACAACTTTAGGACTTCTCCATAGATATCGTAGTTTATGAACGATAAACGAATTAAAACTTTAACGTGCTCTCTAAAGTTTTATTGTATACACCAAAAACCTTCTATAACATTTCAGAAGAACGTCATTCAAGCTATGTCCAAGTGCATGAAAGCATCATAATAAATATAGTACTGTCCACTATATATAGGGATATCACCTAATACATCTGAGAATACGTGCCGAGTTTGTATGACAGGAAGTGCTTAAATCATGAGGATATTCATGACATGTTTTGATTTCCACTTGATATATGAACACAACAGTTAGTTCTAGTTAAATGTCAGGGCAAAGATGCCATTTTGAAAATTGAAAATCTATTGCATTGTATTATTCTCAAGTAGTAATTACTACACGGGTTCCGATTCCCAGCTATAAATAGTATATAGCCAGTAGAATGATCATAAATGAAGAAATATTAAATATTTTAATGTTTATATTATATGTTTACAAAACATAAATACATAATACATATTATTTATTATAACAACGTGCGTCAAACGTTAATCTTAATCACTTTATCGGAAAATAAATAATAACAAACATAATTGTGTATTCTCTTGATAAGTATCTTATTAAATAAATATAAACAATTTCAACATTCTCATTCATAATACTTAGTTAATTAGTTTAAGTAATGTAATAGATAACAAATATTCAAATAATAAAAATGATAGACGAAGCAACGACTCATTTTCGATTGACTAAAGTTTTAACGAATCTAGAGATTAACTTTCAGCATAGGTATCGTTGAAATGTTTTAAAGTCTTTATGCAATTTCCGGATAACTGTCGTTAAATTTAAGAAAAAATACTATATATAAGAGATTACTAGTAGAATAGCCCTTTAGCAAAACCCTTAAAAGGAGTTTTGATTTGCTTAGAAGTCGAAACACGAATTCTTAGAATTTATTAAACGGCGTTTATAAACCGAATGGAAAAGGGTACAAATATAATTTTGATATAAATACAACAACACGAGGAGAGGTTCTACAGCTACCATTCTCTGTTAGTAATAAATTCTATATTACGTATAAGTGGGTAGGTAAGTTAGAAATATTTATTGAATGCAAGCAAGGAATCATCGTAACATCCTATTGTTTCTCCTCACAAGCTGTTACGGCGATATATTTCTCACGACTAAGCGAGGCGGGGCACGGTTCAGTATCGATTGCCGTTTCTCAGTACGCTATAAACTACCGACACTTCTAATTATAGTGCACGCGCAGGCGAACGCCTTATGTCACATAGTACAAGGTTACTATAGCGAGGAAATTTGTTCTAGACGAGTTTCCGAAAGCGGCTTGAAGAAAGTACTTTTACTGCGAGAAGGCGCGACGTGGCACAGTTTCCACGCGAAACGTGGCGGGAGGTACATGCGCACACGTTGCCGGCGCCTGTGCAGGCTTTCCAACACAGATGAGAAGTATACGGGGCTTAATGTTATCTATGACTAGGAGCCACCGGATGGATACGATGTCTCTCGATTTTCAACTGGCCGCCAGTTTTTCGAGTTAGCTCACCTGTATCGACTATTAACTGGACTAAAAACGTGGATACGTTCAGTAGTTTTCACGCGTAATTGTGACTTCCTGTCAGTAATTATGTGATTAATGTATTGATAATGTTTAAAGTGATTTATTTAAGGGCAATTTGATTGTAATTCGATAGAATTAAAATGATTTAAAATTTATTAGTGTACTATAGTTACTTCTATAGTCTATACTTAATATTTTTCCTGTATCTTCGGCAAAAATTATACTCAAGCATACCTCTAAAGTGGAAGGATAGTGGGGCAACGTCCCCACATCGTAACAAGTTCATATAATTGTATCAGATGGTTGGTAGATTTGGCACGAGCAAATCGCATCCCGCATCCCGCATCCTGCAAGATCTATGTCATTTGAAAATTTGATTCATCCTATTTGGTTTATTTTTACACGACTGCCCAAAAAGGAGTGTTATGTTTTTTGGGTTCATGTATGTACCTACATATGTAGGTTTGTGAGGTTTTTTTATTCCACCATAACTTGTAAACGCCTGAACCGATTATGATGTGCCTTTGGGGTATCTTTGGAATCTTTACATTGTCCTGGGTAACATAGGCTAGTAAGATTTAATAAAATAGTAATATATTGGCTATGGTACAAAAATAAATGTGAAAAAAAAACACACATGGCAGGCGTGCTTTTTAAATTATAAAAATTCTCGTCTCTTTCCTATATGCTTAAAGTTATTGGTTTGCAAAAGCTAAAGCAAAGCAAAGGCAGAGGTGTACACAGTGGTACTCCTACATTTCACCAATACTATCATTAAGTTCCATGTATGGGTAGGCGGTGAATCTATTTACATCTCATCATCATCATTTCAACCTATCGCCGTCGACTGCTGAACGTAGGCCTCCCCCAAAGAGCCCCAACCATCCCAGTCTTGGGCAGCCCGCATCCATCCGCTGCTAGCCACCTTCTTAAAATCGTCGGTCCGTCGTGCCGCAGGGCGTCCTACACTACGTTTGTCCAAACGTGGTCTCCACTCTAACACGTGTCTGCTCCATCGACCATCTGTTCCTCTGCAGACATGGCCAGCCCATTTCCATTTCAGCGTACTGATTCTGCGAGCAATATCGATTACTTTGGTTCTCAGGCGGATAACCTCGTTGTGAATCCTATCCACCAGAGAAACCCTGAGCATCGCTCTCTCCATTGCCCGCTGAGCTACCTTAAATTTGTGGACCAGACCAACGGTGAGTATCCAAGTTTCGGCTCCGTAAGTCATTACAGGTAGGACGCACTGGTTAAATACCCTGGTCTTAAGGAATTGTGGGATCGACGATTCAAACGGCAGACGACAGCACTGGGGTTGAGAGCTACACAGCCAATGCACGAAGCAGTGGACCACAAATCCAGTCTCTGAGAGAGGCCATGGTCGAGCGCTTGAACTTGTCCCTTAAGGCAGCCTCTGACTGGGGCAAAGCCAACCTGGTCAGTTTCAATGCAGCTAAGACCCAGGCGTGTCTATTCTCTGCGAAAAGGAAGCCATTACAACTAGCTCCTACTTTTCGAGATGTATCCATACCAATAACTGACCTTTCGGGCGTTACTCTGACACCAACCCTCAATTTTGGCTCCTATATTGAGTCCAAAGCTCAATTGGCTGCTAAAAAGCTGGATATCCTCTCGAAAGTGCGGCGGTACTTCACGTCGGAACAGTTGCTTCTATTGTACAAAGCACAAGTTCGTTCATGCATGGAATACTGCTCTCACTTTTGGGACGGCTCAGCACCGTATCAGCTTGAGGCGTTAGAGTCCATTGAGAAGCGTGCCAAGAGGCTCATCAGCAACGATTCCCTTGTACAGACTAAGCTCCAAAGTCTAGAACATCAACGCAAAGTTGCTAGTCTATCGGTTTTTGATCGGATACATTTCGGAGAGTGTGCTTCAGATCTGCATGATCTCATTCCTCCCTGCCCTTTTTTCTATCGGACGGCCGGAAGCACGAAAAGGCGCCATCGATTTATGGTTGATACCCATATGGTAAAAACCTGAACGACGCGTTTTGATTCTACGTTCAATATAAGAACCGCGAAACAGTGGAATGCGCTCCCAGAGTGGGTCTTCCCTGATAGTTATAATCTGGGTGTCTTCAAGACGCGAATGAATCGGTTTCCTCTAGGCAAGCGTGTTCCATCCTAGATCGCATTATCGCTTAACATCAGGCGAGATGGCGATCAAACGAAAGCCTATAAATAATAATAATAAAAAAAATAGAGGCTGATTTTTTTCCTCGGTTTTTTGTGTAATTTGCTTGATGGTGTGTATGTGGTCCACGGTGCTGTAGCCTTTCCGAAACCCGGCTTGCTCCGGTGGCTGAAAGTCATTGAATTTTTGAGCGAGACGATTAAAGATATCCCTCGAAACAGCTTATAAATATGGCTCAGGAGAGAAATGGGGCGGTAGTTTTTCAGCAGCGTAATATCGCCCTTCTTGACAAACAAGACCTGCTCCATGCCTCCGGAGTCGTGCCAGTGTGATATACATGTATAGATTTACATCTACCGCGCACAATTCAAAACTCCGTGCTGCTACTAGCGCTTTCCATATAAAAACACCCAATACCACTGTGCCCGCCCCTTTTTTTTATGTGGAGAAATGCCCTCGCATACCGCTCTGACACGGGGAGATAGAGCGGTTATGTGGGGCTCGAACTCACTAAAACTCCACAGTATTCCTCCTCAGCTGCTTGAGGGCGGGACGCGGGAACGCTCTCGCACACAACCGCGAACCCGCCCGCAGCCGTCCGTTGCCGGACTCTCTCTCACGACACACCAAACGGATGGCGTGCCGCAACCACCACGGAGACCATGTGCAATGGGCGCCAGACGACCCCGTGTCCAGACGCCAAAGATCCTCTGCGACGGGTCAGGTCTGTGGCCCCGCCGCCTGCCACTACGGCCGCAGAGGATAGGGAGAGCGGCGCCTCGCTATACCGTCCGTTGCCGGACTCTCTCTCACGACACACCAAACGGATGGCGTGCCGCAACGACCACGGAGACCATGTGCAATGGGCGCCAGACGACCCCGTGTCCGGACGCCAAAGATCCTCTGCGACGGGTCAGGTCTGCGGCCCCGCCGCCTACCACTACGGCCGCAGAGGATAGGGAGAGCGGCGCCTCGCTATACCGGCTCTCCTCTTCCCCTGCGGCCCCACCGCGTCCACCACCTAACGGTGGCGGCCCCGTCAAGGCGGCGGAAGGTAGGGAGAGCTGCGCATCGGCATACCGGCCCCCATCTCCCAACTGCGGTGCCGCCCATACGACACCGCAGCCCACCTCAGTTGCGGCACCCCCCATAAGGCCCGCAACCTACGCCGCTCCAACATGGGCTTGCAGGCAAAGCCCAGAGGAGCGGCCCTCCCCGGGTTCCTCTAGCTTCACCGTGGGTGACCAAGCTACGGCTACTAGAGCCCCCCCACCCTCCGACAAGGCGGAACCCCTGGGGGGGGACTTTGCCCGCCCCGGAAATTGAACCATACTCCTCATGCTCAGCAGACGCACTTGAGAGTGATTAGACCAATGAGGTAGTAACTACGTAAATTCAATGTAAATCCAACTCCAATTTAATTTTGCACCTGAAACATGACAGTCTCTTAAATTTCAAAGCACGCTTGCCTGTAATATATATTTATTCTCTAAGTTTAGAGACGTAGTTACGAATAATTGAAATCTTTCCAATGCAAAACTACTTACTCAAGCAAGTAGTTCAGCAGTAAGCAGTAGAGCAAGTAGTTTAGCAGTCAGTATTTATATGCTACGACGAATTCTGTTCCGTATGTTAATAAAATAAGTAAATATTATTTTCTCGTAGTTTTATCATTATATTAATATGTAAACGATAGACTTCCGTATGTTTAGTATCTTTCCGTATGTTAAGTATCATATATTATTTTCTTATAATTTATTTATTATAAGGACACGTCATGCTGACAAACTCAGTTTAGTTTCCTGCAATACTACTTTAATGCACATCAGCATATTCTGCGTAGCGCCTCATATATATATAAAACAAAGGCAAATTTATTGATAATACTTAATTTCAATTAAATTGTAGATCTTATCGGTCCTATATGTATTAGGTATAATTATTGACAAATCAGATTTATGTTTAATTATAATTTTTATTTTTATTTTATAATTTTATTGTTGTTCAATTTTTACTTTAATTGTCGGTCACTGGTTGTATGCTTAATATAATGATGTGTTAAGTAAACTAATTTGCACACCGTAAATAGTAGAATGTGGAGGTCTAAATACAATTAAGTAACAATAATATCTGTTTATTATATCCATGTTCAGCAAAAGAATCTATTTGAATTTGAATTATTTATTTATTTATCTCCGTACAACTATAACTACAGGCCTTAACCTATATATATAGCCTGTAACAGTGTAGTTATCATCTAATACGTGTAATTCATTATCTTAAATAATAATCGTAGATACTTAATTATAATAAATAAAATAATCTAAATACAAATAAAATAATAACGTCGCTTTGACCTGATATATTGCCAGAATGAATCTGGATCTGTTGTGAATTGGGCATACACAAAAAAAAATGTTTTTATTTCGAATATTTAGCTAATTTAAAAAAACTAATTAGGCTATTTTATTTTTTAGGACACTACTAAATTTTTTATATTTTTTTAAAATATTTCCGTGTATTGTGTCACATATTCTCAATTTTTTAACACAGCTAGATCCTAAACTAACTTAAAACAGTCAACTGTCAGTTTCTTATTAGTGATAATGCCACATGTTAGCGTAGAAACGTCAGACCAACAAGTGTTGCCAGCTCTGGTATACAAAGGACTTTATATAAAACGGATGTCTTTTAGGTGTATGGTATTTATCTATTTTGACATACTTGTCTATATAGTAATCTTAGTACAAAAAATAAAATAAATTCGTATCATAAAATGCGAATTTTGTTAAAATATCTTCAATATAAATAAGACAGAATATATTTCCTTTTACGAAATCTGGCATCACTGATCATGTCAAAGTACTTCTATCCTCTTCTATCATACTTTAAATCCACAGATTAAATAAAATTTGCACTTGTGACGTCTCTTCGGGTGACGTCAGGTCAAATGAAGGTTATTAGTTACTTTTGCCATTATTTTGTAATCTATTACTTTTATGAGTGGAAATTAACAAAATATAGCATTTATTAAAAAAACTCGAAATGGTTTCCCGTTAGCACGTGTTACGAAAAATTAGGCATGCTCAATTGGTACTGCATTTTATTTCTGTGTTCATTGCCCGAGCTTCGTGTTTGCGACAAGGCGTCACTATTATAGATATTAGTGAAATGATAGGAAGAAAGTGATTTATAGACATATATAGACTAGATTAGTGATAATAATAGTGTAGAAAAAGAACAGTTCAGTGATCCTTAAGTACAAAGTAGATAACGTGATTTATGTAACAACCGTTTGTTATGTATGTTTTTAAATTATATAGTGTGTGTAGGTATATAGCCCTAAGCTAAACCTAGATAAATAAAATGTTTCAAACCTTGTAAGTAAGCAGAGTATTATGATAATGTTAAAATAAATCGTTGTTTTTGCAGTCTTTTATTTATAGATATATGGTGCCTTATGTAATAGACATGTAACATTAAAATTGGTACATTTAGTTAGAACATATCGAAGACTGTAAAAAACTGTTTGTTTCACGTTTCTATGTTAAATAGTTTTAAAGATATAAGAATGAGAACCTCGAAAACCTAGGAAAAATATAGAATTTTTATGTTCTTACCGTAATAGCTGTTTAGGAATTTAAGACTTACACATAAGTCATACATTTTTGAACAGGCCCTTTTATAAGGTTTCTATCGATATATAGTTTATGTATAGTTTCTCGTTTAGTTATAGAATAAATAGTAAATAAGTCGATTATACTAAATGAAAAATTATGAAAATAAAGCCGTGTTTAGGAGGCGATTTCGCGGGTCTCGTTAAAGTAAAGTTTCGTAGTACTTAAGCGGACACGATCGCTGTGCTAGTTCGTAGTCATCGGTAAAGGATATTACTTCTGAACTGGAAGTATAGTAAGAAATCGCCTCCTGAAGCATTTGAAGATACAAGTAAAGTGTTTGTTTTCACCGCCGCCTTCCCCGCATCCCTACGTTCCCGCTTGCTGCTATCGCCGTCTGGAAAATCATCGAGTCTTCACACATTGCGCCTGAACCTATAGGTGTAGGACGTCAGCGTCTCGTTGGCATAGATCCGTAACACACACACGCCTCGAGTTACGCCCGTCCGGCACACTTCGATTATTATTATTCGATTTATATAATTATACATAAATGCCTAATCAGAGGGGCTAGTGGCTAAGTAACAGCTGCACAAATTATCGATCGAGGTTAAGCTGCATTTGCCATGGTTGTTGTGTGGATGGGTGACCATAATTTCTTATCGATATCCATCCGTGCCTCGGAGAGCACGTTAAACTGTCGGTCTCTGTTTGTCAAATGTAGATCTATGACAGCCGTTACGGGTAGTCAGAAGCCTGAAAGTCTGACGACCAGTCTTACCACGAGATATCGTGTTACCCAGTAACTAGGTTGTGGAGGTCAGATAGGCAGTCGCTCCACGTAAAGTACTGGTAGTAAGCTTCATCCAATTAGACTGGTAGCTGACCCCATCGTAGTTGGGAAAAGACTAGGCAGATTGATTTGAATTAAATACCTAATAAACTTTTATATATAACAACTAATATTTCCTATTTCTTCAACTCTATTTCTTTACTCTTATTGTGTGTACATAAACTATTAAATAAATAAATAAATAAATAAACTAATTTTTGTTTGATCTTATCTGTTTAAATGTAGTATTAAGGTAACAAAAACTAATATATGATCTTATTCGATATATGGTCATCTTATTCCTGATTTGAACCGCAGATAACTTTTGGTGTTGAATGCTTTTGTAGGTACAGTCCGATAGATATAATTTTATGTCGTTTAAAAACACAACGCAGTGCCTAACGATAAAAATATAAACACGAAAAGTTTAAGTATTTACTAGTTTTGAACTTGATTCAAGAAGACGTCAAGAAATTAATATTTTGGTGCAAACAAAATGAGGTTGGCAAACAGAACCAGTGTGGCACTATGTATTGACTCCGCAGCTTCTTGCACTATCGAAGTGAAGAGATTTACCACCCAAGATTCGAACATAAAGATTCCACATTCAGAGGTGCATACGTTTTATTTGATCGTGATAGGTCGGCGTTGCTTCCGACCTTTCGTTCCTTCTACTTTCGTATTGCATATCTGTTTCGACATTATCCATATGGCATTCTTTTGATACGATGTCCTAACTGGTCTGAGATGGTCGCAATTAATAATATAAATTATTAATAGCTATATGCTTATTATATCTGTAATTTCAGACACTTTCCGAGAGTTTTCGTACACCGCGTCAGTGAAAATAAAGGTTATCACTAAATATTGTAATAGTATTAAAACTATATTAGACCATAGTATCAAATATGTTCTTAGGTATCTTATGCGTTGTATAAATTTTAGTGTCAATTTTTTTATCAGTTCTATCAGAACTAGTCACATAGATTTCAAATATTTACCTATACTTAGCTCAATACTTATTCATAATATAATTCATTTTTAGAATAGTTTTATCGAAAGTCACAATACAATTTTGATCAGTCAACCACATATTATTTTCTATTTTTCAAAGAAACATTGAAAAAATAATAGACAAGAACGGGGCTTGAACCCGCGACCTTTGACGTTCCGTGTCATCACTCTACCAACTGAGCTACCTTGTCGTGTTTAAACCTATTGAATTTTCAATCCTCTTTGTATACGTCTTAAGGAGACGCCTGGTGATATTTATCTAGTAATCATTTACAGATTTACTAGGTTTGAACACGACAAGGTAGCTCAGTTGGTAGAGTGATGACACGGAACGTCAAAGGTCGCGGGTTCAAGCCCCGTTCTTGTCTATTATTTTTTCAATGTTTCTTTGAAAAATAGAAATTAATATAGGCATTACATGGCCTCAACATGTATTAAAAAATATAATTATATATCACATATTATTTATTTTCGTACTTGTATATACAATCTCTACGTGTAACTTTACGTAATTTCAATCTTGATAAATAGCATCTGGTAGCACTACAAGGTCTGGTGACTGTCACCGTAGCTGCCCCCTCTGGTGCCGATCATCGTAACCTTAGAGTTTCCGGCATAACGCATACTACTCCGGCTAAAATCTAAGCTCATCATCTCTAACCTTGTGATTTTGCTCGACCCTGTCGTATCCAAGGTCGTACTCTCTTACCTCGGCCTCCCCGAGGCCAATACAATTATATTTTTATGGTGCGTATGTTTCACCATCTAAATGAGCATAAGTAATTTATCGCACACATAACTTTCGAGAATTCATATTCATTTAATGATAAGAAAATTAGAAAAGTACCATTGCTTTCTACGTGTTTATGATTTCAGACTAATTAGGTCTTAGATTGATAAATGTTTTCCTTGAACGAGAATACCTAGTTAAATGTTTAAGATTAACTTAGAAAGCTAAGTTACTTGCCAGGTTTTAAACCAGCAACCGTTTAAGACACAACTACTTTTTAATTGAATCAACAGGGGTAAATATCCCTGACGTGTCTTTAAATTCTTTCAAATCTCCGTGTATGCCTTTAAATAAATGTGATTCATGATTGTTAACGTCTAGCCAATGACGTAGCGGCCATTCCAAGGGTTGAACAAAAAATAAGAGCCAGTTAAACTTTTTGTTTCAGTTGGATGACGCAGACTCAAACTTTGTTGTGATACCAATCAGCTTCGCAAGCTGGCGCGGTGACGTCATGCTGTAATATCAACAAGGGCTATAGCCAATGGTCTCAAACGCGGCTGTCTGAGGTTTGGAATAATATCGGCTAGATGAATTTTGGGGGGCTTCATATGTACCTACTCTCCGAGTCTTGGTACATGTTAAAGTCTCGTGGGAGACATGGCTTTATATGCATTAAATTTAACAAAACTTCATAAATAATCGATGGAAATTGTTGTTTTAAGTACGAAGATTTGTGTTTTTTTAAACGTTTGAACAGCAATCGGTTGTCTAGAATTAGCCAAATATTCATATTGTTGTTCAGAACTGGTATCAAGTCAAACTCAAATAAGAGTGAAGAACTTTGTAAGCAAAATAAAAGTCAATCACTATGCATCCTATTCCGTATCATAAAACGAGATTGTTAATTAACTTGACAATAATAAAATCGATACCGACGAACATGATCGCACTGCATGTAAATTT
The DNA here is from genome assembly GCA_935421205.1 of Xylocampa areola. Lineage (NCBI taxonomy): Eukaryota > Metazoa > Arthropoda > Insecta > Lepidoptera > Noctuidae > Xylocampa > Xylocampa areola. Next base: position 12,971,463 of record OW285206.1, read on the forward strand.
TGAATTAAATAAACACGTCTCACACCACACGATATACGCAGTATTGACACTGAATGCCAACTGTTACGAGCACTAGACACTTCACCAGCATACTTTTTTATTTTATAGATATAAACAGAATCTTACATTGCCATTCAAATAAAGCCTGCTTCTGCGACTTCTTACCAAATCGCGTCAAGTAGGGATACACGATAGTGTATGGAAAGTCATAGTTAAAATTATTTATTGATTGCATATTCGTAAAAATATGTATTATATCTACTATTTTGAACGTCTAATTCGCAGAAAGCTTCCAAAAACGCTGATGCTTCACCACTTGGGAGCAAAAAACGTTTCAATAAAGATATGTTTTTCTAAAAGATTTGACTTCTATCAATCAATACTCTTTAAAATTACTAACATAATAAAGTGTCTTAGCAGATAAAAGCACCTTGTGAGAGTAACTTTTTGTATTATTCTCGGAGCAACTCTTTACGTGTCGAATATCCTGGATGACATCACTCGACTATGTGCAAAATGCATTTAGTCGTCAAGACGTGCAGGTACCCATACAACAGGTTCTGCGAACGCTCTCTCGCTTCCACGAATTTCGTTTTTTTTTGTACACCTGCTCCATTTGATCCACCATTTAATTGTGACAGTGTAGCGAATAGCCATCAATTACCATGACAATCCACTTTTTGCTCCAAGTTAACTTATCGGTGTGATTAATGGAGGCTACGATGTGCCACCGAAAGCTTTTAGACGGTTCTGACTACTTTTTCAATAGCTCAAAATAGACAGCAATTATAAGAATGCTCTTTATGTGTATTTAGTCATAATTATGCCATGTATAGATGAATGTAGGTTGTCAGTAATGCAGTCATCTCTAATAACGAAATTCTAAAGGGGTCATTTAAAAAGCTGCAGATCCATTCGTAAATAATGCCATTATTTTATTTTATTTATTTCTTAATTGCCATTTTTTTTGCCATAAGGTCAAGAAAGATTGAAATACTTAATAATAAAATCACAATGCCAGTGGCTAGCTGCAAGTATTTTGTATATTTTTAAATAATAATCTAGTATATAAAAAACTCGTGTCACAGTGTTTGTTATCGACCTCCTCCGAAAAGGCATGACCGATTTTATTTGAAATTTTTATGTATATTTGGTAAGTCTGAGTCTGGTCGTTGGCTATTTTTTATACCCCTAGGTGATAAGGGTGGCCCTATCCAGAAAATTTATATGGCATAACAACGTTTGCGGGGTCAGATGGTATACTATATAAGTATATACTATTTGAGATACTCATTTAAAAATGTAATAAGTATGCATAAACAAATAAACAAACGGAGTAATAAATTACGATAAATCACATATTCATTATTCTCTGATTAGTATAGCAAATTGCCTATAATTTGGAAAGTAAGCGAGACAATTAAAAAACGAACACAAATAATAAAATATTCTTTCAACAAGCCAGTGCGACGCGTCCGGTAGAAATGTATGAAATGTATCAGAATGTGGTGATCTCGAGAGGCGATAATGAATGCAGAGGTCACGCTATCACTCGAAGACTTCATCCAGTGACCTTGCTCCACATCACGTGACCTTGTTCTCTCCAAGCTAACGAGTAACAAACGCCTATCGTGTAAACTATAGTTATTCATTAGTCGCATTAGTTGGCCCACTGCGCTTAATTGAGCTGCATTCCCATAAGGATCAATGTCAGTCCCATTGTTGTAGGTTATTAATATTTTCTGTGTTGACTCATTAGTCTAGTCGTTGCAAGGGCGGCTGTTGAGCGTGAGGTCCTGGGTTCAATTCCCGGGTCGGGCAGTGTTGTTGGGTTTTTCGATTAGGAAATTCTCGGTAGCAACCCGTAATTTAAAATTATGCCTGACTGATGACAATAGACTCGCCAACTGTGTGATTTGTGGGTGTACAACTGTGTACACCTATGCCTATCTTCTCAGGAAATCAAGGCGTGATGGTATGTTATCTTTTATCTGTGTTGCATATGTGTTATATATTTTTCTTTGTCAAGAAATATATAAACGTGCCATTTTGACGTTGCGGTTGACTGCGACGTGTCCCTACGACTGTTTGGAACAATGTATATGAAAATGTTATAAGAGTTGTAACTTTCAAGGCCGGCCTTACATTTGTGTAAATAGCAATTTTAGCTGGTAAGCCTTGGTGACCGAATTACCGAATACTTGTTTAGTCCATTGTTGGAAAAACAATGTCACGACTTTAGAACTCATCATAAAAATATTCTCTAATTATTTTCTACCTAGTCTCGTTGCATAGACATACATATATACCTACGTACTATTATATATTTAGAAACGTAGATAATTATACACGCGTGATTTACAGATTTGGCCATTCAACTTTTGATAAGCTTTGTATAGTTATAACCTTGCCATTTACCAAAACTAATCCTATCTCATTAAGTTCGGTCGTAACCACGTTAGTCTATTAAATTAATACACTCGTAGTAATAAGGCCATTCGTTACGAAATCATAAATGCATGCATTATAATTCAGTTTTAAATACATTTTGTAAGTATTCGATTTTAGACTTTAGTTAAAATGACACTAAACAAAACTATGCAGAATACTTAAATTTCATAGGGCCTAGTACATAAATATATGCATATAAGTATATGCATAGATGCATACATACTATACAGTGAACAAAGCGTCGCCCGCCCATGTGGTAAGTTAAGTTTTCTCAGCTTTCCGTGCTGTACCCCCACGCTACGCGCGGGGCGTGAAAGCACCGCGGTCGTGCGCGGGCGCCGCTAAGTGTGTCACGCGGGTCGACGAACGCCGGCCTAGACCCACATATTGCAATTGGGGCACAATCAGCGACAGTATAGCGAGCGCGTTGACCCCGCGCGGTGAAATGCCCATCTCTCTCCTTCACACTCTTTCTCTCGACGTCACTTAGCAACCGACGGCTTTCCCGACTCGCTGCGGTACGTCCACACCACTTGTTACACGTGACGGCTAATGACACTTACATCTTTATAAGTACCTACACAGCCTTATAACAACACATCAGTTTAATGTATGTAAAGTATAAAAATTATACAACACGTGACTATTACTAATCACGACTTGTATGCGGTGTCCTAAGTACTGAATTTGAGATAGTTATTGTGCATACAAACTCGACGATGAATATGAGGTGCACGTATGTCGTGTTGGACCGACAATGTTTGTATTTTCTCTCGGACTTATACCTCGCATGTGACCATCCGAACTATTCAACGGAACTGACACAAGAAACTGTCATTAAAATATCAAGTAATAACAGAATATTCGATCTTCGTTCTCTTCTAATAGATACTTATATTCGCAATGGAGGCAGGATCACTTCATAAAAAAAACGTTGAATGCCTGTCAGATCCGCATCGGCATGTGCGGCTTGTGCGTAGCGTGATCTACGTCTATGCACGTACCAATATTGGATGTGTATATTTTATACAGTGCTTGATTTTCACTTTCAGGTAAACACTGTTACGGAAAATACGTATTTCAATGCTTTTAATATATCGCTTATAATGCGCATAATATATCGTTTATAATATCGTTTAATATACAAATCACAATCCGAATATATGAAAGCTTTTATGTACCTCTCAATTCCAGATATGGTTTTATTCTATTGTGCTATTTCAGAAATCTCGCCATAGTAATAAAAAACATTAAACCTCTGGCCAGTCTTGTTAAGCCATACCATATTATTAGAAATAAATGATATTTTTTATTATGTTCACTGTTTATGATTATCGAAAATTCAAGAAACATTGTAATTGTTCCATCATGCCATGGAATACGAAAGTGCCTGTTTTTATTTTCATTGAAACTCGATCGTTGTACCTACTGTACAGCCATGATAGTATGTAAGCGCGGAGAAACAAACGAATAAGAGCGAACGGAAAAGAAAGTAAAAATGAGTGCATTGATACAAGAACTAGACGAACGTGTGGAGTGTCGAGAAATGTGTGCAAGCGAGTGCAGCGGTTTCATCTAGGGGGAAAAAGTGATGGCGATCGAACTGGAAACTGCGAGATTCGGAGCGAGTGCGTATTGTTTCTAAATGCTCCACGTTCCCGCGCCTCCGTGCACTTGCACATTTTTTCCCCTACTTCTTCACTTTCTTCTTATGTACACTTTCTAGGCTTTATGGTGAAATGTCTACGCTTTCTAACGTAACACCAGTGCAAGTTTTTCTTGCCACCAGCCATTTGTAATGAAAACGAGTTGATGCTGTCATTGATTCTGTATGTACTATAAATTTTATTTTTAACTGCTGTTCATGCAATTTGCGCTGTCGATATGACCCGAGAGCGGACGGTTAATGTGATTAGAGTTATGCACAGGATGAGAGATGTTGTCGGTGTGTAAAATAAACAACTCTCACGTGTTACTCCACGCTTTGTTACGTTCGTATTTAGGTCACAGTCTCTGTGAAGGCTTGCTCTGGAAATCTGCATAGACGGATGTCGGTGCTATTAGATATTGTGAGTTTCTCTATCGGAGAAACTTTCGGAGTGAGCGAAGTGTGTCGATCCGCGAGCCAGGCGGTGGTCTTGGTCGTGCACCCACGGAAATGGGTCCGCGACAATAAACTAAGTATAAGACATGTCTATGTGGGCCATCGCGAAGCCTTGCGAGAGCGGGATCGCCTTCGCTTGTGGCTCGCCGCGCGCTATGCAAATTGCTAGGAACTTTCTTCCGGCGCGCTTGTGAGAGGCCATTGTAACGATTTCTCCTGCGGAAGCGCACGATTGTTGCCCTCCAGAAACTTTGGCCTGATTTCATTAAGTGTGTCTATGTTTATATCTGTACCTATACCTACCTGTTTATTTTAAGTCACGACTATAATTAAACATTTAAATTATGCATTCACATCTTAGTGCAGTGTGTCACAAACAAATAATTTTATCTCGAATCTTAATTCCAGAACCTACGTGTTCTGGATTTAACCTAAAGCTCGTGGCAAGAGTGACTTTAGGGGTCCATTTTTACTGTTAATTATTGCAATTAATTATTTGAATGTGGTGTTAGAGTGTCCGTTCCGTGTCATGCCAGGCAGTGTGTGGAGACCACGACCCGCGCAATACGGGCCGGCGGGCGCTGTGCGGCCGCGTACGGCGAATTGCTGCGCTAACCTACTTGGCGTGCATTGATCTCTTTGTTTGTAAACATGGCGTCGCCGTCGCCGACGCCGCCCTGTACATTGAGTTAAGAATAAGAAGCCAGTTCGTGGTTCTGTATATGCTAACAATTTGGTTTAGTTCAATGTACACTTGATACCGTGACCGCTTACCAAAACAGGTTGCAGTAAAAACACCTACCTGGACATTTTTTACCACATGGACGTCAACAGAAGGATTTTTTGTAGGTTACAGTTTAGTACCTATCTCAGATTTTTTTAGAGGAATTTGGTGTATATTAATAAACTTATTATTATATTTGTAGGTAAGTAATTCTTAGGACGCTTACAATTTTACTTACTAAGTAAAAAAACTACTACTATGAATTGTGCGGAAAATTCATGTCTCGTCTTTTGTAAGTGTGTGAAATACTAAATAGTTACTACAAGCAAGGTACAGTAATTTATAGTTAAAGAATAAATAACCTATTATAAATCTGAAAACTGTTGTTATAGAATTTATACACAATGCTTTGCAGTTTCTTGGTTTCACAAATGACAGGCCTATAACAGTTTATTTTAATGGTAGTTTTGTTTGTTTGTTGATTGCTTTTAATCTCATAATGAAAGATAACACTAAAGACTACTCTGGGTAAACAACAATAGTATAATAGGTATCAAGTACCTTGTATGTATGAGACGTTTCTTTCATTATTGGTACCGTGCGGGGAGACGAGGTGCTTTCATCTCGTTAAGTTGTTTTCAGTGGAAAACTTGTACGATGAGTTTATTAGAAACCAACTCTTGCGTATCCCCAAGACTTTACGATTGTTTACCTGTCACGTAAGCAACGTATTTTGAGATGAAATATTGACAAAAATGATTGCCTGTAAAATTTGCTTAAGTACAATTTGCTGCCCAAATATTACACCTCACGCTCTTAACACATCACATCGTGCGTACCTACATAAGCAGTGCATGAGATCTGACCCCAATACTTGAATATTTATCCACTTAATGTTGATATTCATTGTGGTCTTTCTATATTAAAAGGCACTTTACGTTTGTACATTCACGGTATTGAAAGGAAAGTATTTCTTCCAAGCTCCTAAAGGGCAAGCTGGTACCTCATGACCGCCAAATGGTCTCGACCCTCACGCCTGCGTTCATTACGTAAGCTGCCACGCCTCTTAGCCTGAGAGCTGATCCCTTCACATTGTCAAGGGTTATTGAACCGGTACCATTTTGCTCTACCTCCAAAGAATGCAAGGACATCGATGGCCCGTTGGGTGCGCGTAAGTGACTCGATTCGGACGGGTGGAATTCACTTGTCTTCTTTGCGTACTTCTGCTATGGTGGTGAAAATTACAACTTGAAATAAGTAGTACCTACTCTTGTTAAATTTCTTCTATGTTAATATTTTGCAGTGCGCAGTGACTTAAGTTCTACAATCTGTGTTTGCTACCAAAGACAAGCATTACGAAATAACCTTTTAAGTTTTAAACACAACCCATAAAAATGTATTGTAGTAAACTGTTAAATATACAAGCATATTATTCAACGCATACAATATTATTTTCGCAGATGCACAGTTTGAACAAAATCCAGTCACAATGAGTTTAACGAACTGGTTAATGGAAGAGATAGTAGGTATTATTAAAAATGCAATCGTTATTTATGGCGCTATTTCACTGGACATTGACAAGAATCACAACTAAAAGAAGTCAAAGTCCTAGGCAAGATAGTGTGCTGATCATTGACACTGGTTTGGACGTTGCTACGAGTACCTACGACGCTACGTCATTGTAGAAAGTACAGGCAATTAAGGTTGCAAAAAGTTGAAATAAAACGAGAAAGTTTATTAACAGTTATATTCTCATATTTATGGGTGAATTCTGTTATTGGATTTAGCGGCCAAACAAGCGTAGGTTCGTCAATAACAATTAATTTTTAAAATATTATTATGCACCCTACTCACTTCTAGATGTCCATATGAAGTAAGTATAGGTAATTAATTTATGTTCTAGACAAAACACTTCCTTGTAGCATTGTTAATCTACAATAAAACATGACATGACTAAGCTTATCAGTATTCAATGAATACGGGAAGTTTTAATTGATTCGACGCTATTTTAAGCTCTTGCAATGTATTTTGCTTAACTCAGATATAAATAGCTCGATCACCCATGTAGAATATTCCAGGAATTTCTCCATTATTGTGCAACAGCTGCATCAGCTAGGGGTAAAAAGTCTCGAATACATTGACCTCCGTCGCTAGGACTGGACGACTACCTTTTTCGCACTAACTAAAAATAAAAGAAGGAAGACGTATACATGGGGTGCAGGCATTCTAGACTGTACTCGGGAGTAAAGGATAAAAACGAATGCTGTCTGTTTAGTGGCCCGCGCCGGAGTGGACGACCGGAGCCTCGGGCTGCGCCCCGCTGGATATGCGTTTGAAAGTAAAAGAGAATAGAGACGGTGCGATTGAGATCAGGCTCGCCGCGCTCATTGACAAGAGTGCCTCATTAGAGATTCCATTGAGCCGATGCTGAATGTGCGCCGCACTCCACGATGAAGTTATTGACTTTAATCAACGATGAGCATAATGAGACGAACATTCCAGTGACGCTGAGGGCCGACACGTCCGACTTGTTTTGATATCTACACTTTTTATCGATTAACGCTCCACTTAAATGCAGACGTAAACTTTATTTATGCGTTCGAATAGATTACTACAAAACCTAAAATCGAGATAGAGATACATAAATTGATACACAGCGAGTGATACTTGCAAGGTATTGCAAGGAAAAATACCACTTTTATACAAGGTTGCTGGAGCGTAAACTGCTCAAATGTATTTTAATAATTATCTAGGAAATAACATTGTGCAGTAAATATTATTATACCAAAAAGAAAAATATTAATTCGTGTATCAGCTACCTACCTACTTGGAAACGGATTTCGGCGTATGGTTTGTCCTGTTTGATCCGAACAGCTCGATAAAACGTAAATGTCCTTTTAAGTGCTATGCGGGCAGTTGCGCGGGCGTCCACCTCATGTTAACCTTGCATTGTGTCAGTAACACTGGCCGCGGGATAACTGTACGGTGGCTGAATGAGAATGGCAAAAAGGGCCTCGAGTGCTCTGCAGAGCTGGATCAGTCGCGCGCTGTCTATTGTCTCGTACGGCCCTCATTGCTGCTTATCACATGTTTCATCGTTATTTTAATTGTAGATAATATCTTGTTATGCATTAACTAGTTTAATAATTAAAATTGCTTATTTAATGATAAGATAAATCATATACATATTTTTATTTTAAGGTAATATGTTTTTAATGAGATGGTTCATGAATTATCTAATCTATGTATAAAAATCGTGTCACAGTGTTTATTATCGAACTCATCCGAAACGGCTTGACCGATTTTTATGAATGTCTGTATTTTTGGAAGGTCTGAGAATAGGTCGTAGGCTATATATATATATATATATCGTAGGTTTTTTTTACCCCTAGTTGATAAGGGTGGCCCTATCCAAAAAAAAAATGGCAGAACTACGTTTGCGGGGCACAGCTAGTAATTATATAATTTACCCCTAATTTATTTGCTGTCTCTATTTGATAAACCTTATGATTGCATGTGAACCACATAAGACTGTTAGGGTACCTACTTAAGCTACCAGTAATGGTCTGGAATTAAATAAGTTGAATTATTGACCCAAGGCGTAGCTATGAATTCCAATATTTTATGTGTTGCGTTTTATGCGGTATGGATATGAAATCTAAAGAACTTGATCATTTCTCTGCAAAATCGAATAATGCAGACAACTTTTACGTGTGACCTAGACTACCAACACAAAGAAGCTTTTAAATTGTTGAATATCAGCAATCGTTCAATTAATTGTTCGGTTCACATTCACAAGTGCACCGCAGTACATTTCAGTACCTACATTTGACCACAGGCTATGTAACACTAGCGCGCAATGTGTGTGTGTGGGTGTGCGTGAATATAATTATTTATTCAATTACAGCTAGTGCGCGTAATTGCGTCTCGTGATAACTAATAAAATCAGTGGCACGTGGCGGAGTTAATGCTTTACATTAGTCGATACTACATAAGTGAGTTGATCGTTATGATTGGTCCGATAACAGAAGCTCGGCCGCTGACCGGCCTTCACACTTCGCGCCGCTTGCGCCCGCGACTGCGCGCGACCTCGCCCGTCCGTCTCGCGCTCCCCCCATCCTAAGTCTTGTGTATAAATCTCCATACGCATTATTTTTGGTAAAAAATATATGGATATAAAAAATAGTTTTTGAAGTATTAATGATATTGGTTTTATTTGTATTAAGTTTGGCTGTACAGGTTACTATGAATTAATTAATAAAACCAAGTCTATTTATTACAGCTGCGGCGATTTTTATGCGTTGTAAAGGTTACCACACATTAAGGGCATGTGTGTGTCCCATCCACAATTTATTACAGTTTTATTATTTTATAAGGCGGACGATTTTTGGATTTTAATTTTGTATAAATAAATGCACAACATGCAGAACAAAAATTTTGGTACCTACATGTTTTTTTTATAAGATTGGAACTGAAAAAATAAACTCATTTTAAGTTAGGTTAGTTAGCTATTTATTATCACGTTAAGTTTATTTATCTTCTAAAAACTCGAAGAAATATGGTAAACATTTTTAAGTGCATTCTAGGTAGATATTTAATGATTTAGAAGCATTTCAATTTTTACATTCCAATTAGAAACAAGGTTGATTCACAAGTACGTTATATCTTAACCTTTGATAGATTCGTTCTATTCATAATACCTAATGTTTCATTGAGTAGCATTCGAGAGAGATTTATCTTGGTATACTTAGATAATTTTAATATTGTTTTGATATACTTACTTTAGGATCCTAATGCACGTTGCAGAGGTCAGACGGCATTCATACTTATGTAAAATAGAAATATACATCAGTACGAGTAGGCTAGAAAACGACCCTGATATGGTTAGATAATTATTTAGAATTATTATAATGATTATAATAACTAATCACTAGGACAAGAGGCCTCAGTCGGAAATAAAATAATAGCTAGGTAGGTACCGGGAGGTACAGGTAGGTAAGTAATGTATTAGGTATAATAATGGGGGTGAGGGAATGCTTGCGTAATTATTTTTTTCAAATTGAAACTGACCGCCAATAAAACCTACACCGTACCAAATTGATACCAGCGCCATCTATTATTACTTCTAATAGCTGTACCACCAAAACTAAGAAAAGGGGTAATAGGTATCTTATGTTGTTTTCTGGGTCTATGGTTAGCGCTAAGTTTCATAAGTCAATTCAGTGTAGTTTAAGAGATAATAAACGGACACATTTTCTAATATTATTCTATATTAACATTGTAAAGCAGAAGAGTTTTTTGTTTGTTTGTTTAAACGCGCTAATCTCTGGAACTACCAGTCCCAATTGAAAAAATATTGTTGTATATCATAGTCAGGTTCGTGAGGAATAGTATAAGCTAGCTATCTAATATTAGGCTACACCTCTCAGCTAGCCTTTAAATATTGGTTAAACTTCCGAGCCCGACGAGAACTGAGCATTGGCGAGAAGAACTGTGAACTAGTTTCTATTTGTTGGTTAGTACTAAGTAGGTAATTATAATATAACTATACGTGGGTGAAACTGCGGGGCACAGCTAGTGAAGGATATAAGTACTTAAGAAAAATACATACATACCCAGATGTTAAAAATTATTTTCTCCAGACAGTAGAACATTAGGCTTCTACGTTATTTACTAGTACTTCTCACCTAAATATCCACTAACAGATATGCGTTACATGCATATATTCGTATAAATATGTTACGAGTGTTTCACAAAGAGATTTTAGTTTTTTTTATTTTTAGCCGGCAGAATATCGAGTAGGTACCTACATGAGGCGAGAGTGGATGGAAGTGTCGGGGCAGGCCGACTTCAACGAACGTACCGCCAACAAATTGCGGACGTTCTCAAAAACGGACGGGTCAGGAGCCACCTAAATCGGCGAGCATGTATGAAGAGGTTAATGAGCATAGTTGAAGCGAAAGAGGTGTGTCAGAATCGTAGCAAACGGAAATCGATTGTCTCTGCCTACCCCAATGGCAAACAGGCGTGATTGTAAGTATCTATGTATGGAATAACGAGGAGCTTCTCAAGTCAACGCGTATATATATATTTTATGTATGACCACGCATAACTTTGTACAGAGTATTCCGATTTTAATGATTCTTCTTTTTATTGGTACAAGTTGGTCCCATATAACTCACCTAAAACTAACACTTAAAAAGTTCACCCCTAAGGGTGGATAATAGGAATAAGATGAAATTAATTTAAAATCTTTGTAGCCAAATCTTTTGTGTACAACAGCTACTTCGTAAGGCCAATGTAAGGATTCTAACGATAGAAGTTATGGTAAAGAAACTCACAAACATACATACAAACAAAAGTCAAAGTCAAAGTCAAAGTCAAAGGTTTTTATTTCATATAAACCATACAAAGGCACTTATGAAAAATCAGAATTTACGTGCACGGTTCCAAAAAGTCGCTTCCTATGGAGAAGAACCGGCAAGAAACTCCATGGTTACTCTTTTAAACTGTATATCTTTTACAATTTCTGTAGATATAATTTTGGGCGGGATATAAAAACAACGTAATCTTGGATGCAGTCACTAATATAAAAGATAATTACATAAGCCTTATTAAATGAATAGCGCATTTGACAAGTTTACGGCGTTCTCACATTTACAAAATGTTGAAGCTAAAGAAGTTATATAAAACAATGCATAATATCCGTCAAAGTAAGTTTAATAAAAGGTAAAAACAAAAAAGAAAGCAAAGATTGAAAGAGGTATATTATGCAAAAACAAAGCAAAAATTTCATTAGAACTGTGATAGAAACGTACATTGTCAGTGAGTAGCCAAGGAAGCCACATGTGCAGAAGGTGTTATAGCCAAACATCCCTATCGGCAACGTAGTCTTTGGTCTTATAATAGGCCTTTTGATTAAGTACGCGTTTAATGTGAGTTTTAAACTTTGTCTTGGTTAGATCAGTTATTGACTTTGGCAGTTTGTTATAAAAACGTACACCATTTCCAATAAATGAATTATTTGTTTTTGCTAATCTAAATTTAGGTACCACAATTTTATGTTTGAAACGTGTGTTTCTATCGTGGAAATCGCTTCTTATATTATACATGTGAAAATTCTTCCGAACATATAGTATATTCTCAAAAATGTAATAAAAGATGAATTCTTAAAACATACCACTTATTTTTTGGGCAGTCGTGTAATAATAAAGAATTGACATTAAAAAACGTTTGTTCACAATTAAACCGATTCTGTTGAAACTTTGCATACAATAGATACCTATGTTTGTATGATGATAAATATGATAATACAAAATATCTGATGATCGACGAAATATACTGAGTCGAGGGAAAGGGAAACAAAAAAAGAACAAAAAAAAAACAAAAAATTAACCGCCCAAAAAGGAAACTAAAAAGTGAAATATAGCTGATGGTAACTAATTTTGAGTCAGCGCCAAACAAAACAACGAACATCATTAAATTAAAGTCATTGGCGCGAACTCTAAATTATTTAGTTACACTCAGTTATTTTTCACAGATTCCTTTATCGGTGGTTCTATTTTCTGTGAAAAAGTATTTTTCTATGAGGTACCTACTCCTTTGTTGATGTTATACCAATAGCAGTATAACAAACTGCTAATATATTATATCTTACAACAATGATAAAAGCAAAATTTATATTTTTTGTGGACAGAAAAATAATGTTCGCAAGTAGGATATCGTACCTGCATCTTACTGCTCTCTCAACTAAGCTCTCCTAACCACCGCTCACTAAGCCGAATCTTTCTTCCACTTTTTAATACGTCTTATGGTGACGACATCAGTCTTATTTTTCTATACCCAAAAATTAAAATATTTTGCTTCACGTACGTTCAGCGTTTTAAAATGTATCTGATACAAGCGTTAGGTGTCATAAATAACGACTACATAAAATAATTGAATGCAAAAACTGCTAAACAGCGTAATCACACTAATGTACGATGATATGCGCCTGTGTAAAATATGATATATTACATTGATATGCGATAATGCGCTAGCGCGCGATGCGTAGTAGCTATGTGATTATCTAATGTGATCCAAGTCAATATTATATCGTAAGTATTATTAGCCATTGCTATATCTGTGTTTTATTGGAATAAATATAAGTATGTATACTGTAATAGCTTAAGCAGGTTTATATTTCAAATTTTCATACACATTTTTAAGGTGCACGGCATACGAAAAACATTTTATTTGTAAAAAATATTCATTAATTTCTCATAATTACACGTTACAAAATAAATATAAATCTGTCCTCTGCAAAAAACATTTAACATTCAGCTTATTCGGATAGTTCTGTATATAAATTTGTTGACTTACCTGAACGCGGCCCGGCGGGTGGGTCCGTGACTGATTGGTTACTAAAACGAAGCTTTATTGAATCGTACACAAAATTCTTTTACATTGAAAATGCAATACGAACCACAAACAAAAGCATGCCGAATACTGGTCAATGTATGATAAAATTGAGACTTAATCGGCTGGTGCTGACCGTATCTTGTAAGTATCTGGGTATCACTGTCTGGAAAAATCCTTCATAAATAATAAACAAGTAGAATTTGAAAAACAAATATGTTCTTTGAATTCGAATTTTGAATTATAATTTTTGATCGGTTCTGGCGATGGTCGATCGCAGGATTTAGAGCAGTTGGTAGGTGTCGGGCCACGTGATCAGAGGCGTCCGTACTTTGTGTTAGTGGCAAACAAACGCTGCGTAGCAGAGCCGTCGTGACGGCAATCAAGAAATTGTGAGTTTACATTTCGGAACCCGCTGGTATACCATAGAAGCTAGGTAAGTGAAATAAAAGCAAAAATTATAGATACAGTTATTTAGTACAAACAGTTTAATAACACGTATTATTATTGTGTGTTACGTAAGATAAAACGTATCGAATAAAAATTCCCTTATCTTATTTTTTGGTTGGTAGCATTGGCTGTCATATCTAGGTACTATAGAGTAACTAGAGATCGAATGAATGATAGCAGTGTATGCCGTAGCTCGGTTGCGTGATGTTATATTATTTTATATTGTTGTATGTAAGGAAACTTATTAGTCAACAGAAAGCTTTGTTTTCTTTATCTTCTCGGTAGTTATCTATAGTTATCTACGTATGTGCTAAGATACTAAATTGAAAAATATAACTTATGCAATTATAATCCAGTAAAATTTTTTACCTATGTGGTTGCTTATTTCTTATTAAACATACAATCACGTCTGTTTCCCATTGGGGTAGGCAGAGTCTATCGATTTCCATTTGCTACGATGCTAACACACCTCTTTCGTTTCATCTATATTCAATAACCTCTTCATGAATGCTCGTCGATTTAGGTGGCTCCTGACCTGTACTTTTTTGAGAACGTCCGTAATTTAATTGCTTTACGTTCGACGAGTTCGACCTGCCCCGACTCTTCCATCCACTCTCGCGTCATGTAGTTATCTATTAGATTGGTATTATGACGTAAAAAAAAAAGTTACTACGAAAAAGGATCATAATACACAACCAAGAGTAACAAATTTGGAGTTGGGGGCAAGGCAAATTAAATAATTAATCATAACCAATTACTCATGAAATTAACGCTGACACAAAGTTAGTTTGGGACACTTAGAATTAGTTAATATGACTAAGATGAAATTTAGTTAATCACTTTTTAGTTACATTTTTCGTCGGTTTAATATTATATTTTATTTTATGTTTTTATTCTTCAAGACATACATTATGTTGCAAAACTTAGCTTATCAAGTGTTCTGTTGCCGGTTAGTAACGTAATCATCCATAACATCTCAGTGACTGGACAGGGAAAGGGTAAACATTAATTATGTACTAACAATTATAACAATAATATTGAATAATAACAAAATATTAATAAATAAATAAAATAAAATTGGTTGAAAATAAAAGTAAAACGCATTTCGAATTTCTTCTGAGAAATTTGTGTATTATATAGGTGACTTTTGATTAAGGATTGTTTTAACACGACTGCCCAAAAAAGAAGTGTTGTGTTTTTAAGGTTCATACTGTATGTTTCTAAGTTTCTTTATTTCACCATAACTTCTAAACGCCTAAACCAAATTAGATGTATGGGGTATCGATAGAATATTTACATTATCCTGGTGAACATAGGGTAGAATGCTAAGCTAGATTAAAATATATATTTAATGTAGTTAAAATAATAATTGACACATTGATATTCATATTTTTATGTTATGCAACGTCGATTATTACAATTAGTAATACTATCGAAATATAGAGTAAACTTAAAAAAAAAACAAATAAAATTCAACTCCAACCGCGTGGGGAAATTCACTAATGCGTAACGCAGCAGAGTACTAATCGAACCGTACGCGTGGGGCTACGACCATGCGGCCGGTAGGACTGTCTGTGCTAAGGGAATCTCAGTATTACTCCAATAGTAATAGTAAGATTGAGGTCTCTAGAGTTTGGTTTTTCAAAATTATTCTGTCATTTTTTTATTCTAATAGAAATACCGTAAAATTATTTTGCTGCGGGAAATTAACCATTAAAATTGCAGCGTATATACATCTACTTATTATTTTTTTGACCGAAGAATAACCTATTGGATATTATATTTTACCACTTAATAATTTAACCCGACGTCGAACTACTTCTTCTCACGGATTATTTAAGACGCTCTGTGCAAAAAATCTTGAAATTTCTAGACTTCGAACTTATCTTAGTTGTGTCAAACAGAACAAAGAACAGACAAAGAGTCTGGGTTCGTTACCAGACATTCTTTTTACAAACATTTCATTGAAAGTGCCTCATTTAACGTGTCTCGGACATTGTTTTTTTTTTTCCGAAGGTTCTCGTCTGCTGTATAATAGAACAATAATATGCACAAAATATTTCTTTTGTTATAGATCGACATGGATTTTTTCTTTTTGTGGCTAGTCACATTCGTCGCGGGATTTTGGATTTTTAAGAAAATAAAACAATGGCAGAGTTTGCCTCCGGGACCTTGGGGGCTACCGATCGTTGGCTATTTGCCGTTCCTCGATCGCTACCAACCTCACCGGACGCTAGCTAATTTATCTAAACAGTATGGACCGATATATGGTATTGGCATGGGCAATGTTTACGCAGTAGTATTATCAGATCATAAATTAATAAGAGATGCTTTTGCTAAAGAAAGCTTTTCTGGAAGAGCTCCGTTGTACTTAACGCATGGCATAATGCAAGGAAATGGTAAGAATTTAAATAAATATCAACGTGTACTGAAATATTGATTGCCAAGTTACTGATGTCAAATATTCTTAAAGGTATTATTTGCGCGGAGGGCGGATTGTGGAAGGATCAGAGAAAGTTGATCACGACATGGCTTAAAAGCTTCGGCATGAGTAAGCACAGCGTGTCGCGGGAAAAGTTGGAAAAAAGGATAGCATCAGGCGTCTACGAACTTTTGGAAGTAAGATTAATATTCTGCGTCCGATTCTTAGAATACCTGGTTGTTAGTAAGGATTTAATAATATTTTTGTCTTCAAGTTATTGACGCCGAAGCATAAGTTATTTAAACAAATGAATGACTCATTTGTTTGTTTAATTTTTAGCTTCAACTGATATGAATTGATGATTTCATCATGATTATTATACATAATATTTGTTACATTACGAGTAATAAATTATGTTATTTTGCAAAGATGGGATTATCAGTATACTTTTACGATAATATACTAGGTATTGTAACCTTTTAATGACACTGTCAAATAGTTAGAGGTCACATAAAAAAACTGGCCTTTAACTTTTACATCGTGTTCATAACAATGCATGAAATGTTAATTACCGTGTATGTGTATTAAACTTATTAATAAAATATTGATCGTAGCTACTTCTTATCACTGTATATTTTTTGAATGAATAGATAGCCATATTATTAAAAAAAAGTACTTATTAGGTTAATTTATTTTAGAATGTAGAAAAGTCTTCTGGTTCACCGATTGATCTTCCTCGGATGTTGTCAAATTCTCTCGGGAACGTTGTCAACGAAGTTATATTTGGATTCAAGTTTCCCCCTGAAGATAAAACGTGGCATTGGTTTAGACAAATTCAAGAGGAAGGGTGTCATGAAATGGGAGTCGCCGGCGTCGTTAACTTTTTGCCTTTCGTTAGGTAACCTTTAAAATTACAACATAAATAGTAATAACTAGATATACTATTATATTTCTGAAGTGAAATGAATTATTTGAATGGAGTTAGTTACAGAAGTTCACCTGTTCCAGATTTATTTCATCATCAACTCGGAAAACAATAGAAGTACTAACGCGTGGTCAAGCTCAAACACACAGATTATATGCTAGTATCATAGAACGACGTCGTAAAATGATAGGGCTGCCACCAATAAAAGAAGCAGCATATGCCCTGCATGACAATCTCTTCAACGAGCATCCAGAGGGCCATATAAAATGTATCAAGTATAGCAAACACGTATCGAATACTGAGGAGCATTACTTTGATCCTAATATCCTTATTCCAACTGACGGAGAGTGCATCCTTGATAATTTTCTTCAAGAACAAAAGAAGAGGTTTGAGAGCGGAGACGAGTCTGCACGATATGTGACAGATGAACAAATGCTGTATCTTTTAGCTGATATGTTTGGAGCTGGTCTTGATACTACGTCTGTTACACTGGCATGGTTCTTGTTATACATGGCACTGCATCTTGAGGAACAGGTGAGGAACTTAAATATTACATGACCATTGTTTTAGTGTTTGTTTTCAGAGGTATCCCGACATTTAGACAACCAAAAATCATAAAACGGGACTTACCATAATTAATTGTAAATGCAATTGTTTTTCAGGACGTTTGTTACTCAATAATGCAACAAATACATAACGGATTTTTAGTGTTGGGAAAACTTTACAATGTAATATTTCATAACCCAAAATAGAACATGATTATATTATATCCACGCAAGAGGAAGAAGTGATATTTATCCGGTCCAAAGCAGCTAATATTATCTATGTCAAATTTTCGGAGGATAATTTAATCATCTGGTGGAAAATAAAATTATTTTTACCTAGAGACCAACCAACAATTAAAGAATTTTTTGCCTAATTAAATAAATATCGTTTCAGGAACTAGTGCGCAAAGAAATTCTATCAGTATACCCTGAAGACGGTGAAGTGGACGGTTCAATGTTGCCATACCTGATGGCCACTATTTGTGAGACTCAGCGAATTCGATCGATAGTGCCTGTGGGAATACCCCATGGATGCGTCGAAGTACGTCTATGATAAGATATTCTATTTTGCTGTTTTCTTTTTGGGTTTTCCTTATATCTTTTTTTCATTTCATAAAAGCAGAAAATAATGTTCTTCAGTTTATGAATGATTTGGTTAAATTCCCTTTGTTAAGAAAATCAATGAATATGTTTTTAAAGTTATTAGGTATAATAAATTGGAAAAGAATACGGTCGTGAGAAGGATTCGAACCTGCGCCTCCCGGATAAATACTCCAGGGCGGCTTATCCGGGAGGCGCAGGTTCGAATCCTGCTCACGACCGTATTCTTTTTCCATAAAAGTTTATAACTTTAGCGTTCGCTAAGCATGCGTTAATGCTTTTCAAAGATTTATCTTTAATATGTTTTTAGTTTCATTATCTTGGTTTGTCAAAAAAGCGGTTATAGTAGTTCTATAACCCAGCATACTTTTTACAGGATACCTATTTAGGAAACTATAGGATTCCTAAAGGAACAATGGTAATACCACTTCAATGGGCAATACATATGGACCCTGACGTTTGGGAGAATCCAGAAGAATTTAGACCAAGCAGGTTCTTGGCCCCTGACGGGAGTCTGCTAAAGCCTCAAGAGTTCATACCGTTTCAGACAGGTATCGTCTACTTGTACATTTATATTTCAAACGAGTTTCTCTACTGACCTCTTCAACTTCGCTAAATATGGTTGGCTATTATACTAGCTGTAGGTCCATAACAATGCTTTAACGGGTTTCGCCTTACTTGAACGAGCAACATTTAGATCTACACCGTTAGGCCTTTGTCGTTTAAAATTTTGATATGTGTAATGTTTTGAATTATTTGCGAAATCATTCAACATGCGTACTAGTATCAAAAGTGGTGTGTCTTTGTAACTAAGGGAACATGTACACATACCAAAGCTGGTACAGTTTGATGAAATTTTTGCGATAAATCATATAACCTTTGGGCTCAGCAACGTACAGATCTGTACGTTGTAACAATAAAAATCTATTGTGTCTGCTAATGACTGAGGTAACAGCTTAAACATAATTTTCTGCGCTCACATGGAATACTGACAAAAGTATTCATGTAGGTATGAATGCTTTCAGCCTGATCAAGGGACCTAATTTAATTTCAAAATATCAAAGCTAATTTTAACCTTTTGGTGCTTATATTTTTGGAGCCAGCTGTAGATAACCGCAAATTACAATCTTGTTGTTAAGTATAATGATTGAAAATATATATTCGAAAACTACATTAAATAATTTTAATAGAAAAAGGAATACGGTCGTGAGCAGAATTCGAACCTGCGCCTCCCGGATAAATACTCCAGGCGCTCTGACCACTAAGCCATATCGACCTGGAGTATTTATGTTCGAATCCTGCTCACGACCTTATTCTTTTTCCATTAAATTTTATAACTTAAGAGTTCGTTAAGCATGCGTTAATGCTTTTCAAAGATTTATCTTTAATTATTTATTAAAGAATTTCAGCCATTATTACTTCTTTTAATTTACTGAGACTTGTAATGCGTTTGTAATGTAAGTTCCCTTTTAAATGTGGTCAGAGTTCAACCGCAAATAATATTTATTGCGTAATAATGTATTACGAACACAATTTAGTGATGTAATATTGAATGATAGTATGATTTACACATTTAAAACAATTGGCGAGTAATTATGTACCTACTAATAACAAATAAATTACTTAGTTATTTGATGTTGAAAATTTTTTTATTGGTTAAGTTGCCAACCTAATTATTTATCTAAAACCCGAAATGTTTTCACCAAAAAAAAACTTATGTACCTACACTGCGGAACTCCGGAATGTGAATACTTTTTTGTAAATCCTTTTTTACGGTCTGTCTCGTAAATACTGAGGTAGCGCTCTTTCGGGAGAAATTGAGGATTTATGTGTTTGGTTATATATATGGCTTTTAAAAGGAGATTTTTATGTGTCCTCAGTAAACTACCATCATTATCGTTGATGCTTCAAAATTTTGCGAAATTGTAATTGTTTTATAGATGCAATACATAAATAGATAATAATACCAACCAGCAAGAGCTAGTCGCTCTTTTCTTGCACTAAAATGTAAATTAATCGTACTGTGTCAAAAATCGAATTTCGACAATTTGAAATAATAGAATCCTAGATATATATACAGAGAAATTCGAAAGTTTCGCAAAGGGTCTTTACTTAGAGCACTTTGGTACAATACAATTCTCAACGATCAATGTTAGTATTGAGGTCAGAAGGTACAATTTGTTTCTCTCTTGTAAGTTTAGAACGAAGTACTTAGATGTTTTCAATGAATATTAACAACAGTAGTATAAAATGTACGTTTACTAGCTTGGGGTAATATAATTTGTTGATTTTTGGAGTAGGTAGGTGGTAAGACGAATTGAAATTATGCAGCCAATAACCAGTGCTGTATGCAGATCTATACTATTATACTCTTAGTAATATCATCAATAGAATTTTCCCCCACTATATTGTATCTATACACTAGACTCTAGTGACTAAAGCAAGGCCCAAAAAAGTAAAATGCCTAAAAACAGAGTAGGTAGGTACTGAAGAATTCTCATCGAAGTCGGGGGACAGTTCTGTGGAAAATTTACTTCATCTTATTCCTTTCTTTCTTGCTTTTTTTTTCGTTCTTCGATTGCGATAAAAGAAATTCAGTACCTTGTTCCCATTCAACACTGACACAACCTGTTGTTTGTCTCTATTGATAGCATAGGTAGTATTTGAAGAACAAAACAATTCGGTTCCAGAACAATTCTTAGATAAAAATACATGGGAGCATCGACATGTCTAACCTACCTAGGTCATAAGAAAATTATATTTGTATTTTTTAATAAATTGATTGATATGTTATAATAAAACAAGTTTTAACCGGATTAATCGCGTGTATTAT
The DNA here is from genome assembly GCA_935421205.1 of Xylocampa areola. Classification (NCBI taxonomy): domain Eukaryota; kingdom Metazoa; phylum Arthropoda; class Insecta; order Lepidoptera; family Noctuidae; genus Xylocampa; species Xylocampa areola. The sequence goes on from OW285206.1 coordinate 12,992,914, forward strand.
TGATTGATATGTTTAACCGACTTCAAAAAAGGAGCTTCTGTATTCGACCCGTATGTACGTATGCATGCTAGCGATTCTCTCAAAAATTCGTAGTAGTATTTAATATATTAAGATCTGATGAAGATCTTCGGAGATACATAATGGAACTCTTAAATAACTAACAGCAAATGACCCGTGGTTGCTACGATCGCATGTCTATGTATTGTTTCCACGATTCTATTGAAAAGGTTCCAGCTTTCTTTGCAAAAAAACAATTTACATACCTACCTTTAATTATTTCAGGTAAACGTATGTGTCCTGGGGACGAATTATCTCGGATGCTGTCGTGCGGATTGGTCGCGCGACTGTTCCGTCGGAGGCGCGTGCGGCTGGCATCCGATCCACCCTCCGCAGAAGAGATGCAAGGAACCGTCGGAGTAACCCTAGCTCCTCCTTCTGTCTCTTTCTATTGTGATCCTATATAATCGCTTTATATCAATGTAAGCTAGTGTTGTTTTAGTGATTAAAGGTAGATTTTGACAGTGCTGATTGTTTTTTTTGTTTGATGTAGATTTAATTGTTATATTTTATACCATCTGTGCATTAAATCAAATCTCAGCATCTATAAATAATTGAATCACTGACTACATGACTGACGACGATACTTAGAGAATAAAATAATTGACATGCTGGTTCTTTCAAATATAACTGGGATTTTTATTGTTTAGAAGAAAATAAAGAGCTCTTTAATGAAATGAATAGTTAGGTCATCACCATCATCCCCATGCCCTTATTCCAATTTATTTGGGGTAGGCGCAGCATACCTATGTATATCTGGCATGCTGCTAAAGTTTTGGCTATGTTTTATGACCGGCCGCCTACCTGATGTCAACCATCTTTGGGAATGCTGTTGTTGGTGGTAACCGCCACCGACACGGTCTCCTTCTATCTAGCTATGTCATCCATACGCCAGGTTCTGATGTTATCCTAATATCACACTCCACTAACTATTTTTAACCAATAATTACTTGTGCAAAACGAAAAACTACCGTCAATAAAAATAGCAATTTAATTAAGAGTAGGTACATATTATCGCTTCCCGTGAATGTGTCGTCAGTACACGTATTTCCTGTGTTGTACAACATCACGTGAATTCACGCTTAATCGTATTAATATTTGTTCTGCATTTCATTTTATTTGCAATACTTTTGTTAATTACATGCAAAAACGTGTATGTATTTAATTACGACAACCAAGGAAATAGTTAGTTGGTGTGCGATAAGTTCCATATGAGTAATGGGAAAGGCCGTGAGTAATGTCAAGCCCGTCGATACCCTACTCGTTTATAGAAATTGTACCGATTAACGTACTTATATCTATGACGTAGTTGGCAATGGGTCATTCAACTCCAGTATTACTTAATATTTGTGTTCACGCAACTGCACCTTTAAAAACTAGCATACCAGTTTAATTCGGTTTAAATTATTTAAATGTTTTAGTTACGAAAGACCAAAGTTCAACAAACTTTGTTAAGTAAAACTAATTTTAATTCATCAATATTCAATCGGCAATGATTAAGTAAATTGAGAAAAAAACGCTTGACTTAGCAGGTTTATATTTTTTGTGTAAAAATCTTTTCATCGTAAACTGAATAAGTATGTTCTGCCTAAATTTAACTTATAACATACTTACTTAAGACTTTCTTATTTCTTTACTTATATCTTATATCTATCTTGTTTTCTCGACGGTCTTGCGTCAGTTATAGGTTTTAATAAAACAGGGTGTTCAAATCAATGTTTTCACAATTCATTTATTACCTAAACTGTACATTCTTAATTTAAAATAGAGCATTATATACAAAGCATATAATTCAGTTCAACATACAACGGTGAGCTAACAGACTTATCCAACTGAAGTTCAGTACTGGGCAACTTGGTTGCAAACACATCGAATTTAGTACAATACAAGAACATTAAAGTTAGGCGTTATTTAATATAGCGACGATATCGCTCTAGACTAGTTGCTGGTTGTTACACTACCATGGAATGTTACTTCATACCTGATAGGTACATGTTACACTAGATATTTATATGAACACTTACAAACCTTATATCTAAAGCCTAATGTAACGCAACAAACATGAGATCACACACAACAGACCACATTCTCGCAAGTGAAACTAATAAATAATGACCTAGAATTCTACATTTTATTTTGGTATAGGTACTAGAACTTAGAACATAACCCTTAAATACAAATGTGAAATGGTGTGATTTGCTGAAGTTCCTATCATTCTAGTTTACCAACGCCCTAATACTGCAAATTCACACAAACGTCATTTTATAATCTCAACGATGGGAATATCAATATATCTAACGTTCGGTCTACTATTTAATTGAACACTTTATGCACAGCCTCGAGCATCGCGGCGGCGATGTCGTCACTTATATAATAAAGACTTAAATAAATGGTTGTCGATTCGCTCTAAAACGAGTGATCATTGAATACTGGTGGGTGTGTGTACGCGCGATGCAGCGCGGGCGGCTAGTGCGCGCCGACGTGGCGCAGGTGCGGGTGGTCGGGCGCAGGCGCGGCCGCCACGGGCGCCGAGCGCGGGCTGAACTTGACGCGGAACGCTTTGGGCGCGATCGTGGCGCCCACCGTGCCCTCCAGCGATGGCGGCGCGTCACCCAGCTCCATCTGCACGTCGAACTGGTGCATCATGCACGCGAAGAACATGAACATCTCCATGCGCGCCAACACGTCGCCCAGACACATGCGCCGACCTACCCCGAATGGCATGAAGAACTCGGGTCGCCTGATCTTGCCGGTATCGTCGATGAACCGACTGGGGTTGAACTTGTTGGGCTCGTCCCACAAGTTAGGGTCCATGTGCACGCAGTTGATGAGTGGCACGACTTGGGAGCCCGCGGGGATTCTGTAGCCGTTAAGGTGGACATCCCTGATAATCAGAAAACTGTAATAAGTATTTTCATCCTGAAATAATTATTGAAAGTATCTTTAACACATATTATTATTCATACTTACTTTGTAGGAGAATGTGTTGTAGCTAGAGGGACAATGTTTGACATTCGTAGCGTTTCTAAGATCGTAGTTTCGGTGTATGGAAGGTTTGGCATATCTTCGATTGTTGGTAAACGTTCACGACCGACGACTGCATCGAGTTCTTCTTGAACTCGCCTTTTGGCGTCAGGGTTCCTCAGCATGAAAACAATCATCCATAAGAGGGAAGATTTTATGGTTTCCATACCAGCCGAAAATAGATCTCCAAGAATTTGTTTTAGTTGTAGTTCTGTGAAAAAAATATTCTTTGTTAGAAACCTTCAATTTATAAGAACCTAAACCAACTTTTTTTTTGATTTACCATAAAAACTGTCGATTGTTATATGAAACTTACCGTGATCTCTGCCCTCGAACAGTTCTCCGGCACGGCCCTCAGTCTTGGCCTTCTCGATCTCGATCAGATAGACATCGATAAGATCTCTCACGTTATCGACATCGAGAGTTTCACGATGCTCGTCGATGAGTGTTTGATAGAAAGCGAACATCTCTTCGCGATTCTTCGCTACTTTCTCCTGTGCTTGAGCTTTGCCGGGTAAATACTGCACAAAAATATGGATTTGTTAGGTTTACGACTTTTTATCAGACTCAAAATTATTTTAAGAAAGGTATTTTTTATTTAACAGTTGATAAATTAGTGCAAATACTTACGTTGTACAGTGGAATGTATTCGCCATAGTGTACTTCACCGAACAACCTCATGCCTTCTTCGATGAGATTGTTGAGCCTTTCGAAGCGAGCATCGCCGTTACTGAAGCGCACGGACATAGTAATGCCGCAAATAACGTTGGACACGCCCAAGGCGAGTAGGGGGTTAGCATCAATGGGCGCTCCCTCCGAACGGTGCAGGTTGGCGATTAGCTCGTAAACTTCGCTCTGATGAAAAAATTTGCCCGTTAATATTTTTATCAGCATTTTACATGAATATTCATTTAATTCACCACAAACAAAAGAAACTTATACATTTCGATAAGATTAACGATAACTAACCTTAATTCTCCCTTCCATGATTTTCTTGCCGTTTCCCATGTAAGTCATGCCGAATTCACGGAGTTTGTCGTGCAAGAATCGGCGTTGGCTTTTCCATAGGCGGCCTTCGCTGTTGATGATGCCTGCACAGAGGGAGGCGTTATAGTGAGGGTTCACGAGGTGGGCGGTGCACGCGCACTGCCGCCGGGAGGGACGGCTGCGTGACGCCCACATGCGCATTTGCACTATTTACTACTTTTCTCGCCGGTATATTTTCGGTTTTACTAATGTTAAATAAGTTCTACAGAATTTTATATTTTTTTTACAATATTTAAAGGGAGCAAACAGGAAAATAAAAATGCAAAAGAACACCGAAATAACAATGATAACCAAAAAAGTATGCGAAATTTTTTATGACATATAATTGTCTAATGTAGCGTACTTACCGAGACCATCCAAAGTATGCATTAATGGAGTGCTGGGGCGTCCGGTAAACTCTTCTCTTCGGAAAGCTTCTCTGATGAGTTTGTAGTCGCTAAGCACGATAGTCAATTGATTTCCGAGTCGCGCGGAGAACAGGGCACCATAGTTGCGAGCAAGCTCCAGGAAGGTCTTGTGACGAACCCCAAGGAAGGGCAGGTAGCCGACGACGGGAGGCCCCCACGGGCCCGGCGGCAGCTTGCGCATCTCGCGCAGCAGCGCCACCAGCCGCAGCACCAACAGCGCCGCGCCCGCCACCAGCAGCAGCGGCAGTGAAGTACGCGATGCACAGTAGTTCACCACTTGCCATAGTCCCCACAATAGCTTAGAATTTGTCAGCATTGTTATCATTTTTAATGTTTATTGTTCTTTAAAATAAATAAGAATAACTGTTGTTTTTTATTTAGTAAACGATACGTAGCATTGGTACGCGGACCGTAAATCGCGACAGTGCGATGCCGAGAACTCAGTGATTGTATATCGCGTGCGACCGACGTCTGCGCACTGGCGCGCCGCTGGCGTGGCCTTGCGAATAAATACTGCGCGGGGTGGCGCACATACAAGCTCGTCCCACCGGCGCGGGCGCTCCTCTCTCCGCCGCTTTTCCACCGGCCCGGTGTGCTACGAAACCCGTAGCACTACACTCGTAGACCACTTTTATTTTTCAAAAGATCGCATTTCATTGTGTTTTTTGTGTATATTTGGTACATATTTGGCAAACATTTGATGATATGGGGTAAGCTTTGCTTTTCTTACTATAAATGATAATTAAACCAATATCTACATAACTATTATCGTTTGTAAGCATGATTGCAAGCTTTGCAAGTTCTACGAAATGGAGTACATCACTTCACTGGACGCAATAAATAAATAAGTTTTGAATATTAAATCATGCTAGCGCAATGTCGTAGTCGTGAATGTACTTACCCATTTCGAATGTTAAATAAGAATTGACTTTGGGGATGACCTCACTTATTTTACCTATTGATGTTAATGTAGGCGTCGAAATTCGGCGAGGGGTGAGAGGGGAGATCGAGGTCGTGCGGGTGCGCATGCAGATGATAAGATTAACGAATTGCGTAAGTTGGCGCGAGGCAAGGTGACGGCGGGTCGACGACTCGCGATTGAGAGCCTTGGGCGAACTTCTACGCGACTCGACCTCTAAGCGACACTTAAATATCACTTTTAAAATTATACAACGAGATCGCATACCCCATTCATTAAAATGCGCTTTTAATAACAACCGTGTCTGCGTACTCTTTCTACACGTATGAATTAAACGTTTTAAGTATAGACATCCGAAACCTATGTAGCAATTATCATTTAGCGATTAAGATTTACCAATACAAAAAATATATTTTAAACTTCTTATACCACTGATTACATGGTTTGATAGTAAATTACTGCTTTTCAAAATAGGACATTTTATGTCTTAACAATAAATTGAGATTTCAACCTCGTAGTGAATCACCTATTTTAAATGTTTACGACGTGCATCACAATAGCTGGTAATAAAAGGCAATAACGCAATAAATAATAAATAATGTATACCCATTATTAGTTCTGTGTACATATATTTCTATTTTTAGCACTTACCTATGGATGATTAACAACTTATCGAGATGAAAACTGCATTTCTATGCAGTATAGTAACAGGAAAACAATAGATGTTAAATACATATAAAGTAAGCAAACCGATTATTATATGAAATAAAAATCCTAATACAAAAAAACAGCTGTCACAGAAAATACGTAGGTATATGTAAGTGTACGTTTCAGTCTCTTTCAGACCTTAACCTAGGTCTTGACAAAGTCCCAGGTATTGAAATGGAATTGGCAATTGATTAATTTTATACTAAATAGGAACATATCTTAACAGTTTTTTTATATTATTTGTTACATGAATGAGTTACCGTGCGGGTACAATTTACACCAATCTATTTAATATAAATAAAATAAAAATATTATGAGAAACAATTTGGGATGGTATCTTTGCAATAAAACATTATATAAAATGAAGACAAAATGATTTAAATATTCCAATTCATTCAGTCGCCGATCATGATAACAGTGTAATCGTTACTACAGCACAGCTGCAATCGCATTGTTTTAGTGACCTCATGAACTTCAATATAAAATATAAAACCATATTTTACTATTGTATCGCATTAAAATTACGAGAAATGCTCGTTGGTTAATTCTTACTTTACACGAAAAAAAAGTATGTTTTAAAAATTATTTATAAAATGTTAATTTTGTGGTTTTTCTAATTCAATATTCAAGATAGAATCGTCCCGCGGTTATAACTTTGTTAAACGCGACAGCTGACGGCGGAAATTTTCAGAAACATCAGGTTTTTTCCGATATTTTAATGTGTTACAATTTGCATAAATATGGCATCACTTTTAGTTGCAAATGCGCTTCGCTTATGTAGTAGGCGTATAGGTCCTTAATTTAGCTAGTCTACACGGAGTTTTTACAAATCCTAGGGCCAATATTACAATGGTGGCATAAATTTTATCACAAGAATTATTTGACTATTGAACAATCGGCCCACAGTTGCTACAGTTCTATTTATATAAAATATATAAATATTAACCATGTAAATAACAAGTAAAAGGAATGCCATCTTTAGCCGCTGAAAGAAAATATTAATTAAAAGAGATACAATAACCTATGAATGCTACAAATAATACGTAGCTTTAGATACGAATAGGGTTTTAGTTGTGTCTTAGCTGCGAGTATAGCAAACAATAGTCAGATTATTGCATGCCAAGGGTATCTTTGTAATGCACGCTTTCGTGCTTAACGTACAACTTTCTTTGTTTAAGAAATCCCCACTTTAAGCAAACTTAACTACTATTCTCGATCAAAGTCCAAATGAATATGTAAATAAAATTGTTCTTAGGTTACTTAAATTCAGTGCTAAAGATTTTTATCTTCATTAAATTGAAAAATAATGTTCTACAACAATGTAAACACAAATTTTGTTAGTTAATTTTATTATCGTAATACAGTGATTAAAAATATAACATTATCTAAGAATAAAAAATGTATACAAAGTATATATGTACCGATATATGAATAATCGGTTCAATGGATCGGCTGGGTAAGTTGCTAAAAAAAGCAAAATTATCGATAAGGTCACAAAGAGTCTCCTGGCTACGTACCCTGTCTCTGAAAATAATACTGAAGGAGATAAAGTTGGGTATTTGTTTTTCAACGTTGGGTGACTGTGGTACGAAATATAAGGTATATACTGAAATACCTAATCCAAACTATATATAAAACATGAATGCGTCTGTCTGTTTGTTGAGTTTTCACACCTAATATGCTGAACAAATTTTGTCGTGCATAAAAGCCACCGGGCATCAGCTAGTTACTTATATATGATAGCATGTTTCACTGAAGTATGCGTCATTGGTAATACCTTTCTGGTTTTTTTATCGCAATTTATCAATGAATTGATAGTTAAACAAAAGCCTTTGAAAACCTTCAAGTGATTACAGAGAACGGTAGGTAGTTACATTAATACCTATTTAATAAATAGCTACACTATTGTGTTTTCAGGGACGTATCATTGTACCAAAAACCATTGTGTTCAAGGTAACTGCTGCAGGAAATGCGACTTAAATGAGGGGCATGCCCTAAAAAGTAATTATAGCCTCGTGGAAATTTTACACAAAGAAGGGATTTTCGGAATATTCAAGCTATCTTGAGGCTTAGCGGCTTATAGATTAATCGATCGTGGTTTGGCTGTAGTTTCAGTGGTTGGTCTGTGAATGGGGGAACATAATTTCACATCCACTTTGTTAAGTTTTTCGTGGGTGGAAAATCCATCATGGTCGCTGTGCCGGACTCCTGCCGACTTAAAACCCACACTTATCCGCAAATCTTTACTAGGGTCCTGGGATTGCAGCTGCATTCATCGCAACCCCGACAGGTAATGGTTCGTCGAAGGTAACAACGGACCCCATCATTTGTACAGAACGACCACGGTTGGCTTGCACAGACTCTGTAGAGAGGCGCATCCGTCAAAGTGCGGAGCGCCGCCGCCGTCACGGGCCTGTTACAGGTCGGCCGACGAACTGCCCGAGCTTTTCGCCCGCAGACTACGGCTTACGGTGGATGGAGATTTCAGTACCTATATTGAGTACCTTCTGGCATATCTTTTACGGCAAGGGTAAAAAGCGTTAGTCTCTCTCTCTCCGTTTCTGTCGCCTCCTTCGCGAACATCACCTTTTCGCAAAAGGTGGCGACGGCTCCCGACGGCTCCCGACGGCTTCGCTTAGCAGGGCTCCTATTTTTGTGTCTGTAAGGATAGAAAAAACCTAAACACCGAAGAGGATGGCGGGGGTAGTTCGCTCGCTACGCTTGCTCACTGGCCTCCGTCATCCTCTTCGAACCTAACCTGTCATTGTCGGGATACACGACACTCCTGAGCCCGCTTTGCCCGCTCATGGATCAATTTCGTTTCTTTTCTTTCATAATCCCGATATATTGTCGACTATTATAGTGGTTTAGTATTTATGTCATTCAACATTTTCATTTTTTTGCTATTGACAAGTAAAATAAAGTTAGGTTATTATTGTTAAGACATACAGAGCCATATGCGACAAAATTTCGAACTAACATCAACAATCTGACAGTTAATTTCACACTGTTTTACTTAATCTCTGATCGTTGACAGTTGCAGCGGGCATTGATAAACGCTAAACGTTCATACAGTTCTGCGTGTTATAGTTCAGTAATTATGTAAAATCGATAAACGTCGTTCAGCTGTTTTTCATAACAGTACTGTTTTGTAAACCAGCTAGCAGTTTTGTAAAACAGCTGATTTTACAATCCATCTTCGACATGCACATTAGCATAAAAAATATATTTGTTAAGTTTATATTGGCCTTGATATGTCACCAGGAAATGCATCCAACTAACCTTCTCTTTGAATGATAGACAACTTAAGATAAAAATATCTTTATAAAAAATCTATAAGTAGTGATAAGCTACAAGACAAGACATTCGTTAATATGATTCTGTAAAATATTTTTATATTCTTTGCCAGTATAGCTTATTATAAAATTCACTTTTCTGTCGTACTATCTTAAAAAATCCTTCAAAATATTTTAGTAGTACACCTAATATCATAGCTAAGTAAATAACTGAATAAACCGTGTTAAAACTTTTTATGGACTATAGGTAAATAGGTCACCGATGTGTTTTTCCATAGTCAATCTGATGTTGACGATGGTACGCATTGGAAACAACAAGTTCATTATACTATCATTTCGATGCTCTATGTTCAGGGCTTATTAGAGCCTATACTCTAATAGTTTCGCTGACACTGTTCCGTTATGTTTTCAGGGCCATTAATTTTTCTATATGTTTTAGTTACCGCGGTGTCACATCCATAAATTTGTCAGTGAGTTTCTTTAAGCTGTTGAGCACCTTCTTTACGAACCGAATAAAAAACGGTGAAAAGATCATATCAGAGCGATATCAAAGCACTTTTACTATTTATATCTTGATAATAGCTAACCAATAAGTGGGCTTATCTATTGGGTGTGAGTTACTGACACATCGATATTATATATCTCGTGCTAAGCATTTGAAACCGCGACTGACATCGATTAAGTTTACTTACCACCGTACGATACAAACGTAACGATATCTATCGTTACAATATCAGTTTTCAGCTTCGTATAAATAAATTAACTAGTCACGTTTTGCTCCTAGGCCGAAAGATCAATGACCGTCCCTTTTATCGTTCCAGCAGCTACTTATCTGGACTGTTATCGTGTTTCATTATTTCCTATCACTCGACAATGTTAGATTAGACTTCTTCGCTCGTGCCAACCAATCGCTTGTTATATAATGTAGCACATAGTTAATGATTCTGATAAGTGTAGGCTAGTAGGAATTATTCAGATTGTATATAAATAGATTTAGTTGAATGTAGGTTATGAAAGCAAAATTAAATGTTCCTGCGACACAGTATGATGCATTTTCTAAGTTTGCAATTCTTAACCGAGATCAAAAGTCGATACATCCCAGGGTAACCCCGATTTCTGGGGACACCAGACATTTGGTATGATATATTACTGAGTTTCAAAGAGATATAACTTTTGAACACCCCTGGGGTTTGGAATTTTATTTTATACATCTATATTTCCTTTTAAATAGGTATTTGATGAGGCACAAAGTTTTAAAGGCTAAGCACAATCAAAACATACTGGCGAGATTTCCACGTTTAAGTATTATATCTAACTTCTAATAGTGCATCATATTAGCATCTAGCAATTTAACTTAAAAAAAAAATATACTGTTATTGTACTCATAACTTTCCCGAAGTCAATTAATACTAGAGCCGAAATTCTAGAAGGAATTGATTGGTGATTACATTGGTGTGCAATATGTAAGTGTACCAACTAACTACCTACTGAATCGCACTGTAGTAATAAATCTTTTTGATATTTAATGTCTACAAAGGCGTCAGACTCATTATGCTAATTAAGACTCGTGTCGTGTGTATTAATTTCATTTGCTAAATAAGGAAGCCTGGTAAACAAGCTTATATCAAAAACAAAATAAATCATTAGAATTGATATTTAATTTAAATAATAACGATCAAAGATGAGCATACAATATTTATAGGCGTACTGTAAACGCTTTTTCATTGACCCCAATTCTATAATGACATAAAACAAACATTATCTTACTTCCTATTACAATCGTAAGAGATATTAATAATGTGAAGGCTCTTTATTATCTTTTTAGAGGTTTTTATATACATTTAATATAAAAAATAATGTGTTGTGAATTAATATATTATTATGGTAAGTATTTTTCAAGATTTTCAGTATTCATTTGGACCCTTCGTTCGCCTATAGTTTACCTTCTTAGATTTTTTGGTATGGCGGTGAATTCTCCTGATTGCTACTTCCATTTATTGGCTTATTATTGCTACGATGACGAAATTATTAGATATTCTTTAATTAAATTAAGCAAATATATGGCCTACCTAAATATGTACTGAGCACTACTATGTCTAGGATCAAATATACATAAATTAATTTATCCGTTTAGCATCAGCCGTAAAGTAATCATTGTAACAGTAACTTATTGTTATCTGCTACAAAATTCAAATGAGTAGGAAGTACTTCATTCTGTTATATAAATGCAAGTAGTTTTATGTTTTATCGATAGGTTTTAAGAGACAGTTACTTGTGATTTATCCGTAAATTACAATCCAATATGAGACAATAATTGTAAGGATTGAGGCAATAAGATTGATCAGGTTGAGACTTTTCATTCCGGCTCTGAACTTGAAGGTATTATATGAAAACATATAATACCTTCAAGTTCTTCTTAATACAGACATATGTATATCAAATTTCGCCTGATTCCCATTGGTCTCTGACTATAGATTTTCACTTGCTACGATTCTGACACACCACTTTTTCTTCCTCTATATTTATTAACCTCTTCAAGCATGCTCATCGATTGAGGTTTCTTTTGACCTATCCTTTTTAAGAACGTCCGCAACATCAATGCAGTACGTTAATGGAGGTCTGTCCTTGATTTAGACGATTATCAAGGTTTTCCACTAATTCGGACTTATCGAAGCCTTTATAGGGTCCTTTTGACTGCATTCTCCGTATAATCATGTGCTTTAAGCATATCCCTACACTCTCTTGTTTTAACGGAAAAATAATATTTTTTGCTTACTTACCGAAATTAGCAAATTAGCTGACTGAAATGGGGTTCATCAATCAGTGTAGGAAATGTGATAAAGTTAGACGGATACACAAGAAGACGATGGTATAAAATGAATGGGTACGACTTACCTGTATTTTTTGTTTTAGGCAGGTCGTTATACATAAAAATGATTGCACAATTATTATGTACTCAGAAAAAAATATTTATCTTGGGAAGTATGAATAACCCAACATGATTAAAGATATCATTATAATTGGTCGGGTCTATAACACCAGCGAGACATAATAATGAGGTCTAGACACGCACATGCCAAATCGCTGTATGGGAGTGTCTGAATGACAATAACTTAATTTAATTATTTATATACATACAGCTGCCGCCTTGCTACGCTTGTCAATAACTTAAATTCGCCGGTTATATAAAACTTATACATTTTTGTGGATATAATGAATACGGTCTAAGTAGGATTTGAACCTGCGCCTCCCGATAAAACGTTCGATAAGCATGCGATAAAACGTTTTTATCTATAAATATATAAAACTTCTTAGGAGAATCCTATATTTTCGTGTTGTGGACTGCATTCATAATTATTATTTATTTCTAAGTAGCGAGGAGCATAGTACCTATTAGTAAGCCACACTTTAAGTCTTCAAACACCAGATATTTAAACTAATTTTTTTTTAATATACTAAGCGTCGGAAAGTAACTTGTTCAGAATCAGTAACAGGATCGATTGTAATAATTTGAACACCATGTTATATTTGGTCCAAATAATATTTAAACACAATTCGCGTTGGAAACCGTACGCGGCCCTCCAGTTGCAGATTGACATGCATGTAAATTTGTAAGATTACATTTTAAAATTTTAAATAATTTGAACACCATGTTATATTTGGTCCAAATAATATTTAAACACAATTCGCGTTGGAAACCGTACGCGGCCCTCCAGTTGCAGATTGACATGCATGTAAATTTGTAAGATTTCATTTTAAAATTTTAAATAATTTGAACACCATGTTATATTTGGTCCAAATAATATTTAAACACAATTCGCGTTGGAAACCGTACGCGGCCCTCCAGTTGCAGATTGACATGCATGTCAATTTGTAAGATTTCATTTTTTTTTTTTTATCCACCTTTAGATGAAAATATTTGTCGCGCTTAAAACGCTTGTCTTGACTTTCGTGTATACTAAAAGTGATGTTGTATATCTATCTAAATGTACATTGGCAACTGTGGGTAGTAAGCGAAGCAGTATCTTTTATTTATAAATATAAACGTAATTTACTTGTTATTTTCAAAGTAGGTACATGTAATCGTTAAATTCTCTCTTGTATTTCTTGGTAGAGTATCACTGTGTAAGAAAAGTTAGTTTGAAATGAATTAAATATGCAAAAAAAAAATTATCTCAGGTAGCTTATTATCGTTAGGTACTTAGATATGATATTAACTACCTAAATCCAGCCACTCTCCGCTGTAGCTCAGTCTGAACATCACAAAACGCTTGGAATTTCCCATTCCCGTGGGAAATGCGGAATAATAAGTATATGAAAATGTTATTCTATTAAAATGCAACTTTGTATAAAAATATCATGTCAAGGTAGTTTCCGAGTTTTGCGAACACAGACTAACGGAAGCTGAATTTTTATATATAAAAGTTTTTATATTAACAGGGTTACTCTGTAAAATAACTGTGCTAAGGATCTACTACATTCCTTTTAGGTTTTATGCACAGCATCACGCTTTCATTCATCGAAGGGGTAAGTAGATGAGTACTCAGTATAGAAACGTCAGTTAATATTAAGTCCCATCTAGGTGGTGAGCCCATTGCCAATAACCAGGCACAATTCCAAACTCCGGGCTAATACTGTACATTTTCATATAGTAAAACCCAATAACACTGACCGACCCAGTAATCAAACCCAGGCCCTCACGCTCAACAGCCACGCTTGCGATCACGAGTCCAACGAGCAAAGCAAGCTTCTTACTTTTTTAAACATAGTAACTACATTGAATTAGCTACATACAACTTAAGCCAATTTATACGATATATATACAATATATACTAATTAAGTACTTATGGACACGTAAAACCTGTTACAAAAGCTAGTGGGCGTTGGTATCTACTAACTAACTTCGTGACAAACGGATGACGTTCAATCCAGTTCAGGTAGGTACAGAAATCTTTTTATTCAACACGAACATTACTTATTTATTAGTCACCTTTACTAAGAATAAACTACTCAGAAAACTATACTCTGTCTCTGATTTCAAAATAAATGCCAAAATGTTAGTGAAAACGATGCCATGATAAATGACAGTTTTTTTTGTCTATCTATCTGTTTTTCTCGAATAGGCTCCGAAATTGTTCAACGGATTTATGTGAAAATTTAGGGGATTATAATAGGATCTCAATCTTAAATTTTCGTTCAGAAGGTCGCAGGGATCAGAGGATATGAATATAAAGTTCCTAAAACATACTATAAAAAAAAACATAATTGTCCCTCTGCAGGTCAAGGGCCTCTTCTCATACAGGGAAGGGACGAGCTTAATCACCACGCTAGCTCACTGCGGGTTGGCGATTTCAGACTACCAAGTCCAGGTTTCCTCACGATGTTTTCCTTCACCGTATGTCCGTGATATCTTAGATGAACTAAGAAAGTACATGACATTGAAAAAGTCACAATATGTACCATTGCCAGGTAACCTAAATGGTATAACCCACAACCTGTGGCTCAGGAGGCGGGCTCGTAACCACTCGGCCACCACGACAGTTTAAACTTACTGAAGGATTATTTTTTTACATGTTCCACTGCAGGGCAAACGCCTCCGTATCCAATTTCCACATACTTCTGTTCTTTGCAACTGAGGGCCAGCCTTTTCGGAAGGAGTTAGTTTTCCCTCCGTCTCCTCCTTAGTCTGCCGTGGTGTCCACTCGGTGGTTGTTTAAGTTCATATCTCATCTAACACGTGGTAGATAATTATGTCGGGCCTAATTCTATATAAGTTTTTTTTATTAATTAATATTTTATGAGAATGACCATGTTTCTTTTTGTCATATTTTTATAATATATTGTTTGTTTCGTGGACGTATTAAATAGATTATACATATAAGGGTAAACTCATGCTTTGTTCATTAAATAATTTAATTAGGCCGTTGCTCTCGGCGCTATAGAATTCTTACGTATGTATGTAGGTACTCACAATAGGTTTCGACGTCAGTGAACACATGCGCACGCGCACTGTTTGTTTATCCTCGATTATTTACTCCTTGACATAAATGTAAGTACGGATTTTTAAATTCAAAACCATTTCGCGAGCATTTTAAAATTTTCCGAACCTTGTCTGTTTTTAAGTACAATTGTAGCAGACTGAACCTTGCTCTACATGAAAAAAATACATAATACCTACAAAATTATCGGCTTCATATGACGTCGAACATTTCATGTATCCCAACGTAACATTTACAAAATATTCTCTAAAGATAAAGCAAGTGTAATTTTTTAAGACAAACGGATTTAATTGTCTTACTACTTAATTAGTCACCGATATATTATTATGCAATATTAACAATAAAAAAGTGAAATTAGGCAAAACGCGTGAGTGTTCCACTTACTGTGAATATCTATTCGATCTTGATTGCGAAAAGTGATTCATCATCATTTCCTTGTAGGCGCCGCTGCGACGTGCTCGAGAAGTCAAAACAAACTTACTATAGGGGAGGAAGGGCATACATTTCAGAATAAATAATAATTATATTGCCATAAAAATAGACAGGTAAGATATCAAGTAAACTAGCTCCCGTCGAACTAATGTAATAAATGTGTGAAAAACATTCGTGATGTGTTTACGTAAAAGGCTTTTCCATAATGTTCAGCACACATTGAACTTATTTCTAAGTAAATCTGCAAGATTTTACTTTTTATATTGCCTGCACTTCTTGTCACATGGAAGAAAATCTTGAGCTATAATATATCTAACAAAAATCCAAAATGTATCGACAACTTATGACACTGGCTATATCAATGCACTGGCTGAATAAATTTGGGACGTACACGATTTCTGGTCATGACCCTAACACCAGAAAAAAATAAAATTCTCATACCAAAAGGGACGCATTTCTGTGCGTTATTTCTTATATAGTGTATCGTATTTCTGTAATATGGTAATGTTATGGAGGGTTAACTTGTAAAAATGCCGAACATGAAGTCCGAGTTCCTTACTTAGATCTGTGTGCTCCCTCTGGATATTTTTGACGTATAATATTACATCTGGCTGAAATATGTGGTTTTATATGTACATAGGTACCTATTTCTTAATAAAGAGTCTTATCATAAAAAATCTTATTTCGTTACAGACGACAAAATGTGTACCTAATAAGAATTGAAGCTACCAACTGAAATTTAATATTTATAACATATTCAAAACTGAAATTTCTTATGTAATTAAATAAAAATTATATCCTAGTTATATTTGTGTTGTTCCGTTTTTCCCCGCTTACTCAAAGTTGTCTAAATATTCCGACGTTGCATAATAACCGCTTTGAACTATGTTGCCAATTAATCAATTTTAATTTTGAGCAAGTACATGCACTTGTCGTTAGGCCTATATTGTAATTATTTAATTTTATTAGGAACATTAACAATATCATGTACAAATAAAAACCTATTTAAATTAATATTTTTTATGACGGGATGTAATGTGTACCTAAACCTAAACCTATATACTAATATATTAAATAAAAATATGAGAATATAATAGAATTCGATATAGATACATAATAATAAAGTATTAAAAATAGAGAGCTGAAATTCAGGTTTTCAAAACAATATTAAGTGTTATTTTATGGGTCATTTTTGTGTTAATACCAACGCGTTTGTCGTGGTAATTATTTAAAGAATAATTAATAAGAAATTGCTATACTTATATTATTATCAAAGCAATTTTTAATCTCTTTCCGAATTGTGTCACAAGGCCCGAGTAATCATAACAGTAGGTATTTTACAGAGCCTTAGAGTAACCTCGTTATTTGCTTAGAAGATAAACTTATCAGATGCTCTCTTCTTATTACTTTTTGATCAATCAGGTCAAACATTTTATTTTAAATTAAAATGAATTTGATTTTAGTCGGTATGTGAATGGCCGTGACACGAAGATTGAAAGATTTGATAATTACTCGATTTTTATTATAAAAATGTATTATCAGCGACCTTCAATATGCAAAAAGTAGGTGACACCATTTTTTGCACTACCTATACATCAGGGTGATAACACGGGTGATAACCGGGAGCCCTATAGGCTACGACACAACACGTGACCCACGCTGGCGCCACCACTTTTTATTGTAATAAGCGAAACTTTATCACTCAAAAAGTTCATTTCTTTTGATTACGTAACAGTAGTAGTTAGTACCATAACTGTTTTGCAGATACGTAATGGAAAACATAATTATTTTGTTTTGATAGCGGCGCGCTGTGTTGTTTCGAAACAGATTAAATTAATATGACCACCCACACCAGCACAGCGATATAATATTCCATTTGTTGTGTCAAGCTTATCGAAACATAGTGATAAATTTTCCGTAAAATCCAAACAATTGTAAGACTTGACATTTGTTCAGAGATTTTTTAATTTTATTTGTATTTTCGATTGATAATTGAAACATAAAACAATAACTACTTTAGAGGACTATCAAAGGGGAAGAAAAGAACAAAGTCTACACTCACCCTATTTAGTCAGTTAAGAACAACAATATCGATATCATGTAAAACTAAACTTTTTTTTCTAACGACGTCCATATAAGCGCATTTTCTACAAATACAAAAAGGGCTCGGCAGACGAGGTCTTAAATTGTTGTATCCTTTAAAAGAGGGATGCTGCTACGTATAGGTATTGATCATGGATCGATTATATTCGAGGATATTCTTTGATTATTATGCTCTCCTTATACCTAATCCACTCGCAGGCTAAATATTTTTTTTCTTATAAAACATCGGCGATCGCACCATTGCTAACTAAAAGGTAAATTAATCGTCCAACGAAAGCCTCTTTACTACATGAACAAAAATCAATTGCTGCATGTATGAAATAACATGAATTGAAAATGGCTCGACCGATTTGGCTGTTTTTTTTGTTTTCGTAATTGTCAGGGCAAGGTTTGTATGAAAACGAAATTTTAAGCGTTCGGCGGGGTTTGGATGGAAATAAAACTCATCCACAGCGAAGCGTGGCCGGGTTTATCTAGTTGTGAGTAAAACATATGAATTAGGGTAATGATGATTTTACAAATAAATAATTTACTAACTAGGTTTTTTATGATGTAGTCGTTGATTTTATCAAAACTCATCTCAAATGTGTAAAAACCTTAATTACCGATAATTAATTAAACTGTTTCGGAGATACAATACCTAAATGACACAAAGAACATTATATACCTAGGCATCGTGAATGATGCAAAGCCGATATATTTATAAAGATTGGTGAGGATCGCTAAACCGTATCGATCGATGCACATTTGGCGCAATGGAAGACATATTCAATTAACACCTTGTTGATAATATAATCGTATGATCGTATCCTGTTCAGCGAATACGCAACGATATATTGTATCGATGTTTCGTATTTCGGACATAAAGCTGTCGGTAGCCCGCACCTGTTGAAACGCTTAAGTTTTATATCCATATGAGAAAGAAACAGCTGCGTTTTTTATATTGATAATGTGTAGTTAGCTCTCTGACATTTCGTTACTGTTCTCCTTTTTAATATTTGTTAATAGCACATACGGATAAATGATGTTCGTGTTATTGCAAAGTTATAATAAGTGAATGTAATGTTAAGTCAAATAATACCCAAGTATTTCAGTTTCAGTATACTTGGGCTTGTTGATTACATATCGTTTTATGAATGAGTGAGTAATCATCACGTGCCTTGAAAGTGATTCTACTCAGGTGGTGGGCAGAATTTCAAGCAATGTCACCTTTACGCGCTGAGTAATAAGTTGTATACAATTATACCGGATACAATAACAGATGTTTGAACGACCAGTCACCACGTATTGAAAGTAGCGTACAATGAAGTTGTTATTATTTATGTTTACATGAAACACAGTTCAGGTACCTACATTAGTTTAAGTGCAGACTGGGCGTTTGTTCCGCGACGTTTCTAAGTCTGGTGGATAGACAGTCTCACGGGGTTCGCATATCTTTACGTGGAAGTGTCGCGAACTGACCAGTTCAGAGCGTGTCGAAACCGTAATGTCTTCCCGGGATTGCAACGCGACGTAACCCGAAACGCTCCTCACGTTACGTGTTAAGCGTAATTCGCTCAACTTGTTGTGTGTATTATGTAAGTAAAAGTAGTAAACAGAATGTGTTGTGATGACATGCCATTTTATTTTTGTCACATAAAAGCAGTGATAGCCTAATGGTATGACCGTTGGACTGACAAGTCAAAGGTTGCAAGTTCGAATCCAAGGCACGCACCACTGTCTTTTCGAAGCCATGTGCGTAAATTAATTATCACCTGCTTAAAACGGTGAAGGAAAAACATTGTGAGAAAACCATCACATCTGAGAGATTTTCTCGATGGTGTGTAAAGCCATTTTAGAGACCTACGGGTGGTTTAAACTCTGATACTAGATTGTTCATCAACCACACGATAAGAAGATAGCATAAAAGCAAAGGAAAATAAGGACTTTTTATTCAGAGTCTTTGAACATGGTTGCCAGAAATAGATATCTTACTTACCACGTGCAGGTATTTCCGGAGTAGAAAAAAATACATACAGAAAGACTAAAATTAATTGATTGATACCTACACGCTTTCAGCTAATTTGTGTAACTCAAAATTTTCATATTTCAATTGATACAGAAGGAGTTGGAGCTATTTTTTTTAAAACTAATACTAATAATACTACATAGGGCAAACAAAGCCTAGCATTGGCACCAGGTTGAAAGAACACATAGCTGACATCAAGAATAGACGCTCAACAAAATCTGCAGTCTGTGAACATACAACAGACAAACCCAACCATTTTCTACGGTTCGATAAACCCCAAATCCTCGCGAAAGAAAACCGATATATACCGAGAATGCTCCGCGAGGCTATTGAAATTAAAAAACACCCAAATTTCAATAGAGAAGATGGTTGGCAATGACCACCTGTTTGGAACCCTGTACTGAAAATAATCAAGTCCCAAACAAAGTCAAGTCACAAGAAAAATCAAGATACTGTGAGCGATTACTGCGTGCATCGGAACACCTTTTAGTTTATAATTCGATAAAATTGTAAAATTGTATCTCTAAATTTAAAACGACTGTGACCCCTGAATCTGTTTCGGTATTTCTTCTCAGGGATAGTCTTAGGAAATACCGTCGCGATTTAGTAATAAATATGTATCAGAGACAAAAATAATTTTATGAATTTATCAATTATATGTACGGTAGACTGAAATAATTTTAAATAAACTGTTGAGACACCTGACACCTTAGTCCTCCTGCGACCACGAACGCTGCAAGTGTTCGAAACGTCAGGAAAAACAAAAAACCAATAATACACGCGATTAATCCGATTCAAAGTTGTTTTATTATAATGTGTAGTGATCGCGCAAACCTAAGATATTACTAAAATAATACTACTTATAACTAACGGTCAACTCTCATGGTAACGATTTCCATTGAAATAATTACTATTATAACGCTAAAATTAAGACCAACTGAACGGCGATTAAATACGTACGTAGTTATGTAGTGTAGATTGTGATCACTTGTGTTTATTTATCGATGTCTTCGGCCACGGAGTTCAATTGATGGAAGTAACTAGTGATCCATTTTATTTTATGCCTCATTGGCCGATCTTTCATGATTAGTGCCTGAAAAAAAAGCTGTATTTACAAACTAGGCATGAATATCAGTATTATAAGTGAAAAAATATTTTTAGACTGCATATTGCGATAAAAAATTAGTAGGAAACTAGGATGAAAGTGCAACAGCTCAGCTGGCCCATAAGGTTTCCAAATCTACGTATTGGCGTGAATGGCCGGGGTGAACGACCTGTTTAGAACGGAGTGAGCGCAACGCAAGCGCGACCAATCGATAAAGACTTGCGTAAGCGCCTCGCACGCCCTCCTAAGGGATTTACTTTATGGAGCAATTGCCAAAAGGTGTTTACGCCGTTCTTGATTCAAAACAGCTCGTTAATGTTATGAGTAAATCTTGATTGTCTAACTTCCCTGAAGGGTCGGTTACGCCAGCCCTTATCACAGCACGGAATAAACGGACTGGTTACTACTGGTCAGTACTCTAGGAACTACACAGTATTGCATTAGAGACTTTAATTACTTTCTAAGATATCCGGCATTGAGTATTATTGTATTTTGATTAAGTATTGAGGGAATTGAGTTAGGTTAGGTTTTTATAAATACGCGTTTTTTTTTTTCAGTAAATCTTGGATTTTTACTTTACGTAGTCTTAGGTCACTGTTATTTTTTTCCAAACATTCTGAAGTTTTCTTATAGATGCAGGATCAATTCATCTTTGTGAAGAAGCCCTATTAGTAGTACATGCGATCTGTGACGTCATTTGCCAAAACTATCAACGACGCACTTCTCAGGTCAACTGATAACCTACTTAATGCTTACTGGACAGTTACTGCGTTGCAAAAACTAACTATATATTATTAAATCTTGCAATTATTGTAACTAGATGTATCTGTTAGATGCTTTGTTAGAAATAGCGTTTCTTTTTTCTCATGTGTTCGCTGCCACTTTGCAATCTTAAAATAATATAACATAGCGTCACGCCTGTATTACCCGAAGGGGTAGGCAGTAGTGTGCACAATTGTACACCCACTATTCACCACTGCTGTTATTAAGTCCCATGTAATAGATGGTGAGCCTATTGCCATCTACCGGGCACAAATCCAAACATAGGGCTGCTATTGAGAATTTCCTTACAGAAAAAAAAACTTTGCCCGACCCGGGAATCGAACCCGAAACCTCATGCTTAGCAGTTGCGCTTGGGGCCGCTAGACCAACGAGGTAGGTAGTGAAAGTCGAAATCTTAAACATTAAATTAACATAAAATACGATTTATGTAATAGCTATCATCATGTGTGTATTGTATCCTCTTAGGAATCAAAACATAAAGAGGACAAATGCGAAATGGAAATGGACAGTTTATTTTTAATTGACAATGTTTTTGGAGTAAAGCACGAAGTGACGCACAGATAAGAATTATGAAGTGCTATAATCATTACCGATACAACTTCAACTTATAAATACTTTAGCTAAAACATTTTGGTAATTATACCCAGTAGTACCTATCTATGGTACTTTTCTATAACTTCGTAAAGTATCTATGGATGTAGAAATAAAAATTGTGCAGGTTGTATAGAGAGATCTAATTATAACAACATCAAATTCTTTTGGTAAATATTAATGTTTTAATAATTTAATTCTCGTGGCTAAGTAACTGCCGTACAAATGGATAGATTGAGGTTAAGTTGCATTTGCCGCGATAGGTCTGTGGATGGGTGACCATCATTTCATACCAAGACTCCTCCGTGCCTCGGAGAGCACGTTAAACCGTCGGTCCCGATTGTTAAATTAAGATCTAGGACAGTTGTTACGGGTAGTCAGACCCCTGAAAGTCTGACAACCAGTCATACAACCAGATATCGTGTTACCCAGTAACTGGGTTGTGGAGGTCAGATAGGCAGTCGCTCCATGTAAAATACTGGTATTAAGCTGCATCCGGTTTGACTGGAAGCCAACCACAATGTAATTGGGAAAAAACTAGGTAGATATAATGTTTTTCTGATTTCATTTTAGATTTTTGCAATAGGTACCTCAAACTCAAACTTTTATTCGCTTTCCATAATATTGTTTAAAGATGGTACGTAAAATAATATAGTACATCGTGGACCCTGTTGGCCACGCAAAAATTAAGAGAGAGGAAGAACATTGGTAAGAAGGTACTTATAGCATTAGTACATATATACCTACTGGTAGGTACCTATATAAAAGTAGTGTATTATCTTTTATTTATTATGTGTGTATTTATTTGTACCTATGTACCTATTGAAGATTCTTTCGTAAATATATTTGAGCGGTACCTAGGCAACTCTTTTGAATTTTCCATCGAACGTCTATAGAGTTTTGTCTATAAAGAGAATTTACTGCTATTGTGCAAATTATTAATTTAATTTATGATGGAAATAACCTTATTTGTGGTAGTTTCTATCGTTGATTTAAATAAATGTTATGTTACCAATCAATTGTTCACTTACAATTTTAAACGGACGCTTTTCACAGAAAAAAAATAATGACGCCATTTTCTTCTTCTTTTTTATTTATATCTCTTTTTAGTGTGCAAATATTATTTAATTATATCGGTCAATACTTTTCTTTTTCTTTACTTAAAGTAGGTAACCCTTTTTTAGAGAACATAATTAATAAAAAAAGTATATCCCTTATCTATACCTTTAATCTGCTGGCTCTTAGATTATATAATATCCTTCATCCATGGCTGTCGCTCATTTAGGGTAGGTATGTTTCTTTTCAGGAAACTAATATATCAGGCTACTCTTGCGGTCATGGCCTCATATTAGTATTAATTACATGATAAGGATGGATAAGGTTTCTTTTAAACTATAATTTCCGAATGTAGAGAATTTAATTATTTTCTAAATGTTTGCCGTTAGCGGAGCAGTTTTTATCTTGCTGGTACTATAGTAATCACAAATAGTTTGTAATTTCCTTTTAATTATTGACTCAAGTGAATTATTTATTTGACTTATTGTATATAAGCCCCTTCAAACAAAGTTACCTATTAAATTACGACCTTATATAATACGAAAATATAAAAATGTTCCTGCTCTCTTCTGCCTTGTACCGTGTCCGACAGCGTGTTACGACTATAAGTAATATTTCTGGACTGCAATAAATGTATTTAGTATTGAAACGGGTTTCAGTTTGGATTGGACAAATAACATAGGTACTCACTGGGACTTACTTTTGAATCCTATTTTTATTTTATAATAATTTAACAGGTTTGTACCTTATGGTTATTCAACTACTTAACTAAATTATAATATATCTATTCCGGAAAGTTTCAGTAAATTTGTGGAAAATCTTCGCTTATTGCGGGTTATCGCCCCCTAAGTGCACAGTAAATGATAACGCTAATGCATTCTACATTGCGTTAAGAGCGTGAATCACGTTTTGCAAATAATTACTTAATTACTCAATAATAGAGGCCACTTAAAGATAATTTGGGTGTTACTTCAGGTCACCTGGATACAGATAAATCAATTGAAACTACCCACGTTTGTATAAGTGGTAGTAATTAGTGGAAAATTGTAGGCCAATAGCACAATCCCATACAGGCAGTTCAATTCTCGTATGACCACGTTACAAGTTTCAGCTCTGATTAAAATATATATATACCTACTACAAGATTACGCTACTTAGGATGCACGGTTCCATTATATTTGTATTATGGAGAACTTATGGAAACTCAGAACCTCAGCCTTTATAACAAGTGACGGCCAAAAAGTCACACTGCGTGACACATAAAACAAGGTTCTAGATTATAATATTTGAATACCTATAGAAAAATATTGTTTAGCACAAATTAGATTATTTGGAATAAGTAATTTTTTTTTCTCCCCAAAATCCCCAAAATAGTCTTCACCCTTTCACCGCTTTCTTGTGATTTGCTGGAGAAAAGGAACTGCGTACAAACTCTCCAGCTTAATAAAATTTGCGTTTCAGAGCTTCTCCGGGCTTCGGAGGGCACGATTAGCCTTCGAGTCGGGCCCGGCATTTATTAATTTAATTAAGTTAAGGCCTGCGGTTGGTTAGACCGTCCGTTAAACACTCCAGTCACATGACCTTTCGGCTCAGTAACGTACAGATCTGTACGTTGTAACAATAAAAATCTATTGTGTCTGCTAATGACTGACGCAACAGCTTTTCCTATATATTGCGTTAGAAATAAAATTAATTACCTATTCATTACTATTGTCCAATAAGTAGTTAATCGAAGCGGAATGTTGAATTAGGTAAGGTAATGTAAATGTCAATTCATACTATTGTAAATATGTCCCTAGTGTTAGTGTAGGTAAAAATGCAAGAGTTCTTTAACATTTGACATATCTATAAACAGGTATTCTAAGGTTGGAGAAGACATATGTGTTACGTAACGAATTCGCGCTGAGAAAAACGTGAGAGCTTTTTACTTACGTATTTTTTATGCAAAGCCATATTTAAATTCTGGTCTTTGACAAAATCAAAGAAGATGCGAAATCCTTTTCCCAATAAGAGACTGTTTTATTATTCTTTATAGCGTCATTTTTTTTTTCGAACAAGACGTGATGCCCCAGTATAACGATTTTTTTAAGTGGAGAGATAGTGTACGTGTTGCTCTGCCTAAATGAGATATTGATGAACACCGCATGTATTCATTTATAATATATTAGAGATAACAGATACTAAAATTATGATATGTAGCTAATAATACCTGGTTCATAATCGGTTATCATAACAAATTATGATAACCTGAAATTCCTGAAAACAATCAATAGGAATAATTGCAAAATATTGAAAAGTATATTAGTTAGGTAGGTATTCATATCACGATAATTTTAATTCACAATATTTTTATTTTTTTCTTACTGTTAACAATTATAAAATAATTGCTGTTGACAAAATGTAAATGACTCAAAATACTTGTATCCATGACGATATTTCATCTGTACAACGAAAAAAAGGGGGTAGCTGTCATTGACTCTGGGAATTTTAGCCTATAGAAATGGTGTGGTAGTTAAAATTAACTGGTTCTGAGAAATTGGGATACTGGCTAAGTATTATGTATTCGCATTATAAGGAAAATAAAATGGAATATACATTTCATGTTGTTTATCTTCTGGATAAGCCAACATATCAGAAGACGGGACTTTGTGAACCCATTAGCATTTTCAGCGGGAAGGTAGTATTGGCTAATGTGTATTTCGGTAAGTTGCACAATTCTATAACATTCGACTGGCCAAATACAAAAAAATATATAATTGAGGTACATCGTTATATTAACTACTAATAGTTGATTTTTATAAGATTTATGGAACAAGGTAAAACGTACGACATTATAAAAAAAAGGTACGGTTTTTCTTGATCTCATCATGGATAAAATGTAATGTTTGATAAGACATATTAAAATTATGAAGAAATGGCATATGAGGTATAACTATGCTAACCTTCAATCAGTAAAAACAATTTCCATAATTGAAGTAAAATTATAAATGCTGTAGCATCGGTGTTTTGGCATACGTACATACAAGGAATAAGGTTATATTATTATTTTTAAATAAAACATCTTTTTGTCATAATTTTAGTACACATAAGTTCATGTGTTTAATTAAATGTTGATACTAAAATCCTTTTGGTATGGGTATTTATTACTATTATCACTATGACAATTGGTACTATCACAGTTGTAATATAGATTATAATGATGTCCCAATGTACCTACAGTTTGAAAAGAACTGTCAACTAAAAGTAAAGAATGGTCAGTAAAGTTAATTACCTACTTTATATGGTAATATTTAATAAAATATTTTTTAATCTCATGCTATACCCATACAAGATGTTACATATACCTACTCATATTTCATAAATAAACCCTGGAAAGCCTACAACATTAAACAGAGAATACAGATTTGATGAACTGTATTACTTTGTCATTATAATTGAATACTCAATAAGTTGAATATTTAATTCTATTAATTGTATAATTTTAGAAATATATAATTACTTTATCAATTTATTAATTTTAATAAAAAAGGATTTTGTGATGACATTTCACTCACTTTAAAATTTGTATATAAAACACAAAAATAGAAATGGTTCAAGAGTTCACTCTGCTTGGATTAAATATCCATGTCAACTGTAAATCTCATATACAGAAAATTAAAACTAAAATATCGAAATTCTCATATGCTATCCGAGAAATAATAATAAAGACCACTAATTTACAAACCGCGCTTATAATCGATTACGCCTATGCCTCCACATGGCTAAATTATGGTGTCACCCTATGGGGAAACAGCATAGCTGCCACTATACTACCCAATCTGTTTATTCTGCAAAAGAAATATCAACTCACTACACTCTAAGATATAAAAACAGATTAAATTAGGTTTAATCTGTTTAGCTAGCTCAAAAATGAAAATGAATTCATCTAGTTCATACATTATGTCCATAAAATTATTTATTCAGCTACCTGAAGATATTAAAAGGGAAGATAATACTTTCATAGTCAAATTAAATAAATTATTACTACAAAAAAGCTATTATCACATAAATGAATATTTAAATGGTAAATTTTAATAATCCTAACATAAAGTAATAATAATTAAAGATCCTTGATAAGTATTATAAATTAAATGCCTACTTAACTACAATAATAAACCCTACAAATATCACTATGTTATATCTATGTTACAAATACTATATCTATAATAATGAATACTTAAACTATAAATAAATATTTGTATAATAACTTTTGTGCGGCATATTCATATTAATTATTGTTATAAGTAGTAACCGGTGAACAATAATTAATATAAAAAAAGTAAGTACATAATTATAATTAAAACAAATAAATATAAATATTAAAAACTATTGTTACAATAAATATTAAATTAAGAATACCAATTAGGTGTTCTACTACAATATATAATATATCATTTATTAAGTAGATATTTTAATAAATATAAAATAAAATAAAAATATTATTAATGCTATGAGTACCCTCTTACCAATGTTCTTCCTCTCTTAATTTTTGCGTGCCCAACAGAGTCCACAATGTACTATATTATTTTCCTTACCATATAAATACCATTGTGGATAACAAATAAAAGTTTGAGTTTGAGGATTCTTGTAGCTTCTTTTTTGTTTGATAGTATTCATGAACTGAGTAATTTTAAATGTTTTTTAAATAATATTGTTATTTCATATTTTTCTCATCTGTCTTTATTTCATTATTATTTATTGATATCCTTTAGGATATTGAGCTATTTACTATTAAACACAACATTATAGACAACAATAATATTTTTATTGTGTCTGGAATGTGCAAGTAAAAAGTTTAAGCCACTAACATTATGTCAATATACTGAATTTAACATATTCCAGTATAGTGATTTTTAAAAGATCAATAATTGTACCATCTTCCTCTAAAAACTAACATCATATGCTATTTAAATGTTCAAGTGACTCCTTATACAATTGGAAACAAAAATGTTTGTATTGTATTATTTATTTATATGGTGTGTATGTTTCAGAAAATATTTGATTCCTTTTCATACCATTGTGTCAAAACATAACCCTTAATGTACCAGAATCAATGAACATAGTGTGCCTGAATGCACTTCACCATATCAACCATCACATTCTCACAGTTAACATAGGAGTCATGTAAACCAATATAAAGAACTTGAGTGAGATCTTGCCATAACATTAGGCGTCACGATGGAAACCAGTTTCGTCATCAATCATCGTATACTTTTAGAAAAACTGGTCAATGTTCGAGTGATCGAAATTCAGGGTAGTAATAGTAGACTCAGCAATGTATGGTGTTCAGAATGTTATTACTGATCTCTATCCTCGGGTCAGATAAGTTTTAAGACGATGATGTATTGGCTATCCAAAATTAATGAGTTGGTATAATAATATGTACTATTATGTTTATATTAATTAGTGTTAAGTATTCGTGGGCGAATTAGTAAATAAAACTCACAGCAGCTGTTCCATGTGAGCTCCTCTCTGATATGCCAGATCGGAAAACTTGACTTGATGAGGCATTAGAAGAATACTATTATGACAAAATCATGCATGTTAGGTGCAAAGTTAAAGGCAAACAATGACGTTTTAGATATACATATATAGGCGCGTCATACCAGAACATTAGTGCATTAAAATCAAAACAGCGGCAACTTGAATATAGCTTGCTATATACTAATACATACAATAATACAGTCTGTGGGGAAAAGAAAATAATGAAACCGTACATCATAGCAGTTGTTAGAAAGAGATTAACAGACATCGCTTAGTTTCGGCACATACTTGCGATAAGCTGCTGCAGGCTCATAGGCGCGTGCGCGGGTGACGTAGCTATCTGAGTAGTGTCAAGAATAAAGTAAACATTATGAAGTTTTAATTTATAATCATTATAATATTTCGGTTAAATCGTATTTTATAATATAGTGACTGTACTAATAATAAAGAAAAATTTGGACACTCTATTAACGCAGCGAGGCGATTTATCCTGCTATAATTTCCTATCGCCATTTTTGAGCGCGGATAATGCATCTATAGCTTATAATATCATTGGCAAACAAGCTGTAGAAAGTCTCGCACCGTAGCTATGATCAAAACATAATAAAAAAATTAAATATAAAAGATATCGGCGTTTTAGTCACTATGATAACACATACTGATGGGCGTGATGCGACTGCAACGACATCACAAAACGGGAACAAAACTAAACCTTTAAACTGAATATGACTAGTAGTGATCATGGTTACTAGTAGCTAAGCAGATAATCGTAAACGTTTAACCTATGTCGCGTTGTACTGACTTCGGAAGTCAGTTTATGTTGCCACTAAGAAGATAACGTACCTAAGTTTAAACACTCGCAACTAAGTAACAGCCGCATAAATTGATCGATCTGGGTTAAGCTGCGCTTGCCGCGGTCGGTCTGTGGATGGGTTGCCATCATTTCACCCTAAGAACCCCCAGTGCCTCGAAGAGCACGTTGAGCCGTCGCTCCCGGGTGTCAAATTGAATCTACTACCTCCGTTACGGATAGTCAGGGGTCTGAAAGTCTGACAATCAGTCATATCAAGAGATATCGTGTTAACCAATAACTGGGCTATGGAGGTCGGATAGGCAATCGCTCGTTTGACTGGGAGCCGACCCCAATGGGATTAGAAAAAGGCTAGGCAGATTTGATTTGAAAGGTTTTACATTTAAAGACTGCCTCGTTGGTCTAGTGGTCCCAAGCGCGACTGCTGAGCATGGGGTTTCGAGTTCGATTCCCAGGCTGGGCAGTGTTGAGTTTTTCTGTCAAAAAAAAGAGTCAATAGAATCACGGCAGCCCGGAGTTTTGAGTTGCGCCCGATAGATGGCAATAGACTCACTATCTATTAAATAAGACTTAATGACAGCATCGGTAAATCCGAGTGTACAACTGTGTACGCCTTTACCTATTCCTTCAAGAAATACAGCCGTGATGCCCTTATTGCGTGTTGGCTGTATATAATCCGGTGTAGGAATCATAATTACGAAAGGACGCAAGCTTAATGGAACTGAGGGAATCGTTACTTCAGAGATCAAATCCAGGTACAGCTTTCCACCTTGTTACTCACCTTGGCTAGAAAATGTCGGCTAAAAGACAGCATTTCCATTCATGTGAACTTGAAACGTTAGCAATTTACGCGGCTCTAATACGTTTTAATATTTACATTTTTGGAATGGATTTTGAAATCGATACAGCTTCTAACGGTTTACGTTCTAACCTAACTGAGATGATACCAAGACTAACTCGTGGGTGGCTTTTGGTTTAAGAATTTACATTCTCAATTGAATATCGCCCTAAGGCCAAGTTGTCCCATGCGGATGCATTAAGCCGGGACACTATTCCAGCCACCAATCCAAACCACAGTTCCGTAGTCGAGTTAACTGTTTTGCAGTTTAAATTAGAGATCCAAGGCTAAGTCTCGATATATCTGATGGTTTTACTTACTAAATAAATCATTTTATACACAGTTATTCACAGACGATAACATAAATCTTGGGTGAAATTTGTTGAGTCCGAATCTAAAAGCGATTCGATCAAAGAGGATAGTGATGATTGTTGAATTCCAACAAAACATTGTTTTCTGTTTTATTTTATGGTTCACCATCAAAGTTAATGTGATCTTAATTAGTGCTGACAATTTAAACCTCTTATTAATGATCGTATGTTGCAATAGAATTTCAAATGTTCGTTGGTTATGGTGCACGCAACCGTTTCCCACCTTGATCCATATCCTTTCATGAACTGCCCAATGGAGATGGCTGCTGAGCTGCTGGAGGAGCCCGAAGCACCTGGTGTGTGCAAGCGGTACCCAGCTAAATTCACTTACCTCCTGGAGGAGGCAGGAGAACCTGGTGTGGACAAGCGGTGTGCTGATGTTAAGCCTTGAGGCCGTAGCTCCTTGTGTGGGCAAGCGGTGGGCTGTTTTTATGCTTTGAGGCCGTAGCTCCTTGTGTGGGCAAGCGGTGTGCTGATATTACGCCTTGAGGCCGTAGCTCCTTGTGTGGGCAAGCGGTGGGCTGATATTATGCTTTGAGGCCGTAGCTCCTTGTGTGGGCAAGCGGTGTGCTGATATTACGCCTTGAGGCCGTAGCTCCTTGTGTGGGCAAGCGGTGGGCTGATATTATGCTTTGAGGCCGTAGCTCCTTGTGTGGGCAAGCGGTGTGCTGATATTACGCCTTGAGGCCGTAGCTCCTTGTGTGGGCAAGCGGTGGGCTGATATTATGCTTTGAGGCCGTAGCTCCTTGTGTGGGCAAGCGGTGTGCTGATATTACGCCTTGAGGCCGTAGCTCCTTGTGTGGGCAAGCGGTGGGCTGATATTATGCTTTAAGGCCGTAGCTCCTTGTGCGGGCAAGCGGTATGCTGATATTAAGCCTTGAGGCCGTAGCTCCTTGTGTGGGCAAGCGGTGGGCTGATTTAATGCTTTGAGGCCGTAGCTCCTTGTGTGGGCAAGCGGTGGGCTGATATTACGCCTTGAGGCCGCAGCTCCTTGTGTGGGCAAGCGGTGGGCTGATATTACGCCTTGATACCGTAGCTCCTTGTGCGGGCAAACGGTTGGCTGATATTACGCCTTGAGGCCGTAGCTCCTTGTGTGGGCAAGCGGTGGGCTGATATTACGCCTTGATACCGTAGCTCCTTGTGCGGGCAAACGGTTGGCTGATATTGTGTCCGAAACACAATTAAGATAAGTGAATCAGTATATCAGTTTGAAATTGACTACATAATATGTATAAATCTATATGTGATGGTTAAACGTTCTAGATCCTGATGTGGCCAAGTTAAAGGCAGTTCACGACGGCGAGCCGTATGCTTCGAGGTCGTAGCTCCTTGTGTGGGCAAGCGGTATGCTGATATTAAGCCTTGAGGTCGTAGCTCTTTGTGTGGGCTAGCGGCGGGCTGATATTACGCCCTGAGGCCGTAGCTCCTTGTGTGGGCAAGCGGTCGGCCGATATTACGCCCTGAGGCCGTAGCTCCTTGTGTGGCCAAGCGGTGGGCGGATTTTATGCTCCTTGTGCGGGCAAATGGTGGGCTGATATTGGGTCCGAAACACTATTAAGATAAGTGAATCAGTATATCAGTTTGAACTTGACTACATAATATGTATAAATCTATATGTAATTGTTGAATATTCTAGATCCTGATGTGGTCAAGTTAAAGGCAGTTCACGACCGCGAGGATGAGGACGAGGCTCTTGCGAAGCAGTCACTAAAATGGATGGGTGCATATTGGACATCTTGGAATGGACCTGTGAAGACGACGAAGAAGCAGCGAAGAATATATTTTTAGTTATTTTTTAATAACATGAGGCTGTTTTTGTTTTTAATTATGTTAAATTTAATTGTTCAATATTTTTTAAAGTACTGAGGTCATTACTCTCCTTCAGGATGGCCGGAGAATAATATAAATGTACAAAATGATTATATCGTTAATTTATAAGGGTTATAAAATTATTTTATTATTGTTTTCCATGTACTCGATAGACAAATGAGTATATAATTCATTTATAAAACATAGTAGGTACTATTTTTTATTGTTACTTTGCACTTGTTAATCTAATTTGTTAATAGAGTTTGTAGAGACTGCTCATATTAGTCTGATTAAGAATAATTACACTAAAATTAAAATAATGATCATTTAACTTCTCCATAATATTTTATTTTTTATTAATTTTGTTTTGTATTGTCTTATTAACTATAACGGTTTACTAATACCATTTGAAATTAAACTACAAAACTTTGAATCATTTGTACTTAGGATATAAAAGTAGTATTAGTATTATTTATTTAAACTACTTGTGATCTATTGAGAAGATAATTTGCTTGTACTAAAAGAGCAGACGTCTGTCCTGAATCAGAGTATTTTACCTTGATTGGCTGGTAATCCGTTGCCCAATCAATACTGTGTCTGGGACAGACACTGATGCAGGATGGCCGACTGTTAACAATTATAAAATAATTGCTGTTGACAAAATGTAAATGACTCAAAATACTTGTATCCATGACGATATTTCATCTGTACAACGAAAAAAAGGGGGTAGCTGTCATTGACTCTGGGAATTTTAGCCTATAGAAATGGTGTGGTAGTTAAAATTAACTGGTTCTGAGAAATTGGGATACTGGCTAAGTATTATGTATTGGCATTATAAGGAAAATAAAATGGAATATACATATTCATGTTGTTTATCTTCTGGATAAGCCAACATTACTAACGACGTCACTAATTTCTACAAACATGATGCTAAAATAAAAATATTTTCGTAATGTATTTACGCTAGTTAAAACGTTATCGATATAAAGTGGCCCGCTCTCTCGATATAACACAAAGTAGGCATAACCGGCAACCTTGTGAAAGTCACAGATAAGTTATACAATACAAGGTGACCGAAAAATTCGGCAATGCAGTCTTCATTATTAATTAAATTGACCTTGATGACATTACGTTATTGTTAAAATTAAAAGGTCAATAAATGTTGTACTTAGAAAATTACCGAATTTCTTTCTAATTAGTGACAAAAGACTGCACATATTAAATATAAGCAAAGTTTTATATTAAATTATAACAAGCTATATGCAATGTAATATGTATTTATAACTGATAAAATGAGTACCTACCTAAGTCTAAAAACAAAAACTGAAATTCGTGAATCCGCACGTCAGAAGTCCGCTTCACTTGAATTATTGTCATTAATCAACGTATGAATTGTTTTTGCTCGACAAATGATGTCACATTACATATATATAGGTACAGCCTAAATATATGAATGGTCGCAGGATATGATTCAACGCCAGTGGGTTTGTTTTACGCCACCGTAGGGATTTCGATGCTAACTCATGATTCACGTCATTCATAATATTATTCACGGTTTATTGACATTATGTAAGTAATTTAATATAGTTGTTTATTACATTCCTGCTAAATCCTATTTCGAACTGCAATGGGGCAATAACCTGTTATACTATAAACGAACTATCAAATTCATATGCAATAGGTATTTATTAAGTTATTCCTAAGGTTAGGTACCTAGTTATTCTGTTTGACACGTGATCCCTTCTAAGAATGTTGGTACTAAGGAATCACGATAAATACCTAAATAATGCGTAACGATGTAGATGCTTAGGTACTTATCTTCCAATAGACCAGGAGCCACACATGATACTCTATCGTTTATAAAAAACGTCTAAAGTGGATCATTAGAGTAAATTGATGGCATTGAATTGATTTGCATCAGTTTTTTTATCATTTACTTATTAGAGTTTTTTTGTTCGCATGCTATTGTCACGTGACTGTCCATGTGGTTGCTATTGGAGTGTCTTATCTGCATTATTGTATGGTTTTGTTGGATGACTTTATTATTGTGACTATTCCGAACTTTGAACCTAATCTTTCAACGCTGTGGGTAATATCGGTTAGCGAAGACAAAGAACGTTCCTTTTGTTATACACACTAGTATTAATAAAATAATTATTATAAGTAATCTTTTTGATATTGTTATTGAAGCTTTAAAGGTTGCGCTTGCTCACACGCGCTAAGTATTCGTACTACGCTGAGTCAGCAATTTTCATTTTAGTTTGTGGTGGTTTTGTATAATAATATTCAAAATTGCCACTATTGATAATTTATAAATGAAAATCGTACAGACCAGTTAAGCTCTGCAAAGAAAAAGATGGTCGTGAGCGGAATTTGCATCTGCACTGGATAAATATTTCTGGTGTTCTTAAATTTATCTGGGTGGCTCAGGTTCAAATCCTACTCACGGCCGTGTTTTTCTTGCCAGACAACTTTAGAGCATAACAACCTAGGCGTTAATGATTGTATAAGACTTATCGGTAGATATTTTTTTAGTCTGACATAACATAAAACCAAGCCTGTATCCCCGAAGGGTTAGAGAGAGGAGTACCTACTGTTGTATGTACACCGGTTTTTAACAATCTTATGAAAACTTATCATAACTCCTACTGATATAAAACTTAGTTGACCCTATAAAGCCAATTAAGTTTTAAATCAGTAGGAGTTCACTGACCAGTAACATAATCCTTTCTTACGCAAATGGGAGTGAATAGATATTTGGTGAATAATTAGATATTTGAACGTTGTAACAAAATTAAGGTAACTTATATAAATAATTATTTTATTATGCATTTGTTTAAAGTTTCAGTTGAATGTAGATATGGAGACATAAAAATATACACAGTGTTTTTAAAATTTATTTTGGATGCATTTATTTCCATTATGTAACAGCCATTCTATGGAATTACCGACACATTGTACCTAAATAAAACATTGTTCCTGTTGTTGGGTACCAAATAAAACTTTGTAACAATGTTCAATTTGCTTATGCAACATAAATGCGCAATTTAGCGATAGGGAAGTGCAATCAATTCATTCGGTTTCTGGTTGATTATTCTATTTCGAGGAGCCGTAGACAAGCAACGGTAGCAATTGATTCTAATAGCCGGCACTAAGGAGGTCGCCGAGTTGAGGGCCATCACTTGATCACTGGAACACGTTTCGTATTTATCTATACAAAATATTTAAACAATTTGTATGAACACGTGCGTCACAAAAGATACGATTAGGTATCGTAACCACTTTATGTTAATTAGTGTCGTAGTAGGAACAGTACTCACGGCCGTTCTAGATACATATTATATCTACATATCAAAGTATTTTTATGAATCTATATTAAACTACCTTAGTGGTATAGTGTATACAAGCGGGGCTGCGGAGATGTACGTTAACGTCTTGGGTTCAATAACTGTTAGGGCGGGTAGTGTATTAAAGTTTTTCTGTTTTGGAAATTGTGGGGTTTTCAGATACAGCTCGGAGTGGAATTATGCCCGATAGATGGCAATAGGCTCACTATCTATTAGGCACTTGTGTGGTTCTTAACAATATCATCGGTAAACAACAGTCGGAATACCTCTGTTTAATCCTTTGGGGAATTTTGTGGAATACAGGCGTATGCATCGACACGTGATAATTACTTACAAAAAAATACCTGCTTCATTGGTCTAGTGGTCCCAGGCATAACTCCTGGGTTTAATTCCTATTTAGGCAAAGTTTTATTTGATTTTTCTATTGGAAATTCTCAGTAGCAGATCAGAGATTGAAATTGTGCTTAGTTGATGACAATAGAAAGAAAGAAATGATAACAGTATTTTGAAGGAAGAGGAATTGATGGCAATGATGTCGCCATAAGACGTGTTAAAATATGGAAGAGGAATTCGCGGTGGTAAGCGGAGGTCGAGATGGCTTGGTGGTCGGAGCGCCTGGAGTGTTTGTCCGGCAGGCGCAGGTTCGGGTCCTATTCGCGACCGTATTCTTTTTTCATTTAATATAATAACTTTAGTTTTGAACAACTCTCGATACTAGGTGGCCTGACCTCTGACTACTGTTCAGAAAATATAACAACGTCTCCTTAAGGCATAACAAAGTTTCCTTAAATTGTTATTCTTGAAAATGAAGTACCAACGATCTCTGGACATAAACACAGTGACATCGGTCGAAGTTCTAAGTGATTGATGGCACATGACAATTATTAATTTCTCGATAACAAGTGACACAGAGTAAATACTATGCGGCGGGAGCACGTCTGGGGATGACTGGTTATTCACATTAATGATTCATTTTGTTTATCTCAAAGTCAAGGATATCATTGTCGTATTTATAGGATTTTAATAGGAATGCGGGGATAGGAAATGTTTATTTTGTCTGTAGTCTATAAATTGCTGCAGCGATATCTTGCTCCTTATTTTAATGCGAGAGTTTAAGATGTTATTGACTTTAAACTATTAACTACTTGGGGATTCTTTGCGGTTTTCACATAGACTATATGCGTGCATTTGATGAATTTGGGTTTACGACATAGTATACATTTGAATTATTTTGGCCCGGATAGTGGAGTGTGATAGTAGGATAACATCATAACCAGGCGCATGGATAATATTTGGTATGACATAGCTAGGTAGAAGGAGACCATATTGGTGATGTTTACCACGAACAACAGCATTCCCAATAAGGGTTGACGTCAGGCAGACGGCGGTCGATCATAAAACATAGCCAAAACTTTAGCAGCATTCCAGTACAAGTAAAAGTATGTATGGAAGAAGAATACATGTTGCGCTGACTCCAAATAAATTGGGATAAGGGCAGGGGGATGGTGATACATATGAATTACTCTTTTAAGGATGTACTTACTAGTTAAGCTTTACCTTCTCTATTCTAGATAAATATAGAGTTTTGTTGGGTTGTGCCGTAGTACGAGTATGCGTCCCTTCTCAATTTCTCAGTAATAGTATGTTCGTTATAATTTGCATGCTATGCTGTTACTTTTTTGTGCACTGTTGGTGCAGTGGTCGAGACTCCGGCTGGTGCGCCGCATATCCCTGATCCTTTATCGAACGATGGATGAAAACACCCTTGATGAAATCCGAAGCTCACCAACCCGTGCGAGTTATAGTGAAGAGAGGGACCAGAGAAGTGAGAGTGGTAATCAATGTTTGTTCCGTCCCTTTTTGAGAAGGGGCCCTTGCCCTGCAGTGGAACAGGTAGGTACCTATAAGAATTTTAGAAGTCCAGTTGATCTTTTGTGGCCACACACGCTCAACACGAAATTAAGAAAATTAATAATGGTAACATTTAATAATGGTTAAAATGTAATAATATATAATTAGATCTAGTGGTCGTAAGAACTGCGCGTGAGGTTCTGGGTTTGATTAGCAGGCCCGGAAAGTTTTATTGCATTTTTCTATTAGCAAATTCTCAATTGCAGCCAAACAATTGTTAACGAGGCACATAAATAATTATATCTTATGTCTTCCGCTAACTAGGACAATCAAATCATATTCATTAAACTATTTCATAGGACTCGGCATACAACCGTGTACTTTACACCTATAACTATCCCTGTATACAGCCCTGATTTGTAATTATATCACTATAAACTCCCTATTGACTTTAACTATGATATAATGTGTGTGTTAATTGAGTTTTATCACATAATAGATAGTCATAGAAAGAGAGTTTTAATAAACTTAATT
Source organism: Xylocampa areola (assembly GCA_935421205.1). NCBI lineage: Eukaryota > Metazoa > Arthropoda > Insecta > Lepidoptera > Noctuidae > Xylocampa > Xylocampa areola. The sequence continues at coordinate 13,031,533 of OW285206.1, forward strand.
TTCAATCACACTTATATTGACTCTTTTCGTTAAAGTTAATTCTAAATGATGCATTCTATTAACGATTATTCCCTTTTCCCTTTTTTTTCTATACCTTAATATTATTAACTAGGTAATAAGTTTTTTTTACAATGTTCTGTTGTCCGTGAGATTTTTTAACACTTGTTAGAACTTTGTACCTACCTATAGCGTTTCTAAAGATATAATAGGTACCTAAATACCTTTCCTACGTTTTCGCTACAAATATTAAAAGCCTAAATGATCACATAATCCTGTTTATCAACAACGAGTTACATCCATTAATTTTGTCAAGACAACACGACACATCTTTTCATTTTTCGCATTAATGAAAGTTAATTAAATAAACTCGTTTCATTTATCATTTACGTTATACCTAAAGTTTGTTCAAACATTTTACTACGTAGATTCAACTTCGGACTAATACCTAACATTTCAATGTGTTTAATAGATAAAACACAGAAAGATTCTGACTACCCATGAAGAAACACTTTCGCAATAAAACTGCATTCTGGTCATACCCATATAGATAACGTATTTTTATTTTCACTAAATGTATAGGTGGTTACTTTTTATAATAATAATAAGATATTTATTTTAAATAACCCGAGTACATTACACTGTGTAATGTAGGTGTACATCATTACATCTCTCAGTGTAATTTACACTGATATCTTTTTTGAGTTCCATGTAATAGTTGATATTTTTATCAACCGTGTACAATTTCATTCAAATTTTCTTAAAGAACCTAAATCTTAATAAAATTGGATCAAGATCCAGAAATCTAATCCAGGATCTCATAATATAGGTTCCTGTTCCAGATAAAATAGCATGGATTTTGAAAAACGTTTTCTTAAGATTTGCACTTGCATGTGATGTCATGATTGTTTTTTGTAACGTTTTGATCATCACGACCATTGCTCCCTGACGGTGCAAGAGGACACTAATGCGAAAATTCCTAAATATATAGGTACCTGGAGTTCGATAGCTTTTGTAAAAAATATTGTTAATGAATATCCGATGGCCCTGAGATCATTTCTAATAATAATTTTTAAGCCGGTTTAAATGAGGGAATTCGAATCGCTTTTGGCAGAATAGTTTGCCGCGCTTTTATTTTGCCACAGGTGAAACACGATAGCTGAATTATTATTACTTTAATAACAAAAATAGATATAGTCTACTGAAATAAATGTTTCAAACGCATGCGGAGCGAACTCTAAAGTTAATTTAGTGTAAAGAAAATACTGTCGTGAGCAGGATTCGAATTGCGCCTCCCGGATTTACATGACATTATATTATGTCTTTTGGTGACAAAAGACGTGATAAAATGTGGGAGAAGAATTCGGTGTAGTGAGCAGAGGTCGATATGGCTTAGTGGTCATCAGAGCGCCGCATACTTTCCACAATTTTTTTAACTTTAACTTTACTCGACGAACGTTTAGAATAAATATAATTTGACATTATTTAATAAATAGGTTGTCGTTTTATCAAGCCTTTGTCAATTCTACCAGCATTTTCATATTCATATTACCTATTTTGCAATTTTACCTAGAGGCTTGAAATTTTATTTGCAGTTCTGTCTGCCCATGACATTACCCAGAATTCCTTGACATAGAAACATAAAAAATGGCTTAATTTTGGGTAGAGTTAGAACATTAATTCAATTTAAGCTAATAAAATCTTATCTATATAAACATCTCACCTTTTCGCCATCAGTTAAATCGATAAATTTCGTATCGAAATTAAAAACTATGTAGACACAAAGTGTCTCGTATTCAATATTGCAACTTACAGTGGATCAATATTTGAACCCCGTAGGGGAGACGTAAAGTACGGCTATTATAAAAATTGCTGAGGGTGGCTTATCGATCCCCTATTCGGGTAATACCAGCATAAATCTATGATGCGGAATTACCGATAGACAGGCAAAGTGTATTCATACAAGTAGTAATATCTTAGGTTTTCGCGATCACTACACATTATAATAAAACAACTTTTAACCGGTTAAAAGTTGTTTTATTATACCTTTCATACGTCAATTTACAGTACAACTTAAATATGTGCCGCTCTGAAGTTGGTTACGAAAACCTACTTGGTAGTCCATAGTACGGCCAAAACAGTAGTGCGCATGTGGGACACCCGGAAAGCCTAACTTCAGAGGGGAAAACTTATTTAATTCGTACTGTCCGTCAACATCCAATATACATATGTGAGAGACATATGACTATATAGGCAATACGAAGCTTCATATACATGTAAATAAATGTACTCACATTGTACATTTATGTTCATAGATCATGGCCGGCTTATGAACCCGGCAAAGTCAACGTAAACATCAGTACATTGTAAACAAGATGAACCAGAAGTGGTTACGCAACACAAGTATGTTGTATCCAAGGTCTTCAAATCATCCAATTAATTTTTATATAAGTAGCGGTACTTTTGGTGAGACCATAAGAAATAGATACAATGTCACATGTAATGGCGTGAAGGATGTACTGAAGTCGGGTAATGAAGCCACTTGTACAATAAACACGACACATCAAAGAGTAAAGCTCGTAAATACATGATTGGTTTTGATAACTCCTTCTTAAGGGTTGGTTTATCTGATATGACCAATTAATTTATTTCTCACTTGTTCTCTTTCTCCTACCTTCTATTGCATTGCTTGACTCTATACGTTATATTACAACGTAAGAGATGCTAATTCTGAAAAAAAAACTAACGTTCTTTTTCGGATTATGCTCACAGGCATCATGTTAGTGCCTAATAGTAGGTACTTATATACAGAGGGCGGAAAAATGGCGATCTTTGGAGGGATAACGACCTTTATGAATACTAAATATTCCAATTTATACATAAAGGAAACCCACCTTTATACTTAAAAATAAGTACCACACATTCCGAGATTTCCAAAAAAAAGTTTATCCAAAGCCGGTACCTAGTCATTATTGGGAAACCAATACGTTAAGCTCGGTAGTCTATTTTATTGGGTAATATTGTAAGCAAGAAAGCTCTTAATCGAGAGGAATGGAAGGATAGTAGGGAGGCCTTTGCCTCGCAGTGGAACGATTAAGGATAACTAATAATATTAATTTATAATATCAATATTAAAGATAATTTCCCTTCATCGTTTTTCTTTTCCATCCTGTACTTACAATATAAAGGTATAAATCGCATATCTGACAGAAGACGGAAGCTTTGCAGAAATACATGGTACCACCGGAAGGTTGGTACGAATGGAGGCTAAGTGTTGCAGTTGAACTAATCTAAGTGCCATTAACCGTGTTGATGTAATACATAAAGTCTGAAAACGTGCAAACATTGTCACGTTATACTTTGCCAATAGATTGGCTTGTTGTCCATTTACTTCAATTAACTCTAAAGTCAAAGGATGATACGCTGTACTAGTTGTACATGTATTTAGAGGTATATTAAATCTTTTATTTTATGTAAAGAATACTTAATGTTTTATTATCAGCATTAGCATACGCAGATATACCTACTTTTGTAGAATATAATTAATTAGGTACTAAAGTAATGTTTAGATAATTATTGTTATATAATTTCATATCTTAACGACTACCGTCTTATTAAGTAATACATTAATTAAATTATGTTTATAATACAAATGTAACAACATTTCATACATCAATGTAAATCTTTATCCTGGTTTACTGACCAGCAGCGTACACGTAATTTTCCGAAACAACATAATTATGAAGGAAAATCACTATCTAACTAATTTACTGGGACCTGACCCTGCACAATCGACGTGAACAAACAAATAAATCAAACAGTAACTTTACTTTGGCAAGGAAAAAGATGACCAATCACGACGGCGACCTTGCCAAGTCTGCACACCTTCGGGGAACGGTTGCGCAACCCAGGTCAAGGGTGGGAAGGCGCCGGACTCATTTTTGGCTGTCTTTACCTACACATACAATGCTAATTTTATCCTTCTGAAATAACCGCTGAATTACAAATTTAAAGTAACGTTTACTACGTTACTTTAAATTTGTAATGTATGTCTACATTGACGATAAAAGGTAGTTCAATCGCTTGAGTAGAGTACGTTACATTCAAACTTATCACACTTTAAATCACTAATTATAATTTGCATAGTTGATATAGGTGTAGTGGTAGAGAGAAATATTCATAGATAGATAAAAATCTTCCAAACATTTAGATAAACACTATGAATAAAATGTCCAGAGTACAACCAACCAATTTCAAAGTCTACGAGATCACAATGTAAGTTCTCTATAAGAATTTACGAAACAGGACGTGCCTTATTTAAATTAAATATACAAAATTATTTTAATTACGACACATAGATAATATATTATAATGCGGATCGACGTAATAAATGGATAGTAGACTTAGAGTCAATCGCCTTTTAATACAAGTCGCTACATTCTCGGAACATCCAGACAAGCCACTGATAAACAGCAAGCAGACACCTGCGCTAGTGGGTGTCATGGGGCACACATCGTTAAATTAAGGTGTTTTTCTTACTAATTCGCCATTAACGACGTACTTAATATGTCGCGTTATGGATTTCTGCAGACATATTTATTGGTTCCGTACGAATTTTAAGAATGTGCTCGCGGCGCCAAAGTGCTTTTTGTGAGGCACGACCTTGACCCGTCTGATACAGCCAAACCTGTTGTAGCGCTAAAAGTAAAAGCTTTCGCCAATCCAGTAACCATATTACGTATGACGCTTAACATAATTTTATGTCTATGATTATACTCATTAAAGAATTTGAACGTAATGATGTATTTTATTCTGACGAAAGCTTTTCCATGGTTATTGAATTTCACAGAATTTTCCTCGTAGTCTCAAGAAATTATGATGATTTACTAACTATTAATTTCATACCTGCCAAATATATTCCATAGTTGATTTCAAGTTAAATTGTAATCTCCATTAAATACATTTGTAACGTGATTATAATGATCTATTATGATCTCTTTCATAATGAATGACGTAAATAATATACCTACATAATTATATTGGGTTTGCGTATTTGTAGATATTAATTTATTATAGGTAGGTAGTAAGTATTTATTAATATTAAATATGTGAATAGTGTTAAATATTAGCTTAATCGTTGAATAACTGCTACTAATGTGGGAGCATGATGTCATCGTCAACGAAAGCTTGTTTGCGCAATTTTAAGATATTCTGTGTAGGTATAATAAATGTTGGGAGTACTTCACTTATATTTAATTTGATCTATGTAGCAACGACACTCCGCTTACTCGCAATATATAAAATTTCAAAGAAAATTATAAACAAAGAACAGGCACAGTTCAAGTAAACCTATTGTAACCAAATTTTTCACAAAAGATCTTTTTAATATTGTATCAAACTTAGACATCAATTCCAACTTTCTATGATATCCTAGAATTATCATCGCTAAGTAAGTAAATGTTCGGAGTACTTCACTTATATTTAATTTGATCTATGTAGCAACGACACTCCACTTACTTGCAATATATAAAATTTCAATGAAAATTAAAAACAAAGAACAGGTACAGTTCAAGTAAACCTATTGTAACCAAATTTTTCACAAAAGCTCTTTTTAATATTGTATCAAACTTAGACATCAATTCCAACTTTCTATGATATCCTAGAATTATCATCGCTAAGTACATACCATCACTGCAGGTCGTGATAATGAGACATTCAACAGTACAATAGTGTTTCATCTATAATACTTGCCTACCATAAAAGACTGAACAAATTGTTATCTGTTGTCTATGTTTATTCTAAGCTGCTACAGGTACTCTTAAGGTAGCCTAGAATGGTTTGTGCAAATATACCTACCTACAGCGCTGGCACAGGCGTCGCGTAGTGGTCAAGTCTCACGATGGTGATTTTTTCGCGGAAATATGAGTACCTATTCAGAGCTCAAAGCAGCCATTTGTTTTTTCCTACTCATTCCAAGAAAAACAAACAATTAAAAGTGGGATAACAACAATTATTGGTGACGTAAGAAAGGATGAAGACTCCATTTTATGTCGAAGTTCTTAGATACGTGGGATAAACAACGTAATGGGTTGTGGACAAACAAGAAAGTCCAAGGAATCTAAGTACATTGGCTTTATTTCTAATATTATATGTACAGATTATGGTATTAACTTTACTCACATATTATGAAATATTCTATAGAGCAGTACAGACCAAAAACTTTTGTTATTGATCATTTATTTTCAGATTGAGATACATAAGTTCTGTGACTTTTTAGTGTCAGAATTATTCTTCTAAATAAATACATTTAAGTATAGGGACTGAATAGATAGAGATGACGTTTAAAATGGTCAAGATGGCTTAGTCAGAGCGCCTGGAATATTTACCCGGGAGGCTTCGAATTTATAACTTTAGTGCTCGCTCTTCATACGTTAATGCGTTTAAAAGATTTATCTGTACGACATAGCATTTGTAAAGGATCGGTTTAGGCATAGACTTTTTACATGAAAAACATAGATTTCCAAATTATTTTCTCTTATAGATTTCATAAGACATGGAGTCCTTGAAACATTACCGTTCTGCAAAACGCATGTTGTTGGTTGCAGACTTCCAGTAAATGGGTAGATATTATAGGCGTTGTATGCGATACTGAGTTTTATTGACAGTTGGGTAAGTTCCGATCGCTGCAGGCATACAGCGCAGGCATCATTCAGCAACAGTTGCGAATTCATAAACGTGTTATATTAACAAAACATATTACTACTAAACTATTTAGATCAAGGACATAATTTTTCTGCAATCCAAGATTCCGTACAGTCGTCAGCAATTTAACATCTGTTTAAATATCTTATTTATATACGGTTCTAGTTGCCTTGGTGTAAGGAATTATATTAGTGGCGTGCTCGTTTTTTTTAACTGTAGATTTATGTTACGAAAGCGTGCAAAATTAGATGATGTTAGTGACCTTACGCACCGCAGTCGTTACGCAAGGGTCCACCGCCATTACCCAATGATTGTATTGCCATCTGACTGTCAATTGGGATCATGTAATTTGGGGATATCTGTGTTCTCTTTGTGTACTACAAATAGGGAAAGTGTGCTCATTTAACTTCAAAGAATAATTTTGTATTTTAATCTTGCAGAATGATCTAAAAAAAAAACCTATTTGACTGTTACTCGCAAAGTTGCGTATATCTTCGCTGAACATGAGGACAACTATATCGTTAGCCAATTGGCCTTTCCGATATCTACCTGCGTCATGAATAGGCGTGGTTATTATTACGCAAAATATTTCTATTCAATGTTACGTAGACATAGTCAGAAGTCAACATCCCTGTTAGTTATATACCTCCTCATCATACAAGTTGAATACTTTCATAAACACCTTAAAAAGTAAGTCTCAATATTTGCTAGAGTATAGGTACTATGGATTAGAAACATTACCGATTAAGATGATTTATCATTTTATTGGTTTTCCGCACTAACTACCAACAGTTAGGTACCTACTATGCAATATTGAATCATTGCTACTTTCCTATTATAGTAAATTCGCACGGTGGTAATAAAGCAATTATACAGCTGGTAATAAAATTAGCAGGACGTAAGGCGACCCCGGCATTGATATACTAATAAGGAAAACGCGGCATTTGCAACCACTTAAATATTATAGTAAGATAATATTTATCTACTGCATAAATAATGCAATAACAAGCCTTCAATAATTTCAATTAGACCACATTTTGCTCCATATTTTCCTTATGTAATCTACTCTATAAAATACAGCGGAAAAGAAAAGTTAGAGAGGGACAAGGGTATGTGTAGACTTATTCAAATTCAGTAAATAGAAATGGCTGTCAAAATGTTAATAGTGAGCTATGGGAGGGAATATAATCGAAACATATGAAACAGAAAATAAATTTCAAGTATGGAACTGCAAGATAGGTATTATTCAATATTAGCTGGTAACCGCCACTCCACTTGTTCTGCGTACCAAATTTTTTTGCGCGAATCTGAATCCTTTTCTAAAATAAAACTAGCCTATTTTACTCCTTATAACATCAGCTATCTGACAGTGGAAGCCCCGTCACAATCGGTTCAGCCGTTTCGGAGATTAGAAAAATTAAGAAGTTTCATACAAACTTTTTAGTTTCTAATTAGTCTCTCCGGTTACATGTACTTAGATGTGAATGCCTTTCAGTTATAGATGCACTTAGACTATTTAACAGACCGGCAAAGCCATTTTTTATGTGTACATGTTACATTGAGGTCAATGTAGCATATTAATCATCAGTGAGATGAGAGGATTCGGCCCGATTCAGGGACTTTATTAATAGTTGTTGATGCTTTAATATTGCAGTAGGGTGTGTGAGAAATTGTATATTACATAGATATGTTTTTCAGCATTTATGACGTCATTAGAATTCGAATTTATAAACCTGATATTTTTCTCAAGATGTTGTATTGACGAGAAATATCATTACAAAATAATTTATTGATTTCGATTCTCTTTTCTTTTCGGGTTTTTAAATAATGTTATGTAAAACCTACAACGCACGAAAGCCGAATCATTTGGAATCCCCCTCATCAGAATATTGCCTTAATAATAATTATGTAATTTGTTCGTTTCCTGTCAAAATACGTAGCCAAGTCGTAGGCTTTATAGAATAATGTGATTAAATTTGCAATATTGTATCGCTGTGTGTTTTAATTAATCAAAGTAAATAGGAAAGTTCATAATAAGACCTAGTCAGTAGGTATTTCGCTACATACATAATAGGAAAGTTCTCTCGTTGCAATCCGAATTAACTAACTGTACACAAAATCTTCCAGAGAGGAGTGTGGGTGCCGTAGCCTAGATTTTCAAATCTAGATGATATTATTTTTATAAGACAATGAGTACGTTAACTCCACAGAATTGTAGTGGTTGACACCAATCGTCAATTTAGTTGCGTTGTCATGTCAATCGAAAGAAGGATCTACTGAATGCAATGCCTGGGTACATATATAATTAGACTGATATTTAACAATTTACATATATCTCCACATACATATAATAAAAGTAAGTCTACTCAAAATACTAAAACAAAAAACAAAACAAAACGTACACATAGGTATATTGTCTTTTACATGTAACATGGCTTTATGTGGATTGTAAACATCGAGCAAATGTGAATGCAATTGATGTGCATCGGGTTGCGCCACGGTGACGTCACATCGAGGATAATAGTGTTCACCTTGACCTTAGGCTAATGTCAGCATGACGACGGCGCGTCCGCGCGTGTCCGCTATTATGTAACATGTGATAAGCTCTTGCACAGGAAATGCAGCTTGCACACAACTTTAGTTACGCAATTTCGAGAGCAAACTCTTAATTTGTGTTCCGAGACTCAGATATCAGTCTGTATTTTACACCCCATCTTCATACTAACTACTATTTATATTTATTTAAAGAAATATTTGTGTAAAAAAATTGCTTTCCAGGTTATATATCGCAGGGTAGAAGTAATTTCTTCTTCATATCGTATGGACAACGGTGTCAGAGTTCAAACCACTTGTAGGTCTCTGACATGGCTTTACAAACCATCGAGAACATCTTTCAGGTGAGCTAGTTTCCCTAAGATATATTTGTATGATGGTACGACTCAGCAGGAGTCGTTATACTACTATTTGATATAAGTGCAATTCACCGGTTTTTTCATAATGTTTCACAGTATGCAACATGCCTTATGACCATTCATTGGAGCTGTCCAATAGGAGGCTAACTATTTTTAAACGTGAATGGGGTTATAAACGTGATGTTAGGTATATTTATAAATGTCATTATCATTGAATAAACTTACATAATCGGTTATTAACCTTTTATAAAATAAACTTAAGATAAACTTAAGTAATTTTATAATTATATTCTTATACTTTTTTTAATGTTTGTTAACATTTAGTTTACAAAGGATTTTAATTGTAGATTTGAAATTTTTTCTCAGAGTCGCCTTCTTGCTTTTGTAGCTAAACAGACGAGGTGTATTAAAATAGGATTGATATGAATGCCTGAAATGATTCTCACAAGCCACAAACAATAAGCTTTATTATGTTTTCAAGTTTATCACGAATACTATTACCACTACGGACGTCGGGTTATTTCGAGATCAGAGGAGAAACCCATAATTGTGATTGCTTATTAACAAACATTTCTGATAATTATAAGATAAATGGTTTCACTTACGTCAATGTCACTGACAAAAGTTCTACAAAACTATACCTACACTTTGTATTTGTCTCCCTGATATAAAGCTATCAGTTTGAGTAATTTATTTAAACGTGTCATTTAATAGGTATTATAGTAATTAAGCACCAATATAATAAACAATTTTAGTTGTAGATATTTTTTTACTCACCGCTTGTGATAAATATAATCTTATATATTGTAAGTTCTTTGTCGAAACTTGTGCTCTACAACAAGTACGATACTACTTTAAGATATTCTTTGACGCTATGAAAACTAAATTATCATATATATAAAAAATACTTGCTGCAAGTAACTTTCAAGAGGGTTTAAACGTTGCAGAGATGTACGCTTCACACGTAGACTGCATCAAAAAAACTTGTAGGCAAACTTACGCGCCCATTACGCAAGTTAGTTGTAAGCTTGCGTGAATACTGCTTGCATAATAGAATCATCTTCACTATTAGTAGTTTAATAATTGAGACCAATTGCGTAGGTCATCATTATCAACGTTATAATTTGCATTGTTCCCAAGACAATCGTCTTTTTCTATCGGCATGGTCAATAGACCATTTGTTTTGCTCTTTCAAAGAATAATTAATTATTTCCTCCACAGATTTATGAGATATAGATATTATGTTTATAGTTTCCCTTTTTTGTAATGAACAATTAATTTCGACTGGTCATAAACTTATTAACCTACTAATCTTATCCAACAAATATTATAAATGTAAAAGTTTATGAGGACGGATGGATGTTTGTTACTCTTTCACGCAATAACTACTGAACGGATTTGGATGATATTTGGCACACAGATAGTTTTTTCCCTTTTTACCCCGGCTGGACTCAATTCTGAAGAAAATAGAAGACTGAAGAGAATTCACGCAGGCGAAGTCGCGGGCAGTAACTAGTAAATCATAATTATTACACGAGAAGATTTAATCAGCTCATAACTAGGTTTTTTTAAAAATTAATATCAAAAGCTACTCAATCATTTATTTTTAAACACTATTAGGCTTCAGCTGTTTGACATCAAGGCCAGTCTGAATGGCTGTCAGTCACAGTTGGTGCGCGGGCGCAAGTCCCACGTCGTCGCGTGATCGTTCATCCCCTTCAACCTTGGCGATTAGGTTCGGATCACGGGTTTACACGTGGCACGTTTAAAGGTACGTTCCATTGAGGTTATATTATAGATACGTCGATCCTTAAATTATATGTAGTGTAATTATTTAAGGGGCAAACTCAATAAGGGTTAAAAAACAACGATGCTTTGCCTCGAAAATGCTAAGAAAACCAAGAAACTAAGTAATACTATAGTTTTTTTTTTCATCGACTATTTTTAGGTCATCGGCCTAATTACAGGGCTTACACATTAAATGCAATTTATTATCAGAATCATTTGAAGTTAATAATGTATTGTGTAGAATCTAAGTATTTAAATATCGTAATTAATGTAGAGTTATAGACATATTGTGTAGAAAACTATACGCATGATTGTGGATTTAACATAAACTCATGGGTCTAGGTATACCAAAAATGATGGTGAAAACAAAACACGATACGACACAAATAAACGTTGAATGAAGACGCAATATCCGATAATATTATCTCATTTTATACTCTACATAATTATTACTTATTATTTAATCCATTGTCGTAATGAAACTCAACCTAAAAACCTTGAACTTGTCGCGTAAGGTCAAGTAACACGTGATTATGAAAACATTCAATAGGTTCTCCCTTCTGACCTTTGAATTTATTAAAATCACGAGGTCAATATTATAAAAGGGACAACCAGTTTTAACGAAATAGGTATTATATAATCCAAAGAGTATTTTTTGTGAACACAAAGCCGGGGGCATACACCCCTACTCGTTCTTAAAACGAGAACCATAAACACTAGAATTGAATGCTGAAGCTCACAATAGTCGTCTGTTATGCAAATCTGAGAGTTATACAATCCATTCAGTGCGAATTTGAATAAGAACGTTAATTACTTTTTGCTTTTTTAGTTAGGTCTTTTGAATATGGAAGTAACGTCCACTTTATACTGGATTGGGGTTGTCACTACATGAGCCAAATTAAATTTATTGTACGATGTAAAGGAGCGAGTAGTGCGTCTGCGTAACAACAACGGAAATTTCACTTTAATGGTACATAGGTATAACAAATGTTAGATGGTTAACACGATCAAATGCATTTTGCATCATAATTGAGTATTCTGTATTTCGTCTCGTGTACTTAAAATCTAACTGCCTTAAGTCGATAAAAATAGGTAAATTCTACTTTTATCTGTGATGAGGATTTCGAAATTTTATGGAAAGCCGCTCATAATTTATTTCTTTTCTTTCTGAGCAATCTGTCCCTAAAATAGGACAATTAGCTGTACTGTGGATACATATAGGTATAGGCTTGCTGGGAGAGCATCCAATGATGAACCCCTTATTAGTATTCACTCTCTGTGATTATGTCCTGTGGTAATTACTTAGATGTGAAAATAAATCAGCTTACATTAATAATTATTACGCTACAGAACACGAAATTGTATCTCAAATTCAATTCAATACAGTTTCGTTTCAATAGATCGATGGCTACAAAAATTAAATGTTCGTTAAATAGATATAACATTAAATTAATAATAATTAACGTTAATTAGAAAAAAAAATTACATATTAAACTTAATTAAATTTCAACTGTCATCGCTCTAACATCACTATTTAAATAAATTTAATGCTATATCAATATACTAGTACTTCCAGAGGGACGTTAACAATATTTATAAGCTATCCCATAATATAATTATCTAGCGAAGGTTATCTGTGAAATTGATGTAAGCAATACTCGATACGAAGACAAACAAAATATATACAGCATACATGCTCCTACGCATATCAGCCTAGGGAGATAAATACAAGTTGACGATCAACAGCAATGTTATATTAATGCACAGGACGACCCGGGCAGAAAGTATACTAATAAATTATCAAAGAAATTAATATCTATGTGTACTTATAGGTATAACGCATAGTGAATGAATAAGAATTAATTTAGCAACAAATATAACAATTGCATATATATACCTATATATTTGCAAAATCTGTGACTGCCTTTTTATGTTAATTATTGATAAAGGGATTCTTATCCATACAGATATTTCAATCCTATTGTAGGTGATAGTAGGATAACATCAGAAACAGGCGTATGCATAACATTCGGTATGAATTAGTTAGATCGAAGGAGACCGTATCAGTGGCGGTTACCACCAACAACAGCATTCTCAATGAGGGTTGACGTCAGCCGGTGGTTGGTCATAAAACATAGCCAAAACCCAGTACAAGTAGAGAGTATGTATGAGAGAAGAGTATATGGTGCGCCGACCCCAAATAAATTGGAATAAGGGCAGGGGGATGATGATGTAGCTTTAAAGCCACAAATATTTTGTATTCCTACTTTTTAAAAGGAAAGCAATAGATCAACGACATAGTAAACAAGTGACAAAATACAACACAACATAGTATCACGCCTGTACACCCCGAAGGGATAGGCAGAGGTATACACAATTGTACACCCACATTTCACCAATGCTGTTATTAAGTCCCATGTTATAGGTGGTGAGACAGAAATACCCAATAACAATTTGAACGACCTGGGAATCGAACCCAAGACCTCATGCTCAGAAGTCATGCTTGGGACTACTAGACAACCGAGGCGACAAAAAAAACCACATATATTAAGCTCTCTCTGCGTGTTATATATAAAACTATTATTTTATATACCTACATATAAATAGCCCACTTTAACCGTGGTAGGTATTAGTTCGCACTAAAAGATTTGCAACTTTTTTTTTTTTTTACAAGTGCTTACCTTTCTTTACCTTTAAGTAAGTGTCTTTATACAGAGCTCTGTGACCTACTCTATATACTAACAAAAGTTCTGTTTACCGAAGTTAATTAAAGGCATTGTCACGAACAATACGAAACTTTTACCTTAGTTAAAGGGACTATCAGTATGTTATTACTATAGTATTTTAAGTAGGTACGTAGGTACTTCGATTGAATTACCCTACTGTGTTGGCGATTTAACAATAGTTTTGCCAAGATACCAACAATACCGTTTCCTAGGAAGTGTAGCGGTGAAAGTTTGTAAAGCCTATGAATAATGATCTAATCCAAGATATTTGTAGGGAACCAACTTATCTGGCGGATACAAATGATTGTTAAAAGCAAACATTACTAAATCCTTGTGTAAAATTGCATATGCTATATAAAATTGGTAGCATAATCTTCATCTAAAGGCGGATTATCCAAAAACATACTTTTCTACAAAAATCTGAATACAAAAAACTAAACCACGATAATTATATTTAAGTACCTAAGCACTTACAAATACTAAAGGATTTAATTAGTTCAAAAATGTTAACACTCAACTGCGATTTAATAAAAACAAAACATAACATGTGTAAATTACAGTATAAAGTGCTTAATTAATATTGTAATAACATAAGTATAGGTATCAAAGCAGCGGCAGCGCTGTAACTAAGTAGGCGTGAAGTTAATTACTTCAGAATAACATACTATTAATCATTCTCGACTTAAAAACAGTACGATTATTTTTAAGTCTTAATTAATCTTCTTCAAATTTGTAAAGCATATACGGAATGGAGGAGGGGCGTGGGTAGAGCCGAGAACTCCGTCCAACCCAGGTACTTCTTCTCCTTCCGGTATGCAGAACTCAAAGCTGTTCATAAGATTTGCGAAGAAAAGGAAGAGCTCCATTCTAGCCAGCAGATTGCCCAGACACATGCGCTGACCGACTCCGAATTGCATGAAATTATCAGTCACATTAAACTTCCCCTCTTTCATAAATCTCTCGGGTTTAAAATTTTCGGGTTCCGGGTATATTTCGGGGTCCATATTCATTTTGTTTATCAACGGAATTATATGAGTGCCAGAAGGGATGACGTGGCCTCCGATTATCCAGTTTCTGAAACTCAAAAATTGTTTTTAACCCCCTACAAAACAGTGGGGTGTTATACCTTAACGTGTGTAATATGTATGTGACTGTGGCTTTGTAACTCCCAAACTAATGAACCGATTTTGAGTTAGTTGTTTTTATTTGAAAGCTGACTTGATCGGGAGTGTTTTTAGCTATGATTCAAGAATATCTATTCAGCCATTTGAAAATCATCAGCTTCTTTCTAGTTAATGAAGTGACGTGAGAAACTTTTACAGATCTGATTGATTCGAAATCTGATAGCCTATTATTTCAATGATATTGCAAGATCATAGCAACCATAACTAGATGCTCCAGTATATCCAACTTCTCACAAATTTTAAGTAGAAGAGATATCCTGTTTGTTCCCATTGGAATGGTTTCAATGGATGGGTTGTAAATACATAGAAAGTTTGAAATGAAACCAAAATTAAAATTAATATTAAGGGAAGTTACAATATTAAATGGAAAAAAGAATACGGTCGCGAACAGGATTCGAACCTGCGCCTCCCGGATAGATACTCCAGGCGCTCTGACCACTAAGCCATCTCGACCTCTGCTCACCACCGCGAATTCTTCTTCCATATTTTAACACGTCTTATGGCGACGTCATTGCAATCAATTCTTTTTCCATTTAATATTGTAACTTTAGAGTTCGCTAAGCATGCGTTAATGCTTTTCAAAGATTTATCTTGAATTAATATTAAGGGATTTTTTAAATTTTAGTTTTATATATTTCTTTTCTTTCAATCGCGTGTTAAAGTAAATAATAGATGTATTTATTATCTACGTGGCTAAAACTAATTTGATTCTTCACTATTGCTAGATAATCCATTTTTACGATTGTATTTCTTTTCCTATAGACAATTTTATTTGAAGAACTAGTTTATGTTAAAATAACTTTTTATATGAAAAGTTACTATTAGATAATTCGATTTAATGTTCTTAAAATAGGCACAACGTGTTAATATTGTTATTGAATACCCATTTATTATTATGGTCCATTAATTTATTTATGATAGGTGGCCAGAACTATATATTAAAATCATTTTTAATAAACAGGTTCGGTGTTCAGATTAGCAAATATTATTTGATTTGCATTCTGTTCACACTTTATCTTAAATTGTCATCTTAATGTGTAGTGCTAAAAAATGTGGCTAAAACTTGTATTTTATATGACGAAATACATAGCTCTGGTTAGGAACTAAATCGATTCCATTTCAATAAGTTTTAATTTGATTTTATCTGGATTGACATACATGATGCTCTACAAAGAAATACAAAAGAACTCATGGATGCTCCTTTACTGGCGTGCTAGTTGATATTATTCTAAATCTTCAAGTAATCTTATGTTATTGAAACATTTAATTTAATAATTTAACATTGCTAATCATAAAGGATCAAGAAACTTCGTTGTGAAGATATACTCTACTTCTTGAAAATAAATCCGTACGATTGTAATCGAAAAATATGTCTGTTGGTACTTTTCAATGATAAATAGGCTTAAAAACAATCATATAAACTGGTTTCTACTATGCAGACACGCTTAATAATGTTGGTAGGTAAATTTATTTCAAAATAAAGAATTATTGAATCATAATATTAACTTACTTTGTATTCACATGGGTAGTTCCCAAAGGCACGACAGACACCAGACGTATAGTCTCAAACAGGACAGCTTCGATGTACGGTAGTGAGAGACGATGAGCCATGGTCACTAGATCACCAGTAGCCACCACCTTCCTCAATTCGGCCCGCACATTACCAGCCACTGCTGGTTCTCTCATCATCATCACCAACGTCCACAATAACGCAGTCAGTGAAGTTTCCATTCCAGCAGAAAAGAGATCGTTCATAACTTGCACTATTTGTTTTTCTGAAATGTGGTATACCTACAGTTTTTAAGATACTTATTTTCAAAGCTTTGTTATTTGTTATGTTAATGTTCTTTAAGATTTAATAAAATAAACTGTAAACGATGAAAATTTAAAATATGAAAGGTTACCAGGTTCGACGCCAGGAAATATATTCGTTTTATCCTCTTTGCCTTTTATTGATTCAGATTCTGTATTCATTTTATCTAGATAGTGATCTAGAAGATCCGCTGGCTTGGTGCATTTCGCTGAACTTGAGCGATATTTAATACGCTCTATTATATGGTCACCGTGAAATTTGCTAATGTCCGCTAAATTCCTTTTAATTTCATCGACAACCACCTTTTTTCCAGGAAGTTTCTGAAAAAAAAAAATGTAATACCTACTTAACTACTACCACTGTACTTAAATTGGCGAGGACTTAATTGTAAATTATCCGGTAAAATCTTGTCGAAAATTAAGATCAACTTATAGGTACAAAATTAAGATCAACTTATAGGTACAAAATGAGAGAGATTTTAAGAAACAGTCGTATAAAAGCTGTATAATTTATCAGTCGAGGTCGATATTGCTGGCATTTCTAGTGTGCCATAGGATTTCCTTATAGGCTCAGCAGAATTTGAAGAACAAACTACTAAATCGAAAATAAATGGCAGGAGAAATGCCTCATCTGGTATCAAACTAGGATACAACAGGACAAAACTTAAGGTCAAACACCATCTTTCCCTATTTAACTTGTACAAGCAGATAAGATTGTATAGTTTTTTTGTGTTATCAAAGTCTCCGGGCCCGTGAATAGGGTGTTTTCTTGTGCCTATAGTTTGTTTGCTATATCATATTAAATGGGATCGAGTCATGTGACAAATGCTAAACGGTCAACTTATTTTGAATAAAAATCTTTTGTGGAATCTTTGTGGTTCCTATAAACCAAAATCTTTCCGGGATCGATAAATAAATATATAAATGATAAATCAAAGAATCAAAGATACAAAGATATTTATTTTGCCAACTAAGTATAGATACTTATTGCTGTTGCATAAAAAGTACATAGATGCTTAAAAACTAAGTTCATTTTTTAGGCGTTGCAAAGAAATATTATTAATAATAGCAGTATTCTTAAAATTCAATATTATTTTTATTCTACCTTAATAAGTAGTAACTAATTTGTTATAAGCTAATTATGTAATAAAATACAATTCTGCACAGCACATTATTACTATGCTTTACTGTTATACGAATTACTTTCAAAATATTCATCAATTGAGTAGAAGCATTTCTGAGTTACGTATGTTTTAATTTTATATTAGGTAAATATTCTAATTTTTATAATTTGTTAAATATTTGGACTGCCATGTAATGGACCATGAATGTGTTTGTCTGCCATGACATCGCCCAGTGCTAAAAGCACTCTGAGGTTGTTGTTGGTTCTGCTGATGTAGGTACAGGACCAACCAATGGAGTGGCTTTACCATTATTCAGTAAAAGTGTTTCTTCTGTGTGGTTATTACATATATCTTCGAACGAAGAACTTCGTAGTAATATCTTAGGTTTTCGCGATCACTACACATTACATAAAACAACTTTTAACCGGATTAATCGCGTGTATTATTGGTTTTCGTTTTTCCTGACATTTCGAACACTTTGCAGCGTTCGTGGTCGCAGGAGGACTGCAAAGTGTTCGAAACGTCAGTATAAACAAAAACCAATAATACACGCGATTAATCCGGTTAAAAGTTGTTTTATTATAATGAAGCACTTCGTGGACTATAATAGTGGACTATGGTTAAGCATTTATTTGTAGAGGGTGGTAGATAAAGTGTTTCCTTGTGAAATTACTAATATGTTTGAATACAAAAAACATATGTCATGTATATATATTAGATGGAGCATTATTAGTTTGTATTTGATGAATAAAGGTCTGCAGCTTTCTAAACTATTTATTTGAGCTATAATTATAATTCACTTCTTCTGTAATACAAATAAGTCATACGTCTACGCTATTTCCCCACAGCATTACACCATATAGCTAGGAATACGTGTACGCATGGTAAGTAGAGAATGATGTTTTTATGTCTGTACTGCATTTCAATTGACAAAGAGCGTATATAAATTTGGATAATTTTGATTTTATATGTTCGATATGTGCTTTCCAATTTATGTGTGTATCAATATTTATGCCGAGTAAATTAATGTTTCTACAGTTTCTAAGGGAATATTTTGGAAATTATATGTATAGTGTATAATAGTAAATGGGTATGTTTATACGATCTAATTTGTATAGTTTTTGCTTTGCCATGCTTAATTTCTAAATTATGAATTATGAGCCAGCTTGTTATTGTTTATAAGGTTTCTTGTAAGATAGATAAGATTTTCTTCAGTATTTTCTTATTTTATAAAGACAGGTATGTCATCAGCAAATAAAACAGGTAATTTTCACCGTGGGAGAGCCAGGCTTCGGCACGAATGGGCCGGCTCGACCGGATTGATACCACAGAAAACCGGCGTGAAACAACGCTTGCGTTGTGTTTCGCCGAGTGAGTGAGGGTACCGGAGGCCCAAACCCTTTAAAAGGCCAGCAACGCACTTGCGACTCCTCTGGGGTTGCGGGTGTCCATGGGCGGCGGTAATCGCTTACCATCAGGCGAGCCGTCTGCTCGGTTGACATAAAAAAAAAAAAAAAATGTTTTTCTTTGTCTACGATTATGGCTAGGTCATTAATATATAGGATAAAAGTGGGAGAGACGCCATAAGAGGAGTGAGGCCACATATTACTTATCTCGCGATGTGAAAGATATAGCCCTATACTTTACACTGGAAATACGTACTTATCGACGCTGTTGTCGTAAAAAGTCACTGCCCTTGAGGGCATTACGTATAGTAAAAAAAAACTGCGTAATTTTCGATGACAATTTTGAGCATATGGGGTTTTACGGAATGCCATAGGGTCTCTGAACAGAAGAAAATTTAAAGTTTTCTAAAAATGTGGTGTATGCCTAAAATAGTTAAATAATAAATACCTAAATAGCTATAGGACTTCCCCCATTTTTAATAATTGTGGGAGGGAAATAGAATCAAAAAAAACTTAATCACACAAAATAATATGGAAGGCATCTCTCCTTCGTGTCATGGCATCTCTCTCATATATATTGAAACGTCTGATATTTTAATTTCTAGATGTCTGTTTTTTTTTTATTATAATGTCGTAAATTCGTTTTTACCACATAGTTAATTAGAGTAATATTTCCCGTAAAAAATAAACGATTTGATTATATTATATTTTTTCTTATCAATTTCACACTTGCATGAACTCTCCCACTTTTACCTTATCCTAAATAATATTATAAATGCAAAAGCATGTTTGTTTGTTTATTTGTTACCTTTTCACACCTAAACCACTGAACCGATCATCCTGAAATTTTGCATATACGTTGTCAGGTGTACAGAAACGGACATAGGGTACCTTTCATCCCGAAAAAAGTATTGTTCCCGAGGAAAACAACAATAAAGTTCTTATTATAACAGACAGCGCCACGTGTCATTCGAATCATGATTGAATTTTAAATTTAAGTAACTTAATACATTTTGTGAGTCTAGAGTATCGATAGACCGGTTGTTCCTCTTAAAGCGAACGAAACCGTGGGCAAAAGCAGTTAAAAATTATAAACATCCTAGTATGCTTCCCTGTGGGATGAAGCATGTCATTTTTCTTTCATGGAATCGTGTTGCTCTTATCAGATTTGTATCAACGTTATAACTTTCAATTTGGCCTGGTTTGGGTTCTGTTTTGTAAATATGATACTGACGGACTTCGAATTCCTGAACCATATAGTTTGTCTAAGAGTATATTGTACAAAACTTTATCATACGCCTTTGTCATATCCAACAACAGACCTACAACATAGTTTTTATCATCTATGTGTTAGAGTGCCGTTTGTAAGTATCTACTTATAAACCGCTAGTGTTGTGGATCTTGATTTTCTAAAGCCGTTTTGACAATTGTCCAAGATATTATACATATAAATTGTAATAGATTGAACTGAATTATAATTAAAAAAAAAATTATATCGCTATTCGGTAAAGCTATAATAAAAATCGAAAAATCTGTTTAAGTTTTGTGGCCCAATTTAGCAGCTTGTCCTACAAGAGACCGCAATCATCACGCCTGTAATCGCCACATCGTTATTAACTCCCTTAAGATAGATAGTGAGCCTATTGCCATCTACCGGGCACAAAACCCCAGGCTGCTATTGAAAAATTCCTAACAACTATTATATAAATATTATTTTACAATTTACTCGTCCCGGGAATCGAACTCAGGAATGCATGCTCAGCAGTCGCACTTGCGAGCACTAGACCAACGTGGCATTCGAATGGCGATCATTTCAGCTATTGCCAACATGTGTGTTTCCTTTCCTAACACAATGCTAGTAATCCCTACCTATAATTAAGTTTATTTGTTAAATAAAGTAAGCAAAGTGGAGTGTTAACTTACCAAGTAACCTTTAACGTGTTCCCCAATATGGACAAGTCCATACAACTTCATGCCTCTTGTAACTCTCTCGTTGAACATGGTGAACGCCTCATCATTCTCCTTGAATCGGAAACTCATCATCAATTGGCAGATGACATTATGAATATGTCTTCCGAACAAAAGCGTTGGATTTACGGCTTGTCCTTTAGTATCCTTCAATTTAGTAAGCAATTCTTCTATCTCAACCTGAAATTTATTACATGTGCCAAATACACTTTTATTTATAAGTAATACTTAGTACTTTAGAAGTAGATTGCATAGTTCTTACGATTATATATTTTTCGAAGAGAGTGTTCGGCCACAACTTAACGCCGAGGGCACGAAACTTTTCATGGAGGAATTGTCGCTGCCTTTTCCACAGGATACCTTCACTCAAAACGATTCCTGAAAGTACAAAAGAATGTAAAATAGTGCATAATTTTCCAAACAATACATATTTATTTGTTTATTAGTTTTCTATGCATTCCTTTATCGTTCATCCGATTACAATAAACTTTGGTAAGTCGCCAAAAAGTCGCAAACAAGGCTTTGCAAGGCTATACTAAATATAGGTATGTATTAAGTAAATAATGCACGAATGTTATTCAAATACGACTGATTTCTTACCCAATCCACCCAAAAGTCCATTTAAAGGAGTATGAGCTCGACCAATAGAGTCACTCCTACTGAACAACTCCTTCATGAGCTTCGTGGATCCGATACAGACAACCAGGTTACTACTCATCTGTATAGAGAAGACGTCGCCATATTTTTCGGACATCTTGAGATAGAGCAGATGCGGTGGTTTGCGGTACATGAACGGAAGGTAGCCTAGGAACGGGATACCCCATGGCCCTAAAAATAGGTAACTGCTAATGTAAACTTTCGAAATATAGAGATGATTGTCATCTATACATAATACCTTTTATATAAAGAATAAGAATGAAAGTTACGTTCGATACTAGTTAATTATTGGGAATTCGGTTTGAGGTTCGATCGAATATCGTAAGAAGACTTTTCTGAAACTCTTGCCGAGCATTTAATGGTTCGATGAAATAAGCACTTAGTTACATAAATATGATTAAATAATAAGGCACTTACCAGGTGGAAGATACTTGTAATATTTAATGGTTTTGAATAAGATCCAAAATATTGTCATAGAAAACATAAAGTATCTAGTTATCTCACTGGATAAATTATATATCGCGATGATTATAACACAATATTTAAAAATGTTAAAAAGCATCATTATAATAACAAATAAAAATAAATTTAAATTATATGTCTTAATTTTGGTATAAATAGGCTGTCTGGGATTTGAATAGACGCGTTTCCAATTAATTTAACTTTTTGTTGTTCCAAAACTTAATTAGCAAAAAATACTTTACACATATAATTGCATTATAGCAATAAATTAGTTTAATATTAAAAATTGCTTAATGGCCAAGATGGCGTTTTGTTTTTATATAAATTATATTATTTTATTTATTTACGATGCGAAATCTTATGTTGCAGAATACTAGTCTGTTTTGTATATGAAGTAAGGTGATTCTACTCCTTTTATATATAGTAGAAGCAAGCTTCGTTGGCACGTTATCTGTTACGTTCATGCATTGATTTACTGATAATTTATTCAACTTGACATCATTGAGTAAGTACTGGATTTTCGATTTATCTTGTGTTTTGATGGTTGTTCAGTAAGAGTTCATTGACCTGGTCAATTACCTTTTGGTTCAGACATAAAGTGAGTTATGTGATTGCGTGAAATGGTTTTATCTTTCTAATCGTATATTATGTAAGACATGCTTATGACCTACTTATAATACATTCACTGATGAATGAGACAACTTTGTCAGAGCAATTTAGGAGAAATTTAATAGTACCTACCTATGCACGATGTTATATCTACAGGTAACGTAGATTTAGAAGTAGTCTTCGAATATCTGTGCCCCGCGGTTCCAACCGCGTATAATTATATTATAATTAGCCTGAGTTACTTTTTATATAGTCTGCTACCTGCCAGTAAAATATTATCAGAATCGGTCTAGCCATTTCAATGATTAGCCGGAACAAACAGAAAGACAGACAAATATTTTAAAAACTGGTCATCAGGCATAGGTGTAGTCCAAATAACTGTATGAGCTTAAAAAAACTATTATTTTGACATTACAAAGAGACACTTCAATTTTATTTATTTGTAGTGATGTATTTATGATGATGATGATATTGATAAACACCTTATCTTCGCTACCACCATCACATGCTTTTTAAATTATATTTCGGAAAATAAATAATTTTTTTTTTTAGGTACTTAAGTAAGTACATACTTGTAAATAATTATGACCGCATCTTGTCATAATATCATGGCAGAATTATAATATAATAGCTTAAAAGCCTTATTTTAAGAGTATAAGTAAACTTGATCCGCAGCCCTAGATTACTTGCACTCAAAAGATTTTTTCACTGCGACCTTGAGCAGATTAGTTATTGCAATCTGATTTTATAATGACTAAGATCTCTTCATCATCGCCATCTAGGGGCACAAGGGATCGACCATCGAAGTGAGTTTACTATTGTTAGTATTTACGGTCCCACCTCTTGAACCACAGTTTGTGGGTTCAAATCTGGCATGATGAAATAACGCCACATTAATTATATGTATTTTTTAATGGTGCTAATTGACGCCAATCGTGCATTGGCGTAAATTAGCACCATTTAGTTGGGATTACTAGCATTGCGTTAGAAAAGGAAACACACATGTTGGCAACAGCGTATATCTTAAGCAGAAATAAAATTAATCGTAATGAAGTAAGTAAGTACCTACTTCGAAATATTTGTTTAGTTGATTTCCGCTTCTGATTAATTATATATATCGAATTTATACAAACATACATAAACTCACGCCCTTTTACCATAGGGGCAGGCAGAAACTATAGAACGCCAACTGCTACGATATACTCCTTTTACTTCGTCCACGTTCATACATCTGGTCATACTCGACCGCCGGTTGTGAGTACCACGTTCATGACCTTTTTGGAGGATATGACAAAAAAGAGAGAACACATGATTTTAGAACAGAACCGTATAAATCCTTCAGCATCATTGTAATGGAATCACAGGTCTCACGTAACCGTGCTTCGAGATCCTAAGCGAACGCTGATCTCAATGGCATACTGATATGAACACATGAAGCAAATGTCATATTAGGAATAATTATAACACATTGTTCAAGTTGTATACTTAATCGCGTTTAAAATTAGTATTTATATTTAAATTAAAATGTTTCCAGATCTAAACCACAGGAGGCTGAGTTGCCCGCCTCCGTAGAAGTAGCCCCTGGGTGGTGCAAAACAGGCAACACAACTATGGTGGTAGGTTTCGGCCGCGCCAGCCGCTGTCTGGCTGGTTACCACCCACCGGACGAAGCCATGCCGTGAAGCGACCTAGTCGTATTTCGGCATGTAGTCACCGGACTACATCCCGAAACACGACTACCGCCACCGTTGTGGGACGTCTCCCAAAAAACTCTACTTAAGAGTGAATAGATTTATTCTGGATATACGTACTCTATCCTCACACCGTTGCTTACCATCAGGCGATTTAGTGGCCATACGTTGATCCATTTTTGATAAAAAAAATAAGATCTCACATAAACATAACATATAGGTACAATAAAACCAACCCATAACTATCCCACTGCAAGGCAAGGGCTTCTTCTCATACAGAGAAACTACGATAATAGATTAGCACGTTAGCTCAATACAGGTTAGTGATTTCAGACTATTAAAAGCCAGGTTTTCTCAGGAGTTGATGTGATTGTATACAGTGGCTCATGGCTAAGTAACAGCCGCAAAGATCGGTGGTTCGACGTTATGCTAAACTTTCCGCGGTTGGTCTTCGGGTGGGTGACCATAATTTCATATGGAGACCCTATCTGTGCCTTGGAAAGTACCTACGTTAAACTTAAGGTTCCGGTACTCAAATAAAAATCTATGACAGCCGTTACGGGTAGTCAGAAGCCTGAAAGCCTGAGAACCAGCCTTACCACGTCATATCGTGTTACCCAGTAACTGGTTTGTGGACGTCAAATTGGCAGTCGCCCCATGTAAAATGGTTAGACCGCCTGTGCGCTTCTAACTACGTTGTGATCGGCTAGACAGATTGAGTATGTCTCTGATGTCTTAGTTAAGACATCTCAGACATACTCAAGTCTCACTGTGGGAGAGTCATGCTTCGGCACGAATGGCCCGGCTAGACCGGATTGATATCACCGCCTCACAGAAAACCGGCGTGAAACAACCGTGAGGGTACCGAAGGCCCAACCCCTTTAAAAGGCCGGCAACGCACTTGCGACTCCTCTGAGGTTGCGGGTGTCCATAGGCTGCGGTAATCGCTTACCATCGGGCGAGCCGTCTGCTCGGTTGCCCTATCCCATAAAAAAAATCTAAGAAAGTACATTTGACATTGAAAAAGTATCATTGGTTACCAGGCCCTGTAATCCAAACCCGAAACCGTCTATATCCTTGACAAATATTGCCCATATCGGAAAGTACGTCTGTAAAGCTGAGTTAAATTCTACAGTAATCACTAAAGACGGATAACGTTTACGAGTAAGTACCTAAAAAGTGTTGCGTAGAAATTACGTACTAAATAAATATTATGACCAAGTATTTATGTCAACACCTTCTATTGTAAGAGCATAAATATGAAGGTCATCTCATTATATCGTATGAAGGACTTACATAAGCAGCTATCGAGATTGGATAACAGTTTATTGACCTTTATCGGCACTGTAGTATTCCGGGTTCAACGCTCTTACAAGGACGTTCAATCGCAAGTTATGTTCAGCAAATTAAACACGTGGTCATGCTGTTGATGTATTATAAACCTAGTACTATACAACATTAAAGTCCATTTTACTTTATCGATACATACGTCATAATGACGACGCTTGATTAATAGAAATTTTACAACTATAGTAATTAAACCTATCGGTTGATGAACCGTAAAGCTGAATAAAAGATAAATGGGATGCATCGGTGTTTAGTTCAAAGACCGTTCTATGTTTATATTATGGTATTTAGCGATGAATCGTCATGACTAACTTCATTTCTTTAGCAGTTTTTTGCACTGCGAGTCGACGTCAATGTACTGCACATCTAACCAAAACCCAAATCTAAACAATTAAAAGTAACACTTCCCGTCCGTATTATAATCTGAGTGTTTCGCTCAAACCTCAATAAACATATGTATTATCAAGTAGCATCAATCTGCAATCGTTTTGAAGTCGATGTCTTCCAAATAAATATGTGTCATTTGTTCAAACAACAAGTCGATAATTATTGTGTCAAATCGATAAAGCAAACACTTAACTCATATTAATATTTTACTTATTGAGAACTAATATGTCCACTATTTTATCTAATTTGGCAATCGCAGTATCTTGTATCAAAGGAGACCAAATTGAACTCAATTGAATGATTACTTCGATGAAAATTGATGAGATAAAACTTCCAGCCAAACAAAAATTAAAGCGATAAATCGATTTCCGAACTCGACACTTGCCCATCACTGGCTACAATTAACTAATATTAAATAATCTTTTGTTTATTCGACCACGTGCCAGAGAAAAGGTTAAAAACCTCAAACAATACTGATAAATAAATAAAACACTTGAAAATCTATTGGCACCAATTAGGATAATTAAATATTGATAAATATGTAAAAATGAGGTAATAACATTAATGATTTGGGGTTCCCCACTGTTCGAGTGACGTTCATATCTACTACGTTACTATAAATGTGTATTGCAGAGTAGGTATCTATTATGTGCACGGTCATGACGTAAACTAATATACTTGATATTAGTAACAGCTGTCGGTGCGTCATCGTTCAATAAATCAGACGGATAGGGTTAATGTATGGTGCATTTGACGCAATGGTATCATCGTTCGAAGTGGACTTACAATAACAATACTTAACTTCTTTGACGTCCATGAAATTAATTTTTATTGTATACCTATCGATGTGTTTGCGCACAAAATGTTGGTGTAGGTTCTTGACTTTTCATGATAATTGTAAGAATTAAAATTGCACTTTTATAGCAAATAACTGATATTTCTTTAGAAATATAACTATTGGAAACAATAATAAACTTAATAACAACTGCCCATACGTAGGTAGGTCTGTATGCAATATGGCCTGTCCAAGAAAATTAAGCATTTTCGTGATGGTTTACCTACTTCATTTATATATTACCATCAGTAGATTTTCGTGAACATATAGGACAACCATTGAAAGTGCGGCTCTTCCGATTGTCCTTGGGATGCGGAAGGGAAACAGACGCAACCAATAAGCTAGTCTAAAGTCTACTACCGACTGTCGGCAGCGTTTGTCAAAAGAAATTTGCTGCGCGTTTTGCTGATGTCCCATAAATAATTACGGCGGTCTGCCTTAAATATAATACCTTTTTTTTTTATCAAAAATGGATCTACGTTTGGCCACCAACTCGCCTGATGGTAAGCGATAGTGTGGCCGAAGATGGAGGACGTATATCCAGAATAAATCTTATCACTCTTAAATAGAGTGAATATATTTGGGGAGAACGATAGTTGGAGAGTTGATGCAACTACCCAGACCCGTCTTCCACGACGGTTGCACCGGACTACATCCCGAAACACGACTAGGTCGCTTCATGATGGTCACGGCATGTCTTTGTCCAGTGAGTGGTAACCAGCCGCGGCCGAAGCCGCAAGTGGAAACCAGAGTTGTGTTGCCTGTTTTCCACCACCCAGGGGCGGACGCGGGCAACTCAGCTCTCTATAACATGAATTCCCGCTCGTAGTCATAATTAAAGTGTTTGTAACTATATTAACCAGACACATGTTCACTAACTGCCCAAAATATTATTCTCTTTAGCTTTCCTAGCTAAGCTCTTAAATTGGATTGAAGAGCTTAGCTAGGATTATAAGAAGCTCGCAAATTTAGGACATACGTGAAAAAATGGAACCCCCTCGAAATTGATTCCTGACTACGGCCTTGCTATGGATGCTTGTAACACTAGGGGTACAGGTAACTCACGCGTTCCTTCGCTCCCTATAATAGGAATGACATAATTTTGTGTCTCCCCTTGCATATTTTTTTTTCTTTTTTCAAAACGTTGCCCCACACTAGGAATTTCTTCCTGTATCGTGGGTGCGTTTACAGACATATAATCTCACAAGCACAAACACACCCCGACCCGGAGCAATTATCTATAGATCGTACAAATATTTGCTCCGTGCAGGAATCGAACCTGCGACACGCAGCGCAGCAGTCGGTCTTTCGACCACTGCGCCAACCGCGCTGTCAAATTCAGTCTTATGTGTATTCAGTTCATATTGTTTTGTGTGTAAGTAGTTTATACAACGCAATCTTTTGTTGGTCACAATTAAATAATTTACAATATAAAAAAGAACACGGCGAGTAAAATTGGCGATGATTCTTTACTAAATAAAGATCAATTTATTTGACTTCGATAGAAACTAAATCTTAAATCATTGGAATACCTATATCGGACATATTGGCATCTATGATATCAATTACTTTAACTATGTAATAAAGAAAGTTGTATCTGTCACCGTATGATTATGAACATCGTTAGTTTATAATAATTCTCGCAATATTGTAAACTGACGAAAAATTGTGAACTGTAACTAACCATTTACAATTTAACTTATTATTTCTAGGTAGTTTATAAATATATCAATGTCAAATCGTCAAATTGTATTCTGTCCGGTTGTATCAGCCGTAAAATTGTGCACCTTCCCTGATTGGTCTGTCTTGGTGGTAACTCGTGTCACAGATGGATTGTAAAATCCGTTTTATAAAACAGCTGAACGTTCTAGATTGCCATTGCGCTACGTGTAACAAAACTGCTACCCACGTTTAGAAGTAATGCAGAATGGCATATTTACAGTCAGACAAACTTATTTATTGTATACTTAGTATAATAAATGGACAGTCATCAATTAAGTTAAAGAAAAAATAATGTATTCTGATTTGTTTTTCCGTGGCTGGGTCGACGGAGCCCCGCCTCGCGCCTCTCTTATTTTTGTGTCTGTCAGGTTAGAAAATACCTAGACACGAAGGGGACTACGGGGGTCGACTCCTGAGCACGCTTCGTTCGCTCATGCGTTAGTTTAATTTATTTAAAGCTAGAAGTTTTGTGAAACAGCTGATTCTACAATTTATCTGCGACAGGGATAGAGAACGCGTGTACTACCTACATACCGCCAAGGCTGACCATTCGACGACAGTTTACAATTTTACGAGTTATAAAATCAGACACATAGTGAACCCTGTCGGTTTGTTCACAATTTGACGGTTTGACATGGATAGATTATAAACTATCGAAAATGAATACATTAAATTGTAGTATGGTACTGTTCACAATTTATCGACAGTTTACAATCTCGCGAGATAGATCATAAATTAACGGTGTTCACAATCATACGGTGACATATATTATGTTCTTTTTATTACATACTAGAGACCCGAACAGGTGCAACTTACTAATAAAAAATTTATTCTCATACAAAAATACCATCCAAATTTCCGACCTTTCCTATGGATTTTCCGAAAATTTTCATGAATAGTTACTAACCTTATCCTAAGTAATCGTATACCTCAAAAAAAAAACAAATCTGCCAAGTCGGTCGAGTCGTTCTCAAGTGATGATTGTGATATGGGCGTAATTAGTGCACTAACACAACAAATACTTTTGTTTTCTTGATACCCACAACATTTTAAAAGTATTGTGCATCTACTACCTGCTAATTTACTTGAGTACCTATATTTCTTAAGTCAACGTATCTATATTATATAGCGCCTGGAGTATCTATCCGGGAGGCGCAGGTTCGAATCCTGTTCGCGACCGTATTCTTTTTCCATTTCATATTATAACTTTAGAGTTCGCTAAGCATGCGTTAATGCTTTTTCAAAGACATATCTTGAATTATTAAGGTAATTGCATTCTTTACGACATTGTATTAACTGCAAAGTTAGTCGTGTCGGTTCGGTCACTTGTATAGGTACTGAATTGATTGCAATGACGTCGCCATAAGACGTGTTAAAATATGGAAGAAGAATTCGCGGTGGTGAGCAGAGGTCGAGATGGCTTAGTGGTCAGAGCGCCTGGAGTATCTATCCGGGAGGCGCAGGTTCGAATACTGTTCGCGACCGTATTCTTTTTCCATTTAATATTATAACTTTAATTACTTTGATGTTTATGAATATTTGTGTTATAAGTTTTGTGTATGTATTAGCAATTGAATCAATATGAGTATGATGTATCATAAAAATATAGGTATTAACAGTAAGAACGGATATTGATTGATAATTACTTGAGTTTATACATTATCATACTTAGTCATGGCTAATTATTTTAGGTACAAGTTTAGCATTTCTTTAAATAATTAGTTACTATAAAAATCCTTCACCGGAAAACGTATTTGGCGTGAATGTACCTATAGTGTTTTTAGGCATAATATTATGTATTTGCATTACAAAGTATTATTTCTACTCGTAAAAAAAGTGAATAGGTATAATTTGGTTGATCCAAACAACATAAATGAAATAATTAAACTTCAGTTTAAGAAGGCAAAGTTTTCGAAAACTACAATCAGTGAAAAATATTTAATTATTGCAGAAATATTGAGGCAAATTCTTTCAATAATTCGGAAATATGGGAAAAAATCTCTTCAAATATAGTCAGTGTAACTAACTGCAGGCAGCGTCGCGGAGCACACAGCTGCTAGGTACACACATTTAAATTCTAGAACAATATTAATGTAGGTCATCAATTCTCACGATTCTATTATGCCTACAAATCTGTCGACCAAGTATTGAAGTGTCATCGACCCCGAGTGGTACTAACCCATATTACATATATATTTTTCTTAAGGCCATTTGCACATGAATAAGTTAGTTTTTATTTACTTTTTAAACACGTAACTCCTTGTTTCTACAATACGTCATATCGAAATCAGAATTCATTTAATGTTGTGGCTGTTTCGTATTACTAAATTATTTGAATTATATTTTTGATTAACTGCTCATTTTTTTGTATGTGATTTAGGAGACATTCGAACATGGATAGGGATGTCAGTTTATCTTATTCATTTGATGATCAAGCGAAGGATCTTAATAGGTAAGTAAGTAAATAACTTCCTTAGTATAAACTACGGTACTTCCTTATTTTTACGATTATTTATCTCCTCTGCCTCGCCCAAAATACCTACAATAAAATAAAGAATGAGAAAGAGGAAACAGTTAAAGATAATTAAATGTTAAAGCCTAACTTTACTGCAAAAAATACCGTTTGACACCTGCCATTTGCTACGAAACTACTACGAATTGTAGTGCGCCGTAAACCGTTTAAAATTAATCTCGTAGACTTTGGCTTCTATTATAAAAAAATACAATAGGTAATATTGAACTTAGCGTGAGCCCGGTTTCTTGTACCTTTGTTAAGAAATACTGCAATTATGTAACAGACCCAAAAATAAGAGGACCATATTTGGTAGAAGTCGTTCAGCGACACAGCTGTGGCGACCACCCACCCGTCAATAAACAAATTCGGCCATCCCAATTGTCTGTATCGGTACTTCACATTTCACTTTCGACGAGGCGGTACAAGAGCCGCTGCAAACGGTCCGGTGTCGTTGACCCCGTGTCCTCGCGGCCGCGTGCCGATTAGATAATTTCCGCGGTGCGTTGTCAAAATACTCATGACCCAATGGTACAGTGAATGCGCGAGGTCGATGAACCCGCTGCGATCGCGCAAATACAGACGTGATCCGAGTTTTTAGTCGTGTTGTGGTACGATAAAAATCGCTATCGGTCGATAATACTTTTGCCTCTACATTATCATATATCTGTACTTGTATCGTTATAGATTACCTATCGTTTTAGCCCAATTTATGTGTTGTGTAGGTACACAAGATAACGTGGACTGATTTAGTTTCGGTAATAGAAGTTAATTTTTTATTCTAACAATAGTTCTAATCCTTAGAAATGACCGCAATATGAATCGCTGAAGATACTCCAAGAAATAAATAAATTCAATTTAACTTCGGCAAAACTCCCTAACGCAACAAGGGTTCCGTATCCTAATAAATTTTGTGTCCAATAGCGTGACAATGCAAACCTTGGAGGCGTCGCTAAACTTCTAAGAATACGATAACATCTAATAAAATGGACGAGATATCGAAACTACTCCCATTTCTCTTTTTATCTACTAACTTGATTCGCAACTTTCCGCAATGTTGTCTTCCAAATTATGAGATACTGGCGTGCATTGGGATATATTTTTCTTGTTACCTCACAGAATTTGGAAATAATAACCTGAAAAGCGTTGGAGCAAATGGAATGCACCTAAGTTTAGTAGGTAGGTCCCCAATAGTATCCCAAAGTAGTCAGCGTATTGCATGTCCCCTGGCCACTTGATACATCTTGTGATTCAATTGAAGATTTTATTAAAATTTAATATTTATATAAACATGGGCAATAACAAAAATATACATCTCCTAGTTGAGTACGGTGTCCGTATAGGTTTTTCTTATATTGAGAGGAAATATTGTCTATGCAGTTTCTTGCCGGCTCTTCTCCATAAAACCTTGGAACCGTGCATACCACCGGCGTGTTTTCAGTACCTGTAATATGGGCTACGTGAAAAAAAAAAATTGGAGCCGTACTAAATCTAATGTTATCATTAAAATTTCCTAGCTGCGCCCCGCGGTATGATCCGCAGAATTCCCTCCCCTTTTTTTGCAGGACGTGGGCATTTTCGCAGGATAAAAAATATCCTGTGTCCTCTTCTAGGACCTAAAGTAATACCACCAAATCGCCAAATCCACTAAGTGGTATTTGCTTAATTTATTAACAAAGATACTTCCAGACAACGAACTCGCAAACGTATAAACTTTCACATTTATAACACTATTAGGATAAGTGGTACCTTTTTCAAGCTATTTTTTTAAATAATGCGTAGGTATTACAGGCAGGCGGCTAAAATAAAATTTAAGTTCCTATGTGGTTTTCCCCAAACCTTGATTAGGGCCGAAAATACCTATCCTTATATCTAAGTATGTAGAGTGTAAATGACAAATGCGGCAGTAAATTCTCAGGGAAGTTTTCCATCTAGGATAGCTGCATACAATACGGGTGATTATAATTTGTTGACGTCAGTAGCACAATGGAATTGGACTAGAGTTCATCAACACACAATACGTAGACAAGCGGATCTCATTGCGAGGTAGGTACTGCATCGAGGCTAATCTCCTGTAGGTAGGTGCTTAAGTGCTATCTGTGACACATACTTACCATGTTACTATTTTGTTTTGACCATACAATTTGTTTTTATATCAATAATGGCGTATGGCTGCCAACTCGCTTGATGGTGAGCCATAGTGTAGCCGAGGATGGAGCACCTAGATCCAGGAGAAATCTATTCACTCTAGACTTGAATATGCCTAGATTGTATCAGGAAACACGGAAGACGGCAGGGAGTTCCATTCCTAGGAGAATTGCTCATCAGAAAACGTATAACATACCTTCAGAACCGTAAATCGAGCCCAGCTTAACGCTCGGCAGCGGCGCGTGTGTCCACTAGACTAATGAGGACTGTATAAAACACAGCATAGCAAGAATGGCTTATTTAATAACTATCCTCTTAATTGTAAGTTATGGCGACTTAAATAGTTTTACATAACATAACATGGCACCACGCCTGTATTCCCCGAAGAGGTAGGCAGAGGTGTACATAGTTGTACCTACACCCACATTTCACTAATTCTGTTATTAATCTCATGTAATAGGTGGTGAGCCTATTGCCATTTACTGGGCACTGTTCCAAATTCCGGGCTACAGAGAATTTTCTAACAGTAAAACTTAATAACATTTTGCCCGACCCGGGAATCCAACCCAGGACCTCATGCACGGCAGTCACCCTTCTAACCACCAAACCAATGGCGTATTTAAATTTCATTTAATATTATATTTATTTTCTTGAATACCTTTGTCCTTATTTTAATTCGTTATTGTGATTTGGTTACCTACGCCCCTTTCGATCCGGACAGGGCTTTTATAACATATCTACTGTAGATAGCTCAAAAATGTAAGGATTTTGTTAATCGATAACCGGTATGAGATTAAAAATTCCTCCTAAGCGGAATTCCTCCTATTACTACGGTAACTATAACTTTATATCTATGGCAAATATTATAGACACGTTTATAAAGAATTATCGTTTTGTGCCAATATCCATTACAGAGGTCGTTATGTCGAGGTTACCTACATAGGTCAATTTTATCATCATTCCCTGCCCTTATTCCAATTTAGTTGCGGTCGGCACAGAATGTCTTTTTCTTCCATACATCTACGATCATTCGTTTAACCCGTTATAATTATTGGTTCGTGACTTCATCATCCCACTGCTTCCATATATCTCTATTAGCCGTTATATCGTCTAGCCATATCATCTTTAACAAAATCCATCCATCGCTTCCTCGGTCTTTCTCTACTCTTATAGCCATCTACATTCATACTCAAAACTTTCCTCGCCACATGATCTTCTCAACCCTCCGCATCACATGCCCATACCATGCTAAACGATTTCTAAACAAATTCTGTCACCGGGGTCACTTTCAGACTTCCTCTTATATACTCATTTCTAATTCTATCCATCCGCGTCACACCACATATCCCTCTTAACATTCTCATCTCAGCTGTATGTAGTCTTTAATTCATTCCCTTCGTGGGCCAATATTCTGAACCATACAATTTATTGATCGTACGCGAATTAAAAATTATATTGTTTAGACCTAGATGCGTCAATTTTTTTTTCGCTGAACTTTTTTACCTTAACTTTGATCCTTATCGAAGATTTGACCCAAAATACAAGTATCAACGATACAGCTAAATAGTCATACCTAGCATAGGTCGGTTTAACTGTCATAATGTTACAGCTAGGTAAGTACCAGATTTATTGGGATTTGATCAATAGGAGTCTCAATAGATAAGTACCTGACTATCTACTTTTTATTACTTTCTTATAATAGTAAATAATAAAAGTTACCAAGCACTTTCTGTCTGTTAGATTTCAACGATCTTTGCGAAATATAAAATGTGGTTAGATTAATCTGCAAGATTTACCATCATTGTAAAGCTATGAGAATAGTAACAATTAGTGATATAGGTACTGTGTGCTATACGTCCGCCAAATAGGTCGATCTTCCAAGTGAACGTGCACTGTTGTATACAGCATACGAACCGCCCAATCCAACACATGACAGTTGCGTAAGGCGCTGTGAAGACGCAGCAATCGATATCGATATCAGTTTCGGTATCGATAACCGGCACCTAGCTGTTCACCTATTACGATTTTCTTATAATTGCAAGAATACTGTGCAAGTAGATATTAGCAATCATAGTTGCGAGTTTTAGAAATAATATCCGTTAGGGATAATTTTAAAGTTGACTGTTGCTATTGTCAAGTTACTATTAAAGTTGCTAAGTCTGCGCAGCGCCTAAAAGTCTATATGGCCGTTGACATTTATGCGTCTTCTAATGAATACAACTCTCCAGAGATCAATGATGACACTGCAAACACAAGAGACGCCTGCAAAATATTTATCTACATTGCATGTTACGAAAGTCGCCATTGCGTCGGGTGCATAACATACGAAATGCATTTAGCAAGTTCATTGACCCCTTAGTCATAATGTTAAGAAATCTATCTAGAAAAGCAAATAAATAGATACTAGAAATGCCAAGCACATAGCGCTGACACTATTCTTGATTGGTATGCAATTTATCTGACCGGTGTTCAACTACAATACGGAAACATCAACTCATCATTGGGATATATTCGGTAATTGCTGATGCATATAATTAATCGTACTTTGATCTTTTATATCTGTCACAGACTAAATCTTGTGGCTTGATATTCAATATATTATGCATATTAGTTTAATTTGTATGTGCATGATCGGTGAATGCACGCGCGCACGGTGCGAGGCCGGCCGATCACCTCCTTATGTAACCTGCCATAAAGTGCACCAAGCTCAAACGAGGCTAGCACGACCACAGAACACGTAGGTCTTTGATCTTGCTGCGAATGCACTAAGCCAATAGCCGATTAAGATTTGTTTGCATCAAGCTGTTTATAAATAATTGCATTCGAGGGCTGAGTTCATTAACACTTGAGGTAGGTAGTGGATATCTAATTACTGATGGGATGTAAACATCGCTGCCGTTTCTTCTTATTATAGTTTATTTTTGTACCTCTAGATTACGAGGTAAAAACAAATAAAACTCCCGGTAATTTGAAAAGGATTTATTTAAAAAATAGCTACAAAGTTTAATATGGCACTATATCGATTAGCCTAATTAATTGAAGTAAATATTTATTGGACGAATTACGTAAGTTGCTACAAATAATGCAATATCAATAAAAATAATGTGCAAAACTTATTTAAAGGTACGTAATGCATTAAAATACAAATTAAGGTGCGTATCGATAACGTAGAAAATTCATTACATGTTCTTTGATTTTTATCTTGTGTGAAACATTGTTTATTTATGGTCTGTCAAGAATAATTAACATAAATGAAGGCCACATGGCTATAGAGATCAACGCCACTAAAATTAACATATTTAGACATTACTTCAACAGAATTATATTTCTAGAACGAGTTCTATTGTCTTCTGAACTGCTATTATTATGGTGAGATACGTGACGAACGATAATACACGCTTTTGATAAATTAGCCAAGTTGCACACTACTAGGTTTTACGCTTCCGATATGCATAAAGCGAATGTGAACACGCCAATACAGCTTCTGAAATTATTTAGACACTATTTCGTCAAAAAGCGACTAAGTGTTACTGCAGTAATGTGCACTAGGCTTTATGCGACACCAAATTGCAGGGTAATAATTTTTCTCATTTTATACAGTACTTAAAATTAAAAGATTTTAAAAAGTAATAACCTCTATTAATCTGATACAACCAGTTAAGTAATTAAACGTATACCTAAATTCAAAATTAATCCAGTCTTTTTTTAATCACAAGTTTAAGGATCAAACAATCTCCAAGATTTGATAATTAATGAACAATTTGTTGTTAAAACTATTAATATTTCAGATTTTGTATTAATTATTTATTGAAGATACAGCTGAGTTCATGTACAACATCCAAAGCCTTCTTCCCTTCTAGGAATTAACATTTTAATCTAACCTTGGAAGTATTTGATTCCTGTTTTTATGAATTCAAACGATAATGTTGGTTCAAGGCTGATTGATCGTATTTTTAAACACTAATCATTATTACATTTTATATCATAACTTTACGGAATTCGATAAAACTGCAGATATAGATATCTTAGAATATTCCAAACAATCTTTAAGCTTATAAAACTGCGTATTGGGTATCTATATAATATGTAGCTTTATACAAGCTGTGGTTTTGAACAGTGGCCATATTGTAGGAACATATACAGCAACAAGTTATATGTTGTATAAAAATAATTATAACAATAATAGCCAAGAGGTCAACGTCCTATTAGTCTCGTAGCAGCTAATGCTTCTTTGTGAAATTTTCGTATACGGCCTTTGTCGGCGCGCGGTGCCGTCCTTGTACCTACTGCGCGCGACGCGGCGATGGCTATGAAACGACGTATACGCAAAAGACAGTAAAACTGCGAAATTAATTCGATTTTCTAAGGTATACTTTTTTTAATTGTTTTGTAATCAGTTACACTTATAGATCCACCTCCTTCAATTTGGCCACTGTCTAGAACCACAGCCTGTATATTATATTAATTAGATTTTAGGGGATGCAGTTAATAAACGCTATTCATAAAAACTGACATAAATCCAAACTTAAATCGTTTCTTAAATTATAAGTTCATGTCATTGTCACTTACGTTAATATAAATTATAAGAGGTTACAATAGTCTTGGAGATCTTTTAAGCACGACGATTATAACTCTTTCCAATATTCTAAAATATTAATTTAGAACATATGAAATTACAGAGTCTAGCAAAAATTCTATACCTACCTAGTAAAATATTTGTAGAACTATATCTATAAATTTCGTTGTATCATTTTATAGCAAAGAAAGATTTTTATTAGATCATGAACTACATTATTAAAGACACAATATCCAATAAATATGGATTTTAAAGTAATTATATATTAGCAGTAAAACTATAGGCGCAGTGCGCACCGAAAATATTCAAGAGATTTACGTAAGAATCGACTTTATATAAATGTAATTAAGGTGCATTTTTTATTTAAACTGTATTCATTTGCAAATTGATATTTTCCCTAAATTAATTTAGATATTTTATAACAAATGCTCCAAATATTTTAAACATTTTGAATGTATGTTATATATATGAACCTGTGCACAGCGCCTGTTTAGAAATCCTAATTATTAGTGGTTAGCCTATTGAAAAAATATAAAACTGTACATACGGACTTCGAGTGATACTAATCCAACTGTTTTCCCGCCTTGCAGAAGTTGCAGGGTCCACAGAAAGCACATCCACGACAACAATCACAGTGAATGCATCACAATGTAATGATTTATTAAGTCTTACATCCAACGTGCTCGCGTAGTTTAAGAGTATATTTAAAATGATATCAGTAATGTTACGCTATTATTGCTTTTTAAAGCACGCCCCTGTTCGCTCGATTGCTAGTTCACACGCTGTATATATTATATTTTTTTATATGCCACTAAGATGGCAAAGCGTATTGCGCCTGCTGAGTACCATAACCTGCAATACCACACCCGCATACCATAGCCTATGGACGCTTGTAATAATATATATCTCCGAAATCGTATCTTTATCGACTAAAAACTATCCGTCTGTTTTAACTTATTACTTATTGACACGAACATTCAACAGGCACCAATAAAAAAAACTAACACGAGCGATTGTGCTTTTTTTTTGGAATTACATTCTATTTAACTATCAAACAAATGAACCGATGGTAGTCTTTAAAGGTTCAATAACTTTAATATGTGTGAGATTCTTAATGTATCTCTCCCTTATTCCTATTTTTAATATAATATTCTGGGAAGAGGAGCAATTATTTTATTCTAATTAAAGTGGAAGAAGATAAAAATACAACTTTAAGGGTTGCTTCAAATTTAATAAAATTATCCTTAACTTAATCTATTGACTTGCTGATTACCAGACACAATAGAATAGTATTGTTATCAAGTACAATTTTATACTTTTGCAAGAATACAGATAAAATAAATTTTTCGTCAATTTTATAATAAAATTAGTATTATCAATTCTCACTAGCTCACGTAAAACGGCATATTGGTAAGCTCTTTCGTGGCAAGCCTAGCTGCCCTATTCAACGCCACATTACAATGAGTGTGCAACGCCTCTAAACATTCAGTCTCTCTCTTACTCCATTTGGACTCCATAGCCACAGAAAAAGCAGTACAAGAAAATGTACACAACAAACTTATTAGTATACAAACTCTCATTCTCAACGCATCGCTTGGTTGTTCTACCAAACTGATGAAATTGAAGTTTTTCTCTTCAAAGAGTATTTTCTCCACCACGTCTGCATGCTCCGGTAGATCTTGCAGCACAGTTATAAGAAGGCCCACAATATTCAGCACTATACGCGGTGACTTTGAATCTGTAAATAAGAAGTTATCTGTCACGTTTCAACTAAACAAGAAGTCGAAATTAATTGGCGATCCGACATATTTCGGTTTAAAATAATCTTTACAGTATGACAAGTTGTCTTGGAGCGATCTTCAAATGTCACTTAGAGACAAGACATGAGATATGTGTATCATTGGTCTAGACGAGTGTAAACTATGATTTGTTTGAAACGAGACCTTTTTACATCGAGACACATGACGTCATTCTTTTGGAATTAAAATTAGACTGCCACATTTCAAACATGATGTTGTTTCAACAGTCCAATTACCATTTTTCAATCTAAATTATTTATCCTATACTTTTTAAACAAAATGTATTTCCACATCTCTAGACAGATCTCTGTCGAGAGACGTAAAGTCTATACTTAGTACTTCACACAATTTATTTGCAAAATATGCTGAATTATAGTAACGATAACCTCTTCAATCCGCAGAGGAGTAAAGCAGATATTTTAATGACTAAATTAATATAAAATTTCATCATGTTCATTATTTCACGCCACTTTTATAACATTCGGAGAATTATCTTATTTACAAAGGAAACTTAAAATGAGTATCTGTCTCACAAAAATTATGATTATTGATTACGCCTCAAGGTTGAAAAGGACAAGATGATAAAATACGCAGAAAAAATATATAATTTTCCATTATAGTATAATAACAACACACCTAATTATAAGTTGTTATTGTGACATACCTACGTAAAGTGGAATAAATTTTTTATATTGGCAAGTTTTAAAGTTGGTGGCCCACACAATTTTAGACGACGTCGCGGCAGTCCTAAGTTGTATGAATTAGACCTTAATAGGTCTTCGAGCATTGGTTTCAGAAACCTTCAAATAGAGAGGAATGAAAGGAAGCCTTTTCCCTGTAGTGGGTCAATAATTGCAATGTAATAATAATGTTTGATAGATCGTTGACCTGATAACCGATTTTTTTCAAATCAATTGATTGGAAATTTTGATAAAATCTTAGAAGAATTTGTATCACAAGAAATATAAAGCTTTTGGACATCATTATTAACAATAATGCCTAATAACCAGGGATTTGGTTAAATAATACATCAAGGATCGTAGTCTTTACTGTAGTATGTAGTAACAATAAATTCTATACTATTGATACCGGAGAACGCATCAATGTTAGGTATATGTGGTCGTATTAAAACTGCGCACGTCTGAAGTAATACGCAAGTACGCTGCGCGGTACTCAATAGGGAATATGCATGTGATTCAAATTTAGGTCAAATATTTTTATTCGTAACCTTTATTGCTGTAGTAGAACACACCTATTCAATTACTTTTTTAGTTAATCGTGTTTTAACTATGAAATATTATAGTTGAACAGTGAGGATCATGCGAGGGAAATTTAAAATGTCAAAGCGCACGCTATTGGATGTAGTGAAACGTGACGTCACTGTCCGCGATGAAAATATCTCGAGTATTTTGTTACTGGGTGATTATCATGTTTTGCGCTTCATCTTGAGTTTTGACGTTATTCTTTAAAGAAAATCCCTTCAATAAAATTTATAAATCGGTAATTAAAAACTCCATACAATACAATATATCTTTTATGATGTGTACTCTGACGTCAGAGAAAGCGCGCCAAGATAGCTGCATTTCAAATGCCCTAAACTGATTGCAGGTTTGTTTGATAATTTTTATACTCAACAATCATATTTTTAAAATTGTTATATTTTTTCGCGGTAATGTACCAACGTATCGATACCTGCAAGGAAAAACATCGCAACAAATCATTCGTAACT
The DNA here is from genome assembly GCA_935421205.1 of Xylocampa areola. Classification (NCBI taxonomy): domain Eukaryota; kingdom Metazoa; phylum Arthropoda; class Insecta; order Lepidoptera; family Noctuidae; genus Xylocampa; species Xylocampa areola. Next base: position 13,073,626 of record OW285206.1, read on the forward strand.
TTACAGGAGAGGGCGTCAAAGATTCAAAAAATTGTTATTAAGTTCTGTTAAGTCCTAACGCCATCAAACCTTGATAATTAAAATCAACAAGGGAAAATCTACATTTTGATATGATATACTAATCATTATTATTAAATGTATTTTATTACTTTTTGAGAGTTAAAATTATATTCCACGACCTAAACTTTATAAAATGACATTGTATCTCAGACTTATAACTAGACTTATGCGATAATAATTAATTATTAAAGTGAAAAAAAAAAAGTATGGCTGAGATACAACGCGTGTGATGCATTTTGTGAGTTACTATAACAAAGAAACGTGGTGAAATAAATTTAATAATATTTATTATTTTTAATTATAAGACTCACACTATCCAAATTTAGCAAGTGAACGCACCAAAACAAACAGTATTCCACAATTATTTTTCTTGCTTCCCTTTTGGCGTATATGTGTGCTTCATTTAGTTTCTCATGAGATCTGTTATTGGTACCTACCTCTTCTAATAATACATTTATAATATTGTCGACGATAGATTAATCAGTCTATAAAATTCTGAACATGACAATAGAATGAATAATAATAATTATCTACGTGACATTCTTTGAACGGAAAATTTAAGTCTCTGTTCAAGAATGAAAACATCGTAACTATTGTTACGATGAAAACAATTTTAATACGAAAAAATATTTTCCAAAAACAAGGGAGTAAGTCGTATTACTATGTTTGTAAGTAATTTATATATTGACAGTCATAGGTTTGTATTTGTAACTTGTAACTAAATATACCTTTTTATTATGTTAAGTGGACGCTGACTTGCAATATTTTTTCACTAGCTAAAATCGTAACGCGAATTAGATACAGGGCTGAGCGCAAAAAAAATATGCTTTTTTTAACTTAAAACATGATTGTAACTCTAAATCGCCAAAAAGTGAGTTACGATGATTTTCCTTGCAGGTGTCGCAGTATACAGTTTATCGATAGTACGAACCTATCGATAAAATCAATAGTATCTATAGGTTTGCACTATCGATAGAAACCTATCGGTTACACTAAATTACAATAAAAATATGAAGTTGAGGGAAAAGTTCTTGTTAAAATACGTAACAATGCAATTTCTGATGGTTTTATTCAGCGAGAAATTGCAGTTGTAGGTAATAAACCACTACTTACAATGCATCAGCAGCTTACTGAACACGGGATGCGCATTGTATGCGCTGAGCGCGGTGGCGAACTGCCGCACGCCTCTACACGAGCGCACGCACAGCCACGCGCACACTTCCAGCATACGACCCACGCCTTGCAGTCTGTTGCGAACATAACACATCATTAATTCAACTTATTTTAATGAACGCTGCTTCTCGCAGACTGCCACTGGGTGGCAGCAGATCTTAAAGTTAAGCATGACTCTTCCTTTTCACCAAAGTTGTAAGAGGATGTCGAACAGTGTCAGGAGACGCGACCCCGTGAAATGGTATGACTTTTGCCAACAAAGCTGTACAGTGTACGTGGACGTCAGTGGCCTGCATTGCATATAGGCAAATAGGCAGTACCTACCTCAAAAGAATTACCTAAATGCAACCTATATCACAGTTTACTACATCTGTATAATATACAGATATAGTACAACGTATAATATACAGTATAGTGACGGTATGGTGGACGTGTAGCAGAACTCTGAAGATGTGAGACTGTTAAGTACTGTTTTCGCTAAAGCTGAGCGAGGAAGCGGTGTATTCCTATTCTGTAGTAGGCAAGGCTTCCTCGCTCACATTGTGTAAAACAAAGACCTTACAAAAATGAAGGCATCGTATTGCTGGCGATTTCGACATTCACCACTTCGTTCCCTCGCACAACTGGTGGAATGCCACGGTATAATAATAAGGATTCCTAATTCCGGTAAGTAAACTAAAAATTTTGCGAATAACTAATATAATAACAAAGCTAGACCGACATCACAATGACAATGGAATAACGAGACAGTCACAATGGAATAAAATCTCACAAAATTACTGCAAAATATCTGTCTGGCCTACAGCAAGAAGGTTCATGGTACACTGGTTATACCTTATGTCTAATTGTTTCATTAATTAAGATACTACGAAGTTATTGCATGCGGTTCCCATCTCATATTGTAAATGTCCAAACAATGGCAAAGTGTAGGATAGTGATAGCGTAAACTATAAATTAATTCATTAGTCCCTTACCGGTCTTGAGCACCATCATCATTGTCTTTGCTGTCCTTCATGAGTGTATTAATGGCCGCAACAAAGTTGTACACCACCTTCGCTTCCAGATAAACCTGGAAACAGAAACTTTTAACCTTAATGTACAGCTCATGTTCCTAGCTGGTTTTTTTTTTTCAAATAACTAAAGATGTTTATGATAGATACTACTGGAAAAGATTTGAGACCAGAAATAATTATTGAGTATAAAAAAAAAATTGCCGATGCAAATTCCAAATTACGAAACAAAAGAGTGTTAGATCTAGTAAAATTGACAAAAGTAATAAAAGTTTCCTAAATCAGATAATACAACTCACATCTTGTATATTGAGTAGCGTATGCCGCGGCAGCGTATGGGCAAGCGCCGGTAACGCGAGTAATGCTGCGACTGCTCCACACACGCGTCCGCCGCCACTTGCCCGCGCTGCACTACCCACTACGCCTATCACCATGCTCACCTGAAAATAACGTTGAAATTTTCGGTTTTGCACCAGAGACAATAACATCACGTTGTCGATCGGAAACAGTTATAGAACATTTCAAAATCAAGCTATGCTGTTTTGAGTAAACAAGTTTTAATGAATTTGAGCCATCCCGTAAAATCATAAGTGCTGGATTAACTGACGATTGGGGTAAAAATTTAATATAGGTATATGGATAGATCCTGCTGTACGCCATTTCGCTTAAAAAATGTTAAGTAATAAATTTTATATACCATATTTAGTTGTGTAAGAGATTCGACATCGCCATCCATAACTTCACTTATGTTTGAATTGAGGAATGCTTCCCATTCTTCCAATTCTATAGAAGATGGCTCCTTAACTAAAAACACAACATGTTAGCCATTTAACTTTAAGAAAATTACTAAATTATCTGAGCATATTGAATATATCATAAGAATATTACCATCACTCTTGTCTTCAGATCTCAAAATTCTATCATTATCAGCAACTTCTTTATCATCAGAAGTCTCCTCAATAACTTCAGATTTTTCCACATCTTCGTCTTTCTCCTCTTTTGAACATTTTTCTTTGTCATCTACCACAAGACTCGAAACCTCTAAAGCAGGTTCGCTAGTACGCCGTTGAGTGTCACTTTTGTTTTTGTCCCAACTTCTACTAAAATGAAAAGACCTCTTGATGCTTTTTGTCAACTTATTACCTCCACTGCCAAATCTGAGCTTGTCACGTGAAAATTGCAGTATTTTCTGTTTATATGAAGGTGGAACACTCTTGCTGAGACCAGAACTGACATCACTGCTACATTTGGTTGAGCTTTTGGGATGCTCCAAGCTTTGTGATGCAGTATCTATAGATTTCGCCTTTTGTTTTATTTCCAGTACTTCTTGTTTATTGTCACTGGCACTTAGAGGTTTCTTTTCTTCATTCTGTTTTTCTATGTTAGGCTTTTCTTCATCTATTTTATCCATTTTGTTAAGGTCTGACTGTTTTTTATTAGCTGCCATTAGCTGCGCCATATTATTTTCTAAGTTACACACAACGAGATTTGAGTTGTTTAGGACATTGTACTCATGTCTGAGTAGTTTCGCGTTGGCGGCAGTAATGGGATGCGATTGGTCTTCGTCGTCAGTCTTCAGGCTGTCTCGCACACTGAATGCACTGGTAGCTCTGACACTATCGTCATCTGACATGGGAACACATTCCATTGGTTGCATCACTCGTACGTTTCGCAAATCATGTTCCTTTGGCTCTGGTTTTTGTTCAGGTATTGGTCTGGAGAAAAAAGGAGTACCAAACATAAGGCAGCCAAAGTCCTCAACTGAATGCAATTCAAAAAATAATAAATTCTGCTTTTAAGGTCTTTCCTTATTAATTAACTTTACCTTGACTTGTAGGAAAAATTTATACCTCATTTAAAAAAGTTGAGTTAACTTACCTTGTATTTCCGCTAACTTTTTCTCTCTGAAGCTGCTTTGCCTCTTGCTGACTATGAGTCAATGGTTTAGTGAATGGAGATTCACTCTGGACATCTTCTGGCAGAATAGTCACATGACCAGATACAAATGGATGCTCCAAAATTTCTGGCCAAGTCATCCTTTTCATTGGATCTTTGTGGAGTAAACCCTAAGAAAATTTTGCTATTGATTTGGCTGCACCAAAATAACAATGTTACAATCATAGTAGCATAGTAACATTGCTGTATAAGAAAAGTATGTCAATATAAAACAAACTTCATCTAAAAGACATCAAGTAAAATCAGACAAAGCCCCTGGAATGATTTTATAAATCTAATATGAGAGAAAATAGATTTTAAACAATATGTTTGTTATAACTACACATACACACCTGCAAAAAAGATCTAGCCTCAGTACTGATGAAACTAGGCCACTGCACAGGTTTATGTCTTATCATCCGTACCAGTTGCCATATTGACATGGTACAGAATGGTGGCTGGCCTGCTATTAACTCATATACTATACAGCCTAAAGACCACAGGTCAGCCTGAAATAGGAAACAAGATAAGTTGTTAAATAAAAGCAGTCATTAAGCCAAGCCTAAGTTATAGAATAACTTTGCCATTTAGTTGGGTCCTAACCACATGAAAACAATAAAATAAACAGCTGAACTTATATATCAGTTTACAGCTGCCATAGGTTTCTTCCAAGTTTGCCACACAGTTCTTTTAACATTCACAAAGAAACAATATTTTGAAATACATCTTTACAGTAAATTGGAACAATAACAACAGAATTCCCAAGGAGGGTTGACGTCAGGCAGGCGGCCGGTTTAAAACATAGCCAGAATTTTAGCAGCATGCCAGATATATGCTGATGCTGACCTGATGATGATCCTTACAGTAAATAGGATTAATAAATTTGGGGAATCAAATAAACAATTAAGACCAGTGTAACATAAAAAGACATGTATGTGTTAAACATTGTCTTTCTGAGAATTAAATACATCAGAATTCAATAAACAAACAATGTCATTGATCTAATAGCATGTTAAAGATGGAATACGGCAATTAACAATTGTAATGTTTGGGGATTGCCAGACTAGTTTTGAATTTGAATGGAGCCCTTAGTCATGAGCTGAAGCGATGTCGCAGGTCAAACTCACAACATAGTTTGAACAATAATTAATATGAACATGTGTCACAAATGTTAATATACATAAAATAATATTAATGTTTAAAAACATTCTTACCTGATGGTCATATGGCTTTTCCTCAATCAATTCTGGTGCCATGTATAATGGAGTACCTTTGATGGAAGTTAGAATATGAGTTGCGTTTGTCATGATTCTTGCAAGACCAAAATCACATAGTTTGGCACGTCCAGAACTGTCCAGCAAAACATTTTGTGGTTTCAAATCTCTGAAAATGAGAATTGGATGTTGATGTTATATTCTTTATTTAACCTAAACCATTATTTGGAACAATGGAAAGCAGAGAGAGGTCTATGCAGTGGGTGAAGTCTAGCTGTTGATTATGATATTTATTCTGAACAATGACACTGACAAGATAGAGGTTATGGAAACTCAACTGGATCTTTGGATAGGTTTGCAAGATAACAAATTAAATTAAATCAAATGGATCGAGACGTCACTCGGTGGCGGACACTGCACGGTCTAACAGCTCCTGATGATGCCCCGTGGAGGGGCGAAACACGTGTAGAGTAGTTGGTGGTAGTCGGAATTTTCACCGCTTGCGTATGTGCATATATTTGCGGGCGGGCGGGCGGTGCACAGGTAATGCATGACTACCCTCAATTTTGTGGAAGTAGCTAGATATTGTATTTATTTGCATCCATTGTAATGGACTTCCGCAAAGTAACGCCTGAATCTATTCAATAATTAAATCAAAATTGCCTTGTTGGTCTAGTGGTCCCAAGCGCGACTGCTGAGCAGGAGTTCTCAGGTTCCATTCCCAGGTTGGCAAAGTATTATTGAGTGTTTCTGTTAAGAAATTCTCAGTAGCAGCCCTGACTACAATTCCTACAATTCCCGAAAAATGCATGTGAGTAGTAACCAGTGAACAATAATTGAGCAGCCCGGTGTTTGGAATTTTGCCCTGTTGATGGCAATAGGCTCACCACCTATTACATGGGCCTTTATAACCACGTTGGTGAAATGTGAGTGTACAACTGTGTATACCTCTGCCTACCCCTTTGTGGAATATAGACGTGATGCTATGTTATGTTTATTAAATCAAATATGTGAAAGAAAACCACTACTTTACCTTTATCAATTCTGTTAAAAGAGTCAAAGTTTGGAACAAACCTGTGTAGCACCCTGTGCGAATGTAAATAGTATAATGCAGATACCAAATCCCAAGTGATTTTCTTTACTTGATCTTCATTCAGACATCCTTCTTTTGCAAGGATACTGTGTAACTCTTTCTCTGCATACTCTGTGACTACAACTAGCTCAGATTCTGTGTCAAAGCTGTCTATCATCCGGATGATGTTTGGATGTTTCAGCTGCCTTTGTATATCACATTCTTGTCTCAAATTCTTCAAGTCTTTTACGGAACGCCCTTTCTGTGGATAGGTATTATTATTAATAATTTTAGGTAAGGATACAGTTAGTAATAAATAATTAAAATTTACAGAGTAACTTTACAATCGCCTGGGTCAACAATAAGAGATAGCTGGTAAGTTAACCTACAAAATCACTTTTTAACTGATTCCTTAACAATCTGGCTTAACAATATATTGGCTACTACCAACCTTCCTTATAACTTTCAAAGCTACAACGGCATCTGTTTCTTTATCTTTAGCTTTAAAAACACGACCAAACGATCCTTCACCAATAAAAGATATAACTACATAACTTTCCATTTTAAATATTTACAGCCAATGTGATAGCTTTATTAATATTTTTTTTAGTAACACACTAATTATTTACGATAATTCCACAGAGCTTTTAGTTTTTAAAAATTTCAAAAACAAACAAAAAGAAAATATAATCCCGCAATCATTGAATATATTGACATTGACACTTGATAGCAGGGTTGCTATCATTATTGTTGAAGGATCGTACTTGGATAGACTTGGAAAACTCGTGTTTAGCTCAATATTCTACAAAAAAAAAATAGTATGCATATTTTTTTTATAAAACAATTTTAAATCTATGGTATTCTGTTTTAAAATCACTTTAAGAGACATTGGGTAGTAAACACTTTTGTTTTTGGCACTTAGAAACAAATAATTAATTTATTTAATTTATTTAAAGACTATGGGAGTCAAAGATCGCAACAGTAGCCGCGGGAGCCAAAGTAATTTATTCTTTTGTACATACTTAAATTAAATTTGCACATATTTCGTTAGATGGCTCGAAATCGTACTTTATTTCTTCAGGATAAATACAAGAAGAAACCATTCACATTTCGTAATGAAAGCCACACGAAGCAGAATACACCAGCACCACAAAACTTAACAATATGGTATTTGTACGACGTATTTTCATTAAAACTCCGAAGTAAACAACACAAACCACTATTTGAAATGAAATGACTTAAAACAAGGTGAAATTCATTAAATATGTAAAAAGTACGCCTGCCATGTAGGAACGTTTTTCTAAATCAGTTCAGGAGTTTATAAATTGTAAAGAAGCTCACAAACATACACACATACATAAACCCTAAAAAACGAACACTTCTTTTTTTATCCAGTCGTGTAATAACCCTGCAGTGAGACTGTAAGGTTGCGCGGGGCATTCCCGTGCCAATGCCAATAGTAGAGTGCGCTACAGCGCTACGCATTTCTGAAGTGTGAATGCCATAGATTAGATAAACATGTAGCGAGTATAGAAAATTGGTGGATTCGTTAAAATCTAAAGAAGTTTATGGATCGTTCAAGTTTGTTGTTTTATTTAAAGACAATTTGATTTAATTATTTTAATTTTGAATATTAATATAATTAATTAGGACTATGAGATTTGAAAAGATCGTATATTTCGTGGACGATTTGTAATACATGATTGTACATCGTATCAGGGCTAAAAAGATCGTATAAATACGATTTAAATCGTATGGCTGGCAGCACTGCTCGACAGTTTTGTTTTGTCAATTTTGACTTTTGGACATTAATGATTTGGTTGCGTTCTGTATTTCTATTTCGCTTTAGCTCGCATTTAGTTTAGTTTAACAGTTTAACCTCCAGTTAATATCAAAATAAAATTATGATAGGAATACATGCATGTAATTAGGTAGATCATAAACATTAACCTCATTTTGAGTTTTGCTGCAGTCGGTTAAATACTATAGTCTACCAAACCAATATGTTCAAACCAACCTGGCCGGTGACCGTTACAAGAACTCCTCGACTTTTGCTGATGCCGTCAAAGTCAATAGTTATTTACCTATATCTAATGAAAACATTCCAGATTCACCTCGTAAACTTCCTCGTCTCCATAGGTCCTCAATTGAGGTACGACAACAACATTAAGGATCATCCCGTGTCTCCGTTACTTAATTTGTCCGTTATAACCAGAGATCGGAATAGGTAGAGAATATTTACCTAAACTTCAAAAAGGAAGTAACATAGAGTGGTAATACCTCCTCTGAAATCCCGGAATAATAATAATAACGTTTTAATCCCAGGATTTAAAATAACGAATGATTTAATGGACTTCATTTAAAGTTACAAATTATTGATTTGAAGTCTAAAATAACATTTTTAGATACATACATACAATCACGCCTGTTTCCCATAGGGGTAGGCAGAGACTATCGATTTCCATTTGCAACGATTCTGACACACCTCTTTCGCTTCATCTATGCTCATTAACCTCTTCATACATGCTCGCCGATTTAGGTGGCTCCTGACCCGTCCTTTTTTGAGAACGTCCGCAATTTGATTGCGGTACGTTCGTCGAGGTCGGCCTGCCCCGACACTTCCATCCACTCTCGCCTCATGTACTAATTTAGCCAATCGCCTTTCATCCATCCTTTCTACGTGCCCAAACCATCTTAGCATACCCTTCTCAATCTTTGTCACTACATCCTCTTTCACTCCACAGCGTTCCCTTATCACGCTGTTCCTCACTTTATCTTTCAAAGTTACGCCACACATACTTCTCAATGCTCTCATCTCTACTGCATTAATTCTACTTTCATGTTTCTTCTGCCACACCCAACTTTCACTACCATACATAAGAGGTGGCACTAACACCCCTCCATGAAGGGCCAGCCGCGCCTTTTTAGACACATTCCGGCTATCCATGAAATTGTGTAGTGCCCCATTCACCTAGTTACCAGCAGTCACTCTCCTTTCTATGTCCTTCACATGCAACCCATCCCCCGTAAACATAGATCCCAGATATACAAACTCTAACACTTGTTCCACTCTTTGGTCACCTATCAAAATATTGCACTCTGTCATAATTTCGTCCCTTTCAAAAACCATAACTTTCGTCTTACTTACATTTACTTTCATTCCCTTATTCTTAAAAGCACCATCCATTAGTGTTACCATCTTCTGTAACTCTTCCTCCGACGATGCAAGGTTAACATGATCATCGGCGTAGAGGAGACATTTGACAAATAACCCATTCATTTCTAAACCACATTCACCCTCTTTCAAGTCCTTCAGACAACTGTCCATGAATAGGTTAAACAACCACGGTGACGCTACACATCCCTGCCTAACACCCTTATCGATGCTAAACCATTGGGTATAGGCCCCGTTTATCCTAACAGAAGCACTGGAATCTTTATAGAGAGATTTCAGTGCCCCAATTAGGCTGTCATTCACCCCATACATGGACAGTGTGACCCACAGTTCATTCCTCCTCACTCTGTCGTAGGCCTTTTCCAAATCTACGAAAATGCAATAGACTTTTGCTTTTGGCCAAGAATTTTTCAGCTATGCATCGTCAGGAAAAGACCTGATCCGTACATCCCATGTGTTAGCTTATCCAGAAGATAAACAACATGAATATGTATATTCCATTTTATTTTCCTTATAATGCGAATACAAAATACTTAGCCAGTATCCCAATTTTTCAGAACCAGTTAATTTTAATTACCACACCATTTCTATATACCAAAATTCCCAGAATCAATGACAGCTACACCCTTTTTTCGTTGTACAGATGAAATATCGTCATGGATACAAGTATTTTGAGTCATTTACAATTTGTCAACAGCAATTATTTTATAATTGTTAACAGTCGGCCATCCTGCATCAGTGTCTGTCCCAGACACAATATTGATTGGGCAACGGATTACCAGCCAATCAAGGTAAAATACTCTGATTCAGGACAGACGTCTGCTCTTTTAGTACAAGCAAATTATCTTGTCAATAGATCACAAGTAGTTTATATAAATAATACTAATACTACTTTTATATCTAAGTACAAGTTATGAAAAACTTAGTAGTTTAATTACAAATGGTTTTAGTAAACCGTTATAGTTAATAAGACAATACAAATCCAAATTAATAAAAAAGTTGATATTATGGAGAAGTTAAATGATCATAATTTTAATTTTAGTGTAATTATTCTTAATCAGACTAATATGAGCAGTCTCTACAAACTCTATTAACAAATTAGATTAACAAGTGCAAAGTAACAATAAAAAATAGTACCTACTATCTTTTATAAATGAATTATATACTCATTTGTCCATCGAGTACTCGGAAAACAATAATAAAATAATTTTATAACCCTTATAAATTAACGATATAATCATTTAGTACATTTATATTATTCTCCGGCCATCCTGAAGGAGAGTAATGACCTCAGTACTTTAAAAAAATATTGACTGCTTCGCAAGAGCCTCGTCCTCATCCTCGCGGTCGTGTACTGCCTTTAACTTGACCACATCAGGATCTAGAACATTCAACAATTACATATAGATTTATACATATTATGTAGTCAAGTTCAAACTGATATACTGATTCACTTATCTCAATAGTGTTTCGGACACAATATCAGCCCACCATTTGCCCGCACAAGGAGCATAAAATCCGCCCACCGCTTGCCCACACAAGGAGCTACGGCCTCAGAGCGTAATATCAGCCGACCGCTTGCCCATACAAGGAGCTACGGCCTCAGGGCGTAATATCAGCCCGCCGCTAGCCCACACAAGGAGCTACGACCTCAAGGCTTAATATCAGCATACCGCTTGCCCACACAAGGAGCTACGACCTCGAAGCATACGGCTCGCCGTCGTGAACTGCCTTTAACTTGGCCACATCAGGATCTAGAACGTTTAACCATTACATGTAGATTTATACATATTATGTAGTCAAGTTCAAACTGATGTACTGATTCACTTATCTTAATTGTGTTTCGGACACAATATCAGCCAACCGTTTGCCCACACAAGGAGCTACGGTATCAAGGCGTAATATCAGCCCACCGCTTGCCCACACAAGGAGCTACGGCCTCAAGGCTTAATATCAGCACACCTCTTGCCCACACAAGGAGCTTCGGCCTCAAGGCGTAATATCAGCACACCGCTTGCCCACACAAGGAGCTACGGCCTCAAAGCATTAAATCAGCCCACCGCTTGCCCACACAAGGAGCTACGGCCTCAAGGCTTAATATCAGCATACCGCTTGCCCGCACAAGGAGCTACGGCCTTAAAGCATAATATCAGCCCACCGCTTGCCCACACAAGGAGCTACGGCCTCAAGGCGTAATATCAGCACACCGCTTGCCCACACAAGGAGCTACGGCCTCAAAGCATAATATCAGCCCACCGCTTGCCCACACAAGGAGCTACGGCCTCAAGGCGTAATATCAGCACACCGCTTGCCCACAAAAGGAGCTACGGCCTCAAAGCATAATATCAGCCCACCGCTTGCCCACACAAGGAGCTACGGCCTCAAGGCGTAATATCAGCACACCGCTTACCCACACAAGGAGCTACGGTCTCAAAGCATAAAATCAGCCCACCGCTTGCCCACACAAGGAGCTACGGCCTCAAGGCTTAACATCAGCAAACCGCTTGCCCACACAAGGAGCTACGGTATCAAAGCGTAATATCAGCACACCGCTTGTCCACACCAGGTTCTCCTGCCTCCTCCAGGAGGTAAGTGAATTTAGCTGGGTACCGCTTGCACACACCAGGTGCTTCGGGCTCCTCCGGCAGCTCAGCAGCCATCTCCATTGGGCAGTTCATGAAAGGATATGGATCAAGGTGGGAAACGGTTGCGTGCACCATAACCAACGAACATTTGAAATTCTATTGCAGCATACGATCATTAATAAGAGGTTTAAATTGTCAGCACTAATTAAGATCACATTAACTTTGATGGTGAACCATAAAATAAAACAGAAAACAATGTTTTGTTGGAATTCAACAATCATCACTATCCTCTTTGATCGAATCGTTTTCAGATTCGGACTCAACAAATTTCACCCAAGATTTATGTTATCTACGGGGAAGACTTTTTTTTGTACATCGTCTGTGAATAACTGTGTATAAAATGATTTATTTAGTAAGTAAAACCATCAGATATATCGAGACTTAGCCTTGGATCTCTAATTTAAACGGCAAAACAGTCAACTCGACTACGGAACTGTGGTTTGGATTGGTGGCTGGAATAGAGTCCCGGCTTAATGCATCCGCATGGGACAACTTGGCCTTAGGGCGATATTCAATTGAGAATGTAAATTCTTAAACCAAAAGCCACCCACGAGTTAGTCTTGGTATCATCTCAGTTAGGTTAGAACATAAACCGTTAGAAGCTGTATCGATTTCAAAATCCATTCCAAAAATGTAAATATTAAAACGAATTAGAGCCGCGTAAATTGCTAACGTTTCAAGTTCACATGAATGGAAATACTGTCTTTCAGCCGATATTTTCTAGCCAAGGTGAGTAACAAGGTGGAAAACTGTCCCTGGATTTGATCTCTGAAGTAACGATTCCCTCAGTTCCATTAAGCTTGCGTCCTTTCGTAATTATGATTCCTACACCGGATTATATACAGCCAACACGCAATAAGGGCATCACGGCTGTATTTCTCGAAGGAATAGGTAAAGGCGTACACAGTTGTACACTCGGATTTACCAATGCTGTCATTAAGTCTTATTTAATAGATAGTGAGTCTATTGCCATCTATCGGGCGCAACTCAAAACTCCGGGCTGCCGTGATTCTATTGAAACTCTTTTTTTGACAGAAAAACTCAACACTGCCCAGCCTGGGAATCTAACTCGAAACCCCATGCTCAGCAGTCGCGCTTGGGACCACTAGACCAACGAGGCAGTCTTTAAATGTAAAACCTTTCAAATCAATCTGCCTAGCCTTTTTCTAATCCCATTGGGGTCCGCTCCCAGTCAAACGAGCGATTGCCTATCCGACCTCCATAGCCCAGTTATTGGTTAACACGATATCTCTTGATATGACTGATTGTCAGACTTTCAGACCCCTGACTATCCGTAACGGAGGTAGTAGATTCAATTTGACACCCGGAGGCGACGGCTCAACGTGCTCTTCGAGGCACTGGGGTACTTCTTAGGGTGAAATGATGGCAACCCATCCACAGACCGACCGCGGCAAGCGCAGCTTAACCCCGATCGATCAATTTATGCGGCTGTTATCTGTTATCTTCTTAGTGGCAACATAAACTGACTTCCGAAGTCAGTACAACGCGATATAGGTTAACCGTTTACGATTATCTGCATAACTACTAGTAACCATGATCACTACTAGTCATATTCAGTTTAAAGGTTTAGTCATGTTCCCGTTTTGTGATGTCGTTGCAGTCGCATCACGCCCATCAGTATGTGTTATCATAGTGACTAAAACGCCGATATCTTTTTTTTTTTTTTTTTATTATGTTTTGATCATAGCTACGGTGCGAGACTTTCTACAGCTTGTTTGCCAATGATATTATAAGCTATAGATGCATTATCCGCGCTCAAAAATGGCGATAGGAAATTATAGCAGGATAAATCGCCTCGCTGCGTTAATAGTGTCCAAATTCTTCTTTATTATTAGTACAGTCACTACATTATAAAATACGTTTTAACCGAAGTATTATAATGATTATAAATTAAAACTTCATAATGTTTACTTTATTCTTGACACTACTCAGATAGCTACGTCTAGACATGCGCAAAATGTGTCAGTGAAAAGAAATGAATGAAGTATATCTTTTCGCTCAACGAAGTAGTCCAGTCATTTAGTTCAGTACTTCATTTAGTTCAGCAGATCAGAACTAGTCCATGAGATGAGATATCAAGCTCGCATTGAGTGATTTAGTTACGAAAAATTATGCACTTCACTTAGTTCACTTTTTTATACATAAATCGATACTCCTTCATACAGACAGGCTTAGGACTGTCAACCATAAATATGAATGTAAGTAAAAAAGTGCAGATCTGGTACCTAGTTTCGACTAAGTTTGGTAGGTCGTCATTGTGTGTATTAAGCTGGACGAGCCACGACATGACACGAATGTGTATATGGAAGTGCGCCGGCCGCCGATGGCTGAGTAGTTGACGTATCGCGAGCGTAAAGAAAGACTGAACTACAACTGAACTAAATGAAGTAAAGACACATTCGAATGACTACTGAATGAGAGATATATTTATTTTGCGAAATGAAGTAGTCCATTTCCTTCAATCGTTCGCGAACTACCCATCTTTAGCTACGTCACCCGCGCACGGGCCTATGAGCCTGCAGCAGCTTATCGCAAGTATGTGCCGAAACTAAGCGATGTCTGTTAATCTCTTTCTAACAACTGCTATGATGTACGGTTTCATTATTTTCTTTTCCCCACAGACTGTATTATTGTATGTATTGGTATGTAGCTAGCTATATTCAAGTTGCCACTGTTTTGATTTTAATGCACCAATGTTCTGGTATGACGTGCCTATATATGTATATCTAAAACGTCATTGTTTGCCTTTAACTTTGCACCTAACATGCATGATTTTGTCATAATAGTATTCTTCTAATGCCTCATCAAGTCAAGTTTTCCGATCTGGCATATCAGAGAGGAGCTCACATGGAACAGCTGCTGTGAGTTTTATTTACTAATCCGCCCACGAATACTTAACACTAATTAATATAAACATGATAGTACATATTATTATACCAACTCATTAATTTTGGATAGCCAATACATCATCGTCTTAAGACTCATCTGACCCGAGGATAGAGATCAGGAATAACATTCTGAACACCATACATTGCTGAGTCTACCACTACTACCCTGAATTTCGATCACTCGAACATTGACCAGTTTTTCTAAAATTATACGATGATTGATGACGAAACTGGTTTCCATCGTGACGCCTAATGTTATGGCAAGATCTCACTCAAGTTCTTTATATTGGTTTACATGACTCGTATGTTAACTGTGAGAATGTGATGGTTGATATGGTGAAGTGCATTCAGGCACACTATGTTCATTGGTTCTGGTACATTAAGGGTTATGTTTTGACACAATGGTATGAAAAGGAATCAAATAATTTCTGAAACATACACACCATATAAATAAATAATACAATACAAACATTTTTGTTTCCAATTGTATAAGGAGTCACTTGAACATTTAAATAGCATATGATGTTAGTTTTTAGAGGAAGATGGTACAATTATTAATCTTTTAAAAATCACTATACTGGAATATGTTAAATTCAGTATATTGACATAATGTTAGTGGCTTAAACTTTTTACTTGCACATTCCAGACACAATAAAAATATTATTGTTGTCTATAATGTTGTGTTTAATAGTAAATAGCTCAATATCCTAAAGGATATCAATAAATAATAATGAAATAAAGACAGATGGGAAAAATATGAAATAAGAATATTATTTAAAAAACATTTAAAATTACTCAGTTCATGAATACTATCAAACAAAAAAGAAGCTACAAGAATCCTCAAACTCAAACTTTTATTTGTTATCCACAATGGTATTTATATGGTAAGGAAAATAATATAGTACATTGTGGACTCTGTTGGGCACGCAAAAATTAAGAGAGGAAGAACATTGGTAAGAGGGTACTCATAGCATTAATAGTATTTTTATTTTATTTTATATTTATTAAAATATCTACTTAATAAATGATATATTATATATTGTAGTAGAACACCTAATTGGTATTCTTAATTTAATATTTATTGTAACAATAGTTTTTAATATTTATATTTATTTGTTTTAATTATAATTATGTACTTACTTTTTTTATATTAATTATTGTTCACCGGTTACTACTTATAACAATAATTAATATGAATATGCTGCACAAAAGTTATTATACAAATATTTATTTATAGTTTAAGTATTCATTATTATAGATATAGTATGTGTAACATAGATATAGTGATATTTGTAGGGTTTATTATTGTAGTTAAGTAGGCATTTAATTTATAATACTTATCAAGGCATTTATATTATCTTTAATTATTTTTACTTTATGTTAGGATTATTAAAATTTACCATTTAAATATTCATTTATGTGATAATACCTTTTTTGTAGTAATAATTTATTTAATTTGACTATGAAAGTATTATCCTCCATTTTAATATCTTCAGGTAGCTGAATAAATAATTTTATGGACATAATATATGAACTAGATGAATTCATTTTAATTTTTGAGCTAGTTAGGTTTAATCTGTTTTTATATCTTAGAGTGTAGTGGGTTGATATTTCTTTTGCAGAATAAACAGATTGGGTAGTATAGTGGCAGCTATGCTGTTTCCCCATAGGGTGACACCATAATTTAGCCATGTGGAGGGCGTAATAGGCGTAATCGATTATAAGCGCGGTTTGTAAATTAGTGGTCTTTATTATTATTTCTCGGATAGCATATGAGAATTTCGATAGTTTTAATTTTCTGTATATGAGATTAACAGTTGACATGGATATTTAATCCAAGCAGAGTGAACTCTTGAACCATTTCTATTTTTGTGTTTTATATACAAATTTTAAAGTTAGTGAAATGTCATCACAAAATCCTTTTTTATTAAAATTAATAAACTGATAAAGTAATTATATATTTCTAAAATTATGCAATTAATAGAATTAAATATTCAACTTATTGAGTATTCAATTATAATGAAAAAGTAATACAGTTCATCAAATCTGTATTCTCTGTTTAATGTTGTAGGCTTTCCAGGGTTTATTTATGAAATATGAGTAGGTATATGTAACATCTTGTATGGGTATAGCATGAGATTAAAAATTATTTTATTAAATAATACCATATTAAGTAGGTAATTAACTTTACTGAAAATTCTTTACTTTTAGTTGACAGTTCTTTTCAAACTGTACATTGGGACATCATTATAATCTATATTACAACTGTGTATACAATTGTCATAGTGACAATAGTAATAAATACCCATACCAAAAGGATTTTAGTATCAACATTTAATTAAACACATGAACTTATGTGTACTAAAATTATGACAAAAGGATGTTTTATTTAATAATAATAATATAACCTTATTCCTTGTATGCACGTATGCCAAAACACCGATTCTACAGCATTTATAATTTTACTTTAATTATGGAAATAGTTTTTATTGATTGAAGGTTAGCATTGTTATACCTCATATGCCATTTCTTCATAATTTTAATCTGTCTTATCAAACATTACATTTTATCCATGATGAGATCAAGAAAAACCGTACCATTTTTTTTATAATGTCGTACGTTTTACCTTGTTCCATAAATCTTATAAAAATCAACTATTAGTAGTTAATATAATGATGCACTCAATAATTCAACTCAATTATATATTTTTGTTGTATTTGGCCAGTCGAATGTTATAGAATTGTGCAACTTACCGAAATACACATTAGCCAATACTACCTTCCCGCTGAAAATGCTAATGGGTTCACAAAGTCCCGTCTTCTGATTTGTTAGCTTATCCAGAAGATAAACAACATGAATATGTATATTCCATTTTATTTTCCTTATAATGCGAATACAAAATACTTAGCCAGTATCCCAATATTTCAGAACCAGTTAATTTTAATTACCACACCATTTCTATATACTAGAGATGGGTAGTTCGCGAACGATTGAAGGAAATGGACTACTTCATTTCGCAAAATAAATATATCTCTCATTCAGTAGTCATTCGAATGTGTCTTTACTTCATTTAGTTCAGTTGTAGTTCAGTCTTTCTTTACGCTCGCGATACGTCAACTACTCAGCCATCGGCGGCCGGCGCACTTCCATATACACATTCGTGTCATGTCGTGGCTCGTCCAGCTTAATACAGACAATGACGACCTACCAAACTTAGTCGAAACTAGGTACCAGATCTGCACTTTTTTACTTACATTCATATTTATGGTTGACAGTCCTAAGCCTGTATAAAGTATGAAGGAGTATCGATTTATGTATAAAAAAGTTAACTAAGTGAAGTGCATAATTTTTCGTAACTAAATTACTCAATGCGAGCTTGATATCTCATCTCATGGACTAGTTCTGATCTGCTGAACTAAATGAAGTACTGAACTAAATGACTGGACTACTTCGTTGAGCGAAAAGATATACTTCATTCATTTCTTTTCACTGACACATTTTGCGCATGTCTACTATATACCAAAATTCCCAGAATCAATGACAGCTACACCCTTTTTTTCGTTGTACAGATGAAATATCGTCATGGATACAAGTATTTTGAGTCATTTACAATTTGTCAACAGCAATTATTTTATAATTGTTAACACATGCCTTTTCTAAATCCTGCAACCATCCCACATTTTTTCATCTGTCTCTTTCATTACCCATTAACATTTTTGGAATTGTACATAACCATAAATACCTATTGATTTGATTAGATATTTTCCTCTTTTCTATACACGCTTTTGTTAGCTTCACTATGTGAGAAACACTTGGAAGTTAAATTTGACCCACTTCCCGGTTTCCGATTGAGCTGAAATTTTGCATGCACATTTAGTTTGAATGACAATGCATAGTGAGCTAAGTGACATCATTCTAAATCCAATATGGCGGACTCCCAAAGATCGCGGACTAGCTATTTATTTTGCACTACCTTAATATGGGTTCATCAAATCAAAGGGTTTGCTGAGAAGAATACGAAAAATAAAATGAAGTTACTCTAAATCCAACATGGCGGACTTCCAAAGATGGCGGACTAGTCATTTTTTATGCACTCCCGCGATATGGGTATTAAATGAACGGGTTTGCTGAGAAGAATATGAAAAATAAAATGACGTTACTCTAAACCCAACATGGCGGACTCCCAAAGAGTGTGAACCAGTCATTTTTATGCACTTATATGTTATGGATGTTGCAGATGGATTGTAGAATCCGCTGTTTTACAAAATCTCTAGCTGCTTTACAAAACAGTACTGTTTTATAAAACAGCTGAACAACGTTCAGCTGGATTGCCATTGCAATACGTTTAACAAAACTGCTACCCACCTTTAGACGTTATGCAGAATGACATATCTACAGTGGGACAGGTTTGTTTATTGTATGGGTATATTAAATGGATAGTCACCATTCAAGTAAAAAAACGATACTGTATTCTATATTTGACTTTTTGTGGCTGGGTCGACGGAGCCCCGGTTTTATTGTGTCAGTAAGGTTAGAAAAAACCTAAACACGAAGACTAACCTAACATATCCTGTCCGTGTCGGGATACGCGACACTCCCGAGCTCGCTTCGCTCACTCATGGATCAAAATCGTTTATTTTCTTTCATAATCCCGATATATTGTCAACTATTGTAGTGGTTTAGTATTTACGTCATTAAAAAATTTCATATTTTTCTTGCTATTGACAAGTAAAATAAAGTTAGGTTATTAGTGTTAAAACATACAGAGCCATATGCGACAAAATTTCGAACTAAAATCAACAATCTGACAGTTCATTTCACACTGTTTTACATAATCTCTGATCGTTGACCCGCTGCATTGATAAACGCAAAACGTTCATACAATTCTGCGTGTTATAGTTCAGTAATTAAGTTAAACTGCCTAACAACGTTCAGCTGTTTTTCATAACAGTACTGTTTTGTAAATCAGCTAGTAGTTTTGTAAAACAGCTTATTCTACAATCCATCTGCGACATGGATATCAAATGAAAGGGTTTGCTGAAAAGAATTCGAAAAATAAAATGACGTTTCTCTAAATCCAACATGGCGGACTCCCAAAGATGGCGGACTAAGCACTCTTAAGTTATATTTACAACAATTGACATCTAGAACCCCACACCTTTTTACGATAAAATGTTTTTTTACTCTTTATAACGCTATATCCTAAACCCAATAACCAGCCAACTTTTCAAGAATTGTTTTGCCCTTATTAAGTAAAACAAAGCTTTTTAATTAAATAGTTTTACAGATAAATCTTAGAAAAGAATTAACTGGAATTTATATTAAATGGAAAAAGAATACGGTCGCGAACAGGATTCGAACCTGCGCCTCCCGGATAAATACTCCAGGCGCTCTGACCACTAAGCCATCTCGACCTCTGCTCACTACTGCGAATTCTTCTTCCATATTTTAACACGTCTTATGGCGACGTTATTGCTATCAATTCAGTCCCTATACGGGTGACCGAACCGACACGACTAACTTTGCAGTTAATACAATGTCGTAAAGATGCAATTACCTTAACAATTAAAGATAAATCTTTGAAAATCTGGATCGAATCCTGCTCGCGACAATATTCTTTTTCAATGTCGTAAAGAATGCAATTACCTTAATAATTCAAGATAAATCTTTGAAAAGCATTAACGCATGCTTATGGAACTCTAAAGTTATTATATTATAGGCCGATTTTTCAATCCTCAGATAAACAGACAGATAGGGTTTATTCGATAGATAGCAAACAAGTCAGTTGTTCAATGGTCAAATAGGCTTTATTCGTCGAATAATTCACTTATCTGAGGAATAAATATATCTGACTCTTTGACGGCCAGATAACCGCTTATTCCTTAGATAACCGACGTTGATGTTACTAGTTTGAGGTTAGTTTTCGATACTGTACTTTAATTCAAATGGATATTTTCGATAGTATTGACGACATGGCAATTGAGGAAGAAGCCATTATAAATTTATATGAAAAGAAAGAATCGTAATACCGAGGGTCGATAACGTGTGTAATTTATTTTTGTTTTATTATTCATTGGAATAAAAATTATACTTGATAATAAAAAGGATTTGTCAAATACATTTGTCTATTATTATTATTTTTTGCAAATTTACTTGAGATAGGTAATGATCTGCAGCATTCTAATTACACGAAAAACACCACACACCCAAACTCACAACCTCGTAACGTAATAGAAGCGAAATAAACTCAGAAAATAAAAGTAACACGCTGACGCTTATTTGTTTGACATTAACACCAAACAAAGAAATAGTCCGTCCCGTTCTAACATTCGTCTATTCTGTATGTTTGTTTCACCTCCCTGAAGTTTGCGTTTTCACAGATGTGTTATTCGGTCAGATAGTTATTCATAGGTTAAATATGTATTGAAAAATTGACAACCACTTATCAGACGAATAAAGAGACTAATAACTTTATTCTTTAGGTAGCTATTGGTACTTTTATCCGAGGATTGAAAAATCGGCCCTAAATGGAAAAAGAATACGGTCGCGAACAGGATTCGAACCTGCGCCTCCCGGATAAATACTCCAGGTGCTCTGACCACTAAGCCATCTCGACCTCTGCTCACCACCGCGAATTCTTCTTCCATATTTTGACACGTCTTATGGCGACGTTATTGCTATCAATTCAGTCCCTATA
Source organism: Xylocampa areola (assembly GCA_935421205.1). NCBI lineage: Eukaryota > Metazoa > Arthropoda > Insecta > Lepidoptera > Noctuidae > Xylocampa > Xylocampa areola. Next base: position 13,095,516 of record OW285206.1, read on the forward strand.
CGGGTATTCATTTAGCCGCTTTTTAACTCAATTCTAAAAAAAAGAAGGAAGTTCCATGGGTCTTAGAAAACTGTTGTGGCCCAAGCGCGACTGCGTGCTATTACCTCGCCCGCTCTACCTCTTCCTCAACTTATGCAGCTTTGAAACATGCAATTTTGATACCGTTTTCAAACGTCTGTCTTTCACCAAAATGTGAAGCAGGGTGTAGCATTGAAATAATCGCTGAAACGCAATTTGTTATCACGACCGAACGCAGAGCTTTATACTGAACATAAGAATCTAAAACAAAGTAAAGGCATGAATATTTATTTATTACTTTTAGGAAGACTACCAGCTAAAACAACGAAATGTAGGAAACGATTGATAGATTATCGCAAATAACCAATGTTTGTCACATTTCTATTTCTGATTAGCGCAAAAAAACAATAATTTTCTTTTTAGGGTTCGGTTTAAAGAAATTTATTTTCTTATAAAAACTTAACTAAAAATAAATACTTACCTACGAAAAGTATAATAATAATCATCTAATGGCATTATTTATTTTGACGAAAAATTTTTAGTATTAAACTGCCTAGTTTTACGCTAGGTATAAAATTCGAAGAACATTAAAAAAAGGTTGCTTTTAAATAGAAAAACAAGTAGGTACCTCCATAAATGCTGACTTTCATGGAGACGTGGATTTAAAAAAATACCTAACTATTGAAGTAAAACACAAAACAATTGTACATTTACCGATTGACTTCTTTATTATGTAGTTTTAATAAAAATCTAAAGGTTATTACGAGGGTTACTATTTATATTTTGAGCCTAATAATGAAAAAAACAGTCATTTATTATCCAAAATAGCTTTATTGTTTTTTCAAGTACTCTCCATGATGATCAATATACTTTTACATGCGCTCGAACCAATTTTCGTAACACTTTTTCCACTCCGACTGAAGTACCTCCAAAATATAGTTTTTGAATGCAACAACGGCGTGTTCAGGCGTCAAAAAACGTTGGCCACACAATTTATTCTTGATAAGCGGGAATAAAAAGAAGTCATTTGGTGCTACATCAGGGCTGTACGGAGGATGACCCATCAATTCGACGTTTTGGCCAGCCAAATAGGTACCTAGTTGTTTTAGCCGATGTGTGAGAGCTTGCACTGTCATGATGAAGAATGATCCTTCGTTGCCGCTGTCTTTTTCGTATTTCACCAAGCACTTCTGCTAGACAAATGTTTATGTACCATTCAGAATTCACCGTTCTACTTTGCTCTAACGGCACAGTTGCCACGTGTCCAGTTATTCCGAAGAAATAGACGATCATTTGCTTCGAAGTGCTTTGCGCACGAATCACTTTTGTCGGATTAGGCTCGTCTTGGAAGACCCATACAGTAGATTACTGTTTTTTTTTCGGGGTTCCCAAGTCAACCAAAAATGTTCGTCCGTTTGTCTGTAATTAGTCATACATCATATTATTACAAAGTGACAAAGTGTTAAATAAAATCTTGGAAAGAAACATTTAGAGTAACTCCCCTCCATCTAAAGTGGCGATATTTTTTCTCGTCTATCCCAGGGTCGCTTAACGGTACTTGACCGTTAAAAAGTTCCTATTACGTATTTGTGAAAAACATTGGTCGATTCATGAATCTGTTTGTGAAATATTAGGTACTAGCGAGCCGCCCCGGCTTCACACGAGTATAAATAAAAACTTAACTAAAAATAAATACTTACCTACGAAAAGTATAATAATAATCATCTAATGGCATTATTTATTATGACGAAAAATTTCCAGTATTAAACTGCCTAGTTTTACGCTAGGTATAAAATTCGAAGAACATTAAAAAAAGGTTGCTTTTAAATAGAAAAACAAGTAGGTACCTCCATAAATGCTGACTTTCATGGAGACGTGGATTAAAAAAAATACATAACTATTGAAGTAAAACACAAAACAACCGTAGGTAAGTGACATAGGTAGACTAAATATGTTTTTGTTTCATAAGAATGAATAAAATTCGTAAGTGAAAGAATTTCCTGCATAACATTGTTAATTTTTCTTAGGCTTTAAAAAAGCAGTGCACTGAAAGAAGTGTCAGCGAAAAGATTAGAATTAGGTAAGTAATTAATATGTACTTAAGTTATTAAACGTTGACTTTTTATAAGACTAAAATTTAGGTAAGCTTAGCATAAAGATTTATTAAACTGATGTTTAAGGGCCGATTTCACCGTTGAAAGTAAATGCGATCAGTTCAAGCTGAACCCGGTTCACGTGGTTAACTGAGTTGAGAGCTCCAGTTTGCAATTCACCAACATAAACTGAACGTAGTTCAAGCTGAACCCAGTTCAGGCTGCTGAACGCTCGACTTTCGACGTTTAGCTTATCTAAACGCGTTCAAGAGCGGACTTGTCAAAATGGCGGCATATTGTTTAACATAGAATATTGATTTTGTTGTTATTTGACTTATGTATGATATTACGCTATTGTATAAAAATATACCTATACAACTATTAACTAACCAAAAATGCTTAATTTTCTAATATAATATTTATTGTTTACACATATCTTCTTCTTCCGGTCCTGGTCCCAAGTTATTTGGGGTCGGCGCAATATGTTTTTCTATCAGTCGTCAGGTTATCGTTTACTCCCTTTTCATTCATATCATCCCTCACACAATCCATCCATCTTTTCTTTGGTCTCCCTTTTCCCCTGCAAACATCCACATTCATTACTCTCTTAGTCACATGTGTCTCATCCCTCCTCATTACATGTCCATACCAAGACAAACGGTTTCTTTTCAACTTTTCTGTCACTGGCGCTGTCCCTTTCTATCACTTTAAAACTTCGTCTAATAAAAATATGAATAAGAATAAATAATAGGTATATTAATTTCTTACCTTATCCATTCTTGTCACTCCACACATCCATCTCAACATTCTCATCTCCGCTACATGTAGTCTTCTTTCATCCGTCTTTTTCATGGTCAGCATTCTGATCCATACAGGTCTTATGACGGATTTGTTAGTACTTATTGTTTACATATAATAAAAATAAATATATATAAGGTCCTAATTTATTAAGTAATTTCCTTTGAAAGGGTTAATATATAAGTCAAATTCATTAACGCTAAGAATTAAATGACATAGTACTAGCAGGACGAAAACTGCGGCGAACATCAAGAAAAAAAAAATGGTGTAAAATATTGAATTTTGGCATAAATGATTCCTTATCACTTACAGATTGACCTCTTAACAAGAAATTACCTAATAAATTAGGACCTTATATATTAGGTACCTCTCAAAATCGTTTAAATCCTAATTGTAACAAAATTTATATTAAATAAGCAAGTGGACTTCGTTTACGTAAACGCGCTCAAAATGTAGCTGGTAAAATCAGCTTGACGTTAACTGAGATCAAAATAAACATTTGAACTGGATTACGTAGAAGTGAGTTCTGTTAAACTCGGTTTCTAATGTCAGCGGCGAAATCGGCTCTTAGTAATATAGGCATTACCTAACTGAAAATTATTTCCACACGCCGCATTTTCCTTAAGTAGGTATAATACGTTGAATTCCAAATTCCGTGATAACAAATAAATTAATTTCGCTAACGTTAACGAACTTACTTACCTTTTAAGCTTTGTTTTTATTGGATCAAAGCTTCTAAGACATAACATAAATAACAATCCACTTCGATAGGTATGTAGGTATCTACTTACTACTTATCTCATTCGCTTTCCACGTTTTCTATTTATTGGTAAATAGATAAATGCTAAAAATAGTTATTGTAGTAAGTAAGTAGCTGTCTAACTTCTCAGAATTTTACTGTTCACCTTGAGGATAATATCGCTTACCGGATTTCACCGACGATATAACGACGGGATTATTTCTAGTTCCTCGCTTTATAGACCGGTGCATCTGATAACAGTTTATATCTGGTATAAAATAAAGATGAAACGTGTCTGGATAGAACAATTTTAATAATTTGGAACGGTCATAAAATAAGCGAGCCGGACTGCTAAACATTCGACAGCCCGCCGCGGTACCCGATACGAGTTGGATTTGTTGATGCTTTGTTGTCTATACGCTATTTATACACGGATTATCCGGCAACCAGCTGTACGAGATAAAACTCCGAATCGCGTACACACAATAAAACACCAAGTGGGCTAAAGTTCGGACGGGAGCATTATTTCACGTTGAAGCATATCATTCTACAATCCACAGCCGTGCACAATTCTGTAAACAAATGAGACACGAGCGCGTGGGCGGATGTGTACATTAGGCATTTTTAGTAACTCACAGTTTTGTCTAATCAATCTTTATTTTTCATTTCGTAAGATTGAAAACTAAAAACACAATATATCTGTGAGAAATCTAAATAATGGACTTTAACTGTTTCCTCACATACCAGAAATAACGTTAACCAGTAGACAGAGTGATAATGTGATTTCTACAATAGCTTTCGTCGGATATTTTTCAATTCTTCTTGTCACATGCCTTGGAGTGATGACGTTTAGCTATTTAATTAACCTATTATTTTAATCAAGTCTGCCTTGATCTTTAATCACCAAAATATAGGTAGGTGTCTATCTATTTACGTTCTCGCTTTAATTTCCCATTTGTAGCTGATAAATCATAATACCCGTAAAAAAGAACGTAGGTGTAAACAAAATATTAATATTAACGATATAGAAACAAAGTTAAATTTAAAATAAAAGGTATGGTGGTATACATAAATCTAAGAAACAGGCTGATCTAAAGGGTTTGCTGTTGCCAATAAATCATTTCTGTTATTAGTAATCGTGAGTGGGGAAGCATAAATATAATTTAAACGGATAAGTACTGTAATAATTTTGATGACCTGTATAATAAGTCAAGGCCTGTGAATCACGGTGAATATAATATTAAATAATGTACGACTATGTACATACTGTTCTAAAACCATGAAACCTAAAGATATTATTCACTTCACTGCATTCGAAACGTAATTTTCCTGCATGCTGGAAACTGGAAAGTCCGCGTATTTTAAAATTAGAATGGTGTCGGTCAGGTGCCTAAATATAATGTGTAAGTAAATAAAAAGAAAACCTAGTGTTATAATAGGTAATCAATGGGGTTTCAGTAGATGTTCCTACTTATTTAGGTAATAGAAATTCTATAAGTACAAAATCATAGAAATGTAGAAGCGAGCACTCAATGTGTAGTGTAGGTACCTATTTTCTATCTACTACTATCTAGCTTAATACGAAATATTTCAATCATTCTTGGGATATATGTAGCTGGTTAAGAATGTAATATTTCTAATTACTGCTAGTTGGTAAAACTGTAAGGCACGTCAGTCGATCTACTGACAAGTACCTATGAGCTGTGAGCAGTGAGCACTGCTAAATGTTCGTAAATAAGTTAATATATAATCCGAGAAATACAGTAAAATTCGTTTCAAATAATAACATCTGCAACTCTTCATTCGTTCGTATTATTGTTGTTACGATAATTTCGTTTGTTTATTTAACCAGAGCGAAATTTTAGTAAGTATTTTCGTTTCACATCACTTCAATTTGTCTACCTACCTATTTATCATCATAATGTCAACCTCGCAGTAATGGTAGAAGTGGTAGAATACATGACCATTGTTTGGCAATCAGACTACAACGAGATTGATTTAGACGAGGAGAGTACCTCGCTTTCCACGTGCAAATAATCTATCAGGCAATTGCCGAATATGATACTTTAAGGGTTTCAAATGGTCAAAAATATCATGATTGGAGAGTTTCTTCTTGACAGGAAACTTTCCGAATCTAAATTGGTCAGAGAATGCTGCACATGACCAGGCATGTTTCAATATCAGGGCCATTCAGGGGCCACACAAACATGTTATCAATGATCAATAGAAACTAAGTCATACACAAATCTAATGGTAACGTCCGTTGGTGCTGATTTTGTTGATCCCTTGATTCCTTTGTCTCTCAGCAAGTTTCATAAAAGCTTATGAACTGGGGAGCTTTCAATTTATTCAATTTTGGAGATCGATATTGATATGAACTCGTAACTATTGAGTAGATAGAAATATGTAGAATGCAAAAAATTCAGTGTGACATGGATGCAGTGCCGTAACTTTACCACACAATATTTTTTTAATATTGAGGTTACGTGATTACGTTACTTTCTGAATCACATTGATAGTGTATTTTTACTCTCATTACCTATATTAAAGACCTATTATTACGAACGTATTAAGTATATTAAAATATATATTTATCCTATTTTTCAAAGAAACATTGAAAAAATAATAGACAAGAACGGGGCTTGAACCCGCGACCTTTGACGTTCCGTGTCATCACTCTACCAACTGAGCTACCTTGTCGTGTTCAAACCTATTGAATTTTATATTTATAATAATAATATTTTGAAAATAGAATTAATATAGGCATTACATGGCCTCAACATGTATTAAAAAAAAATATAATTATATATGATTTATAAAGGATTGGGATGTTGTTCGGCGATTTACAACTGCAAAGTGGTAACGCTGAGTTTAGTAAATCTGTAAATGATTACTAGATAAATATCACCAGGCGTCTCCTTAAGACGTATACAAAGAGGATTGAAAATTCAATAGGTTTGAACACGACAAGGTAGCTCAGTTGGTAGAGTGATGACACGGAACGTCAAAGGTCGCGGGTTCAAGCCCCGTTCTTGTCTATTATTTTTTCAATGTTTCTTTGAAAAATAGAATTAATATAGGCATTACATGGCCTCAACATGTATTAAAAAAAAATATAATTATATATGATTTATAAAGGATTGGGATGTTGTTCGGCGATTTACAACTGCAAAGTGGTAACGCTGAGTTTAGTAAATCTGTAAATGATTACTAGATAAATATCACCAGGCGTCTCCTTAAGACGTATACAAAGAGGATTGAAAATTCAATAGGTTTGAACACGACAAGGTAGCTCAGTTGGTAGAGTGATGACACGGAACGTCAAAGGTCGCGGGTTCAAGCCCCGTTCTTGTCTATTATTTTTTCAATGTTTCTTTGAAAAATAGAATTAATATAGGCATTACATGGCCTCAACATGTATTAAAAAAAAATATAATTATATATGATATATATTTATCATTCTAAAGTTATAATATTGAATGGAAAAAGAATACGGTCGCGAGCAGGCGTCGAACCTGCCTCCCGGATAAATACCCTAGGCGCTCTGACCACTAAGCCATTTCGACCTCTGCTCACTACCGCAAATTTGTCTTCCAAATTCGAACACGTCTTTTTGGCGACGTCATTGCTATCTATTCAGTCCGGTGACCGAACCGACCCTGCTCGCGACCGTATTCTTTTTCATTTAATATTATAACTTTAGAGTTCGCTAAGCATGCGTTAATGCTTTTCAAAGATTTATCTTTAACCTTTCGGCTCAGTAACGTACAGATCTGTACGTTGTAACAATAAAAATCTATTGTGTCTGCTAATGACTGACGCAACAGCTTAATTATATATTATCCATTACGTACTTTGTAGGTCTGGTATTGGCCCACATAGTAATTTTTAATAAATTGTATTTCATATTGACAGTCATGAAATAATATAAGTGGGTATCTTAAATACAGAAAAACCGTCTGCCTTAATTATATTTTACGTACGAAGTCGATTGTTCAATACTTAAATGCGATAAGATTAGTAGTAGTGGATGTTGAATCCAAGACGAACAGGCAATATTTATTAAGAGACGCGATTTATTCGCGCTTGCCAAACCTAAGCCAACATTATAGAAGTCACGAATAAAAGTTACAAACCATTTCAATTAGTTACAAAAATATTCGCTAGTGGCTTTTATTTAATTTAATTGCTAATTAAAATGATTATTCATCCATTAAAGTCAAACATGACAAAACTAATGTCTACCTAAAAAAATAAATAGCATGAACGTAACATAACATAGCATCACGCCTGTATTCCCCTAAGCGGTAGGTAGAATTGTACACCCCCCCCCCCAGGGGTTCCGCCTTGTCGTGGTGGGGGGGCTCTAGTAGCCGTGGCTTGGTCACCCACGGTGAAGCTAGAGGAACCCGGGGAGGGCCGCTCCTCTGGGCTTTGCCTGCAAGCCCATGTTGGAGCGGCGTAGGTTGCGGGCCTTATGGGGGGTGCCGCAACTGAGGTAGGCTGCGGTGTCGTATGGGTTGCACCGCAGCTGAGAGATGGGGGCCGTCACCATTGCTGTTATTAAGTCCGATGTAACAGGTGGTGAGCCTATTGCCATCTACCGGGCACAATTCCAAACTCCGGGCTGCTAGTCAGAAATTTTCTAACAGAAAAACTCAATAACACTGCCCGACCCGGGAATCGAACCCGAGACCTCAAGATCAGCAGTCGCTCGGATCACTAGAACATTCAGGCAGTTATATAAATATATCATGAACCTCTTAGTTCAATAGAGTTTCTTTATACTTTTGTGGTTAGAATAAAACTTCGAAATAAAAATTACAAATAAACGCAAATCTTTAACGAATGTCCATTCACTCAGTTTTCTTAGTAAATATAGTTCCTTGACTATTCTTGAATGATTAGGTAGTTACGTAAAATTTTCGGCTGATATTGTTGAAGCAGGTAGGTACGTAGTTTTCTCATTAGGGCCCAGTTTCTTAGTAGTTTTCCTGGTTTCGAGTTGTTTTACGAACTGCCGAGTTCATAACTGTAGCTCAAAATAACCTGTCTCGAGTTTTCCAGTGCTCATAAAAATGCGATTGATTTATAGTCAGTACATTTGTATTGGCACCCGCCCATTACATTACACTACTGAATAACGTTACTCTGGACACACACATAGGTACACAGAAAAATATAACATTATTTAATTTCTACGCTATTATGAATAAATTATGTTATAATCGGGATTTTAACTTGCTCTTCATAGAATTATTTATATGAAATGTTAAGTAGAATTAATATTGTATCTGAACGGTATTTACATAGCTTGTCTTACGAAAATATTCACATCGATCACTCATAAAAATGTAGGTAATCTGTGAGTCTAGTAGTTTATTACGAATGGGCGATGAAAAAATAAATGAATTGCGCACATTTCTGAGTAGCCTAAGAATCGATCGACATAGGATTGGCAGACTGATGTTGGCAACACAGGATCTGAATCTATTAGAACTCAGTTTGTTTACATTTCCTTACAATTAATAACTTTATACTGACGTCGTTACAAACAGCTTTAAGCATATTTTAATAGTTTAAGTTTATGTGACTAAAGTCGATAACCTAATATTTTATTTTTAATAACTGATTTATTTCAAACACTGCAGTTCAGTTTTCCATATTATCATAATAATAAAATATCCTGGTCCACGAACAAGAAACGGACGGAAATAGAAAATGTTTATAAATAGTGTAGCAATTTCCACTATTACTTAAATTTAAACAAGACAGCTAGTTGGTATTTAACTAAATCTAATCTACAGTAGATTTTACTACATGTAACGGCCACTTTAGGCCTCACATTTCGTCTCGTTTCATCACTTTAGGCCGTAAAATAATAGGGAAAGCACGAGATTTAGGCGACAGTCATAGAACGATATTTGAGAGCTATTTAATTTTGAAACGCATAAAAACGAATCTACAAAAGCACGCACTCCAGCGACGCTAAAATTAGAACCTTTCAGATGGGAATAAATAGATAGGTAGGTATCATCAATATGAAGAGGTTACAGATCCTAATTAAAAGAAAAATAAAAAAAACCGTTACCTGTGACTTTGCCAACACGATTTTTAATGAACATAAAAAAATATTTACCAGCAAACTATCTTGGTAACAGCGAGAAAAGTAAACAAATGATTCAAGATAAATCTTTGAAAAGCATTACGCATGCTTAGCTTTTTCCATTTAATATTGTAACTTTAGTAAACAAATGAATAAACAGACAGTAGGTAAATTTCGTATTTTATAATATAATCGAGTACAAAAAGCAATTGAAACGTTTCCTCTCAGTTCATCAATCAGAAGGAAGCTTGACAAATTTATTGGACTACAAAATAAACACGAATTAAAGCAATGACCACACAAAATGAAAATAACAGTGCATTACAAGGATTTATTTAAAAAAAAAAAAACAACATGGCCAAGTCATGTTTGCAAATACTACAGGCTGAAGTGCCAATAGTGGGGGCAATGTACTAGGGTCGAAAGGACGTATTGTCGAACATTCATTTTGTGCCAATTACCCATTCAAGCTTCACGCCAACTTCATTTGTCGCGATGACGGATTGTCATTGTCATACTCATTAAATTGTTGTTCAAAAGACCAAAAGACTAATGCGTTTACAATTAAAAAAGGACATGTTTTCAAAACACTGTACATTTTTATTTGATAAATCTTTGTACTGCATTCTCTTGGATTACACGAATAGTCACTAAATAATATTTATTATAGTCTACTTTTTAATGATTACAATGGAAAAGTATATTTTTAGAACCTAACCTAGTGCTCCTTCACAGCTCACACAAGTTTAGTAGGTAAAAGTTAATAAGGAAATAGGCAGTATCGTCCTATTTCCTTACAATTAATGTAAATGTATATATGTATGTATAACAATGTATTTGTAAATACGGTACCGGTCGGTCGGTCATCCTTCCAAAGACCGTTGCCGGAAGGACTTTTTTGGGTTTATCTGTTTATAATCTTTATTAATCGCTCTATCTTGCGTATGTTCAGTAGAAGACTGAAGACTTTCAAACTGGGGTTAATAGACAGCGGTTAATACCAGTAATTACAGTTTCTCTTTAATTCTGTTACACACTTAGGTATTTAGTATGGCATGTGAATCAAGCAATTGATGTGGTTCTATGGAATTATGACAAGGTATTCATTAAGATCTCTCCATTTGATTTGTGACAAGATCAAATATTTGTGTAGTAAATGATACTTCAAAAAAGTTATCTCTTTGTTATTTTTATAAAGCCCTTGACTAGTACACTCTTTAGATAATTTTATTAGGTATACTTTCTTTTACATGTGAAATGACGCTGTTTTACTTTTAATGCAAAGCGTCGTTTTCCCCTAAGCCAGATATCCGAGATACTACAATTAGATACGTTATATGTATATATGATACGACAACTTATATGTATGTCGCAGATGGATTGTAGAATCCGCTGTTTTACAAAATCTCTAGCTGCTTGCAAAACAGTACTGTTTTATAAAACAGCTGAACAACGTTCAGCTGGATTGTCATTGCGATACGTTTAACAAAACTGCTACCCACCTTTAGACGTAATGCAGAACGACATATCTACAGTGGGACAGATTTGTTTATTGTATAGGTATATTAAATGGATAGTCACCATTCAAGTAATAAAGCGATACTGTATTCTGATTTGACTTTCCGTGGCTGGGTCGACGGAGCCCCGCATAGCTCCTTTTTTGTGTCCGTAAGGTTAGAAAAAACCTAAACACGAAGAGCCTTTTTTTTTTTTTTTTTTTGGCGGAGAAAATGCCTTCGCATACTACACCGCCCAGGGTTGTACGGTGCAATTATGTGGGGCTCGCACCCACTAAAAACTCCGCCATCTTTGCCATCTTCCACTTTTGTAGGAGAGGCCTCGAGAACTGCATTGCATGGCATTCACGACCCCTCAGTGTTGGTTGTCACCTCCTCCTTCCTGTAAGTCCGTCTCACAAGAGCCCTCGTGCAATGCGGATGGTAGTTTCCCTGCCCTACCACCCGCCGGCTCATGTTAGGGCGGCATTAAATTGGCGTGGTGCCGCCTACGTTGGCCAGTTCTTCGACGGCGGATCGGATCCGCAATGGAATCTGCCTCTCTAGTTCGTTCCGCCGCCTCCTTTTGAGAAATGACTTCCTCGCAGAAGGATGCGACTGCCTGCCAACCTCTCTCACTGCCGATCATACACTTAACCAGTGCCGGCAGAGAGAGGTCTCCCCCAACTATTGCAGCGAGAACACTACGCTGTTCTACCCAAGCAGGACATTGCTCAACGGTATGCTGGGCTGTGTCCTCACTGCAGCCACACTGGTGGCACACGGGTGTCATCTCTCGTCTGGCGACTTTGTGCAGGTATCTACCGAAGCAGCCATGCCCTGACAATACCTGTGTTAGGCGGAAAGACAAAGCTCCGTGCCGCCTACGCATCCACTCTTCCAATACTGGCTGGATGGCCGCCACTGTCTGGTAACCGGCACTAGGGACTACCAACCTCTCTTTCCACAGAGCCATCATTAATCCCTGCGCTTCTCTACGCCATCTTAAAACGAGCTCTGGCGAGGGACCACTTCCATAAACACGAAAGCACACGAACACGAAGAGCCTAACCTAACCTGTTCGTGTCGGGATACACGAAACTCCTGAGCTCGCTTCGCTCGCTCATGGATCAATTTAATTTATTTTCTTTCATAATCCCGATATATTGTTGACTATTATAGTGGTTTAGTATTTACGTCATTAAAAATTTTCATATTTTTTTTGTTATTGACAAGTAAAATAAAGTTAGGTTATTATTGTTAGGACATACAGAGCCTTATGCGACAAAATTTCGAACTAAAATCAACAATCTGACAGTTCATTTCACACTGTTTTACATAATCTCTGATCGTTGACCCGCTGCATTGATATACGCAAAACGTTCATTCAATTCTGCGTGTTATAGTTCAGTAATTATGTAAAACCGCTAAACGTCGTTCAGCTGTTTTTCATAACAGTACTGTTTTGTAAATCAGCTAGCAGTTTTGTAAAACAGCTTATTCTACAATCCATCTGCGACATGTATACAATATTAGTGGATTTCAGTGAATTAATTTATCGTAGCGGGTCATGAATGTGTGATGTTTATAGGGTTTTTCGGATAAGAAATTAAAAGTGGCAGCCACGGACCTAAAATATTTTTTTGGTAGGTCCGTGGTTTTCGTGCCCGGTTTATGATAATAGGTTCACCATGCATAGGAACGGCAGCATTGGTGAAATGTGGGCGTACACCTAGGCACACCTCTGCCCACCCACCCCCTCGTGTATCGCCTGTATTAACATGCGTGATGCAATGTTACACATTATTTATTTTATATTATACCTACAAATACACAAAAATCAATAAGAAAATCTAATCAAATATGTAGTTTCCGAAAACAAGTTGAAGTTCTTCATATTTGCCAGCTCTAGTCTAAGAAAAAATATCGAATTCCATGAATGCATATGTGTACCTATATTATAAACTCAATATTATCTTTAGTTTATTTTGCTTCACCACACCCAATAAAAACCAATAACTAATATCGCAAATTAAAGTACCCACCTCAAGTGTAAAATTCCTCTTACGCACGTTCTCAAACCATCACATCCGCAAAGCAATTACCACTTTAATTCCAGCTCGTTCCACTGCTGATAAATATTATTGAATCTTTGACGTTCAGACGGCTTTTGTATAGAAAAACTGTCAATACGTCAAAACTGTGCGTCCGTTAAGAGATAGCTGACGAATGAAAAATCGACCCTCGCTAAACTTCTTGTAGTGTTATATACCATATCTTCTTGAAACGCTTGAGTAAAATAAAATATTCATGGGTACCTAGCGTTACATTTACTGTAAATAAAACAAAACTCGACCAAGTAAACAGCACGTATAATGAGTGCCGGAAGAGCTACGATGACGTCACTCCTCTTCTCCAGCCTCGCGAGTCTAGTTTTAATGGCGCAAATCTTAATGGCGTGTGATGGGCCCTAATGATTGACGCCACCTAGCAAAATAAGCTGTAGTTAACGCGCGTGGGCGGCTTGTATTATACACATAATTACTCACTTGCTCAATTAACAGCCCATCCAACCGTGGCTTATTCGCACTCGTTGAATAAATCAAACATTCACAACTTAGATAGGTACAATTATTCAACTCTCATAACGAATAATCAACATGTAACATAAAAAATCAAAGTAGTAAAATTTATTAATAATAAAGCTCAAAATGTTTCCCTAGTTCCAAGAATCACGTAGGTAGGTAGATAGTAAGCCGACACAAATTAAATTTTATTTCGATAATTTAATCACGACGGCATCGATAAAAGAAAAACTGCAATTTCCTAACACCATAATAATAAACTGCCTACACACGACAAACGACTTTAAAATTATACCTAATTATTCGCATTTATGACACGTTAGTAGCGGGGTCATTTGGGCGGGCGGCGAGGTTACGGGGGGCGGGCGGCACATTACACGCTTCGGCATCGCACGCACCGCTTGTTTACGTTTTTCATAACCACGTTTCTACTAAAAATACTTTAGCATCCTGCCGTTTGAGGCTCACGCCATTGGTCGGCGCAAGCGCAGGAAGCCGGGGAGGACTCGGGGCCAAAGGGGCCGCCGGAGCCCCCCGCACCCCCCAGCCCCCGCGGCACCCGCTCACACCGTGGTATATATGAAAGTATCAGAAAGGCCAGCCTAACTCCCGAGGCAGCAGAAATAACCCTGAACGCTGGAAACATCAGACTAGCGGGCAGTCGTGTTGTGCGTCTCATAGTGTTAACTAGTGACATCAAACATGGTTCTGGATACTGAAGACTGGGTAGGTGTTTCCAGAAAATGAAAATAAATCGAATTATTTTTACATCATAATCATAATTAAAAAAACATATTAAAATAAAATTACGTGGCTTAGGCATGTTACTAATTTTTGGAAATGAAATATGAAGGGATATTTGAGAAGAAAACAAATGGTGAAAGCCGTTGAGTGGATGTTAACAGGTGCTGTCACTGTGATCGTCGTACGCTCGAACGATTTCGTGGTTGAATGACAGCAGTCGCGGAAGTGACAACTAACTTGGCGTTTATTTTGTTATTTCTAACAGAACTCGGCAGCTAAATCTACCTGTGACAATAACATGACACCTAACAATGTGCAGCTGTCAACTCATCATAACAATTAAAAGAAAACTTTCTACACAATAATTGAAATAACTGAAAATGCTTAGTTAGTGCTTAGTTTGATTGCCAAGTTAAGCAAGATAATCGAAACTAAATTTACTGAATTATTTTAAAGTTAATGTTGCAATTTATCAGTGAATTTATTTTAAGAAAGCTTTTAACGCAGTGAGAGGAATTTCATGTTAGAAGTTCGTATCGCAGCGTTTTACTAATTAATTACAGAATCGCATGCTTCCAGAGAAATTGATACTGTGCTTTTTCTTTTTAATTGGATCGTTATATTTCATATCTGACGCGGATTCATATAATTAACATATTTTTTTGTCATTAATTTGGTTTTGTGTACCTTCGTGATGGCATTTTATTTTTATTGTAGATACTTAATCCGAAACATTTTAAAAGCATAAATTTAAACCGCTGACAACTTATTGTGTCATATCGTAATCAATACTGCATTTTATAATCATATTATACTTCAAAGGCTAGATTGATATTTGTGAATACATTGCACTTATAAGAATCACCTAAGTCTAAATGTAACCACTGCCTTTAGCTAAATGTAGAAAAATTACACATTATAAATACAATATAATATTATGTCACACGAAAACATCAACACGGTTGTTTACAGATGACAGATTTTGTATTTCCAGTTTAATATTTAGGAATTTAAATAAATAATGTTCGTACATAAAGTTTTAAGTATTCCAAGTCGGCTTGGAATAAACTCTAGCATGTACGCAAGTCCGACAAGTCTATTTTTGTTTCAATTGCACATAAAATAAATTTATTATGCTTTAGCAACGCAATCTCACGGAAAGTTGCGTCTACCACCTATTTATCTGCATAGAAACCTACGTATTTTAATAAAAATTCTCATTCACATAACTTTTATCAAAAATATTTTTATTTACTTCTGCCAACATAAATAAAGGTAGCGAAGCATTCTTGAAAAAATTCACATACATACAATGCATTACATTATGATATATATATTAAGACGCGATTTATTTATAAATGGACGTTGCTTTTGCCTAATTAACGATTAAGAGTGATTTGTTTTATATTTGTTTTATTTTGACATAATATTTTCTTTTTTCATTTTCAGGCCGATGAGCTCCCCCCAGAACAAATCGCCGGTAAGTTCACTAACCTTAACAAATCTATTGCTAAGGTTTATTTTTATTCTGAACGCTCGAATAAATAACGTTTTAAAATAAAAGATGAAAATGTGAATGTTATAATGTTTACATAAATGATGGAAAAACGCAAGCTTAGTATTGGCGATACGCCAAATTTGCAATGGAGGGTAGAGTTAATAAAACGGGACTCATGCGTGATAAAAGAAATTAATGATTTTAATTTTGCATGTGGAATTAATTAGGAGTTTAAAATAGAGAATATTATCGTCAAAATTCGTCATGGTATTTAAACAAACTGTTAAATGTCCCTACACATACCAAAATTACGTCAACCAGGTTTCCACAGAATATCAGCGCTGGTTAGGTTGCCTTAAAAGCAACCGAACACATCACCGTTTGGCTGAGTGGCGACCATTTTTCGCACAATTGCGTTGAAGGGATATAAAATACCATTTTGTAATTATTTCATTAACTATTTCTTTGTACATATATTCTTACTGCTCTGTGTGGAAATAAATATTTTATTTCTTTCTTTCAAAATGATCAGTAAACCATTTTATCGCATAAGATCTACGTTCATAATAAGTTCTAAGATTAATAAGACGGCACATAATATGTCAGACGCTAATGAAGATATTAACACCATGAGTTGTTGGTATGCCAACAGTACGTTATTGTAAGTACCTACATAGTTAGCATAGACATTCCGATATGTGTGGTAAGCACGACATGATTATTATATGTATCATCACGACTCTATCACTAGATCAAGCTCAAACTTTTGTTAAGAGGTGTAAATAGGGTAAAAAACACAGTCAATGTTGACAACGGGCACCTCATTGATCACTACAAAGAACGGTCATATGAGTGACTCCTACTGCCACTTGGCAGACAGCCGGTTATTGAAGGTTTATAATGGAATAAAGATCTCCCATTCATATGATTTCTAGGTTAATTGAGCGTTTCTCTTTTTAAAACATTTGTACAGACAGCAAAATGTAAATATGAATGAGCAATGATACTCTAGTGGTATAACAGGGTTAGCTCATTGGACTGGCAAATCAAAGTTCCTAATCCAAGACATTCAATGTCTTTTTGTATCTAACCATGTGTGCATTAGTAATTAATTATCATGTATATAACAGTGAAGAAAATGTCATGAGGGAATCGTCACACCTGAGAAATATTTTAGATTGTCTCCTAAACCACAGATACTAGGTTGTTCATCTACCATACCATAAGAACAATAATATTGCAGAGCATTGTGAAGAAAACAAAACAATGTTTTGTATTTTATACTTATTTCTGCTTAAGACAGGTACTTAACTATTCCGACTTCTCTCAAATGTGCAGTAAAGATGAAATATGTGTATTTTGGAACGTATTACATATAATTTTTATTAGAAAACAACGAAATGTCAGAACTATCGTATTTATATAAATGCATTGTCAATTCGATACAGTTCACATAATCTGTAAATATTGCAGCTATTTGTCTGCCATCTAATAAAAAATTGCTTCAATTAATTAGTGTTATATAAACTACAATTTCAGTAGGTACAAGTGTGAATGTGTTGCGCTAGCTGTAATGTACACAAACTAATTACTAAACGTATGAGTGCCAACTTTTAGTAAGCGTCGTAAAAAAACACAACTAAATAAACGTTTGAAAATTTAAATCCTGAAACATTGATAATAACTTGTCTAGAGAAATGAATACTCGTTCTCTTATAAAAACATTGAGAGGCAGATGTTCTGTTTATGTTATCTTATGAAAATAGTTATTTTTCCTCAAGCGTAGAAAAACAAAGATCTTGTACGATGTGGGAAAACGTTTCTTGGAAACGTTAGGAATGCTTCAAATCTTTATAAAACAATTTCAAGATTATAACAAGAAATACACAGAACACAACAATTATTTCTATCATACCTCTTTTTAATCGTTTTGTTTGTCTCTAGAAATGGATTTTTAATTTTTTATCGTATAGTTACGGATTAACTGTAGATTTATGGCTTGATGGGTGACGAAATCATTTTCATGTGTGTGAAAATCTAATTCATATAAGTTTGAAGTGACAGAAAACAGTCGATTCATTTTATTAGTAAGTATCATTATACTCTGATATCATGTTACGTGGATCCCATTTTATGTTATAATAGAAATAATTATAGTGTTGCATTATATATCAAAATTGCAACAATTACCTATTATTGACACACATATCGGAGTGCAAGAATTTTTTGTTTATGAACCATAAAACCGCGGCAGGTTAGTGTATGGTCGGGCGGCGCGGGCGCGGCAGCGTGGCAACACGCTTGGAAGCCTGCCAATGTACCGTGGAAATCAGACAGAACGTGCTATCGTCATTGTTTGACCAATAACGTGGAACCAATTACCCAGAATTTGGAATAACTAACTTCTACTATTATTATCCATATTTCGATTCTAAATTTGCATGATGACTAATTGAAAGCCAAAGCTCTGTGTGCCACTTTAATGTTTATTACCAAAATTATTTCTGTATTCACAAACGGTTACAGTTATTTCCAATGTTTACAATAGTTTGCGATTTCTACAGCATTATATTGTTTACACACATTCTTATGACAGCGTATGTATACAACATGAAAGCGGTGAGAATTCACTTATTCACGTAGGACATGTTTGTATTGAGGTGAGGACAGTATGTTTTCATTATTTGACGCAAATGCGTTCAGCATTTCTTGGAGAAACTTCCCTATTTCATGCCACTTTATTTATACAATCCCACGTTTATCTATTTCTCGAATAACGAGTTTTACGGTTGTGACTCACGTAAGGGACTCAAAAAATCATTTCTGACTGTCTTAATAAACACATATAGGTCAATAAATATATGTATTTTTCTTATGAGTAGCTGGAACTGTATTTCATATACATAAATGCTATTTTCGTTTGACCAATTTTACGTCCATAAATAATCCTATATGAGCAGAAATCAAATTTTCATAACATGTCGTTAATATTTTGAATTATTTAGAACATGTTTCTGAATGTCATACCAACCTACGAGTTAGTATAAAGTTTGGATGGCCACAATAAACTACATATAAATCGTTTATGTTTCAAGATATCTGCCAACGGGCCTAAATCATGCGAGTCCAGTGCTGGACACTAACATTGCAAGCCAAATGCGCGAAATATACTGATTGTACAATTTGTTATAATGATTAATTACTGTCTCTACACTCATATATGATAGTGAACGTACGTACACGATTTTAAGCACAAACAGCCGCAATTCATCAAAATAATGTATCGGAGTTGATAGTTCTAATAATAATAAATCTCATCTTTAGGCGTAAACTATTCATAATGGTTAGCCATGCAATAAAAGAGCGCTGTGTAGTTAAAATATGACATGAAATCTGATATAAGAATGTTTCACACGACTTTAATTGATAAAGCTATAAAGCTGGCTAGAGCCACGCCCTGATTTAAAAAAAGAAACTTTGCAGCAGATTGCAGTAGTTGCGTTCTGTTAGGTTTGTAGCGATTTCGTAAACGAACCGTACCTACCGGCCGTGGGTGGGTAATTAATAAACAGCTAAAATCTAGAAAAAAAAAGTGTAATAAAACTCATGGGGCTTTGAGACAACTGCCAAGAAGTCTTGACGATTAAAATTAACACTCTGGCGAAAATAAAAATCATGTTTTAAAACTATTTGGTTGCCAAAATAACATGGGACAGCTGCACAAAGTTGTATGAGAGCTGCGCTATCGCGGTCCACTGATAATAAAAAGCAAGAGAGAGAAAATAGCAGTTTTAAGATGCACTGGTAATTAGAAGATTATAAAATGTTTTATCGCCGTTTTCGTCCTTGGTTCTAATTGCGCCTGTCACAGAACGACCCGCGTCACCCTGAATAATTGAGGAAACTAAACCCGGTGAAATGTGCCAGTGTCCACAGATTTAGATTTATTAGCCCGCTGTAGCGGATATTACGTCTTATAAAACGTTCAAAAGAATATTATGATTCATACAGTTGGTATTTTTTGAGAAGTTGTATATAAAAATTGTAATAACCACATCGTTCTCGTTGAAAAGCTCCGCTCTACCTGTGTACTAACGTTGCTGGTTTGGTTGTCAAATATACACAGTACATAAAATTTAAAGAAGTGGGAATCGTATATTAATATTATGGAGCTACGTGTAGCCTTCCTACTGAAGTGAAAAAGCAATGGACAACAAAGTTGCCATGCGCTCAGATAAGATGCAGAGTACACCAGTATTGCGTGTCATGTCTAAATATGTTTTGAAAAAAGTTCAACCGCACACCGGCTCCTGTCCAGCCAAGCCATTGTGCCATCGTGTGCGAAGCTTCCAGCCACCAACAAGATCAAAAGTTGACCGTACAGTAAGATACCCGTAAAAATGGTTTTATAAGACAATGAACTTGTGTCGATCGCCTTCGTTTACTTTGAAATGACAAATATACCCTTTAACACCATAATATCTGAATAAAAAATCACCTTCACCATTTATCACTCAAGCAAATCATTAAAACCCCGAAAGAGTTTATTTCTGTGAGCTACATAAGATTTTATATATTTATATATAATTCGATGACGCACGTTCCATATTACGGCTATCAAACTAAAAGTCAGGCGAATTATGATGAAAAATTTATTACAGTCGTTTAGTCAAAGGAAATGATTATTAACTTTTGCTTAAGACACGAAGTACGTATCATGGGTTGAAACGTAGTCCATCTGAATTAAATATAGTTTAGGGTCATACTCGTAAACCTTGTACCAATACGTGTTTGCGTAAAGAACTATAACTAGTTTGTGCAACTGGACAGCTAATGTAAATAAACATGAATAAGTGAAAGACATTTAGTTACGCGGACTGATTAAATATTTTGTATACATATACTTAAGTAATAATAATTAGTTTATTTATTAATCGTTGACGTATGATGTTGAGAAACAGGCGCTTATTACCTGCAAACCTTTTACCTTGGTCTAACCCTATCTCACAAAAATGGTTCCACAGGGGTCTTCGTCCACCTGTGCTACTGACCCATAGGTACTGCTGCATAGTCTTCTTCAATTTTGAAACATACGTCAGAAGTAAACACTGTAGAATGTACTTAAAGGAGTACATGTAACAATACGAAGTTTGCCTCTAGCAACGGAACGGTACGATAAGAATAGAAGACTCTTGAAAATTTGTACCGAGACGAGAGATTTTAAGAATGTAACATTAACAAAAAAAGATCATCAGTGTTTGATAGGGCGGCTATGAGAGACATGCATGTTGATGTTGTTTTTGTTATTTACTGTCGGCCTACATTCGAGCGATGCGCCACGCCGCGCGCCGCGTCGCCGCCGAGCCCGCCGGTGCACCACGCCGCTGCACCGAAATAGCTGCATTGCACAACATATTCGCACCACATCTCAGTGCATTGAACCGATGTCTTAATCTCATCGCAAACCGCCCAGTCGAACGATCAGTTTAACTAGTTTTATTGCCAGTGCAACACTGCATTTCTCTACTCTCTAAAACGCAATTTGAACAAAAAAGTCACTTGAAGCTCGGTCCTAATCCAACGTGCAGATTGACAACATGTCACACACGCTAAATATGGACGGTATAGAATGCAACTGATTTACTGGTAGTATAGTTACGTAATGTCCGGGTGGATTGATTTACAAGATTTGTTTGTTTTGCAGTCCTTCGCAAGGCGTTCGATGGCTTCGACCACAACCGCTCGGGCAGCATCCCCTGTGACTTCGTCGCAGACATCCTTCGGATGATGGGGCAGCCCTTCAATAAGAAAATCCTCGAAGAACTCATCGAGGAGGTCGATGCTGACAGTAAGTTTTATTAAAAGCTGTATGACCCCACCTACTTTTGAAATTCACCTATGTAGATTATCTTAGAACACATAGATACCTATTATACATTCTTGATCATTAGAACTTCCAAAAGTTTAGGTCGTAAATAGGTGTCTGTTTCATCGATTACGTAACTCTACGTTACTTTAATGCAATAAAAATCACCCAGATCATATTTAGTAACTACTTGTACAATTTAAATATAAATAGGTCAATTGGAGTAACGGACAGCTCAGTGGGGATTTCATTGGTGTTATCTTGTATTCTATTTTATTGTTTTCGTAAACAACGAACAAATTACAGGGCTTTATACGCAGGTACCCAGTAATCGGGTTCGATACCTACCAATGCTGTATGTAACCTCAGTTTTAAAGTTTTAAAGGTTAGATGGTAATATCATACACTTAAATAACCTACAGGAGGACTATAAATAACATTCATTGTTTGCATTCCAGAGTCCGGCCGTCTTGAGTTCGGAGAGTTCGTGACGCTGGCAGCCAAGTTCATCGTAGAGGAGGACGCAGAAGCCATGCAAAAGGAACTCAGGGAAGCGTTCAGATTATACGACAAGGAAGGTGAGAGCAGCCTAATTATGATCAGTCTTCTAAAAAATAATACATGGCTGTCACTGATATTTTAATGGTCATATTTGGAATTTAATTAGATATTTTGAACCTTTGAAACATATTTTACTCTTACCAAGGTCAAAATTGAAAATTCAGCAAGCCAGGATAACATGCCAGAATGGGCAAAAGTAGTCCGATTTTCTCACCAGACGGTAATATTATGGTTGATTTTCAGGCAACGGTTACATTCCCACGTCAAGTTTGCGCGAGATCCTTCGCGAGTTGGACGAGCAGCTGACAGAAGATGAACTGGACGGCCTTATCCAGGAGATCGATACTGACGGCAGCGGCACCGTGGACTTCGATGGTGAGACATTACTGACCCTCCATGGCAGCGTTTCCTAATCATCAATCATCGCGAGTCTCCCATAAACATAAATATAAGTAATTTTAAGTGGCTTGCAGCATGACAGCTTGCGCCCTTTAGAATGGGAAACCTTGCTCTATATTAATTAAATAATAATGAAAGTTTATCAATATAGAAGATAAGCCAAACATGTTTCTTGCCCGACACAAAACATACCTGCGAAACAGAGAAGCAGAGATCGACAAGGGAGAGCTGGCATGACTCGACTTTTGTAACTAACTGTTATATGCGGAATGCCTTTATCAGTTCAAGCCATATAGAAATGCTATTTTATATTTATAATGAATTTCGGTGTCCAGTTTAGCTTCGATGTGTAGCCAGATTGGCTATGGACAATTCCAAATATGAAAATTCTATATGTAACTCAGCTGTGAGTGGACATGAGCCAATTCGTAACGCTCAGTAGGACAACGCAAATTAATTAGTCCCGATACTAATACAGACTATATAAAGTTCATAGTTCATCATTTATGTGCATTCAGACATACTTTAGCAAATTAATATATTGTTTCAGAGTTCATGGAGATGATGACAGGAGAATAAACTTCAATATTTACTCTTTTATATATTTATATGATCTAATATAAGGAATCTCTACTACATTTCGTTACTTCAACCTTTCGAGTCTTGGGAACATTGGACGAGATCACTTCATAGCGATGGAATGAAAACATCACATCTGTTTCATTGGTCAATATCATTAAAGTATTATGTATGTATTGTACAAAATAATATTTTGTTCTTGTTTAATTGATGTGTGTGATTGCGTATAATGTTTATATTTACTTTATTAATAAATCTTATATTCTATTACTTATGTTTGAATGAGGTCTACTGAATTATCCCACGACAAATTTAGACCGCAACGCAGTGTACGAACGACTAATTCTTAAAATAATATTCGTGTCGAGAATGTTGAGATATCATTTCATTTCTTAAGATTTCTATTCAAGATAAATATAATGACTCCCCTGTTTTTAAAGCGGACGCCAAATTGTCCTAGATAATTTTGATGACATAAAACTTTAAGATATTTGGCGGTCAGCCAGAGACAAGTAATGGGACCATTGAAGATAACATTCCACTTTTAAGAGTTATAATTGTGAAACTAAATATTACGGCAGACTGAATAAATAAA
Organism: Xylocampa areola; assembly: GCA_935421205.1. Lineage (NCBI taxonomy): Eukaryota > Metazoa > Arthropoda > Insecta > Lepidoptera > Noctuidae > Xylocampa > Xylocampa areola. The sequence continues at coordinate 13,119,593 of OW285206.1, forward strand.
AACACATTTCAATAGTAATTATTATTTATTACGTAATTCTTTGTTCATCGTTTTCAATATAATCAGGATCGCCAAATAAATAACATTCAAAATATTATTGTACCTTGGGTCAGTATGTAAAAAATATACGCACATATTGAGGATTATAACGATTTTATGACACATTATAAATACCATATTTTCACATTCTTTGACATAATTTATGTAAATTTTAATTTCGTACTTCGTTCGAGTACCTACCATTTATAAAAAGACACACAATTTTATTTTTAATTAAATGCAACTCATTTAGAATATTCAATTAAATTAACCAATAACTTCCACTCAAACTATTCAAATGGTAGATACTTTAAATAATCATTGGAAACATTTGCAGAACATAAAACTGACTTACCAAATTAATTATATCAAATAAATCTCTTAAATAACTTAAAAGCCTACATAAAACGTAGGCCCTGCTTAATAATACGAAATAAGTAGTACGTAATAGTTATTTTCAAAGGAGTCTTGGGAAATAAAAATCAGATTTAATAAGTGAAGAGAGAGTTTAGCGGCTTTTTACAATCGATTGATATCTACTAAATAAATAATATAATAAACAGTCGAACGTATCATCCTGTGGCTTGCTACCAAGTCAAGCAAGGGACTGGAATCAAGACAAAATTAACACTTCGTAGACGAACAATAAAGCACCCTATATACATAATACAATATTCTGGAATATATTTAAAGTCTATACTTGTTACGCACATAATTTGGGGGACATTCACAGACATACAATAATATAAGTAAATAATGTTAAAGTAAGCTATAATTGTAGAAAAATGAGGCATTGACAGATATCATTATCACAATTTAGTAGATTTTAGCCGCCTTCTGATGGCACTTAGCACATTTACAAAAGACAATAAAATTCGATGTCACACATTCGCCCGTGCGAGCTGTGATAAATACCTTATAAACATCAATAACGTTTCTCCAGCTAAATAATTATTTTTACATACATCAAAGTCAAATATTAAAATTCATTGGTAACGTATTTAACAACTAAGCTTTACAAAGAGTCTTCGATTAAAACATTACAGCTATTTTCATCCTTACTGTTACAGTGTTTAATGCATAATGTGTATGTATGTACATCTATACATATCTCTCACAATCTCTTTAGCATCTTGGCTTCGGATAGCTAGATTTATCTAAGATTTCGTAAAGAACTACCTACAGATGAGATCTCAATTTGAACTATGTTTTACCAAACGTTCCTCTCTTGCCTGAATATTCAAAGCTAATTATCACATTTTGCAGAAACGTTTAGTATTACAATGCAATAAATTACTAAATTTATTTTAATAAATGAAAACATAGTGCTTGCCTATCACATAATAACAACCAGCAAACATACAGAATTCACTACTTTACGAACATATCGAGCGTTACATGCCATTCAACTGTTCCACACAAGTAGGGCAGCTGTATTCCGAACCAAATGGGTAAATACATATATTTATTTCTAAGGAATGAGCGACAGAATGCTGGTCGGAATTGGCGAGGCAATAGTGAGCTATAAAGATGGTCTTAGTTATAATATTCTTGATTACCTAAGTAGAAATAGTTTTATGAATACTGTTTAAGTAGATAGATCTTCATTCCTTTTAAAGCTGGCTGTGCCTTTCAGACGCAACCCACGTACAGTCCAGTTGCGAAATATTCATAATACTCTGAAACAATTCAACCAATATTTTAGTAAAAAGCTCTTGCACTACGAAGTCATTCCAATAAAAGCCTTATATTTTGATATTGAACGAATATCAAAACAAAAGTTGGATAACTATTTGAAACAATTATACCTATTTCGTTTAAATTTAAAGTTAATATATATATTTTAATTACCTCACGTCGCCACACTGGCTTTTGACTAGTAGAAGCATCACCACAAATACATTAATGAAGTATAGGAGGCGGCGGTCGGGAGCGGCTGTTGTTGGGCTTGGGCACGGCGCTGGGATCCAGTAAGCCCGACACCTTCTGCGCAGGCGCGTGGCCTGGGCCTTTGCGGCGCCGGCTCAGCCACGGTGGCGCCGGGCCCTCGCACCACGCCGTGCGTGCCCACTCGTGCGGCTCCGCGCCCAGCCGCGAGCATTCGCGCGCATACGCACGATAGGCCGCGCAATGACAGCGCGTCCCTGAACAACTGCGAGCATCAACCTCGCAAGCTTCCTGGTAGTTGTGGGGATTCACCTTAGTGGTACAATCTGAGAACGCTTCATAACGAAAGAATCCACGACATAACCGTCGAGCCTTCATCACCTTTGACTGACGATACATATTCGGGCCCGGACGTTTTTGCCTGCGCGTGCATGCTCGTGTACCTCCTACTCGCCACGAAGATCCAAACCTCCAAGTATCATTAAGTAGCCTACCATCACGAGTTTTCATATCGTCTCTAGCTACGGAATTAAAATTGCCACAAAGTCCGCACAGTTTTCCTTTGTACACACTAGACACTGTCACCTCCAGAAAACCATCACCGTCCCATAGCATCTGTATACCGATATCAGCCGTAAGTAGAACAGATCCATTACTGCGGGTTATCTCTGCAATTCCATTTATTTTGTGTGGCAGTTGGACTCTACGTCCATTCACTTTTATTCGCATCTTCTTTCCCATGTTGATCTTAGTGGAGCCTATGCGAAGTGTTGCCGTTCTGGTCCACGAAGAATGAGAGGTGTTTCTGGCATCGTTTGAAATCCTGATAGAGAACGTGCCATTGGCACAATCTGAAGCCAATTGATACTTGCATGATCCTTGGAAACTATAAAACTTTCCATCAAAAGTTTTGTAGTGAGGGTCTCCAAACACTGTACAAATTCCATCGATGTCGACGCATTTCTGACAGCACTGTCCAGGTAGTTGCCGGAGAGTCTGATCAGGAGGGCAGGTTAAGGCTGGACATCGTTCCATGGCACACCTGGGCTCGCCACCATGACATTCGCAAGACTTGCAGGCATCCAATTGCCAGGTTTCTCCATCCTGTAATTTATTTTTAAAAGGTCAATTGCTTTACTCACTAGAAAAGTTTCATATAATAAAAACTGTAAATACCAGTTTTTAGTATATAGATACTGTTAAGCCACAATAGAATCATTATTGGTTTATTAAACGTTTACGCTTGATGCAACAAAAGGTCTTTACTAAGGCACTTTGAGACCTTTCCAAACTGGGGGCAGAGATAATTTAATTTAAATGTAGAACTATTGGATTACAACAGTAAGACAGAAAATACAATGGTTATATAGGTTAAAGATTTTTAAAGGGTCTGACCAGGCGGGAAGCTTAATCCACTACATATTACACATAAAAATATAACAGACCTGGTAAGTCTTTCTTCCGATAACGCAAGCGGCCTTCGCCTCCTCAACCTGCGGGCACTCGGGGCAACATTTGCCGGGCGGCGGCGGTAAGGCACGCGCCCCACACGTGAGCACGGGGCACGTGTGGCGCGTGCACACTGCCGTGCCGTTCAGACACGAGCAATCCGTGCAGGGATCCACCCGAAAAGGAATGCCGTGCGCGTGGTATTCCTTGCCAATTATGCATGGCTTCAAGGGTATGCTCCCAGAATCTGAAACGAAAAATTATATAAGTTTATTTGACAAAGTTGGAAGTAAGAATATGGAAGTGTTTTTCTATAAGGCCAAACAATATGATGGTTTCATAGCTGGTTTTATAAATGAAACAGAACATCTCTTCGGCAAAAGCTTCAAATTTTCAGATGGGTGGTGTTGTACTTCCAGTACCACGGGTGTTAATTGTTAGCTCGGTTATACACTAGTACATCCGTTCTCGGCCGCAGCTCTCACGTGGCTGTCCCCCCACTACCCGTATGTTCGAGTTAACATCATTATGTTCTATACTGAAATACTACAGGAGCCCCAACATTGGCCTGTGCACCGTCCAACCAAACATGATTATTATGATTTTAATTGCTAAAGGCCTAGGAATTACTTTTTTTACCTCTCACGACTCATACATACAAACAATCCTGCCTGTTTCCCATTGAGGTAGGCAGAGACTATCGATTTCCACTTACTACGATTCTGTCACACGATTCAGCTAAGAAAATTCACATTGATCTGATTGTAGATTGTATGCTTAATTAATAAGGGCGCAGAATGTTTAGACTTAAGAGGCAAATTTTATCTAAAATGTGAAGTATTCCGTCTATCGCGTGTGATTCAGCTTTTTGGTACCTCGCCTCGTCTTGGCGGAGAAGAAGCACTGGCATTTATATATGTGCCTTTTTGATGGCACTATGAGCAGTATGTTACAGACCACGGTAAGATATATATTTTTTCAATAAGAAGAAGCAGGGTAACTTATCATGAAGGACACGCGGATTGTTGAGGTAGACGTAGGCGTACAGCCCGTTCAATAGCACCAAGTTTACAACACCAATTTCAGATATTTAAGTTGACATGTTTCATTATCGTTACATTTTTGTGGAACGAAAATACCCTCGTGAGCGGGATTCGAACCTGTACCTCCCGGATAAATACTCCAGGCGCCTTGACCACTAAGCCACCTCACTCTTTTGACGACGTCATCGCTATATATTCAGTCAGTATACATTTTTACTACCACAAAAATGTATAGCTTTAGGGTTCGCTACACATGCGTTAATGCGTTTATCTGTATTGCTAGGGTATTTATTTTATAAAACGACATTATCCACGTACTAGGTAGTATTTTATCGGAGGTTGGATGCGTACACCTCGGGCAGCACTCCCCGGGCGGCGTGTATTGCTGCCCGCGCGTGCATGGAAGTACAGGACATGCACGTTTGGCGCATGACAGTGCTCCGTGCACGCAGCGGCACGACAGGCATGGCTCCTCCGGGATGCGCACATCGCGCCCCTCCCACACACGCTGACCGTTTATCACGCACTCTGGAAAAAGATATTTAATAGGTAAATAAAATAATGTAAACAAAATCGACAGGCTTTTCCACTAGATTATGTATAACCTAATGTATTATTTTAAGAATTTGTTCACGAACTCATTACCATGAATCTATAGCATCGCTAAAAAGTCAAACGTTTTTTCGATTCCCCAACCAAATAAATGAATGCAAAAGAGATTCCTTTTAGGAGGAATAAACTTTTTAGATTCACGGTAAAAGCTTAAAACAAAAATCTCATCCATTGTTCGCTAAATGGGAATGAGGACTCTGGCGGCGCAGTGACTACGACAAAGCGCAAACTCCATAAATTAGTACGGGTAGACGATGAATCAATCAGGGGCTAATGAATGACGTAGCGCGGACGGCCGCACACGGAGCGCCCACCGCCGCGTATGCGCCTGCCCACCTGTATACTACCCGAACCGGGGCCCAGAGGTAGGTGCTCACATCCTTCAACAGTTCTGACGCAAACGGTTTAAAAACATTCCTAACTACAACTATACCGATACCACTCGCGTCAGTGCTATGTTTGTTCATTACTCTCCCATGTTTATTAAAATTAAACGTGATGCCATATTCACTATATATTTATTTCTGACTAGAATGCAATTATGCAGCTACAAATATTAACAATATTAAGCTTGGGATTCCGAAAGGAAGAGAATATAAAGTCGCTTTTGAGCATGATTTATTCTGTTCTGTCTGTAAGCAATCATGTAACGGATTGACGAACTGTACCGTGTGCGGTACTCGAAGTGTCACTTGAAATGATAGAGCGTTTAGAGCTTCAGTGTAGAATATTTACATTTATTTTGTTAGAATGCGTTTCATTCAACAGTCACGGACATTCGATTCAAGGCGCGGTGCTCGGACCGCCGCGCGCGCCGCCTGGCCGCATATAATTGTGACAATGAAAACGGTCAAGTGTCTGTCGTAAAACTAGAGACGACTACACAAAGTAGGCTGTCCTTTTGTAGGCAAACAATTAAGTATTCATCGCCGGTGCTCGCCGTTTATATGAGCGATGTGCTTTGTCATACAATGTGCCCCCCAACATAATTATGCTCTATTGGATAATAAGTTTGATTGTGCAATGAAGGTTCTGTGCATATGTTACTTTTTATTATATGTACTAAATATTTATCTAGCCATAGTCGATATTTTTACATTTGAAATGTATTCCAACAGCACAGGTACTTATCTTCTGCTTATTTTAAATACATCCAAAGTATCCTTTGATACATGATACAAAACATTTCGCTCGGGTGTCTTTTCATTATAGGACGAACCTGTAGTTACTGTTTGTTATTCATTTGTAAAATGAGGAAGATTTGAAGTTCTGAATAGCAGGTTATAGTGTATTATATGTGTAGAGAAAAAATAATTGAATTATTAATTACTTTGATGCGTTAATATTACAATTGATAATATCTTCAAATGTTCATAATTATACTAATCCACACCAAGCTAAGCTATTATAAGCTCGATAAGGTTGTTAAATGGATTACTTATATGTAGTTTTCGTAAAAAACTAAATGTTATTTCCCTTGACTTTGAAGTTTTAAAAACAAAAATAAAAGAAGAAAAGAAAAGAATATATTAACAAGATTACGCTTGCTTACAGACGCAATGCAAGAATGTAAACCAGGCACGCCCAAACACTTAGCCACGATATTTATCGCTCTGAAATTCGGTTTAAAATACATGTGCTCATAAAATGTATGTATTATAGATTCACATCACGCGACGAATGTACATCACAAGCTAATTATTTCAATTTCTCAGGTCTCTGTCGCAGGACTCGCAGGCATGTCTGATAACGCGGTTTACGGAACGTCACGTGAATTTTGATTCGTTATAGTGCGGCTCTGTATGGTAAAGATATTTTTCCTCAATACATTTTTAGCGATTCTGAATTTCAATGATTCTGGCAATTTATTAATATAAAACTATAAACTTAATTTCTTTTTGCCATGGGGGTAGGTGGTTAGGCAGAAACTACCGAACGCCCCCTGCTAAGATCCTTATATACCTAATGTTTCGTCCATGTTCATACATCTGGGTATAGGTACTTATCTACAGCATTTTATTTATAGCAGTAAATACAACAAGAAAAATAAGCGAATGTTAATTGAACTAATGTTAATTATTACTAAGTAGGTACTACTGTTATAAAAAGCTACTTTAGCAAACTGACCATTATATTTGGTCAAGCTCCCAATAACTTATATAGTTATCGTTAGTATTCACTTAAGCCCCATAAAAACATTTCCCATGTTGATAAGAAAAGAATCGTGAAGAATTAACAACTAAGAGAAAAAATCTAATGCAGTGTTGGGAACGTAAAACAAACAAACAGAGGGCACACGTCGAGGTTCCCGAGCCACGGCCATCGGCGGCCGCTTTGACCACCGCACAAAAACCCACCCGCCCCAACCTTTTAAGTAGGTTGTTAACTTTTTGATTTATAAACAATAATAGAGACGCAACGCCGTGGGAGACTCGCAGACCACCACAAATATAATTTTAACGAACCCCCGTCGACTATAATAAGACCTTATTTCGTTGTCAATTTCTTTGTCTCTAGTTATAGAGTAGGCATCCGATGGAGGAAACGACTTCGCGAAACGCGCGTCTCGGGTGGTCCGCGCGCAGAAAACAATTTGAAAATAATTCCCGACCCCTTCATTACAAGAGTAAAAATTGGTTTCCGTTTTCATTACCACTAAAATTTCAACAATCAATTCTTTGTGATACAACTTCGCGCTTCATCTGAGATTTTATTGCATGTGGACTTTAAATGCTTTTGTTGTTTATTCAGCATCCACGTACAGAGTAATTACTCTTTGGCGCCACCTCTATGTACATACCGCATTGCATGCCTTTTATAGGCAGGTTGGTGAGTAGCAAATAATTGTATAACAAGTTTTTTTCTTGTATTATACCATGTAACCTTCAATATGTGATATATTAAATTACATTCAGTAGATGACTAAATTATTCTATTGTTGTAATAGTCATCTCTGACTCTGTATGGAGCAAGAAACGGGATTGGAATTATGGCAGAGTGCTCCATTGTCTATCACGTTGCTATGTCACGTTACATGTGTTATGTGTTCCGTTGTCGGATAACATCGTGAGGTGTGTGGGCGAATTGTCGCGACAAAGTACCTAACTACATGATATGAAAAATCACAAGGCAATAGCATCCGCAGGTGGAACCATACGTTAAACACCTTATTAATTCGTCTATATCCGAAGCGCGGTGCAACGTCCGATGATCCCTTGATCTCCCCGCTTAGCGACTAGCGGGTAATTAATAAAATATAAACACAGGCAATAAAACGATAGTTTGGAATGTGTCGGCAATATTCAAAAGCGATATCGAGTCGTCATCTTGTAAATTACTATTATTTGTTATGAAATTTAATAAACTTGTTAAGGTTTGGAAGCACAGGTAAATTGCTTGCGGTTATGGTTTTATTAAGTTCGCGTGGCGGCGTGTGTTTGTTTTTGTGTGGGATCATGGTGGTTGTTTTTGCGGCGCGCGCGTCTGGGTGGGCGCGCTGCCCTGCGAGACACGGCTGCGCCAGCGCTGCGCCCCCGCGCCGCACACCAATTATGTGAAACGAATAACGTAGGGATACTCGACAATTGTGGTGGGAAACTTGGCGTGAAATGGCTAGTAAATTGTTCAGAGTCATTATCATATCTAAAATGAATCATTAGATGACTTTCATAAACTCAGTAGTTTTTAAGAGGGATTAAAGGCAAGAATTACATATTATGTTCCAAAATAGCTGTGTTTTCCTTTAGTTTAGGTTTTGATATACCAGAAAACAAATTGTAATACGTACGTGATATTTAATAAATATGTTTACTTGGTAAGCCAAAAATAATATCCAAATAAACTAGTAAACACATAAAAGCGATGATCGCATACCATCAGAAGACACGCATGCTCGTTTGCTCACTACACCATAAAAAACAGCCTTTATGTATGTATGTAAGTACTTCAAAATCTCAAACAGATTACTTACAAAATATTATTGTAGGTATGTCTGTAGATAAGTAGGTAGGCTATGTAATATGAATTTAAAAAAATGCAACTCACCATCGCAGACGGGACAATTATAATGCGTATGGCGCTGGTGTTTAGGCCTGTCGCAGGGCACGTAGCACTCCGGCCTGGTGATGGTGACCACTCCGGCTTCGCATCTTAGGATCCTGTTATCTTCGTTCCACTCAGTGTGGGATGCGTGCTCTGTGCCGTTGTACCAGCAGCCCTTGCACTTGGCGCAGCAGCCTTCCCGAGGCATCACGACCGCGCAGTCGTCCATCTGCCCGCACTCTTCCACGCCACTACGACACTCCACGAAGCCGTTCTAGAAAGATGTAGAAGGAATGTTTTACACATGGCAATAAGTATGTCACAACGCGTCACATAATTATTACCTTTAAACGGGCACGTTTATCAATCGACTAATATTAGGCTCAAAAACAGGAAAAGGTTAAACGTGGGTATCATTCAGGACAACGTGAAATGTAGCAGCAGTTGCTATTTTTGCCACTGCAGGACTGTAATACTCACCTTCATTTAGAATTGCAGAATGATTATAAGTTTAGCAGTTTCAATGCTTAATTTAAATAGACCCTACAATTTAAATTCCATTAAAATGTTGTATCTACTATGTTAGAACGAATAATTTGATCATAAAGTATTCACTAATTGTGTCTCAGTATTCACATTTGTGTCAGCATACATCACGGACGTACAATTGTATAAGCATTCCTTAACAATTTACTGAGGGCTGTACATAAATAACAAGACGTCTTAGGATTGTCGCCAGTCACATTGACAATAGCAAATAAATTGTGCGTACATACAATATTTTATGAGGAAACTACAATGTCGCATAAAGACCACGTAATGATAAATTAATTTTATAACTTTATACTACCAATTACACGCTAGCTTAATTAAAATTGGGTAGCTAATAACCGGATGGCGGTATCAGGTGAAGCCAACTTATTTTTATTGCTGACAAAATATTTTATAGAACAAATTGGAGCGAGTACAGGCCGCAGCTGATTATGTTTTGTGTTTTGATACGGAAGAGGTTTCTCTGTATATTTTCCTTGTTCCCTCCTTGTTAGTCAGTTTTTTTACAGTTTTAATATGCAGCGAATGTATTTGGGATTTTATTGGCAGTTTGTTTTATTTATTTTTATTATTATCTTTTATGTGGTTGCTATGCTGATATGGAAATGTGGAAATAAATTAAAGTGTGTCAGTTACTTGTGTTCCCGCGCAACGACCATCTCAGAGATTGGTTTTGCTTTATGTTGTTTTTAATGTTCATGGATGACAAGCTACAAACGTTGGGTATACAATTCTCGTAGTATCGCCTTTATTCATGTAAATATTAAGCAAAAAGAAAATCGAAAAAAATATTTAAAATGTTTTCCATTCAAGAATACGTACTTATTTGTATTTCGTTATAAAAAGCTTATGTCACAATTCAATTCACTAAACACAATATATTTTGTTTCATGCAAAGTAATAAGTACCCAATAATATTAAGTACCCATCATACTAGACAATATTTAACTTAACTTACTTTCACAAACGACGACAATACGTTTATGTAATTTTTGTAAACAATCTACTAAATGCAGACACGTTCGCGGTCATATTGTCTAACCCAGGCGAAGGAATGCAATGATTCATCCGCCATTGCTCGAGAACAATAAAAAGCGTCACCAAGAATATAAAGACTGATTAGGAAAACAAAACGGAACGGATATTAACAAATGTATATTTCAAAACACCAATTAAAATTATCTAATAACGTAACGGTAATGTTATGATTGAGTACTGACTGTGTTGTGATGTGCGTTCATCCATAATAAGATCAAAAAGCATTGTCTTAATTATTGTATGCGTTTATTTTACAGCTCTTTGTTCTAAAACGCATTTGCATGGGCACGTGGCCCAGACGGAGTCAATGTTAATTGCTTTTCTACATAATAACCTCTCGGTACATGTACTACGAGCTAGGTGCCTAGCTCGTAGGTACCACCGCGCACGTATACATATGTAGGAGAGGTCATTACGGCTCCGATAAATTTGTTTCGATTTGTATTGAACGGAGCATAAGTTGTTCATATATTTATTGCTTTCAGATCAGCTTTAGAATTACTGAAAGACTCCTTTACACGGACGAATAAATTTTAGGAAGGCATCTATTTTCTACGGCTTCTAGGTACCTACGACCCTCTTTCATCGAGCAGATGTGAAGATGTGACAACGGTAGGCTTATGCCTCGCTCGTCTCGCAATACTTAGGCCTAAGTTCACCAAACATATAACAATAGTTTAAGAAAAAAATCTGAACTTTTTGTTCCGCTTCCGCCGTTCCGCCGTTTTTTTTAACAGTTACACTTAATTATATATAAAGAAATGTTTTCGGGAAGGAAAACCAGATATCTCTGTTCTCAGTAACGAAGATTCCATTTATTTGCCTAATTCTTGTAATCAGGTCCTAACTACATTGAATATTGCAATCAGTATTGACATTATTATTGTATTCACGCTGGTCGCAATTATCCACAGCGTACCTACATAACACGGTCAAAATTATGGACAATAATACATAACACAAATAGAATTTTTTAATTAGATCAAACATTGATTGTATAACTAATGGAAGTTGCTCTAAGCGTCACAATAACATAGGTCCTTTAACATGGTAAATCATCGATGCTATTCCAGGAAATGATTTGTTAATAAAACCTATTTATTCATCCAAGAAGTCAAGCATCTCATTAGCATGTAAGCTCGTAGACATGATCAATATTAGAGGCTAATATTTGCACAAATTCTGTAAACTTATCAAACGTTTTAACACCAAACATGGCGTCCTAATTTATACAGCCCGTGGTTGCGAAGAGGAGCGCGGGCGCAACGCGGATCACCGCCATTGCTGAGAACTTAGCATCGGAGATGTAGAAGTAACTCTACATCGAAACACCAATTTTGAACTTTATTACCTAAGTCATAAGATTATCCATCGCTTGTTCGGTATACAGGGGCTGTGTTCGTGACTGTATGCCGTGTAAGCAACTTCTGACACTATTGTGACGGGCTTACAGTCTCATACATTATACAATTAGACTTTTTGTCATCACATTCATCAAGTAAATTAATGATTTATTTTATGAATGGAACGCTACCTACTGAGAGTAGTCTTTTAGTATAAATTAAATAATACGAGTCTATGAATGGCAGTGAATGGCAGTGATAAATTTTTATTTAAGATATATCTTCCGCCAACTGTAAAACCGACAATAATTCACAGTTAACCAGTACTTCAGTTCTGTAATGGCAAAATTCAAGTTTATTACTAATACGCGAAACTAATTGCAATATTCATATTGAACACTTATGACTACACAGACATACTAGCCATAGATTGCCCGACACTCCGCGCGTGTATTGTAAAGTAAAGCGTTAATTACTTCTAAAAAAGGTATTAATGCAATTTATAATAAAAAATCTAGTTATTTAATCGCCTACGAACTGTTATACATAGGTAGGTTGTCTACATATTTAACAACTTTTGTCTGTAGGTCTTACATTGTCTGTTGTGAGACAAGGGTTACACATAGGTACTACTTAATAGAACACAAATATTCACCTTTTGAAAGGTCACTGATCTTAACCATGTTACTATACCTACTAGAATTGAAGCCGAGACAAAAGAGTTGCCCTCAAATTTTTTTAGTTCAACACAATTATAACGGAATAGTACCGACTCTACCGAGGTCGGGACTCTGTTGTTTACTGCTTTTCAATACTTCGACCGAATTTCACGTGCGGCTCTCTTTGAAATCACCCTCAAATAGCGTAATATTTACGTTACGCGTTGTATAATAACCGTTAGTCTGTCGACTGGCCGTTACTTGTTATAAATAATGTGTAGGCACCGAACAAAATAGAACAGATTATGAACACAAATTTGGTTAAACAAATTGGGCACGTAACTGAGGTGAAAATTGTATGCGGGTTCACTGGAAACGTCTATATTCATATCTATTAAATTCATCACAGAACTAATAGATCTATAACTCATTTTAATATCTAATATAATAAAGCAATGAAGCAACTGCCAAGGTAAGATTTGCTACTCTATGTTAAGTCCTACGGAGTAGGTCCTAAGTAGGCCTACGGATGGCTTGGACTACTAGGATAGCAGTTTTATACACATAAAAAGATAAAAATCACGCCTTAGAGGTTGAAATTCTTTTTCTGTATCAGTCCTGAATAAGCATAAATGTTTTAATGTAAAGAAATTAACATCTTAAGTCATGAGCGGAACTGCAGACAAAAGCCAGTTTCATATAACTGATTTCAATAAAGCACAGGTGCTTCTAAATAAGTTGCTAAGCTATTCTATCGTCATTACTGGTTAGTTACATTTACAAGTTGTCGTGTGGTCTCAATTGCAAATATACTTGATGAATGCATAATGTATTTAATTCATTCATTGAATTCGAAAGAGGAAACCTGCGGATTAATTATATCAGGAAGACGGGTAGTAGCATCTATCTGTGAACTAATTACATTATAGTGTACTCACGATTCTTGATACACACCTGCTATTAATTATAAGATAAGTCTCCAAGGTTTGTACCTTAGAGCGGTTCATGAGAATATCCAAGATCAAGCTAATTAAGGCTCTGAAATATATTGCTAGAGATGAGCATCTTGATATTGTTACGAGGAATTGTCAAAATTTGAAGAAACGCTTTTTGCATAAAAATTTTTTTAGTTAAGATTTGAAATAATAAGTTGGTTTTGAGTCCTTTTATGTGGCCTACGTAAATTCCCTCCTGATCGTGGTGCTCCCTTGATGACTGATGCATACGTTCCGTTAGATAGGACAGGTCACCTCAGAGCTGCTACAGCTCTTTACTCAAAAGGCCTTCCAGACGAGTTCCAGAGTCCTCATGGTCTGTAAAATGATCTCACATAATTCTGCAATTATGTCTGGAATCCGAAATAAGTCTCGACCTGAGTTTCTTTCAGTACTTCTTCTCAGAGATAGATAGGAATAGGCCAGCGCCATTTAGTTTGAAAATTAAGACTTGTAAAGTGAAAGTATCTCTAAATATTATATATATATAATTTACAGCACTAAAAATCATTTAATTGGGGGCTGAGTTGCCCGCGTCCGTAGGAGTGCACCCTTAGAATGGAATCCGTACACGTCGCCCCTGGGTGGTGCAAAACAGGCAACACAACTCTGGTGGGAGGCTTCTGCCACGGCTGGTTACCACCCATTGAACGAAGCCATGCCGTGAAACGTACTAGTCGTGTTTCGGCATGTAGTCCGGTGCAACCGTTGTGGGAGACGGGTCTGGGCAGTTGCATCAACTCCCCAAATGTCGTTCTCTCCAAATCTATTTACTCTACTTAGAGAGAATAGATTTATTCTGGATCTACGTGCTCCATCCTCGGCCACACCGTCGCTTAACATCAGGCGAATTGGTGGCCAAACGTAGGTACATTTCAGATAAAAAAAAAAGTTGCTAAAGTCTCCAGAGAATATAAATGAAATAATTGCATTTAAGATGTTGAAGTTGTTCGAAGTACCAACAGCACAGATAACATAGTATTATTCTAATTCAACGCACTGTTTTCATTGCAATCTGAATTAAGAATTAATAGGTGTTGAATGTAACAACTGACTATCGTTCGGTACTAGACTTGTCGACAGACTGAAAAATAGGTTAGTGAGCTACACGTAGGAGTTTTTTAGTAATGACTCGGTTGTTTAATATATTAAACGTTTAAAATTAAAACTAACTTCTACGTCATTCTGATTACTCGAAATACCGAAGAGCTAAAAATTCTTAGACTATTTATATTTCAGAGAAAATAAATAGCAAGCTAGAATTAAATTTTTGTTAACACGTCGTAGTAGATACAGACTACTTACTTAAGAATTACAATTTCAGTGCGATATTGAAATGCAGCCTCGCTGTATATACCTATCTAATTGGCTCTTATATAATAATACTATAGGGTTTCTTATATTTTGATTAAATAGGAAAGTCAACAAAACAAACAAAAACATCCATTAATATTCGTTTTTTTTGGTTAGTCAGCTATTTGAAATCTAGAAATACCTACAAATTAAAACAAACTTCTCGATATTGAAATAAGAAATAGAACAATAAAAGCATTCTAAACGTTACAATAACAATCAGATACAGTAGCAGCGATAAGCTACGACAGTGCTACGAGCCTCTACGAGATTTTATCTAATTCTACCAAAACAATAACCTTAATTTCTCGAGAAATTCTTCAGTGATTGTGTTAAAGTAAAATGATATTACATAACATAAAATAGCATCCTGTCTGTATTCCACGAAGGGATAGGCAGAGGTGTAGATAGTTGTACACCCACATTTCACCAATGCTGTTATTTACTCCCATGTAATAGGTAGTGGGCGTATTGCCATCTACTGGGCACAATTCCAAATTCCGGGCTGCTACTGAGAATTTCCTAATAAAAAACCCAATAACACTGCCCGACCCGGGAATCGATCCCAGGACTTCATGCGCAGCAGTCGCGCTAAGGGAGCACTAGACTAACGAGGCAGTCAATTTAAGTTAAAATCATATTATTTCTACCAATATTCATGCTTTCGTGGTAGGATTGAAGTCGTAGAACGTTTTAATGTAACCGAGTTAACGTAATGACCTGTTTAATAGCTCGGCTTTTTCTCCTATTTATGCAATTACTTTGCTCCCACTACTATTGCCACATAAAACACAATAAATATTGAGACAATCATTATTTCTAAATGATATATCTACCTAGTTTTAGAAATAAGGCCATATACCTAAGGCTGCTACGTCACCTGCTATTTATGTATATCACAAATATTTGCTACAGATTTAGTGTCAAAAGGTCTCGCTATAAGGAAACCAAAGATTAAATCTAAGCGTATAATGTATGTTATGTACTTATAAGAATATCGCAAAACGGCAACCAAATAGGTGCTTAACATAAATTTAAACGAGAATCATCGTGTGGACCGTCCCCGAGCAGTCTGAGTAGATCGCGACTCCATTATGTAAATTAAGAGATAAACATTTTAAATGAATGTTAACGTCCACATTTTATACAACACATCCAGTATTTCTTGTAATATAACTAGTAAGAAACTGCTGATTGAAATTATCAAGCGTTTCATTGAAATTACACTTCGTTTTAATCACGTACGCACTCGGTGGCGGGTGTAGTGAGCCTTCGGAATATCTTAAAGACATTGCTAGTAAATACGTAGTAACATAATAAAGATATTCCTTAATAAGCTAGCAACTGTATATGATTAAAAATCATTTTTTGTTTATGGCTTTCGTAGATACCTAGACGACAGCATTCTAAACAACTATTACAGTAAATCTTCTTATCTCAGTTGGTGATGGTTAGAGGTATGCACTACACGTTGCGTACGATAATTGATTTTGATTATTCAAATTGTATCAGGATAACAGTGACAGGCTTGCATAAATTATTGTAGCATAGCGCATAGCGGTATAACATCTCTCTACGAACAGATTTTAACATAGCAATGTTTAATAAGGTTCCTAAGAAATTACTTGAATGGCTACTGCAACAAAGTAACTGTTTTATGCCTTTGTGAGGCTTTAGTCAATATAAGACGTTCGGAAGTTCGAAAATATCATAGGGAAACATAACTTTATTAGTCTAAACCAACACGCAGTAAACAAGCTTTTTTTGTTTTATAAAGGCCTTTAATAATGAGCTGGTATTTTTCATAAATACTTTTAGTTCCCTTGAATAAAATAATACCATTCTCTTTTAATAACTAAATTAAAAAATAAATTGATCGTAAGTTGTTCTATTATTTCTCATCAATACACGTGGCCCCATTATGAACGAATACAACATTATGTGTGTTCAGCTTATTTCCGTAAATTCACGGAATTATATAATATTCCACATTATTTAAAGGTATCACGCGTTACGCAAATTACCAGGAAGCGGTGAGGATATTCGACGCTACCACTATCAGATACGGGAAGTGACGGACAACCGAAATACAGCGACATTGTAGCTGGAACGTACCTATATTTGACAAATAATCATATCAAACTTATTATTTATACCTAGTTATCAATACATTTTAATGTGAATTTAATATTCTGCGTTTTGATATGATTCACTGATTGCCTGTGTTTGTCGATGCTGCCGGGTCGAAAAAGCGCCGACTATAAAATTTATAAATTTTATTTGGAGTTTTTTTTATATCTTGTTACTGGTTAGAACTACACACTGGTAGGTACTTTTTGGCCAGGGCGTCTTTGCGGGCGCTTTTTGGGCGTCACAAAAAAATGGCAAACTCCCAAAGGCGTCACAGCAAAATTAATTTGGGCAATCAAAATTACACTCCCGAACCAACTATTTTTTTTATTTTATTTTTTTATTTATTCTTGAATAACTCTCCACAGATTCGAATAAATGGATATTTACAAAAATAAAACCTAAATTATATTAACTACACTAACCACTAAAAGAAAGAGAGAGAAAAACAATAAAAAAGGAAAAAACGTAATTTAGGCGTCGAAGTACTCCTCCGCATCGCTGTCATCTGGTAATGTGCCCAGAAGACTGGCAGCATTGCCACGTTGAATGGCAATGCTAATTCTCTGACCAAAAAACAGGCCAGCCCTCTGGTCACGCGAAGTGTCGACCAGTCTGCCAGAAATTCCTTTGAAAAGTTGGCGGGCACTGGGACCCCATGACCCGAGCGTTTCGACTCCAAACGGCTCAAAGTCGTAGCAGCCGATAAGGTTGCTATATTTGCGCCGTTTGAGAGTCTCTGCAGCAGCAGCAGCGGCGCCAACACAGCCAGCCGAGCTGGGAAGATGCGATGGAGCAAGGGTGTCGACACATGTTGCGTCCCACACCAAAGGCCTACCCAACTTCCAAGGCATTTAATTAATTATTTATTATCGTAGATATTATTTTTCATCATGTTAGTAGTTAGGAAATGAGAAGGTAGAAATTAAATTAGAAGAATACAAACCGGGAAACAATTAATAAGTTATGTAACATTATTTGTACACAACGCAATTCAGTGACGTTTGTTACGTAACGTTGATAACTATTTCTAAGTTATAAAGCAGGAAAACAAAACTTATCCAGTTTCCAACCCACTCGATTTACAAAGCGTATAGATGGATAATAATACTGTTGAATTCCAAAAGATATTCCTTGCAGATATTTGTTAAACTACCCCCAAATATAAATTAAGTTAGCTATGGTGTTCTGCGCAAGTAGGTGACTATTTTGAACCCGTAAGTACAATCGGAACAAAATCCTTGATATAAATATTTTTATGTTAGATTTATCTAGTTTAGAATGGAGTGCTAATTATACACATTTAAAGACAGGTACTTATAAGCTGTAATTGTATCTAGTCGAGTAAATGATCCTGGGGCGGCGCGACGGCGGCGGGGCACTACACAAGGCCGCGTGTGGGTGCGCGCGCGCTGCTGTCGCGCTGGCGCCTTCAAACCACCGATTTTTTGCGCGCGACTCGCGCCTCGTCTCCGCTTTGATACACTCATTTGATCTGAACAATGTTATCTATTCCGTCAATAATTAAACAAACTGCTACTGGGTACTGCTTTTTTTTTTGTTATAAATTAAAGCTACTAACGAGAAATAAAATAAGCATCGTGATTGACGTAAAACTGGTTCTTTCACGAACTGAGTATATTTACGAAGAACGTTCGTTCACAATTTCTAAGTTAGAAAAGAAATTCACGAAGACGAACGTAATATGATTCATGCAACAACTATGCACTAAAAGCTTGGCTGGTAATAATCACGGAGTTCTGACTTAGTAACTAACTGTAAATACTGATAATTAAAATAGACGCGGATATGGAACGAAATGCTCATCTTGGTTCTTGGTATAACGGCTCAAAGTCCGTGTAAAAATACCTGCAACTGAATTAAGCTTTAATTTTTTTTGCATCATAGCAAAACATAACAACAATATGGGTGATGTGTGGCGTGTAAAAAATACGCGTTGCTAGAAGAACCGGTGCGACCGCATACCGCGCGCGCGCTCGCGGCAAGGCCTCGCCGCCACCTGCGCCCGCGCACGCCTCAGCGACCGCGCCCGCGCTCGCGCCGCTCACACCCACTTTCATATTGAAATCCAACGTGTACATAACTTCAACAGATTACGAACCTAATTATCCCTGTTCAACAAACATGCACCGATCGTATTCGTTTTTACTGCTGCTGGTTTCCTTCGTCCACTCATGAAATAATTCCTACTAATAATAATTACTGTAAATATGTTATGAATCAGATAGAAGATAACACAGGAATTTTAAAATTATGAGCAATAATCTTAAAATATCTCTCGTTATTCAATACATTCTCGGGTAGCGCCGCCGCCGTTGCTGGCTCGAGTCGAACGCCGTGCGATCATTACAGGTACTTGAGTTAGCAATTTACTTGTAACTATAAAATACAATTTATGAGATATTAATAGATTGCAGGGCCAGGACAAA
Organism: Xylocampa areola; assembly: GCA_935421205.1. Taxonomy (NCBI): domain Eukaryota; kingdom Metazoa; phylum Arthropoda; class Insecta; order Lepidoptera; family Noctuidae; genus Xylocampa; species Xylocampa areola. The sequence continues at coordinate 13,139,184 of OW285206.1, forward strand.
AATAGCCTCTCGTGTAACATTACTTAATTATCAAGCAACAGTCCGGCCGGCCGACGCTCTGCCTTGCCTGTGTTAGGAATTACTGGGCATGATTCAATTATATTGTCATGAAGGAACTCGGGAGCTATTATTACGGTAGAGTAGTATTTAACTGTTTATTTAGGATCCGTTCTAGTACTGCTGCATTGCGTTGCTTTAGCAGTTACGATGTAGAGCTATGAAGTGGAAGGATTATGAACATATTTTAAACATTTCCAATTTTATAGACAATATTACATCGTTTGTTAATGTACCTATGTTACCTACAGCTTGTTTTAGATTTGATTCACTTGGACATATTTAGGGCGTTCAAAAGTTTATGTGACACATGCCAGTGACAGTTAAAACTACAAAAAGCTGTTACAAGAGCCGACAAACTCAGTAATTGAACAAATTCGTACTTACTCAGTTAAAGTTTTATCGCTAGAAGATTATGGAGCTTAAAAAGCTTTTACAGAAATTAAATTACAAATGGGCAATTTTATTATAAAATCCTTGATTTGAAAATAATAAGTAACATTTTATATCTATGAGGAACATTGAAATTATTAACTAAAAACAATTCTCAAGCTTTATAGTAAGGTACGTATCTAAAATCTCGTATGTTAATTATAAAACTGGATCACAAGCTTGGTATGTCGCTAATTTATTGACTTCGCGATCATAGTAGATGCAAAGATAAAGTTTACACGAATTTTATGGTGGGTCCATTTTATGTTACGTAACTTAGAGAATAGAATTGTCGGCCAGACTTCCTACACCGTAATAATGTTAAGTTCATTGGTACGTCGCAGGCGCACATAATCCGCGGGTCGATAAATGGCATGACTCATTAAAGTAAGCGGTGCGCGGGAGCTGCGAGATGCTATCAAACGGCTACTGGTTTGTATAAAAAAACAAGACTAATGGTACCCTCGGGTCAACATGACGCCCGCTATACTGGTACCCTCCTCTTAAATCTCGACTCGACCGAATATTTACTTTGGTAATGTAGATACATGAAAACGCAATTAACCTTCACTGCTTACATTTCATCATACGACCAAAAATTCGATAACTAATAAAAAAATATCATCAGCTTCGTTTGAGTCTCGTAGTCGCTACGTGGCACGCGACAAAAAACGCCCATTAAGTAAGCAAATGTATATTTTAATTCAGAATAAGCGATAAATCTCGCGATGGGCTTTCGAATTCCGCGCAAGTCATCCGACAAGGTGAGATCGGCTGGGAAATACCATTATATATCTACCTCTACGTACGCAGTGCTGCTACATACATACTGATGTCGTGTCCATGCCAACAGCTGAGCTACGGTCACGTATTTATTACATCTTTTTATTACATACCGAACACTAAAACACTTTGAACTTTAGTGTGCGGAGGCATTTTATTAAACTGAAGGTGGTGTCGGTAATTACCTATTAGGTACATATAAAAACCAGCACTCCTTATATTGTGCCTACATTTCGGTTTTCAAATTCTAACGAAATTTGTTTATGACATAAGCAAATGCACTGCTGTTTCGTCAATAATATAAGTTTGTACCTATATGAGGAAGGTAAATAAATAAAAATACTAAGTTGTGAAATGCGGTCGGGGATAAATAATAATGGAATGTTAGGAACAGTTGCGTCGGATTCCTGTACTCGCTGTGCTTGTCAAGAGGTTCCGCATTGTCAGTTTTTGCAGCGCGCAGACAGGCGGCGCGCACGTCTCCCGGCCGGGATCAGCAACACGCGCGCGCGCACGCCCAGCGACACAGTCACCAACACATTATTCGCAATTACCACTAAATGGTTTACATCTATTTAAATTAAAATAATTTCAATTCAAAGCCACTGGGTAGGTATCAGGTCATCTGTTCCTAGCGTCGTGGTAATTAAATACGGTTGCCATTGAGAGTTCAAAATTAAGCCAACAAGATGAATTTAATAAAAGAATTAAAATGCAAGACTGCCATTTTTCAAAATCTGACTAGTTTATGTTACGGTCAATGTAAGGATTCTAACGATAACCCATACATCTAAATTGGTTTAGGAGTTTAGAACGCTAAAAACATAACACTCCTTCTTTTGGGCAGTTATTCTCGTGTAAAAAATAGTAGTATAAAAAAAATGGATGCTGTTCATAAGTTCACTAGCGACACCAAGTAAGTAAATGTATGACGATGTTAATATAACAGGGTATTTTCCTTGTCCTTCAATGGCATGTGTAACGTCACAGAGTGGCAGTAACAATTAGCACTGCCACTATACACACAGTCTACGTTAGTCCAGTCATACCCTAGTTTGGCGCCAAGAGGCTAGTGTAAGAGGCAAATTAACCTAAAACCGAATTTGAAATTATATTTTATTTATCTAAATTATAAGTAAGTATGTTACTTATGAAGTATAATAATTATATTTAATAGGTACAATCATTATACTTGCCGCTTGTGAAATCTGGTAAAGGTTTTCTGAAACAGTGTTCTCATAGTGTTGGTAATTTAGACAAGCCAACATAGATAAGATAAAAAAAAAATGACTTTGGTATTGCATTTATTATGAGCTATGTACAAAGGTTAAAAAATACATTTCTCAGGTAACATGATAGTGTCAAAAAAGGCCACGAGTGTCTCAACAACTTTCCTAAAACACACTAAACACGGCACATCACTAAAACACAGAAATTCCAAGTAAAACATCCGCTAATCAAATTACTAGTTATTGTCTAGGTGTGAGTTAGTCGCACGCGCGACTTTAAATTATTATTCTGTACTTGGGCCGTGATAAATTGATTTGGTGACAGTGGTCGCCGAGTGGGCATACAAACGTTCCATAAGTAAACCCCGAGAGACAATTACGAGCTTCGTGTGCTGTATTTCACACCTCACATTTATATATACATTTATCGATAAGTGCGTAACTTGTTAGACGATAGTGTTGTTATTAAGAAGTTTTGGGCAATGGTTATCGATGATTTCTGTGAAAATGTCACAATAATAATTATGTGAGACCTCAATGTTTGTATCAAACATTATATTTTTAGCGTAAAGCTGCGCATTGCATAAAATATCGACGGCTTTAAGCATTGTATCAATCATACACTTCATTCGTTCATAATGCATCTAGGTAAATATTTTAACTTAAAACATAGCTCAAAATTATAACTGAAATAATTATATTCCTTGTCCCTTCAAAGCATATTTTAAATATTTTATTAAGTTCAGCTAACTTTACTTATCAGCAGCCTAATCATGTAAATTCAATCAATTTCAATGGCAATCGGCCTCATGCGACTTTTTCTCAACGTTTCAAATGTCAAATGATACCGATTCCAATTACCATCCAACTCAGATGATTAGGCTGTTGAAATAGGAATATATGAATGCAAGATTGAAATAAGTTATGCATAGTTTATATTTGAATCTTAAGTTTATCGAGTGGACCTTTGACTGGGTCTTAACCTCATACATATACCACACATCGTAATGATTTATTGTTGGTAATATATTGGTGTACTGGTGTAGTTCAACGATCCTTGACCAGGAATAGGGATAGCTAAGCAACGAATTTGGAAATGGGTCTTCTGGATAGAATAAAATAATAACTTATTAAAGAACTATACCTACTGAATATTAAACTTCATGGTAAAAAAAAACGAGAGCCCTATTCCTCTTAGATATAACTTTGTAGACTAGATAGAAGTACAAATAAAAATATTGTACGTCTCGCAACACACTATTAGATTTTCTATCACGTGTGCAAAGATTATTTTCAACGTATCTGTACGCAAAACACGACTCCAATCACGTTGGAATTTGAATAAATCAAAGGTGGCAAATTGCAAATAGGTTAACCTTCAGTTTAATAGTCCTCGGTTTTTCGGACCCTTTATTTACGTGATGAGAATTTGTACAAAAATAATAGGTACATAATACTCTTAAAGTTTAGTATAGTTTTATACCACATCGTTTGAACAAACGGTCATAAGAAATGACCACGTTGCCACACGTATGGAACGCGCTGCGTATAATACAAATTTTGATAATTACTGTTCAACCTACCAAGATTTTCGATCCAAAGTGTTCTATAGAATGCGTTTGGTCTCACAAAGATGTTAATAGGGTAGGTTAGGTACAGTAGGTAGGGCCATTTTAACGGAACTCTTACAGCTTACAAGGAAAATAAAGCGACGATACGCATGTTTAAATTCGTCGTATCGATCATTAGCTGTAACCGGTTGATATGACGGTGGATCTCATGATACTAGGGAAACTAGTGTTGCTTAACAAACGTCATTATCAAATTTATTTCGAACTTTATCATAATATGTGCACTACTTAGAATGAATTATTAGCATATTATATATAAGATATCAGGGTAACTAAGGTTGGTGGTAGGTGTCTATCACACGTAACGATTTTTTAGATTAATCGAATATGAACTAGTAATAACATACCTTACAGATACAGCGGAAGCAGCTACTCCAGTCCTGCTCCAGCCTGGCGTCCTGCAGCTTGACAGGCTCGCCTTCGTTGGAGCACGGCGCACGCTGCCCTTCTGGAATTACAAAATTACGTTAATTGCTTATAGCCGCCGGTAATTGGACCTAAGTTACTACCCAGTTGCTGGAAACAGTACCAAAGCTGGAGTTATTTATACTGAATGCATAATCAAACCCAGTTGCGAAATAAAACTTGAGCTATGTTATTTCGAAATTGGTAAAATGTTGAATATAAATATGTTTGTAGAGTAAATTGCCAAAGTGAACTAGTTATGTGTTAAAATAGATAATATGATAAAATGTTAGTATGCTTACATTACTAAGTGGGATGAGAATCAAACATTTGCTACCTTAGCACGAACAGGATTTCATAGTAGAGGTAGAAAAAAACAAGTACAGAACTCTGCTTTTTGCTTGATTATTTTTTGGAAAGGGAGAGTAAAAGTTATTTTAAGATGCCAAACTTACAGACGATGCTAGCTAAATTAGTATCAAGCAACCAGATACAGGATTAGAATCATGTGAACAATGTGAAGTAATAGCAAAACATGTTCTATCTGTTGCTGACATAGCTGACAGGCGCGAAACATAATGAGAAGCAATACAAGCTAAAGATTACGACTCACGCGCGGCGTACCTGCCAAGTGTCGTACGAATGACCACGGACACTGCGGAGGAGGCTGCGGTTTGAGCAACATGCGTGGGAAACGACTGTCCTATATAGCAATGCACCGAGCACTGCACTATGGTATACATGCGAATTTATTAAGTCGAATAATTTTCTTTTTGTACCTAGTAGAAACTCTTTTTTCATTATGAATAAGAGATTAATATAAAAAACATTAATATTTTTTCAACCGTAGAGCTATGGCTAAGTTACAGCCGCAAAGATCTCGTTTGAGGTAAAACTGCGATCACCGGGGTTGTTCTGTGTATGGGTGACCATTATTTACACATGACAGACGTTACGGATACTCAGATGCCTGACTGTCTGACCACCTGTCTTATCAAGAGATAACGTGTTACGGATTTGCAGGGTTATGGAGATTAGATAGACAGTCGGTCTATGTAAAATATTGGTATTAAGCTGCATCCTGTTAGATTGGATGCCGACTCCACGGTAGTTGAAAAGACTAGACAGATATAGATACATTCTTAAAGATACACAAATCAGAGAAAGTTATCTATCTGTACGATAAGTTATCGAACAAATAAGGACAACTAAGCAGATTCACTATCATTATGTTTACGTCAAACTAATTGATTATAATTGTAGATAATAATAATAGTATAAAAGAGAGATATATTGATAGAGCAACTAAATCAAATGTTGTCGTCCTTCGTTATGCCAAATTCCAATGTAATTGGAGAGCTATTATTAAAACGTCGATAAAGATACTGTTTACGGAATCGGAACCTACACAACGGTTCTCAATCATTTTTTGAATACGATCTTAATTCTTGCATATATTATAATGCACCGAATATCGCCGCATACCAACGAAGCCTTTGAAGATACCAAACAAAACATAGAATAAAATGAAATAGAAACAAAGTTAATATCATAAAAATATTCCCAATGAGGTTATCACAAATACATTTATCTGTAAAAACATGTCATTAAACAGCCTAGATTCTAACAAATTGTATTTTAAACAGAACAAAGTCCCTTCGTTAGTTGTCTAGTGATGTTATCGTCGCGTCAAATTTCGTACAGATGACATCGATATTACGTCTCAGTGTCGATGTCGTGGCCGTCTGATCACATGTTACCTTGATTTAGATCCACGGATCCGCATTCTTATTACGTAGCCATCGGGCGCCACCGGTCGCACTGTCCTGCGGCCGCGTCAATATTTTTGTAGGTAATTAATATGTGCTCGTCTGCGAGTGAGAATTCCTCTTCAAATGTTTACTCGTCGCTAATATTTTAAGGTGCTTTATGTTCAGACGAAATAAACTCTTCTAATCCATGTGGACATTACTGCATTGTTTCTTCAATTAAATATCAACTTCATTTAGTAACAATGAATAACCCATTCTATTCAATTGTTTATGGACGTCCGACGACTATGCCTTTATAGAGTTTTGTAGGCACGCAGTATATTTACATTTAATCATATCTCATAGCAACTAGCAGTTTTCAAGGTAAACGCTTTTATAAATAATTCGCTGAATTGTAAATTAACAAATTAGATAGGTAATACATATTGTTAAAGAATTATATTATTACTAAAGCGCTAATACCTGTGTATTCTCGTTTTAATACGTAGTAAAAAGTATTTTCATGAGATTTGCGTTAATAATCTACTAGAGTTTACAGGCGAAGAAAACGGCTTTAACTTTATCATCTATGCCTACATTATTAGGTACATTATATAAGGTCCTAATTTATTAGGTAATTTCCTTATATGTGTAAGTGATAAGGAGTCATATAAGCCGTAATTTAAATTTATACAACAATTTCATTTTTTACATAATGTTAGCCGTTCGAGGAGCAGTTTTCGTCTTGCTAGTACTATGGTAATTACAAATAATTTGTTAAGTCCATTTAATTCTTGGCTTAAGAGAATGTATTTGACTTATATATTAACCCTTTCGAAGGAAATCTAATAAATTAGGACCATATATGTCTAATATTATGTAGGTATGCAATAATTATTATGGCGAAAATAATAAATAATGAAAGAAATGTTAATCATTGTGACTCATCATAATATGAATGTGAGCCCTTGAATAGTTCAACCTAGATTCTTGTCACGACTGTCCTTAGCGCCTATATTAGATGAGTGTAGATAACAACTTATAGATAACCGCCTTAATTGTGAATCAATGTCGTTATGCAATGTCATACTTTGACACTAACCTTGTCGTCTGATGTACGAAGTTGTTATGGAGACGGGATAATTAGTTGATTAATCCGCATCATCAATAGACGATATGTGATACTCGAATCGGCGCTCACCCAATTAACAATCGATACAACATATTAGTCGTGTTTCAATGATAAGCCCTTTTAACGTGTAACCTCAATATTAAGATGGTTTTATGAAAAAAGAAAACACTATTTGCGAAATTTCAGAAGTATAGTATTTTCGTAGACATTTTTTCGTAACCTCGTAGCATGCCTACGAAATTTTCTTTTCGTCATTTTAGCTACGAGTTTTATGTTGTAGTAAAATCAAATCTTAAATCGTTTATTGCTATCCATTATGTACACTGACAGGTGGTAAATAAAAAATAATATAAACAATTATGCACCCTGTCGGGCTCAGCTAATTTTTTAATTAGTAGAGAGAGGAAGAGCGCATATCAATTTTCCTTGTTATTTTTGACTTACATAGATATTCTAACAGGATGTCGCCTTTGTGGCAAATGTTTTTTTTAATATTTTCTGTAGGTATAGAATAATTGTAAAACATAGATACTATATATAAAGGTTCAGTATTATTAATTGCTACAGTACACCATATTTATTATGTTTATCGTAGTATATTTACAGGTATACCATATAGCCATATGCCATTAACGCTATATTCATTGAAATCCTAAGAAATTTGTAACTGTAGTTCGAATCCCTTCTGATAATATTTTTTTAACAGCGACAACCCTTTTAAGTATCTAAAGAGAACACATTAAGTCTTTTAACTTTAAGAACGTGAGAATATATACCATAAATAAATACAATAAAATTATGAAGCCTATAAAATTGCTTAAGTGTGTTATTATTTTTTAATTTATACTCTACCATGGCACAGCGCCGTTATAAATGTGATATATTTGGTGAGCTAATAATTCCTGATATTAATGTTCTGTACGAGCTCAAAGTACTAAAGTTATATTCCATTACGACTAAATGATATTATTATTCCGTATAAGTGACAAGAAATTATGCAAATATCGAAAATATACGGTACTTTAAACACTTTACACGCAATTTAATTGCAGCGTTTCAGGCATTTAAGGTATACGCGAAATACCCATAAAGCGATTACAAGATATGCACTTAACGGCCATTTCAATACCTAATGGCGGCTAGATGAGAATAATTTTTAGAAAGTTGCTCCTGCAGCGATCGTCGATAGTAATTCTAAGCCTAGGGATAATATTATCATAAGCACCTATTCATATAAGCCCCTGAAACCGACTATGATTATCAATTTGATCTGAATGGCTTCTGAATACAACCTAATGAAGTCGTACAGGCCTATTACGCAAATAATAAACTATTCATGATAAATAACCCGCAATCTTCTAACGTCTCTATATCATTATTTTTCTATTTCGCTATGATTCCTTTCATTTTGTGCCTTAATTTAAATTTTTTGTCAATAAATCATTGCTCACGATATATAATATACCACAATTTTGGTTGTTGCCGAGTATCTTTATGTACATACCTACGGGTTTTGGCTAATTTAACTCTTTTGAAATACTTGGGCGATGAATAGGTACCTACTCATTGTGCTGTTACGATTTCGGAGTCTTAAAAACGGAGGTGTTTACAGAACTAGAAAATAAAATTTATTTAAGGCCTTACTTGGTACTGTTATTTCAAGAATTAATAACTGTGTAATGTGTTGACATTACACAATTATTAATTCTTGAAATAAATAAAATATGTACCTCACCACCACTGTTTTAATCAACATCAAAACAGTGGTGTGTATATATTTTAGATCACTTAAGTCTTTATTCGCCTGTGTACAAACTCAGATTTGAGAAGAGCCATAAACAAGGTGCGCTTGCGCTCACTATGCACGTCATGATCGAGAGGCGAACGAATGTGTGATCTATGTGGGAACGGTCCGGACTAGGTTTCGCAACGGACCGATTGTCGTGCCTTGTGCAACCAATCTGTCGATGTTCATTGTTAAGATATATTGTTACAAATAACGCTTTCTTCTGTACTCGCAAATCATAGCAGTTCGACGACTAGTAGGTAGATATATACTGGGGTTCCGGAGCTGGTTTCCTAAGAGGACCCGGAGCTCCCCTCCACGTCCTGATGGTGACCACCGAGGTGGTTTTAGTGATGTAAAAATGCAACAGTCCCCGACCTTATCTCCAAAGGCTTTTTGAAGGTTTCCCCTCGATAGGTAGGTATATACTACATTTTATTGTCAAAAAATACCTTAGCATAGCTTGTAATCGTAAAAAAGCCACGTACGGTCAACAACACGTGTGTGGTAACACTTGAACTAGGAAAACCGTCCTTATAGCTATGACATAAAGGCGTTTTCAATTGCAAATTATTACAATAGACATGCGATTGACTGTACTTCTGTATCTGTCAATCATTACTTTGATAATCGCTGGTATAAGATTACAACCTGACACCAATAAAACGACTTCGACATAATGGGCGTTCTTTATGGCTAAGCTGGCAGGCAAAATATTTATGTAATTCTTGTAATGCTCCCGGCGGTCCTACGACACTTGGTGTGCTTACTAGTTACATTGAAGGACGCGATATTAAGCAGGTGCGTGCGGCTCGGATCCGTATGGTCGCGATTGCTCGCTGTCTCATAACAGTAAGTGAAAACTTCACTAATGACAGCGGAAAACGCTAGCGCCGTGCTGAGTAGCAAATAGATACGGGGCGGCCAGTCGCGGCGGCTAGTACGATCCGGCACCGCTTGGTCGCGGCTACTTGCGGTCCTAAGACCGTAGGAGTAAGGAGTATTTACTGATGATACTGGAGGACTTGTGTGTCGTACAAAGTAGCGAGCAGGTGATCAGGGCGGTCACAGCGAGTGCGGCTAGGCCCCGCATGGTCGCAGCTACTCTCGGTCCTATGACTCAGGGGGTAAACTGATGACAGCTGTGGATACGTATGTTGCGCTGAGAAGCGAGCAAGTGAGCGCTAAGAAGTGAGTGGTGGCAGCGAGGGCGGCTAGTACCCGCATGGTCGTGGCTGGTCGTGGTCTTACGACCTAGGGGTAAGGACTACTTACTGATGACAGCGGAGGAGGCGTGTGTCGTGCTAAGTAGCGAGCAGGCGATCAGGGCGGCGGCGGCGAGTGCGGCTCGGCCCCGCATGGTCGCGGCTACTCGCGGTGCCGGCGACCCGCGCTCCGCCCGCCGTGCATCACACTCGCGCGCCACGCCACACACGCGTAACACCTGTAACAAAGGTTCAGTTGGTTAATATTAAGGCAGAAGAGTTTTAAGCGTTATAGGTAATAAATATAAATATCGTAGCTAGATAATAAAACAATCTCACTACTGTCTCGCTACAGTAAACTGTGACGTAGCATTTCGTCTACGCAGTTTGCGTAGATATTTTAAACATATTTCTATTTTAAAATATAATTCGATATTCTTTAATTGCATTTCAGTGACAAATACTTAATTATGATCTCAACATACCTATAAATCGCAAGATACAATCATACATTTTGTCCTTAGTACGAGTATACCTTATATAATCATCAGTTACGTATTTAAAATCGTGTTGTAGTAAGTTTTGGTTAAATGTGTGTGAAGTGATATTAGGTAATCGTAACAGTAACATAGGTTCTGCTGTTTGCTTTGCAGAACTTGGTGACTAGCGAGTCAACGGATTAATCAAATCAACCAATTAATTAAAGATTTTTTTTTTTTTGCTTACCAAATTTCCTACTTAAGTATATCTGCCTAGCCTTTTCCCAATTACATTGGGGTCGGCTTCCAGTCAAACCGGATGCAGCTTAATACCAGTATTTTACATGGAGCGACTGCCTATCTGACCTCCACAACCCAGTAATTGGGTAACACGATATCTCGTGGTATGACTGGTTGTCAGACTTTCAGGCCTCTGACTACCCGTAACGGCTGTCATAGATCTTAATTTGACAACCGGGACCGACGGCTTAACGTGCTCTCCGAGGCACGGAGGGGTCTCGGTATGAAATGATGGTCACCCATCCACAGACCGACCGCGGCAAGCGCAGCTTAACCTCGATCGATCGATCTGTGTGGCTGTTACTTAGCCACGAGCCCCTCCAAAATTTCCTACTTAAGTAATGTCATTAATATGATCGTTGGGCCAACTTTTTGGATTCATGGAACCGTCAGGTTTGATAGGTAAGCATCAGGTGATCAGTAGCGTAGCTTTTACATTTTCCAAACATAAATCCCCTTTATTTACACATGCACACATTTCTAAAATAGCCTTACTCAGTGAAACAAACTACGTCGTACAACATGAATTAATTGTATCATAACAAGCGAACATCGCGAGCAATGTTCTAATTAATTATTCAAACCTAATGAGAGAATTAATGGCCCCGTGGAGGACCATTGGTTCTATAGATGATAGAACGCCGGGCTGATGTCCTTAACGCATTTTTTACAGCATTCCGCACGTTCGTTGAACTTGAGTACTCGGACATATAGCATTTATTCATTAATAATAACAGAGTGAAGCAAAAAGTGGTTCATATTAAGTGCGTTTACACGCCGATCGAGTGGTGCCACCGCCCGTGCCGATCGCTCACGGAACTTCATCTCAACTATATTGTCAATTACACTAGTTCCGGTTTCAGATCCTCCTCAGTAATGTGTTTTAGGCACACTTTACAAAAAACAACGCATAAAAACCTAATTGAATCGCTTATCACGAGTATACTTTTTGTAGAATGCAAATAAAACACATTAACACGGAACGAGCTAACGAATCCTAATTAAAATTGTAAGAAAAACGCATCACTGGAATTCATTGGACTTCAATTACATTTATGAAAGCTTCATGTTTTACATTCATTTTTTTATATTCACTACATGATTATAAAAGTTTTATTAACCATTATAACTCTACATCCGCTGCGTAATAACACGGCAGAAAAACTAACATCGAAGAAAACCTTATAGGTACAGAAGCATTTTCTGCAATTGAAACTCAAGAATTAAGTCTATTTTCTTAGAAACTAGAACAAGCAATGACAATATAAATCAGCAACTTCCGAGAAGTGTCGAGGAGATCGATGAACAAAACATCAATGGCAATATCTGCGCTAGAGTCTCCGAGAATCTCAGATAAAAGCCAGTAGCGACCGCATACGCTACTAGTATTGTTTTATTTTTTGTCCAACATGTCAATCATCCCGTTGTTAATCGAGAAAATACCGATCGGACAATAGAAGCGATAAAAAGTTTAAGTTGATATAAGAATAACAAACACATTATTAGCATACTACGCGTATAATGTTATCGTGGATGCTTTGTTACTTAATGACTGCTTACAATTTAACTTACATTAATCAAAGATAATACGTACAATAAAATATTTGTGCTCGCCTCCGGAGTGGAGCCTCTGATTTTTGTAGAAAACGTGTACTGGGCACAATGTATATTGATATTATATGTTATGATAGAGGTACTAACTTTCAAAACTGTAGACATGGCACGTAGTGGTGAGTTGGAAAGCATCACAGTGACCGTCGACCAATCGCACGAGACATGTGAAGGTAACTGACTGAAAGGTTGAGACGCAACAGGTTCCCCGAAGAGCTGTCGAGTGGATAAGCGCGTGAGCAATCCTGGAAGCCCGCGCTAAGCAATTTGATTGAATTCGTTTAGTTCTACATGGGCATTATTCACAATGGAATGCTTCTTCGAATACGTTGTGCAAATCGCTTACTGATAAACTGTTGCAAAAAGAAAGTCCCACACGATTTGTTGTAAATGATTCATAATAAAATTCAATATTTATAACCTACTTCAGCTCAACCTTTTTCCAGAATATATTTTAGGCAAGTGTGCTGGAACAAATTGTTATCAGTACTTGATATCAAATTGACCCAAAAGAGGCTTGCACTTCCATCATTATAGCGCCCAGTGTATTGATTACTATGATTAATACAAAGAAACCACATTAATAAATTAATACATTAATTCAACATCACTACACGAATGCTTAAGTAGCATGCAATCACAGGGTTTACAGTTAATTGCATGTGTAATTCATGAGGTATGTTTTAACGAATAAATATATCTAATTAAAACGTTATTTTTCCACGACATTGTGCCCCTTTAAGGTAAAAACTGCGAGTGACATTAACTAGGCTTGATCTCGATAATGTAGTATGTACTGATGATGTTTGATTAGGTAGTTACTTATTCAATAGGAGCAATCAAGACTCAATCACTACCTAATAACTAGGTAACACACACAACCCTCATAACATTCTAACTAGACTAGGTAATTTTAGTAATTTAGCAAATTATCTGTCAATTATAAAATCGGTTTAGAGGTTTAAAATATTTTTCTTCAAGAATGTTGAAGTTGTGTTAATTATGACGTTAATCGACAGGTTTGTTTTACAATTTTAGTATTTACCTATATGAAAAGGTTTGCTAGCATATGTGAAAAGCTATATAGCCATGTATCTTAATCAACTGCGTACCATGACAGCTGCAGACGTACCATATACTTAAGCGCAGTCAGATACAGGTACAAGCATACGAGAACATTTAGAAAGCCGCTTTTAAAATCGGGCGTAGGGCCCGCAAGTGGCAAGCGAGTGTGAAGACGGGTGCCACCACAGCGGGCGTCGCGCCGTCACCTACTTTCACGGAGGCAGCAACAGAGGAGCGCCCGGCGGCCGGCGCAGGCGCTGCGGGCCCGGCGGGGGCGGCGCGGGGCGAGGGGAGGCTGTGTGCGCGCGACAAGGTCGCCGTGAGGCAAACCACTCGTCGACAGAATTTCTTCGGCGCAGAGACACGCGCATACCAGTCCGGGAGCGGAACGCGGTCGCAATAAAAACGCTCGGATATATTTCACGCGTGCGCAACATTATCTCGTCGCTCTCAGCTCCGATTACTTAATGCTCCGCGGCTAACTGTACAAGCGGAGAGAAACAAGATCAGGTTTTTTCTTAGCAGGTTCGATGATCGCAGGGCGACACGTCCAGGGTGCACTTCTCAGCGAAATTAGTTACGCGACAACACACGGCACATAACCACTGTTATCACTGCGTAGCAGAAAGCTACAACACAAAGAGTGCAGGGAATTCTTATAAAATTTCTCAACTTTTGTGTCAATTTCATCAACTGATCGATTGTTTCAGCTATGCCAGCATCCAGGTGTGTCCTTACGATTCGATTAAACAATTGAGAGACAACATAACATAGCATTACGCCTGTATTCGCCTGTAAGGCAGATGTGTACACAATTGTACACCCACATTTCACCAATGCTGTTATTAAGTCCCATGTAATAGGTGGTGAGCCTATTGCCATGAGAGACAACAGTCTTAATTAACTTGTATTTCTAAAGTACCGACACTAGTATACGTGCATAAATAGTATTAATACCATATTTTCCATTTTAAGCTGTTTAATCTGGCTTATCTTCTTCAGACATCATTTTGAAATCTTAAAGCCTGGCAATATGCAAGTCTGATCCTAAAAATTTTATGCTGCATAAACTATTTTATTTTGTCAATGTATTCTATTCGTAACAACTAAGTGTGCAAGTGGGCAAGATATTTATATCATTATAACAGCGATAATCATAATGCCACCGTGCTGCGATTTATCTTCAGTAAATATTGGGAGTGAATCTGTAATTACCTTTTGTTTGTAGTTCAAGATAATTCGGTATCGTACCTATGTGCGAATGGGTATTTCCTGAGAAACTGTGTGTATCGTTGTTTTAATTTTACAATATGTTTAACCGAATGAGCAAAGTGTACCGTTTTAGAGTTTAGAAATAGAAATCGTGGTTAGGTAAGTTCTAAGTTCAAATGTAAAAGATTTCCTTGTGGCGTAAAAACAATGAGTACCGTTGATTGACGAGGCCGCGTCTGGCAGCTAATTGAATTAACAGCCCAAACACAACATGTCCATTAAATGGCCTCCACACACACTGGGCTGGTGTTGACTGCCGGTCTCGAGACCACATTACGCGCAGGTCATCATCCCGCCGACATTAATCCTATACAATGACAATTAAGCAGCAGCTGCTTTGGGGACGGGCACAATTGAATCCGCTCTATTTAGATGAGTTCATTTGCGTACAGCTTGTGAGTTGTGACGTCATTTTATTTGTTGAGGCCGATCATTTGTTAAAATCCTTCTTTTATGTATTTTCTGTTATTATGCATGTGTGCACAGAACAGGGCAGATTAAATATTTAAATGTTGTGTTATTTCTTTTTTTATCGCATTTTTGTACGATCTGTCTCCATAGATAGTCTAACTGCCTCGTTGGTCTAGTGGTCCCAAGTGCAACTGCTGAGCATGAGGTCTCGGGTTAGATTCCCGGGTCGGGCAAATTGTCATTGAGATTTTCTGTTAGGAAATTCTCAGTAGCAGCCCAGAGTTTAGATTTGTGCCCGGTAAATGACAATAGGCACCTTTTACATGGGACTTAATAACAGCATTGATTAAATGTGGGTGTACAACTGTGTACACCTCTGGCTACCCCTTCGGAGTATACAGGCGTGATACTATGTTATGTGTTCCAGAGGCAGTTTATATTTCAAATACAATGGTAGAGTAGAGTATGTACAGTTTGGTTTACGCTAGAAGGTGTTAACCTTTCGGCTCAGTAACGTACAGATCTGTACGTTGTAACAATAAAAATCTATTGTGTCTGCTAATGACTGACGCAACAGCTTTGTTAATATTTCTGGGCAAGTTAGTTATTCCTGAGGTAAACTTATGTGTGTCGTGGGCTACCTATTGATGAAGTCGTGTGTACTTACTATTTTCCTAACCTATAACAGAATTTCTAGATTGTTTATAAATAGTAATAAATGGGTTCGATTTTCGAGTCAAACAGTATTATTGAGTTTTTCTATTAGAAAATTCTCAACTGCAGTCCGGAATTTGAAATTGTGCTCTGTAGATGTCAATAAGATCATCACCCATGGGACTAAATAACGGAATCGTTGAAGTGTGGCTAATATACACCTCTGCCTACCCCGTCGGAGAATACTAAACTTTATAGGAGATAGAGATAGATAGTTCCTTGTGATTTCTACTTGCCAGACGCTGCCCGGCTTATCTCCACACTTTTATTTATAACAAGGTCAACCACAGAATACTTTGTAATCATATATCATACACTACACGTACCTACTCAAACACAAAATCAGACATACACTTCACACACATTTATTTTTTAATTTTTTTTTTTTTTTGTTTTAGAATTAGAGCTTTGTATCCAAAGTATTTTTACGCTAACACAAATTTATATTATAAAACAAATGTCATCTCTGGCCCCCAAGATACAGGCTCCGCCTAGTTTGGGGACCGCTGAATTGAAACTATGAATGTAGACTTTAATTGTTACTCATGTTCTGTCATAAATTCTTCTCCAATTTTATGGTAACATTATGTTTTTGTAACTCTGAATCAATAAATGTTTTACTTACTTACTTAATTTATACCCGGAAATACTACAAATATGTATTAGGTAAGTATTAGACTACTTTGTATCGTTGTGAAGAACATAAAACTTGGTACCTACTTGAACAAATGACAGACATTCCAACGTTTAGGTACTTACCAGTATAACCCAGCATTGTTCGCACTATTAAACAATAAAATATAAGAATTTAAGAATCCATTAAGGCTATTAGGAATGTGAGATTAAGCGTCTGTGACTAATGGTACGTAGAAATTAACAATTTTATTAGTGTCAAGTTGTTGGAATTGATTTATAGAGGGTTTTCACCATATTTCGTTTAGCTATGGGAAAAATTAACGTGTGATTTGAGTTTCATGTAGGTACGTTTTGGTACTAAAAATATCAGCTTTTTAACGGCTTAAGGTTTAAGTGACAACTCTGTACTTTTGAAAAATAAACCTTAAAATACAAGTGTTTAGATACATTTTCAAAAATTTCGTCACTTAAAGTGGTGGTTTATGGTATAAACTAGATGTACCCGCGACTTCGTTCGCGCAGAATTTAGACAAATAGCACTATACGTTTATATTCATATCTTTTATTTCCCGCAAGATATTGTAACGGAACATAAACGAAAATATGACTAAAAATTTATATTTTATTCCTTGAAATTTTCATTTGAACGCCGTTTCCGGGTATATTCGAAAATACAGATAGACAAATATTATAAAAACGGACATTAAATTAAGCATCGCATAGATAGCAGTTTTAACTAAAATTAATTTTAATATCACAGACAGACAATTCATATTTATTTATGGGTATATAAATAATAGGTTGCGTAAACAAAGGGAGCCTCCGGATTACGCGAAAGCTTTTTTTTATATATATTATTTTACTACCTACTTAAATACGGTTTTATTATTAGGCGCAATATACCGGATCCAAAGCAATGAGAAAACATTTAAATTCAAAACCATTTTAAAATCAAAGGTCAATTTATCTATTAGTTTTATAGTTCACATCGTTAATTTTGTTTTTAGACACATTAGTTCGATTCCAAATTTAACTATGACCACTAATCAGCAATTTTTCACATGTACAGTCAAAAGTTTAGATAAACACACACACAAGATTTTATTTCTGTAAATATATCTGTTGAAGACACTTTTACAAGTTATTTTTATAAACTAGATGGCGCCGGCGATTCCTATCTGACTATCTCTGAGACGAAACGCCAAAAATAACTTAACATAATTATCATCACATCTGCTCACCGGAAGGGATTGGCAGAGGTGTACATAGTTTTAAATCCACACATAAACAATGCTGGTATTGAAACCCATGTTAAAGGGAGCATTATTCACCTATTACATATATTTTTTATTTATTATCATAGGAGCCTATTGCCATCTACTCTTCGCAATGCCTTACTTATTCTTTCATATGCCACCGGGGTTTCTACTGAGAATTCACTATTTATATAATTACTATTAAGGAAATTTTGAATGAATTACTTTCAAGGAAATATTAACAACAACAATAGTAAACAAGAACGGGGCTTGAACCCGTGACCCGTGACCCTTGACAACCCACCAACACCAACTTGACACCAACTGGACTACCTTGTCGTTATCCGAATCTATTGACTTTCAAACTTCCTTGTATTCGTCTTAAGAAGACGCCTGGCGATATTTATTAAGCAATCATTTACAGATCTATTAAACATTATATGTATAAAAAAATATAATTATATATCACTATTTATCTATTATTAAAAACCACAAAAAATGTCTTAAACCATTATAACACTTGACCGAAAAAATCAAACACAGGACTTCATGCTACGAGTAAGCAGCCGCGCTTGTAACCAATGGACCAATTAGACATTTCAGTTCAGTATACTTTGATTTTCTTTTATTACTAATGAATATTATTATTCAACTTAGTTATAGTAAAAAAAAACTTTAAAGTTACTCTTACGTAGTTCTGTGCCATAATTGATAATTTTTATAAACAGTTTCTGTAACTTTAAAAAATATTAACCTACTTCTGTTGTTGACTGTACTTAATGTTCAATCAGTCGTTTGGTTGGAAATACGGAAATGATAATAATCTACATAAAATTGAAGTTATAATAACAAGTCTGCCGGGTAATGAGATAAAACAGTTTTATCTGCGCTATCCATACGCTTTATTTTGAATATTATCATTAAATTAATTATATTAATTGCTACTAATTTCAATTGCATATTTATGTGTGTAATTATTAAATTATATTAGTTGTAATCGCTGTCACACATTATTTAAATATAGAAGTTTATTTTTAAGTGGTCTTATTAGCTGTGTTTTTTTTATTACCAGTCGCAAATGTGTTTATTACTCGGTATATTATTATTCATATTAATAAAGACGAAGTGTCTCGGACAGAAAGTCACAAAACAAAGATCTACAAAATAGTTGAGGTCAATAATCGTGAGTGGATCTAAGTCGTCTTAGTTTTTGAACAGTAGTGGGAGTGGCGGGGTGTGGGGAGGGTTGCTTTGTTTGCCACGCCCTCTCACCTGGTCACGCCTACCTAGCCTACCACCTGAGATCTACATAGTCACGTGCAGGTAAATACCTAATTATGTAACGCATGTGCCAACCGTTAATACCTGCTTTAAATGTACTCAAATAAATAAATATTTAAAATTGACATTTCAGATAGTACTTATTACTTGAAGAACCTAGACAACTGCTAATGTCCCATGCCTGATGATAATTTCCCAAACTGATCATGCAGATGTACAATTTGTTATTTAATTTATTGAAACAAAGAGGTTGAAAATTAGGTCGTAAATACATTTACCTAGAAATCAAAAGAAAAACATAGCACTCTTTATTTTTGGGCAGTCGTGTAAAATATACGATATCGTTGACAAGACCTGCTTTTAATTACGACAACAAAAACAATTTTGCTATCACAAGTCAAACACAAGACTTAATAACAAAGAACTGCTCCTCAACAACAAAATGTCACATCGCCACAGATAAATAATTAACTCGTATACACGCACACGCATATAGTTAACGAATGGAAAATAATCTGGCAGAACAATAGGGTTGAGATACGAGTTGAATTATTAATAGAGTTAATGAGGCGTTCCTCGATAGCGGGGTGGCGGAGCGACCTCGCGCCGACCGATAGGCCCACGCAGCCTGATTGTCGCCGCTCCCGAAACCAGGGCTGACACCTAACACACACAAACACTTTTTTAACCTGAAAACTATAAAAAACTGAAGGAACACTGCAAGACTTTATTCGGGAAAATATGTCGTAATAGTACAATGATTTTCGCACGAAAATATAAATGATGAAAAGTTATAGGGCTGACAACCATAATGTGCATTCGGAATAAACGTTATGGCGGTATTCCCCAGAAATTTGCTGATAGCAAAGTTTTTGGAGGCAGGTAGTTGGTGTTCTACAAAGCAAAAATTTTAATGAAAAATATAAAATCAAGAAATTTAAAAAAAAACATTGTTGTTTAATTTTTGTACCTTTTTAGCAGGGACTGAATTACCCAAAAATTAAGGTACCTTTAAATTTCGGTATGACGTCATACCGTTAAATAAGGGTTACCGAAATATTTCGATACCGTTTTTTTTATCAGTAGCATAATTTTGAGGTTGGATAGGCATACCGGTATTATTTCTTTACAAGTACTAAAACCTTTTTAAATGTTTTGGTAGCAAAACCTTAACCGTTATAAATAGGGGTTTTCTTTGAAACACCGCCTCGCTAGTCTGTCGTTCACTTGAGAGGCCCTGATTGCACATTATTATGACTCAGTTTTGGATTTTATTTAAAAATACGGCAACGTAAGCCGGACTAAGCCAGGTGCGTACCTACCTAAAGTTTTCTTATGTTTCTTCTTTAAGGTTTTCTTTCGTTCTTCTTTTCTGACTGGTGTTGTTGAAAAATTTTCCTCATAAATGTTTAGAGCAGATACGTAAACGTAGGTACCTACTTATGTTTTTAAATAACTTACACTCTCGATTTCACGAGAGAAATGGGGCAGTAGTTTTTCAGCAACGTAACATCACCCTTCTTTAAAAATAAGACCACCACGCTCCTGCTCCATGCCTCCGATGTCGTGCCAGTGTGGATGACGAGATTAAAGAGTTAACGGGTTCTGTCAAAACAAAGGCGTTCCTCCTGCCTTGAGTAGCCCTGTAGTAATCCCGTCCTCCCCTGGAGCTTTGTTGCCACGAAGCTGTCCAAGAGCCATTCTAATCTCACCCATATCGATGTGGGGAAGCTCGTCAGTGAGGTGGCGCGTGAGCCTGGTTCGTGGATCATCCCCGCCTTGGGCTTGAGGTGGATGACTTTTGGGAGTATGGGGGAACGAGGTGTTGGTGTTCCTCCATAGAAAAGGGAGGATCCTCCAACCAGGCGGGTGATATTGCCTCGCGGGCCACGGCCCAACGGTTAATGTCGGGAGGTGGTATATATACACACTCGTCGTCAAACTTTGATTGCGCGATGCAGGGTGTTGTGCACGTAGTTTCCATGTAGCGAGATAGATGTCGCTACATCACTCCCCTTCGAGACCGGAGGTCGATCGTGTTGATGAGTCAGCGGTCAGTGCGTCTGAAGAGCTTGCCAGTGCCAGTGAGGTTCCAGTGAGTCGGACCCGGATGCCGCGTAGTTCACGGTGAGTCGGAACTGAGAGCGGTGATGCTGCGTAATCCTCAGTGAGTCGAGGTAGTGCAGTGGTGCGTAGTGGCTGGCTGCTGCGTCGACCAGGAGAGAATGGCTCTGCTTGTTGACCGGCCGAAGGTGCAGTGTGCTGTGCCGAAGTCGCTGTTGTGGCTGAGGGTGATGACCAGGTCTGCGCGTCTGCTACAGGCTGGTGGTCAGGGTACCCGTTGAAGCCGAGTATGCTGGCTGGCTGTGTGACTCGCTGCTTGCTGCTCGATTTGATGCTAAGGGGGAGTGGAGATGACGGAGTGACGACGAGGTTGCTGCTGATCCTCTTCAGCGAAGGCTGCACTGATGTTCGTGCTCGGGGTCACCAGTATGGGGGAACGAGGTGTGGTGTTCCTCCATAGAAAAGGGAGGATCCTCCAACCAGGCGGGTGATATTGCCTGGCGGGCCACGGCCCAACGGTTAATGTCTGGAGGTCTTTAGGTCTGAACTTTGATTGCGCGATGCAGGGTGTTGTGCACGTAGTTTCCATGTAGCGAGATAGATGTCGCTACAGGAGTATATGTATCTCACCTGTCGATGATCACTACCGCCATTACCCCTGCTGATCACAGAGACATTTTGAATGCTTTACGCTTTTTAGTCAAAACGAATTAGATCTCATTCCTAGTCACATTATCGGGGCTTCGCCTGGTCCACTTCCTTTTGGGGCCTTTTCTGGAGAAGGAATTAATCAGATAATCTCCTGGGCCTCGAGGAAGTTTACAAGCATCTGCCTCCTGTGATTTCTGTGCCCATAGCCGAATGAGCCTACTCCCGACTCGCGACTATCGTTTACTCCCACCTTCGTGTTGAAGTCACCCATGACAACAATGTAATTTGTATTGGTATAAGACATAGCTTTCACTATGTCTTCATTCATGGCCTCGACTTCGTTATCAGGGTGTGCGGACTGTGTGACTTGTGGACCTGAAACCCGACGCCACCTTGGGATAGTTGGTGTCCTTCTCGGAAGTAGAGTAATTGACCGGCTTCGAAGGTTATCGTCTCTTCCCTCTGTCTTCGGTGCTCCGAAAGACCCACAATATGCCTCTTCCAATATGGCAACGTGTTAGTTAAGCACAGAGAGCGTCCGTTAAACGGCACCAGGTAAAATTTATTTCGTTATTAATACCCTGCAGACGCTCGGGGATTCTTAGCAGCCCCTACCACACCGTTACCATGGCCGGTATCATTATCCCCCTGCCCTGTTGTGCCACACCTTTCTGTTTTAAGGCCCATCCCGCGGTACCCTATCATACGATTTTGCCAGATCAATAAATACCATGTGTAAGTTCTTGTGTGCACGTCTGTACTTCTCGCATAACTGGCGGAGTGCAAATATGGTATCCGTTGTTTCTAGACCTGGCACAAATCCAAACTAATTTTTAAAAATCATACTCTCCTCTCGCAACCTTTTTTCTATCACTTTCTCCCATATTTTCATACTGTGTGACGTAAGCTTTATTTCTCGATAGTTTTCACAATCGTGCACATCACCTTTATTCTTAAAGATGGGCACTAGCTATTGCATCCTCGGCTAATAACTTCCATACTTCCACTGGTATATTATCTGGACTCATGGTCTTTCCATTTTTCATACTTTTAATTGCCCTTCTTACTTTATCCATACTTATATCCTTCACCAAACCCACATTTACTTGTAATCGCTTAGCACACCATTCCAGACATTTCCCTTGTTCATTACCTTTTAAAAATATACCTTCCATCGTTCTTTTATTTCAACATCCTCAGATGAAACCTTGCCTGTGTCATCTTTCATACATTTCACCATCGTTTATCCCTTGCTCTCTTTTTCCTTTCTTTTGTTATCTAATAGAGTTCCTTGTAGTCTCTAGGACAATCTAGTGAATTATATAACTGCGCTTGTGCCTTAGCCCAGGAAACTGCTACGGCCTGTTTTGCTTTTCTCTTACATTTTTATTTTATTCATTAAGTTTCATATTCTCATTCGCTGTTTCTACACCCTGCCATTCTTTAAATGCTTCTTTCCTTAAATGATATTATATAAAATCTCATTGGTCCAAACTATAATTTATAACATGTTAAACTCCCCCTCATTAACCACGGGGACCCGTGCTTCACTTTCTCGCATGTTTTTTGGTACCGAAATCGTATAAAGGTTAAATAAAGGTATAGCCTACCCTTTATTTATAAAGGTATCGGTATAGGTCTACCTTTATTTCAAAACGGTACCGATATATTTTTGAGGTATCTTAACCTATAACCGTAACTGCT
The DNA here is from genome assembly GCA_935421205.1 of Xylocampa areola. Taxonomy (NCBI): domain Eukaryota; kingdom Metazoa; phylum Arthropoda; class Insecta; order Lepidoptera; family Noctuidae; genus Xylocampa; species Xylocampa areola. The sequence goes on from OW285206.1 coordinate 13,163,039, forward strand.
TTCAGTCCCTGCTTTTTAGTGTTTTGTTTCACTTTCTCATAATTAACTTTTACATCTGCCTACATGCATTTTTATATTTGAGCTAAGTAATTGATATATTACTAAGGTTAATTCTAGTTTACCAATGCCATATTTAACAACCCTAACTTAATAACTGCGCTTTTACCCAAAGGTTTGTTGTAAGCCTAAAGTAGTGTTAAAACTTAGTTTCAATCCAAACTTTTTTTTTATGCACATGCGCATATGAAGCGAAAGAGCTGTGTCAGAATCTTAAAAAGTGAAAATTGTCAGTTTCTAACTACCTCAATAGGAAAGAGGCGTAGTATGTTTGATTATTTTTTAAGTACGACTAAGTATTAGTACGGTCAGCAACATAAATATATATACATTTCGTAATTTCCTAATATTCATTAAATACAGGGGCATATTATTATGCTAACTTAAAGTAATCTATAACTACTTTATCATGATTTTATACAAAACCAATAATAAGAATGCTTCGTAAAAACAATATTAAAAAAACAACTATTGTTTCTGACTTTAGGTACTAGGTAAATAACACAATTTTTTCACGCAATATTTTATGTAACTAAGTACTTAATATTACAAAAGTTAAACACGTGCTACTAGACGTTATAAACTTGTATCAGTAAATCTCTAATAATAGCACTTACAGATTAAAAGATAATGTGATAAAGATTAATTTGGTGAAGAAGGAATACCGTTTACTTCTTCAAATACATATGCAAAAAAACAAACACTGATTTTAAAATTCCGCTGGCCGAATATTTGACATTGTGAGAATTGGAAACTTTTACAAGCAACCAGGATACGCAAAAGGATATTCGGAACAATTTATCATTTCGTTGAATTCTTCTATGAGTGTTTGGAAATTCCAAAACTCAACACACAAAACATGATTACTTATTTTGTTATACTAAATTCCACTCATTGATATAGTGTGAGGAAAGTTAATTAATAATTCCACAATTACCCGTGCTTTGTACAACAAATGCTTCGGGTAACTCCTACTTCCCATATGTTATCATTATCACTGTGCTCTGGAATTTACCGAGATTCTGGAATACATCAATGAAAAAAAAAAATTCAATGAAATATTCCGTTATTATTATCAATACGCGTACATATACGCGATGGTTCAGTTGCACAACTTTATAAATTCGGATTGAGCCCAGTACTCGCCACTATGACTTCTGATAACAGGGGTCGCCGACTATTCATTCAACTTGTAATCATTAAAATAAAATGAATGACGATTGTACCAAATTTCTGATCATCAATAAAGAACATAGCATTCCTTAGATAGGCACTACAAGTAATCTACTCCAATATTGTAAACATTTTTCATGACATACCTATTAATTCGGATATCTCAACATATGAAGATAAATTTGTTGCTAAGTGACGAGTACCTATATCATATATAATTATATTTTTTAATACATGTTGAGGCCATGTAATGCCTATATTAATTCTATTTTTCAAAGAAACATTGAAAAAATTATAGACCAGAACGGGGCTTGAACCCGCGACCTTTGACGTTCCGTGTCATCACTCTACCAACTGAGCTACCTTGTCGTGTTCAAACCTATTGAATTTTCAATCCTCTTTGTATACGTCTTAAGGAGACGCCTGGTGATATTTATCTAGTAATCATTTACAGATTTACTAAACTCAGCGTTACCACTTTGCAGTTGTAAATCGCCGAACAACATCCCAATCTTTTATAAATCATATATAATTATATTTTTTAATACATGTTGAGGCCATGTAATGCCTATATTAAATCTATTTTTCAAAGAAACATTGAAAAAATAATAGACCAGAACGGGGCTTGAACCCGCGACCTTTGACGTTCCGTGTCATCACTCTACCAACTGAGCTACCTTGTCGTGTTCAAACCTATTGAATTTTCAATCCTCTTTGTATACGTCTTAAGGAGACGCCTGGTGATATTTATCTAGTAATCATTTACAGATTTACTAAATTTTTTTAGTAAATCTGTAGCTCAGTTGGTAGAGTGATGACACGGAACGTCAAAGGTCGCGGGTTCAAGCCCCGTTCTGGTCTATTATTTTTTCAATGTTTCTTTGAAAAATAGAATTAATATAGGCATTACATGGCCTCAACATGTATTAAAAAATATAATTATATATGATTTATAAAAGATTGGGATGTTATTCGGCGATTTACAACTGCAAAGTGGTAACGCTGAGTTTAGTAAATCTGTAAATGATTACTAGATAAATATCACCAGGCGTCTCCTTAAGACGTATACAAAGAGGATTGAAAATTCAATAAGTTTGAACACGACAAGGTAGCTCAGTTGGTAGAGTGATGACACGGAACGTCAAAGGTCGCGGGTTCAAGCCCCGTTCTGGTCTATTATTTTTTCAATGTCTCTTTGAAAAATAGAAATACCTATATCATACTTGTTTGAATTTAATCACAATGAAATAGAGCATGTGAAGTTATTAAATAAACGAGAAGACATTAAGAGAGGACAAACAATAACAGAATCTTGATTGTATAGTTGGACACAGTTATGGGACATTAGATCCTTTGTAAAGTAACACAATAGCGATTATTCTAATAAGAGACATAAGAAATTATTATCAGAAATTTAATGATTAATGTAAAACTTGATTAAATACCTAGACAATACGTCAAAGACAACATTGAGTCTGATTTCACCAATGTGCACTGCACGCTTTGATGCACGCCATATATAAATGTTTAAAATCTGTAGGTAGTTCTTATCCTTAAACGCAGGTTGACCTCTTGCGAATAAATAAACCTTCCTATACCGTATTTCCTTTAACTTTCCGAGTACCCGGTATGTCGTACTGACGGTAAATGTAATATTGATGAGTAGTCTTTAAAGCTTTATTGATTGGAATGGTGATAATATAAGACCAGATACCTACTTTCAGACCCTTCCATCCATGATCAGTGGGCACAAAATTCCAAACACTATGTCATAGACTTATATTATTTAATAAGTTTAAAGAATGCAATAAGTAGGTACTATTTTAGGTGACGCATTTTACAAATAAATTGTATTTTCTAATCTCCTACAAATAAATAAAATATTTTACTCGATTCTGCGAAGTATCACAATGCAATCGTTATTCACCTGTTTTTATGGCATGTTATCAGCAGGGTTACATCACTAGCAGACACTATTGTATTGGAATGCAACGATAATCAATAGGTAATTAAGATATTGAAGAAAACAATCGTGCTCTTCAGCGTTTCCTACTAAGTTTAACAACACGATAAACACTGAATTTTTCAAATATTTACTGATTGTAATGCTGATATGTTACGTCATCACGGATTGAATATTTGATGACGTCCTTATCGATACACTTTATTTTGTCCTTTCGATTGTTGTGCAATTTGATCAGTGTAGGTAATCTCTTTGTTTACAAAAAGTGAGTTTACATTAAGCCGATAACATGTGCCAATGAAAGTATATATTAAGTGTATCAACTTAATGGTGAAATGTCTGGTTTGTATAGCCACATTAAATCATTATAATTATTATAATAACATCTGCGTTCGTTATAATTGCGTCTATATAACACGTACATGTATTTTGCACGGCTGTTTGACCTCATATTAACACAGTAAATGTAAATATATCTCGGTACATAAGACGGATGGCAAGTAAACTGACTAGGTAGGTGGTCGGAATCAATTAGTTCGTAGCCATAAACCTTATTATAAACTTAACGATATCCGGGTTTTAAGGTATTTAAAGTAAACGATTCACACACGGTTACTTTACGTAAAACTAATAACCTAACTTATGATAGTATAATTTGTAATGACTAATCAGTTACAAGTAACGAAAAATTTGCCTGCTGATGATACGTACGATGACGTCTGGTATGTTTGAACATAGTTTTGTTACAAATAAGAACTAATAAACAAGCTATTCATAAAATTGATTAATTTCATTTTTGCAATATGCATATTGGTAACAATACACCTCTACGCGCAGGTTGCTACGACGTAGCTGATGTAGTCCTACTTTGGTTACGAAAATTATTATTTTTTATATGTTATTTATTTAACAAAAACTAATTTTTAAAGGCCCAATATGAGGACCATAAATAAATACTTATCAAAGTACATATATAATATCGATTTATGCTTTAGACATTAGTTCAAAATTATGTTCTAAAACTAAAAAAAGAGTATCTCCTGTACCTACTTTGCAGTGTAAAACATTATATGCCACACATAAACGATATTGTAACACTGACAGTATTAAAGCAGCATTTAGTTACAAACTCGTACATTTACTATCGAGACACATAATTAGGATAAGACGAAAGGCGGTCAGTTAAGCAAACGGATGGCTTGAAAACCAATAATTATGGGCGGCGAGCGCACTCCGTCTCAGAACGAAAACTAACTCGTGGCTACGTTTTGAAAAGGTTCGCTTAACAAGAAAGTAGTAAACATGTCTTCTAGTATTAACTGCGTCCGTACAACCTGGAGTCTCCTAACTTATACGTAGTCGAGTAAACTTTAATTAGCGGAGTGTTCGTGAGAAACGCTCAGTGAAATTACTCGCTTTATCTTACAGTTTAAAAGGTTATCTTCTCTACACTTTGTATTAATTAAACATCCTACTATTGTTAAGAAAAACCTACACAATCTTATATTAATTTGATAGTGCGTCGTCTAGACAACGACATCTAAAAATGTTCAACCTCGAATTATTTTCGGTATACATAATAATTCGATATGATAAAGCGCTGGCCATATTATACAAAAAGACAATGGTCCGTGAATTCTTTATGATATAAATAGTGTATCATAAATGTGTCGGGAAATCCAAGTCTTTGTGAGCACAAGACAATGCCCTTACATTAAGTTTTTTACCGAGACTATTTTACCATAAATTACTGTGCAAAATGTGGTAACAAGTAAGTAATCATTGAAAAATCTCGTAGAAATTCAGATGAATACGTGTATAATAAGTGGATTTCGAAAATGTTATTTTTAACTTAAGCCTGATCTCCAAAACTTTATAACGTCCCAAATGACATCACTTATCTCCTAATTGGTTATGCCGTATCTTCAAAGGTAATAAAACAATACAAGTGGACACAGGTACCTACTAAGGAAAGTTGAACAGGTATATTGCACACGGCTTCTGGCCATACTTATGTATCTATCTAATGTTTAAATGTTTTAGCTGGTATGATATATTGTATTATGATAAAAGAAGTTTTAGTGTGCATATTTGAAAAACATTCGTGTGATACTTAATGATTCCACTATAATATTTGTATTTTTTCCTTTTCAGCATACTAAGAGTATAGTTTAAAAACTACTATTAAGTATCACTTTAATTACGATTTTTTTTCACAAGATAGAACTCTAGGAATATACTATGTTCCAGTAGTTATAGATCTTCGACCAACTAACTACCACTCTAATACTTGATTGCCAATTGTTATTCGTCCTTACAAACAATGACCGAAGTCTACAAAAAACTAAACCTATTTCAATGGACCTTTTGTATATAAAATCACCGCAAAAAGAAACTTTGAAGAGTTGCCAAAAATACATAAAGCACAATAACTATTATGATGGTAACGACAAAGACTTTGTTTTCTATACAAACAGCGTTATACATAAAAGAGATATACATATACCTATTCCCTTGAAAAATTACATCCTATTTACTATAAAGAACAATATTTACTACAAAGTCGGTCAGTTAACAATACGCGAAGATATACTACGATAGATATGTACCTATATCTTCACAAACGATTGCATGAAGCATACTAGAAGCGACCGTATGAATGACTGCTTAGTCATACAATCTTTCGCTGAAACGATGAAACATAGTGTCGTCATAGAGAGCACTTCTAGTCGGGATTAATGTATCTGTGGCTACTGCCTCCTGTCTGGGTCATGAATCATATTTGCATAAAAAAGAATTGAGAACAAAGGCGCTCAATGAATTGTTATCGCAGCTAATAATAATCTCGGTATTAATGGGGATTACGGGATTACATCTCATGCTTTTATGTATTTATAGAAATCACGAGGCAAACAACTCTTATAAGTCTTATAACAAATTCTTATAAGGTAAAGTTATTATATTAAATAGAAAAAGAATACGGTCGCGAACAGGATCCGAACCTGCGCCTCCCGGATGAATACTCCAGGCGCTCTGACCACTAAGCCATCTCGACAGAGTGGTCAGAGCGCCTGGAGTATTCATCCGGGAGGCGCAGGTTCGAATCCTGATCGCGACCGTATTCTTTTTCTATTTAATATAATAACTTTAGAGTTCGCTAAGCATGCGTTAATGCTTTTCAAAGATTTATCTTGAATCTTATAAGGTAATTGGTTGGTATGTAATATATAATATATTACTATTTTATATTATACATCATTTAATTGACTAGTGGCTGCAAGCAAGACTGCTGAGTGTGAGCGGGTTGGATTCCCGAGTTAGTAAGTGTTTTTATTTATTTGTGGTTTTTCTGTTAGGAATTTCTCAGTAGCAGCCTAAAGTTTGGGAATGGGCCCGGTAGATGGCAAGGGTCGCCGCCTATTATATGGGCTGAGCTTCGGTGAAATCCTCTGCCTACATCTTCGAGGAATACAAGCGTGAAATACAATAAAATTACATGTACCATATATGTAATTTTATTGTATTTCTATGTTCCTCAATATATTGATAATATCCTGAAACCTCGCTGTCTGCCTGATCTGTTGACATGACGTGTCCAAGTGATTCAGATCTATGACTAAAAAGATAAACCTATTAGAGTGGTGAATGGTTTGAAGCACCAAATCCGCTTATGTACAAGTGCATAAATGTAAAGCAAATTTTGAAGACTTTATGCCACGATACGGGTACTTATGTTTATTAATTATGCATTGTGTGACAGCAGCTGCCTATATCAATAATGGTAGTTATTTAGTGCGTTAGTGCAGTGAATGATACGAATGTGTAATAAAATATTGATGTGCCTGTTGGTCTAGTGGTCCCAAGCACGACTGCTAACCATGAAGTCTCGAGTTCGAATACCTGTCCGGGCAAAGTGTTATTGAGTTTTTCTGTTAGGAAATTCTCAGTAGCACTCTGGATGTTGGGATTGTGCCCGGTTGATGGCAATAGGCCCACCACCTATGACATGGGATATAATAACAGCATTTGCGAAATGTCGGTGTACAACTATGTACACCTCTGCCTACCCTTCGGGGAATACAGGCGTGATGCTATATTATGTGCCTTTATCTTAATATAGTCTATTTTTATTTGGTAATTGCTGTGGAGAGCACATTAAATCGTCGGTCCTGGTTTGTCAAAGTAAGTTCTATGACAGCTGTTACGGGTAGTCAGAGGCCTGAAAGTCTGACATTCAGTCATATCTTGTTACCTAATAAATGGGTTGTGGAGGTCAAATAGGCAGTCGCTCCATTTAAAATACTGATATTAAGCTGCATCCGGTTTGACTGGAAGCCGACCCCAATGAAATTGGGAAAAGGGTAGGCAGATTTGAATTGCTGTGGAATTCCTGACCTTCAAATATATTTACTTTCTTTAATTGTATCGCTGTATACTGATAAATCTTTCAAACACATTAACGCATGCGAAGCGACCTCATGTGCATGTGCAGGATTTGAACCTGCGCCTCCCGGATAAATACTCCAGGTGAATGGCCACAGCAGAGATCGAGATGGGTAGTGGTCAGAGTGGCTGAAGTATTTATCCGGGAGGCGCTGATTTGAATCCTGCTCTTCAAATTCCCTTTCCACAAAAAAATATAACTGAATAACGCTGTATTTTTATTGCCTCTTAATAAACATTTTTCCTGCATTGTGGTTGCGTTTATGGACACCAATTTTTCATGCACACACACCCATTACCGAAACAAATTATCTGTAGATTACTCAAATATTTATTCTGTACGGGAATCGAATCCACGATACGTGGTGCAGAAGCCAGTTACATAACTACTGACTGATAAAAATTAAATAGCATACAAAATAGATATTTTATTTTTAAAGTGATGGTAAGTTTACGAATTTCTCTTCAGCGTTTGCCGTTTTGTCTCACTGACTAGGGTGGCTATTGAGGGTGAAATGAGTTTTCTTGTTAGATATTGTTAAGTAGTAACTCAGAGTTTTGAACTTTGTCCGGTTGGCGGCAATAGGGATCAGTGAAATGCGGGTGTATCTGTACTTATATCTGTACTGTCTTTGTCTAGTCCTTCGGAGAATAAATCCGTAATGCTATATAAATATAATAATGTACATAAGTATGTCTACTTTGCTTTTTCTCAATGATTATGGTCAGGTCAGCTTCCAGTCTAACCAAATATTGCTGTTATCAGTATTATACACAGAATATCTGCTATCACACCGGCACGCTCTAATTGTTGAGTAAGAGTTCCATGTTTCAGCATTCATAAGACAACTGAGACAATTTTTATACAGTCATATCTTGAGGATCTAAATAAAAATTGCACCTATTTATAGTATACTTATATGTGAGGTTTAACTGTAAGTATAACTTAGCTAATAAATTGAAAGTAATTTTGATTTTCATATTTTTACTGCTGGGGCTTGGACGTGAAGGAAGAACATAATGGAACCAAGTGGCGATAAACTTATAAGATTATTAAGCTGTTGCCTCGCTCATTAGCAGAAACAATAGATTTTTATTGTTACAACGTATAATTCTGTACGTTGCTGAGCCGAAAGGTAGGGTAAATTTATAGGTACAAATAATTATAATATCATTACACCACTCAGAGAATTACCTTCTTACATGATGAAATAGTTCTTACTATTTAGCAATAAGGTGCTGCACTGTACTTAAATTGTAATGAAGGTTTATAGTAAGTACATCTGATATGTATTCATTTTTACCTTCCTCAATTAACATCTAGTTTAAGAATAACTTAGCTCACCTCAATCCAGAAACACCAATATTATCTACTTATTAACTTTGTAATCAAAGTATTAACATACGTAATTATAAAAAAAAACAAAAAGAAACACGATTAGATGCTATTTTTTATGTATCCTCATGCAAATTATGGATAAGGGAATCTGAGGGTAATGAGAATCAGTGGGTAATGCAAGGTCAGTTCTAAATGAGTCGTGTTACGGCGGGAGCTTAAACTTCTGCGTTTTGGTAATTACATTTTTTTTAATCATATTTTCTAATATTATTATTCGTTATTTAAAGCAAAACTAAAACGCTTCTTTGATAAATACTAACAAGTTACAAAGCCAACATTTTAAGGAAATAGTTACACATTTTCCTGAAAAAGATCTCTTAAACACAATGGTCCACTAAATCCATTCATAAAAAACCATTATAGAATAACCTACTTATTGCTTGACTGGGACTGTTATTACGCATGGTTGGAAAACAAACAAATAATTAATTAAGAATATGTTTAAGAGGAAAATCAAAGAAAAACATTATGCTACGAATAGTTATTTTCTTCCTTTTCTAGGGAAAGACCGAAGACCTGGCTGATAACATTTGTAAAAAAGTCCATAAACAAGTAGAACAATTTTGATGTAAGTATTAATTTATCTACCTACAATTTTTGTGAAACTGATACATGATAACTTTTGTTTCATAATATGATGCAACTTTCTAGACAATGAGATTTAAGGACTTTCAACTTGTGGCAAATATTTTTTATAGTAAACGCGAAAATATTTTGATTTCCGCAATTATATATTAACGTATTATCATACATAAATATAAATAGACATTTTTTGTAAACACAACAGACATTGACAAGTTATAATTTACAATAACAAAAACAAAAAGCAAAAACATGGTAATTAATAAAATAATACTTAATTTCCATGCGTAAATTAGGTATTTTGGTCCAAATACTTTAGGATTATTAATTTTATCAGCCAATTAAAAATAATTTCATTCAATTTATGTTGGGCTGTATCTGCGACGGACAATTTATTTTTATTTGTTATTGCCTATATTTTAATTTCTGTTGATAGCTTTCTAAATTTATTCGACTTGTATGATAAGTGGCATTCGAATAACTTCGTGGCAATATGCGCGTGTCGTACACCTCGCGATTGTAGTGGATGAATATCATATTAGAGTTACCACATCATTAACTGGTTTATAGTCGGGTTACCTTAGTAATAGTCGTACCACATTTACTAGTATCGCGCTATAACGTCATTATAATGTAAGTATAGCGGATTGTATATGCAAAATTGACAAGCAATGTTACCAACCGCAGTTAAGTGCAAGTACCTACTACGACAACTGTTTGTTTACGTTCGAGTAAAAATGCTAGCCATTATCAATAAGGAAAATGATGATTGATTCAAATATATTTGAGATTCCAAACTTGCCAAATATGTAAATTTGTTTGAAGAATCGGACATTATTTAACTTGCCCCAACATAACGAGGTTACATCAACTCGAGTACCTACTTGCTTACTTATAGTACGTTAACTTGTTTCGTTGCTGTGCAAGTGACTTTCTAATATAACATTAAATATTTTCATAATGAACACAGCAAGCACACCCCAGGGGACGATTCTAAGATTCTATCAATCTTGTAAAATAAAATTGTCTTACCTTAAAAATAATATTGCGATCCCTCCAGCACCGTCAAAAATAATAACACCACTCGCGATGCACTTAGAAAAAACTTGGTAATACAAAAAATAGCACCTTCGAAAAATGTAAACAGAAACAGTGGTGGCGAAACTCACGTGTCAGGAATATTTGCAAAGTTTTTGGGGTCGTTATATTTTCCGTATTTATGAGGGGAGACTTATTGTCAGCTGTCAATCGCGTGTGACGTGAGTGTGCGTCGGGGCTGTCGGGAGCGTTGTAGGAGCGTGGTGGACGGTCGGCCACGCAGGCTGGCGGCGGCGAGGCAGCGCGTGCACTGAGTGGCGAGGCTGGCCGGTGGCGCGTCGCTGCCGGCCGCCGCGAGACTCTGCCCCGCGCGTGCGCCGGACCAGTTCCGAGCAGCCTCCCGCGTCGCGCCGCGCGCCCACCAGCCTGCACCGCGCACCACCACGGCACTCCGCGACCTGCACTCCTGTCTGCACGGTGCACCCACAACTCACAACCACCATGCACTTGCTGAACTATCCATGATTGCACATACTGTCACAACCGTACCATAGACTAAATACTACTCTATATACTAGCTACACAAAATATCACTTGTCAATTTATGCTACTAGGATGTCGTGAATAGGTACGTATCTAAGCAATAAATATCCGCTAATGGGCCCTGTTGCCCTTATCTCTCAACTGGAGCAAGGAGCAAATATCACAGCGGCACATAATTAATTCTGTTTACTCATTACGGGAATTAGTTTTCTGAGGAGATTGCCTAAAATGTCATATTGCCTTTATGCTTTTCTCGTTAGTTATTCTGTAACTTGACTAATGTATCTACGAGGTATGTAGACATTAGACAACCAGTCTTAGTACAACAAAATAAATTATAATGTTCAGTTTGTGTAATGTATCTGAAGACAAATGATGTTGACCATTAATTTATGTTAATCAACATCCGTGTAATACCCGCCTCGTAATTTTGACGTCAATAATACCTATTTAAATCCTATACAAATAAATATGCAGTGTACAATTGACTACATTGTGGATTTATTGAATGAAACAACATGCAAATACTGTGGATAATATGAGGAAATACCTGACAATAGCATTGTAGCATTCAAATTAATGGGATGAAGTGCGCAATAAATGATTTGTAATCAACACAATTAAACATATATTTATGTATAAATGTTTTCATGTACCCATGATGTGTAGCAATTATTTGGAACTTCGCTTTTAAATTATTTTTTCACGACTGCCTAATTAAGGAGTGTTATGTTTTTAGGGTTAATGTAACCGGCTAAGATGGGGTATGGTTAGAATCTTTAAATTGTCCCGGGTAATACGGGCTAGTAAAATTTTATATTAATATGATAGTAAAAATTAATATAATAAATAGTAATATGGTACCCACACAAAAAGATGTAAAACAAAAATATAATTCAAATAAAGTTATTTATATATCTTAGGTCCAAAAACCATTTCATCTTATTGCCCTATGGTCCTTTTCAATGTATAGGTGATTTTAGCATATTAACAGTTAGTAGAGCTTTTAAAAACACAATGAGTGATTTAACACAATGACACGTCTAACTTTAAACATGCAAATGCTGTTAATAATAATAATATGGAGGAAGTCCATAACAATAGTAGTTATTTTGAATTGAACAAAGTAAATACATTAGGATTACTCTTGTTCCTAGACCAGTTTGCGGATCTCGTGATTTCTACCTCGGAATACGTAGGTTTCGACGATTGATTGGAATCACGGAACGGGATAACAATTCACTTGACTATTTTAATAGCAGGGGCCGAATAACCCACATGCGAGTGCCATATGTTTGGCTACTTACAGCTAGATACCACTCGGCTACTGATAAACTACAAATACTCAGAGTGACCTTTACTCCTCTGTGGCCATAATAGGCTGTTGCTATTTGCTCATTCCGAAATTTCATTATCATTCATACGCTAATTTAATGGCTAATTGTCTTTATTTATCGGTCGATATTTGGGTCGATCACCGCATCTCATATTTTCGACTTTGTGCTGGGTATAAGACGTGCTCTATCTATGTATATCTTCTATTATGCCATTGTTAATTTTTTTTTGTAATACGTTTTCAGATTACGTTGGCGTTTTTTCTGTTTTGGTTTTGAAGACAGTCCTGAATATTAGGTTAAGTTTACTTGCATAAAAGTCTTATCGGATTTGCCTTTTGGAGTACCTACATTTTCACAACAGTTTTCCAATTTTCTTTATGACTCAAATTGAGTAACGTATGGAAGTGCCATTCAATGTTCCAAGTTTGTCTCTTACGGACAATACGTAATTCTACGTCTACATATAAAAAGAATCCGGGTTCGAATCACTCATATTGTATATCTTTATCTAAACGCTCGAGTGCATGCCTCATTATGAACAACACAGTAAGAATCCAACAAAGGCGCAATATTGAATGAAATGACACTTGCAGTTCAGATACCTTGATATTTTTTTCCTGTTGAAGATAACAACTTCGTACATGTGCTGATTCAATTAATGTTTCAACACAGTGTTTCAACTAGCGGTAGATAGATATGACATCAGTCAGCGTCACGGCGCGGGCGCGCGGTGTCACTGAAAGACGACAAACAACGACAATTACGAATAACATCGATACGTAATCAATATTGTCGTGTAATAAGGTTTTCCCAACGTCTTTATATTGTACTCTGTAGAAATTTCTAGTCTATATCGATATACGTCATAAATGTACGTGGGAAACTTCAACTTGAACAGGTTCCAATGTTTTTGTGGTGACTTGAACCTCGCGTATATCTGTAAAGCATTCGCACTTACAGTATTAAAAAACTTTCGTTATTTATTTTACATGTTTGTAACTGCATCACACTGCAGTGAGGAGATGTTTTCGGAAACAGGATACATACTTCATGCTTAAAAAATTTAAGCATGAAGAATGTATCCTGTTTAGATGCAGGGATTTTCATTTCTAAAACCTATACATTTCTTTTTATGTAAATAAAGTCGCGGGCTGATAGCTTTCATTTGATATATGAGAAAACTTGGATTTTAGATACAAAGTTACTATAGAGCATTGCTCTCTGTAGAGTAAGTCAAACTGTAATACATAAACCAAATTAAGGTAAGTTCAGATATGATATTAGTATAAAGGGCTATTTTCCTTAATTTCATTAACTAAGGCAAATGTTTTGCATCTCGGTGTCTACCTCTCGAATGATACTAAGTTTACCGAAGTACCGAATTGAAATCAAACATAATTTCATCGACATCCAAGATTAGCACTTTTATTAACAAAGAACTACTTACACAAGCCGGCTCAGCATGACATTCTACAATACATTCGCTTTTATGTGAGACAATTACTGCAATAAGTTATTATGTACAATTAAAATTAACAGAAATAAACTGGTTTCTATGATACTCGTCTAGACATTGGAATAGCAATAAATAAATTTTATTGTAATGAATAAGCCTATACGTAATAGATCCCACACGTGTATAGGTAATACGGTATTCACGCTACATCTAAGCTCGTGAATATATCTGCCTAGCCTTTTCCCAATTACATTGGGGTCGGCTTCCAGTCAAACCGGATGCCGCTTAATACCAGCATTTTACATGGAGCGACTGCCTATCTGACCTCCACAACCCAGTTCAGGGTAACACGGTATCTTAAGGTATGACTGTTTGTCAGACTTTCAGGCCTCTGACTACCCGTAGCGGCTGTCAAAGTTATTAATTTGACAACCACAAACGACGACTTAACGTGCTCTCCGTGGCACGGATGAGGTATGAAATAATGTTACTTAACCACGAGCCCCTCAGCGTCTATCAACTCACCTAAGCTTGTGAATATGTTTTATAAAATAAATATTACTAGGTACATATATACCTAAAGCAAAATCATCCAATAAAAAAAATACACAGAAATTCTCGTTTTATTTCTTTCTTTCAATTTTTCATCTGATCGCACAAGCTAAACTGACTACCTGTCTAGTGGTCGCAACCGCAGCTGTTGAGCGTTAGGTTCTGGGCTTTCGGGTTGGGTAAAGTGTTATTGCGTTATTTTGTTAGGAAATTTACAATAGTGGCATAATACCTGTACCACGTGGAACATAATAACTGTATCGATGAAATGTGGCTTCTCAACAGCACATTTCTGCCTAAAGGCCTTCGGGGATAAAGACGTAGTACTATTTTATTTTATTATGCTTTGTAAAGCTGAAAAATCCAAAATATTATTATAAGTACTTGAAATTACAAGTCGTTAAATATCTATCTAATAAATCACCGATTTGGTCAAATTTCATAAAAAAAATCATAGCACTCCTTTTTTTAGGCACTCGTGTAAACAGGCCTACTTGTAAATTCCTGTGCTTGCTACGTTCTTCTTATCAAATGAGTAAATTAAGACCCATAAAGTCGGTATCAATCGAACACTAAAAGGTAAAATATCATAGATATTATTTGTTTACACTATGACTGATAGCATGAGTCATTCGCGTGTTCAGAAGATTCATAGTACCTATTTACGCGCCTGTAATCGGCCCATCAGTCTGTCATACGAAACTTGCTACTTTTGTATTCAAACCCGATGGGAATGGGGAGCCATGACTCATTGTCTCGTTCATTTTTATGTGGTGAGTGAAGCTACTGTCAATTGCATCGGTATCTATCAGCCCTTTATTATATGTGAATTACGTAGATATATCATTATACCCATAACTTTCCGCACAAAAGCATGATCAGTAATCAATATTCATTCATAAATCAATTAGGCTATTCTGTTAATATAAAAAACTGTAAATAATTATCTCTGGTCACAAGCAACCTAAACTGACGAGCATGCACGAAGAGGTTATTGAACAAAATTAAAGCGAAAGAGGTGTGTCAGAATCGTTGCAGGTGGAAATCGATGTTTCTGGATATCTATCAGCCTAGCCTTTTCCCAATAGCATTGGGGTCGGCTTCCAGTCAAACCGGATGCAGCTTAATGTCAGTATTTTACATGGAGCGACTGCCTATCTGACGTCCACAACCCAGTAACTGGGTAACACGATATCTCGTGGTATGACTGGTCGACTTTCAGGCCTCTGACTACCCGTAACGGCTGTCATGGATCTTAATTTGACAACCGGGACCGACGGCTTAACGTACTCTCCGAGGCACGGAGGGGTCTCGGTATGAAATGATGGTCACCCATCCACAGACCGACCGCGGCAAGCGCAGCTTAACCTCGATCGATCGATCTATGCAGCTGTTTCTTAGCCACGAGCCCCTCTAAATTCTCTTTTCATTGGGATATCCAGAAACAAACTGATGTTTCTGGATATCCCAATGAAAAAAAGGCGTACCTACTCTACATACTTAAGTAACTATTTAAGTACTTCTGAATGTCAGAATAATATTTAAACAGCAAATTCGACGCAATAATTTTAGCACAGAACGTTATAAAGATGCTTCGTACATAGGTTTGGTCAAGCGCAGGCGCCACGAAGGCCCTGCGCCGGCGCCGAGTCGCCGTACCTTAGCCGTAACGTATTAAGTTTAAAGGTCATACAGCTCATAAGATTGAATAAGTAGTGACAGCTAAGTGTTTACTAGCACACTAGCTAAGTATGTAGCCATAGATTTTGTCCTGATAAAATCCTTGAAGAAGTAATTGTTGTGAAATGTAGAGTCATTGTGGAGTGTATATAATTATCCAAAATTCGTCAATAGAAAATAGTAGGCAAATTAATTGGTTTTCTTTTATCTATCGATCACCAAATCGCGTCTGTATCGACGTCAAACTCCACAAGGTGCAGGTCAGGTTTTTTATAGAAACACAGTACTACACATAACGTTTGGACTTGAGCTTTATATACCAATAGAAATCTATCGCATTAGCAATACTATACTATCGCATTAGCAATACAATAGAATGTATGACGACATTACTGATGACTCGGTATTTTTTTAAATCGCGTTTTATCATGTCTTAATATCGATTATTCGGATCAGACGCGATTTCTCGGTATCACTAAATCGATCGTGCGAATCGTCTGATAATGTTTGGACATGTCATTAAAGTCTCAACTCATCGGTATAAATGTTTTCAATTATCTGTTTATTGAGGATTAAGATTATTTTATACTTGAAGATGATCCTGTGTGACATGCAAGCAAATTTGTACTAAACGGGTATCTGGTATCAAATATCTGTACCTAATAATATAGGTATATAAAATAGAATGCACAGTTTTTTTTTTTGTATCCCATTTAAGATTTTTAATATGCCTAGGAAGAAACCACTCCGTTATGGATAAGAACATAGAGAACTTTTCATTTGGGAAAATTCTGTAAAAACTTTCGTACCAACTTATAGTGACGTCATCGCTATCTATTCAGTCTCTAGTCTGAATAGATAGAGGTGACGTGACGTCACCACAATACGTATTAAAAGGTGGTATTCATCCACCTTTTAATTCGGTATTGTGAGCAGTGGTCGGGATAGCTCAGTTGACAGAACACCTGGAGTATTCATCTGGAAAATCAAGTTTAAAAAAATATGATCTTGAGCAGGTTTAAAACCTGCGCCTAGAGGATAAATAATCCAGGTGCACTGACGGCTAAGCCATCTCGACCTCTGCTCACTACCTCGATTTCTTCATCCACATTAAAATACATCTTTTGGTGACGTCATTGTAATAAATACTTTATCCTTTGCCAGTCACGCGTTAATGCATTTGAAAGGTATTCAGCTACTATTTCCTATAGAATTAAGCAATTACGAGTTCATATATATTTTTATTATTAAAGCAAAAGTATAAAGATTACAAACAAGCTTTACACGACACATTAAAAAAAATTACTGTCAAAACTTACCTATAGGTCCCCCGACTGCGATGAAAGTTCTTCACCTACCTTGTTTTTAACTTTTAAGTTCACATGGAGTTATAGTGGAATAAACGAACTCACAAATATACATACATACTTACATACATACATGAACTCTAAAAGACAACACTCATTTTCTGGGCAGTCGTGTAAAAAGCTTATAGTCCCCATTTTCGAGCCGATTGTCAAGCCAAGCCTTGATAAATTGTATAAATTAATAGAAAAGTTCTTTTTTATCTATATTAATGTCAAAAATATTATAAAATGTCAGCAATTACTTAGTTCTAAATATAAAATCATCAGATGATTATAGATATTTTTAGTTATATAATATATTTGGTTATATGTTATATAGTATATGAACTTGGCACCTTATTCAAAAGCGATTAGAATATTTCTTGTATACTATTTGTGGGGAGTTTATATTTATTATTATGTTCTGATGGCTAATAAATTAAATTGATTTGGTTTACTATAAATAGCACTTTCTAGTCTCTCATTACTGGGCCAAGGACAGAGCTGATTTCGCAAACCTGGCGTCAGACACCAAGTGGCACTAAAGACAAAAAAGTAGTCTCTGGATTTGGTTATATTCAGACGCACCACAGCCACACACACAGCCACAGTGATAACAATACCACCGGGCAGAGTTTAGTGTCGCTGCAGCTGCTTATAGTTGCGTTGTGACTGCCACAACAGTGTGGTTACGTTTGTACAATAGCAAAAATTTGTGGCTCGCGAGTAACGCGTGATGTTGAGTTTGTGGTCGCGATTTCGTTGATACTGACCACACGGTCGCAACAGCCACCAAATGTGACTACAAGTTGTTAGGTTACGTGTGAATGTGACCTACACGGTGTCATATAGGTACCTAATTTTTTACTCAGCCACGTTTTTATCGTTGTATTATAGTTGTGGTTTTTAAAAGCAGTAATAGCCTATAGCCTGGTGTTATGACCGTTGAATTGGCAAATCAAGAATCGCAAGTTCGAGCCCAAAGCACGCACTGCTGATTTTTCGAAGTCATGCGCGTAATAGAAATTAATTATTACTTCCTTAAAACAGTAAAGGATAACATCGTGAGAACACCAGCACACCTAAGAGATGTTCTCGATGTTGTGGCAATTATTTTGATCTAGTACTCCGTTACTAGTTTAAATTCGCAAAATGTTGTTTATTTTATTGTTATTTGAGTTAAATATTATTTTTACAGTTTTTTTTTTAAATATTGTATTATATCTTTAACATTATATAAATGTTAATTGTTAATAACACAAAGTTAGTTGTTAGTAACAAAGAGTGTCTATGGAGTATCTGGCCGCTTCTTCTCCATAAGACCAACTTCTTGGAACCGTACACCTAGCTTCGACTTTTCATAAATAACTCTAATCAAGTATATTTGAAATATAAAAAAGAGGGATTTGAGTTTGAGCATGTAAAGCCATGTCATAGATCAAACCAAACGTAGACCGCACTTGGTTTAAACGTTGACACTAGTTTGTTTATCAATCACATGATATGAAGACGGCAGATGTGGTTTATGATATTCCACGTCTGAAAAGAGCCATAACTGAATATGGTTATTGTTGGCGAATTTGTGAATGAAGCGAGTTCACGTCAATAGTGCACCGTGACCAGTGCATTCGAAATTATTTTTTAATCCTCAATTGTCATCTGATAAAGCTTCTGCAGATTTTGTACTCCTGGTACTTAAATCGCCCTTGTCTTTTTGTAATCAGATTAAAACCTAGCCTTATGGTTGAAACATATTTAATTTCCAGCATATCTAGCTTAATATATCCACCTAATTAAGTTTAATTTGATTTCATCATATGGTGTGATAAGAATCTAGAAATACCTCTAGTTTAACAACATTACGGATGGCAGCTAAATCAATGTAGCTACCAATTAGTGTCAACTACTGCGGTACATAAAAACATACATGTGTATATACTATACACATGTTAGTTCTATCAGCAACGAATACTGATTGGGAGTGATACATAATGCATGGGCGCGTAGGTACATTTTTAAAATTGATTATTACAGGGTGTACTAAGTCTTAGTATGTAGGTTAGCAGATACATGTAGACGTATAGTGTCGTAACAACTCCTAGCAATATTGAACATAAATCCAGGATATGTTTGTTTGATTGTGGAATGGAAGTCGATATTACGAATGTTTTCTATGTCACAGTGAAAATAAATTCAATTTTGGGTACCCAATTCTAATTTTCACAATCAGAATGTCATTAAGTGTTAGGTTAGATTTATTCTTCTACGTGCTCCATCCTCGCCCACACTCTCGTTTAGCGTCAGGCGATTTGGTTGCCAAACATAGATCAATTTTTGATAAAAAAAAACGAATTATTTGGATTACCAACTTCTTACAACCGCAATAACATCCTTCTTTTAATTGATAAACAGACAGGCATCCAACCCAATGGAAGGTAGTCACCTGCACCACCTAGAGCTTTGTTTATGCGTTGCTTGTGTAGCAAGAGTTAAAGAAACAGGTAATGATGGATTGAACACGCCATTAGGATTGCTTTGCGGCCTTGTCAGGTAGCCCTTTCGCTTGCACGTATCTCGTGAGTGCAGTGACAGGGCCTGAAGACACCTTCAACGAACCAAATCCTGCCCGAGCTACGGCAAATGCATTCACGATCCCGGAACACCTCTAGAGGCTAGTGAAGGACCTTATGGTTTTTCTCGGTAGGAGGCTTGCTCAACATCTATGATGGATTTCCACATATTACAATGCAAGAGGTCGCTTACCAGATAGATCTTATATTAGAGGTACCAACAAGATATGTTGACCCTTCTTTAACTAACATACTAGAAAGGACGTAGGTAATGATAAAAACCTATTCTTTTTTTTTAATAATAACGTTGCCCCTCACTAGGAATGTCTTCCTGTATCGTGGGTGCGTTTACAGACATATAATCTCACATGCACATACACCCAGACCCGGAACAATTATCTGTAGATCATACAAATGTTTGTTCCGTGCAGGAATCGAACCTGCGACACGCGACGCAGCAGCCTGTCCCTCGACCACCGCGCCAACCACGCCGTCATTCTATTACCTGAACCTACACGGAGAAACGTCAACATAAGGCAAACGCTTAAAAGACTACGGGGGATCCGTTCGATTCCTTTGCAGTGCTTTCGACTACAGTAGCCACAACGATTTACCTGATAATTACTACGTACTAACTTACGTGTTACACAGTAATAAGGTAATAATAAACGTCATTATTATTTTTGTAGAGAAAATACGATACTTACGTAATCACTACGTCCGTAGCCTATCGTTTATTTACGTTATCCCACGTAGTAATGAATGGCAAACATTTGATTAATATTACTAATCTGCTGCGAAAGGATATACGTATTAACCTTTGTGTTTGTGAGCGCAAAACTAATCTCGTGAGCGAATGGATGCCAAATAAGATTCTAGATGAAGTAAAGATACTTCATCTATTCATCCGCTTACCATCAGGTGGGCTGTAGGTATATACAAAAAACGTTTATATAGTTATGACTAATATAGAAATAACACTAATACGAGTCTACTTAGTTTGAAAATCTTTATCGCTACCAAAGGAGTAAATTGCATCCCGAAGTGGCTTTCTATTGCAAACTACCAGAACATAGTGGAGAATTGCCCCTTCAAAGTATTCTTAGAGGGTTTCAAGAATCTAAACCGATTGACTCCGAATGATAAAGACTGGCTGACGAAGCTAGATCTCAATCTGTGAGCACAAATCAATTTTATAGTCTTCAGTAGTGCTATACGATAATTATGATAACTTGAACTTGGCAATCAGTTTCCTGGACTTGTTTCTATCAGGTCCTAAAAGCTTTGAAAATTATTGGATTCCTAACCACTCTTTGATGTTGTAGATAATACGAGGTCTTTAGATGTTATCCTGCCGTATTACGTATATTGTACATCTGCCCATAGGTAAGGCGTAATCATAAAACTGACCATGCAGAACCATTCAAAATAAAATCAGTATCATAGAATGCAAATAAATACATGGTCTTTCTCACTGCCCTAAATTATGACTCTACTACGAAACATAACCGGAACAAAATGTTGCTTAAACTAATTTAACGATTGTACTCACCATTAATTGGAGTAATGTTCAATCTACGACGGAGATATGATAACCTACAGACATACATTTAGTATACATGCACTACATACAAACATATAACTAATATCGTCGTGTCGACAGACTACACATGCACGCAGCGCGAGTTTGCGGTTTCTCAATTCACACTCGATCCTTGTAAGACGTAGATCATTATCCGACATTATCGATCTATGTGATTTACCTACTATAGTAAACTGATAATGGCGCCACTAATAACCGACCGGCCAACATATGCCCCTTGTACAGACTCGTTGAGTAAATTACCATTGTTCATACCTAACGAATCCCGGTTAAATTGTGTAAATCGATCAATAATAACACATAACGAGCAAACCACACTACAATGATTTAAACAAAGTAACGCATTACCACTTATACAATACAAGCAATTACCTTTGAAAATACACACCTTGAGAGCAATCAAGTTGTACCTGCTTATTAATAATTCACGCGACGCAAAATAAACAAATAATAATAGGTAGCGAATAAAAATATGCTCTGTTAAAATTGCTTGAATAGGTAAACGAGCACAATTATCCGGCAAATAGTGTTTATACACGGTATCTCAGCAATCTATGTAATTTCCTGTGTTCTATCTAATATGATCGGCGCGACGCGGCGCCAGTGCCGGCGGCTTCTTATAAAGAACGTTTATGCTAATACATCAACCACTAACAACTGTCCAGTATACGAGACATTTCTCGTCCAATACAACAGCTTATAAATTATTGAATATATTCGAATTGTGACTATCGCATCAATCAATCAGTAGGTACGCGGCGTTTTTTGTGTGACGCGTGTTGGAATGTCAACTTGGTTTCTTTCTAACCGATAGGGTATCGATATAGCAACTTACCTGGAATACTTTTCAATGGCAATTTATTGCTTGCGCTGTTTATGCAAATAGTTATTAGATATTTTGCAGTGAACAATGGTTTAGAAGTCTAGACATTTGTTGCTGTATTTTGAAATTTTGGTCTTTAACGTAGGACACTCAGGTTAAAACTATAAATTATTTTTTGACTCAATTTATTAGCATAACACTTACATTTTTATATGCAGTATAAAAATATATGTATTTATGTATGTATTTGGGTATCGTACATGGAACGGATATTTATTGTATTTCTAATATCTTAAAAGGTGAAAATGGAGATTGATTTTCACCTTCAAACGATCTCCATTTCCTGATCGATTTTCCTTACATTTCAGATCTTCAACACATCCTATGTTCTTTTTGTAAACATGTTGAATATTATCGTTTGATCTGATTGCACTAGAACTTTGTTAAAATTTTTTGGTTAGCTCGATGTTCAACTAAATAAGAATAGCTGTATAAATTTTCTTTCAACGACTAATCTTTATCTCTTTGTATTTAAACTACCTAGAGATGTATAATTCTTTAACTCCACAAGTTTAGAAGAGCACATGAACACTTACTGATGTGATACTTATTATTCGTCCAGTAAATATTTATCATGTTGTTCTCTTTGGTTTCAGTCACAGCGATTCGATTGGTATTCCTTATTATTTGGCTTCCTATCCTTCCAATTCCTATCGTGTACATTCAATAGCTTAATTATAAACAAATAGACAAACTAAACTGTTAATAGGTCCCATTTTCTAATGATCTGTGGGGTTACTCTTGAAATTAATACCAATCCCAGTCCAATCCCAATATTAAATCGACGCCTTAAAACAATGCGTAATATTTTAATAAATTTACCAACATTACAGTTATTATTATTAATATCCCGATTCGATAATAATTTTTTAGACATTTTCGCATTTAAATGTACGAACTGACGTATTTTCAATGTCAATCGAGCAGAATAATTTTCAAGAGTAAGCCTACTGATGTTTTAAATGTGTTTTGTGGCACATTATATATTTATATAACTAGATGCTGCTTATTAGATTAAGCTCTATTTTTGAGTTCATAAGAAGTGTTATGCAACTAAATCATACCAGAAACCAAATACACGTAAATATTAATATTTAACACTGCATCAAGATCCAAAAATATGCAGAGAATGTTAGTACATGATGTTCGGTTAACCCATGAAACTCATAAGGAACATAGCTCAAATATACATACGTACAGACTAAACAAAGCGTTACCAGGTGCGTCAACAGGTGCCGGCTACATTATCCGATATACATGTATGTTGTACATGGCCTACTCAATGTATAGTTGGCAAAACGGAATCATGACCCACCATAACACTAATTTCGCAACGAAAAACTTATCATGTGGATATGTCTGTATTGCCTGAAGGGTTAGAGAAAGATGTACTATTCTACCCTGACTTTAGACCCAAGCCGTTATTAAGTTCTACAATGATAAAGGGTATATATAATTCCAAACTCCAGACTACAAAGTCCCTAACAGAAAATATTTACTAACAGAAGACCCCAATGACACTTTACTCGACCCAGAAATTGAACACAGAAGCTCACGCTTAGCAGCTGCACTTGCGAGTACTATGCTTGCCTAAGTAAACAGTAATTTTGCATGCGAAGTACGCTACTTCAAGTTTAAAGTTAACCTCACAAGTTGTAATAAATTAAGACAGTTAAAAACGTTTATCTGTCATGACATATTCTATGACATGACGTAGTCGTATCGTAAACGAATTTAAAGCGAGACTTTGTACCTATAGTTGTGTCTATGTCTTTACCGACTGTACCTAAAAGGCATTTTAGTGTGTGTCTCACATACAAAATGCCTAATAACGGCAGTGGGTACCCCGTGTGTTGCTAACTGAGGTGCAATTACATCACCTATTGACTTCCAGACGTGAGAGCTGGGATGGCTTTGTTTGGCGAATAAAGCTGATAGGACTCATAACTTTTTGAGGCACTCAGCTGGAACCACTAACCACTAGTTTATATACGATCGCCTTCCTAAACAATATGAGGGAAGGAGGTAGAAGGATTATTTAAGAGCATTTTCATATGGGCGTGTCCGTGCTGTGAAAGGCAAGTAAACCCTCGGCTCTATACATAGCATCACGTCACGCAGTTGGTACACCCACATTTTACTAATGCTGTTATTAAGTCCTGTGTAATAGGTGTGGGTCTATTATACAGGGCACAATTCGAACTCCGGGCTGCTACTGAGAATTTCTTAACAGAAAAAACCAATAACACTTGCCCGACTTGGGAACCGAACTCAAGACCTCATGGTCAGCGGTCGCGCTTGGGACCACTAGACCCACGAGGCAGCCATCGGTTCCGGTTGGTGCTAATTGATAGCAGCAGCTGTGCTAAGCCAGAGGTCCAGCTTGAACAACACTAGACACTAGCTCCTCATCAACATCCACTGCCCTTATCCCAATCAGCCGCCGACTTCAGAAAAGGAGGTTCTGTATTCGACCCGTACGTATGTATTGTAGCGATTTTCTCAAAATCTACTAATCCGATTTAGATGGGGTTTTCGTTATATAAATATATATATTTCAGGGAAGGTTTTTGTATATAATATATTAGGATCTGATGAAGATCTTCGGAGATAGACTATATTACTCTTCAATCATTAACAGCATATGACCCGCAATTGCTGCGATCGTATGTCTATGTATTGTTTTTACCATTCCATTAAAGGCGGTTCTTTATTATTTGAAAATTAAAAAAATATCAGTAATTAAAATGTTGTGGTTTAAAAGTGTTGGTAAAATTAATATAGTCATAAAATCTATTTCTAACCATGATTCATAATGCCACGTAGCGCCGTCTGGATTCAGGAAATAGAAAAATAACCACTTTGGACCGATGTTCAAGCGGAAACCACATTTATGTTTAACAAAAGTAGAGTGTTCCTTATGAATCATTTTCCATATGGGCACTACAAAAATACACACGATGTATCATGTGAAATAGGTAGTGATTACTAATCTGCGAGTCACCGTTGACCTGTTTTTCTTAAACATAACATAACATGACGCCTGTATTCCCTGAAGGGCTGACAGAGGTGTGCACCCCATTTCACCGATCCCTATAAGCCTATTGCCATCTACTGGGTACCGTTCTTGACTCCTGGCAGCTAGTTAGCTTCTTTTTAACAGGTAAACCCAATAACTCTATCTGACCCAGGAATCGAATCTACGCGCTCAATAGCCAATGACGATTCCACTAGACCATGGTTTCTCAAAGTAGTCTCGTACTGCAATAACCATGAAATTACATTGATATATACATACTTACAATAGTATTAAAAGTTTAACAAAGCTTACAAATATTACTGCCTCCAAAATGACTGCCTAATAATTAGTCTAGTTGACGCTAGAATAGCTATTGGACGTGAGATCTTGGATTCTAATCCACGGTCCCATATGGTGGTAGGGGGTTCGCAACAAGATTTACGTAATGGCGACTGGTAAGTTAGCAAGCGTGTACGACACGTAATTATGAAGGCGCATACGAGTGAAAATGTGGTGGGGTAGTTGTCGTACTCGCTTCACTCACTTGAGTCGCTTGAAGCACAGAAGCCGAGTGCGAAGGTCATACAGTATCATACCAAAATCGACTTGATACTGAGTCTAAATTAAGATTGACCTATTTTTTTCCTAAAATCGACTCAATTTGTGACAAAAAACACCCATAATATTATTTAACAACATACCTATTATTATTTCATTTTGTCGCTATATTTGCCAGAACCGTATAGCAAAATAAAAAAATACCTTACAGTACACAGTACAGTAGAATTTCGTATTTTATTTTTTAAAGGTGCCATAAGTTTGAGAAACCCTGCACTAGACCAATGGGACTATCTCTTGGTGATGTCTCCAATTACAAAATAATTGTGCTAGTTCAAGTGCGTATAGACTAAACCAAAGTAGTAGGTATTGTTATGTTTTCCTAATAGAAAATTAGATAAAATCCATGCTTTCAATCAATATAAATTATTGTTCATCGGTTACTACTCACGTGCATTTTTTTTTTCGGGATTGGCCGACTTATTTCATTCTCAAACGGAGCCCTTAGTCATGAGCTGAGCCCGCGGCGATGTCTCGAGTCTGTCAGTCAGCTAACCGCTAAACGATAATTAATATGAATTTGTCTCACAAATGTTATTATATAAAATTAGCTTCTTCATATGTTTAATGAGCTTTGATTATTGATATTATAAGTAATCAAAGTAATTATAATAATATTATTTTAGTAATATTCTTTGATTATATGACAGGTATATAGTCAAAGGTAATGTTATATAAGTAATCGCGGATGAGTTTTTCGATGCACTCTTATCTTTTTTCTTATTATTAAAATAGTTTTTGTTTTTAGTTCAATTAATGTAAAACTTAGAATATTTTTAGTAGTTTAGTATTTATAACAACAAAATACACAAAGTGATCATATAAATTGTATTTCTCATACAAAGCGTCTGTCGCTGGACTTTTATATCAAAGTTATTAACATAGTACAATCGTGAACGTGACAAAAATCATGTCATTGTCATTACCAACGGTCTGATGATAAAAACAACATACATTTATCCATTTTCTGTGGTCTTAGATATGCTTGACGAAAGAGATGAAATAATGAAGTAATTTATCAAATCATAAATTTCTAGAAACCAAATTACATAACAAAACAGCTCTATATTTGACGGAAAATTACATTGAGAGTAATAACAAAATATAATAGGATAATAATGAGGTTATCATTACCTACAGTACACTAGACCACAGAACATAGTGCAGACAGTCCGCGGACTTGTTCCACTTACTCAATGAATCTCAATTATTATTTAAGCTGTGTGCATACGAGTCACTTGCGTCATCCACCAGTGGTCAACAACAAGCAGTGGATCATAACATTGTTCACGGCGGCCACTCACTAAGTTACCGCAACGCGCTACTAGTAGCTTCAACCGTATACTCAAAATGCCACTTACTGCAGTTCAGTTATCCAGAAGCTTTTTGACCGTACAGACAGGGGATTCTGCGTATTAGCAGCAGCGCTAATAAACCTGGTGTTATAGAGTCCATGATGATACAGAATTGAGGCAAGGGCCACCGTCCACAGGTGTCGATCGCGTTGCACTACCATTTAGCAGTCAAGTCTGCATTCTGACCACCGATGGCGTTTGCGTATGGCCCGTGTACGCAGACACTAAGGGCCGGTGTTCTAGCGTCACATATGTTATCTATCAGATATGACACTATTAGGTTAGTTAGTGCTAATGTTCACGTTTATTGGCTAAACGTAACCTAATTTAGTTTATTGATGTTTGTGTTATATTTTAAGGTAGAAGGTGCAATGAGTATGCTGGATATTCTTAGTGTTATTACGAGTAAGTACAAAGGAGCACTGGCAGTATTTTGAAATAATCCAATCATGATTCGCTGCTGAAGATAGTGTTGCAGAGGCGAAGCTTTTTTGCCATCAATAGTAGCATTGCAGTAAAAGATAGTTGTTGAAAATATTATGTAAAACACAATAACACTAGCGTGAAAAAGAAGCCAAATTCATTTGCGTTGCGACGTTCGCCAACAAAAATATGATATCCAAAGATGTGCCAAGTAGTTTTCCAAAGAGACAACATTCTATACGATTCCTTTTAAAGCTTTTAGTACGGCAGCTTTATACAGTTTGAAACTAAAACTAGATAAAACCCGTGTGCAGCGGAGGAATATTTTTGCTGACTTAATCACAGTACCAAGATCATGAGATAGATGTGGCATGAGATATCCCTAAGAAAACATTAAAAGGGAAATCATATTTGCCTTGGTTTTCGCCAAAATCTTTTTGTATTTTATTATTATCAAGTAGTTTTATTATCAAGATTATTTTCGATTGCCACACATACCAAGCTTCTGACTCCAATATATTCACGCGATAAATTGTTTATGCGAAATATGACACAGATAAACCAACGAATATGACATAAATTTTAGAGTTAATCTAACCTACATAGCGTTTAATTAGTGCCTTAGACTCTCGCAAAAACTCATGTTATGACTGTCATGAATCGTGCGCATGAAGGGCATGTTTCCTTTAATCTAGTATGATTAAGTTATACAAGCTCATAAAAATATAATATATGGCCATGATTGTCCGAGTTCAATTTTTGCTTGGCAGCCATCCAATAGATTATTCGACATGACTTTCAGATAAGTCATTACAGTATTCATATTGGTATTATTCAGACAATTTCTTTTATTTATGAAGCAGCTTTTACTCAAGTACTCCGCGAAATACTATCACTGATTTGGGAAAATATATGGTGTGTCAGCTAGTCGGTTAGATATTGTTTTTTGTATAGGGGTGTGTTATAAGTTTAAGGGCCGATTTTACCAATGTTATGCGGGAGATAGAGATAAATGACATTTTGACAGATTTGTCTTACAGAAACTGTCGAAATTCGACAGTTTCTGTTTAGTATGGCATGTCCATATCGAGTCACCATACACCATACGCAAGTTCACTTTATTGCATGGAATTTGCATTTTCAATTTATTGAATGCGACCGGCAATTGAATAGCTTCGTGTAAATGGCCCCTTAACTCACGACTGATCTTTGCTTTGGGCAACCGCAATGATTTGTGAACTAAAATCCACCTGGCACAATTAGGTACCACAGATTAGTCTGTATCTATAATATTTATATTATGTATTCGCATAACGACCTCTACAGAAAAAGGTAGCAGGGTACTAAACCCCCGAAGTTGCAGCAAATCACCAGCTGTGATCCTGGAGCCCCGGTAAAAGAAAGTGGAGGAATTTGTGGTTTAGTCGGTAGGACCGTCCATGATGGATTGAATAATATGTATATGTCGCAGATGGATTGCAGAATCCGCTGTTTTACAAAACTGCTAGCTGTGTTACAAAACAGACCGATTTTATAAAACTCAAACTCAATTTTTCAATTTATGCCGTATTACAGGCACTTATGAAAAGGCAAAGCTAGGTGCACGGTTCCAAGAAAATGGCCTTATGGAGAAGAACCGGCAAGAAACTCCATAGACACTCTTTTAAAATTATGACTTCTTTACAATTAAAATTTATTATTATGCGAATAATGCAGGTTAATGTTGTATAAATGGCTGCATTTTAATTATATAAAATTCTAAAATATTAACCAAAGCTATTACGAGCTGACCAGTCTCAACAAACAACACCCGTTCACGAGTATGACCTGTGCATCAGCATAGCTAAACTCAGCCATTTTGAAGGGAACTCAACGACCTAATACACAACGCCACCATCAGCAAGACATTTTAGTGAGCGTGACAAACTCATAATCCTTGGTCATAGGCTTTTTTATATGTGTGTACTTCTTTAATGTAAAGATTAACATTTAAAATGTACATTGTAAAATCCTATTATGCCACATAGTGCTCACATTTTACAGAACAGTAGTGAAGCTATAAGATATAATAAAATATTTATTAAGGAAATTTATTTTATTAAAGAAAAAACAGTTAAGTCAAATAACAAACCAAATTTTTCGCACATTTTTAACAAGTCGCAGAAGATCGGGAAAGTGCCCAGAAGACTGGCAGCATTGCCAGATTGAATGGCAATGCTAATTCTCTGACCAAGAAACAGGCCAGCCCTCTGGTCACGCGAAATGTCGACCAATCTGCCAGAAATTTCTTTGAAAAGTTGGCGTGCACTGGGAACCCATGACCCGAGCGTTTCGACCCCAAACGGCTCAAAGTCGTAGCAGCCGACGAGGTTGCTATATTTGCGCTATTTGAGAGTCTCTGCAGTAGCAGCAGCGGCGCCAGCATAGCCAGCCGAGCTGGGAAGATACGATGGAGCAAGGGTGTCGACGCATGTTGCGTCAAACACCAAAGGCCTACCCAACTTCCAAGGTAGTAGCTTCATGCCGTCTGGTCTCTTACCATCGTCCCGTACCAAGCCATGGGGCTCCAAAATAGCTGGTACACCATTGGCACGAGCCCGACGGATAATTTCGTTGATGCTAGCGTGCCGGGCTAAGCACCCTGCACTCCTGCTGCAGGACAAGCTATGGTGCCCCAGGCTGTCGACATCTTCACCACAGTGGCACCGATGCGGAGTAACACAGGGAGCGCCCAAATGAACAATAAGTTATATTTTTATATTTAGTATCTAGTCATAATAACGTTTTAAAAATAACCTCTACCTGTCGTCATGAATATAAAACGATACAATAATTTTACAGCAATAGTTTTATTGTAAGACCGATCGATTTGCGTTTTCATTCACGAGACTATCTACCTATGTCACGCCGGAATTCGATCGACAGTTTTGTAGATTTTACAGCGTTATCATTGTATGAAATTAAGCCTATTTGATTATTATTTGTATGAACAATCAATCAATATGTATACCAAAGATTATCGTCAGTACTTTATTGCAAGATAATAAGTTACATTAGGTACATACAAATGTTCACATTTGGTCACAATATTTTATGATTCACACTTTTCTCACATTTTCAGATAATCATCTCGATTATCTTACCTTGAGTAGTGATTAAACTTGATAGATAAATTAAATGGAACACATTTTTATGTCCTTACCATTTACATATTATACCTATTGAAATTTTGTGAATACTTGATATTTTCCCCATGTTTTCTCTCACTGATTAAGGATAATGCCAAAATTTACTCGCGACATCACATCTCAAGTCCTCACGAATTTAACCACTTACATAAAATTTAGTAATAAAAAGAGCATTTTTATGTTATTTTCATTAAGTTATTCAGTTCGCATGTGAGATGAACGTGCGCGCGCGCAGGTCGCGAGGCCCGTACGTGTCAGCGTCCGACACCCGCGCGGACGGCACACGGGAACGCTAACAGCTCCCTAATTACATCAATTAAAACGACCACTTCGACGATATTAAATCCTACAGCCTCTGAATATCTAATAACCTATTCGCGGTAAACTTCAATAAGATATAATACCCGCCTTTATTATTATTTCATTTATATACAAGCAGTTGCCAAGTTTGCCCACCTTGTATATATGTACATTTTATTTGTAATAATATTCTGTTATCGTATTAATAATCTTTTTGGTGTTGATACCTAGTGTGGTTTTTCCCCAGAGATTATGAGGAAGTGTAGCAGTAAGCTAGGAAAAATATCCACCAATAATATTGCCTCGTTTTCTTAACCTCGCACAGCTCAGAAAAGAGTTTAGAACCAGACTGAGAACTTTGTACATATGAAGTAAGCGAGAGATGTGTGCGAAGAATGCAGTGAGGGATGTAGATGCAACCCGTAGCACTCTGCTTCCTCGCATAACATTAGTGAAAAGTGTTCATAACATTAGTGAATTGTATAGCGTTTCATACAAAGGTTTCATAGCTATACACCCTTGCACTGGTCGGCTTGCCCACTCAGTTTTAGTGGAACGAGTTATACCACTTCACAACTCCGATTAGTCTCCTTGCATTGCTTAGCTACCTCATACAGCTTTCGTTTCCACTAACCCTTAAACTTTAAGTTTAAGTTTAAACTTTACTTAAACTTTAAGTTAAGCTTCTACGATCGCGGATACACCTACTGTCTGATAGATTTTCCGCTCCAAACATTTTCCAATCTGAATTTCCTATACTACACACCAGCACAGCGGATGTTTGCGGGAACAGTTTTTTATTTAACTACAATAGGTACAAACAACATATTAATCACTCATGTTATGTATTGAATAAGCCGTCCCTAAGCCGCATAAGCGCATCGTCGTTAACAGGCTAATAACCTTTAAATGGGTCAATGCATTAATGTAAACATGAGATTAATAAAAAATATCCTGCTTGTGTAGCGATTTTATTATTTCAACCGAACTGCGCGGCAAATGGTGCTGCAAATCTGGGACCCCGGTAAAGGTTAGTGGAGAGAACCGTGTGGTTTTTAGTTGGTAGGAGTTCGGCACACGTAATAAAGGGAGTTTTCTGTTAAGAAGAAGTCACCCCCAATCTTGCCTTTGGAGCCCTATGAGACGGGAAAAGAATTAAGTGAAGAGAACGGACAATACGGTTATTGAGTGATAAATATATTAATAGATTCTACAAGAAGCTATTCCTTCAGTATGATGCAGTATTCCCTTCACTACCGGGTCATTGTAGCAAGTCTATAAGCAATATGTCCATATTTGGAATAGGCACTTGTAGGTTGACATGACTACGATGATCTGATTCATATCAATTGTCGCTTCCAACCTCGCGAACATATACTTCAGTAATGTTTAACACATAGAATCGTTTATACCTAAAGTTATAATTAATTGCGAGTTAAATCCACTCGAAGTGTTCATATAAGCAAACACGGTACAATACCATAAGTGCCTATACAGACGCCATTTAAGAGCTTTTGTCTCATTGTGCGTTCGATGCGTGGGCGCCCCCTCATCTCATTCATTTCATGTGGTCTGTTTTCTTAATGACGGAGGCTTCGAGGCGCCGGAGGGTTTTTGTGCACACTATGACTGTCGCCTACCTATTAAAACATATCCAAGGTCCTGATAAGATATGGTGGCAGTTGTTTTGCAAGATTTGCTTCTAGGAACACAATTTAATGCCTTTTCTCATTCATGGGTCTATAATGGTGCCACTAGTTTCAGCAAACGTAACTGAGACATTATTTTCTGTAAACATCTAACAGTAGCAGTTTAGTCTGATATTAGTTTTCCCCATTAAAACCAATATCAAATTAAAATAGGGCAATCAAATGCGACTCTCGCATACCTTTTCAAATCCATTTAAAATATAAATGATCTATAACTTTATTTTCATGTATATTCTCAACTAACGATCCGCCCCGGCTTCGCAAGGGTGTGTGCAATTCATACAAAACTACAACCCAAATTTATGACTTTCCGGTTGATAATCAAAAAAAACATGTAGAAACTTTGTTCTGTTAATTCCGAACACAACAAAAAACAGCCAAATCAGTCGTGCCGTTCTCAAGTGATGATATTTCATACACGCGGTAATAGATTCTTATATAAATATAAGATATAGATTTTAAATATCAACCGCATAATAATAAGTCTGTCAAAAAAGCAGCGAATAATTTACACTACAAGGAGCCATAGTAACGCGCCATTACCAACGGACCTTAAAAAAATACGGACGGAGCGTTGCGTACGACATGTGAGAAGCATGCCTAGTCATCCAAATTCGCTTGTCACACACGCGCTTAACGCATACAAATACTTAAAACTCATACACTCGGTGCCAGTACGCTGCGTGCGTGTGTGCGTTGTCTATGCTTCGCTTATGACAAGGCAATTTTTTTTTTTTCAGATCCGTTCCATAACCTAGCACAGTATTTTATTGAACCCATTGTGCGTAAAATATTTGGCAACAAAAACTTCTCGCCCACTAGCTTTGAACAAAAATTATTAAAGTTTCAGTAAAGAAATTTACAGGCAATAAGAAAAACACAATAGTAACTGGGTCGCTTAAATTCAGTGCGCAAACAAAAATAGGGGTAGTCTACAAAAGTGGGTTATGAAATTTTTAAGGAGGCTGCATAGTAAAACTTATTTAAAAAGTTCGGAACATTTTTCATTTAGTTTGTTTGGATCAGTAGCTTGGCAACCCTAGAGCGAAGGCGGCGAGTTGAGACGGGAAGATCTCCAGCATCAGAAATTATTTTTTTATAACTAAATACGAATGTTGAATGCCAATGAGTTTCTTGAGATGTATCTGGTATTATATGAGTTTTTACTACAAAAGATATAAACTGCACGGATAGTCGGCTACGTAATGATACCGTGTAGACTGTAGACGCCAAACTATGCAAGACTTACTGATCCCTAAGTTCATACGTGCTCATATTTATCTTTGTATCATTAAACATAGTTGGAAAATTATAATGAACGGCCTATATGCCAGTTAATAAATAAAAATTGTAAAAAATAAAAATTGTACTCCTAGAGAGTCCTGAAATTGATTTGTTTTTTTCTCTTTTTTATTTAGGGATTTTTATATAGAGCACATGGCATCGTAACCTATCACAAGCTTTCATACAAAATATAACTACGTTACGGAATATGTAGCATAAATCAAGATATTAGGTACATATTCCGTAATGTGCAAAACAACTTTGTATTCAATTAAGAGAAGCGACAAAGGAAAGAATAAAAGTTCCTCAATTGATAATAATTTAGCTAAAAGTATGACAAAGTATGATATGTGGCTCAAATACACAATGGGGCTGCAGAAGTTCAGCAGTAAGCTCAACATAATGTATTCACGAGGGGGAAATAAATTAAAAACCAAAAAGTAGAAAACTGGCTTGGTGCCCGCACAGTCACGGAAATTGTTCGCAAGTATTGGAAGCCTCTTTTTCTACTTGACTGCACAAGAAAAGAATGTTTTTCGTAACATATCGATGTTCATTTCAGATTTTCTGTTTACTCACGTTATTATTCAAGGGGCATTTTCACAGATCGGTATTCGTTTTGTTTATTATAATCCTCGTTTATAGACTGCAAGTGATTTGGCAAGAGGATGTAACAGTAGGTACTGATATTATACGCTGGAGTGTGACTGGCTGGAGACTGTTTTTGTGAAACAATATTAAATTAAGTTTTTCAACTAATTATTTAGTTTCCTCTTGCATTAAGTACTTAGGTACCTCCCAGTGCATTACCTAGCAATATCCATTTCCTTAATCGCGTCAAACGATTTTTTGCAGTTGTAGGTACTTATTTTCACAATAATAGTTTTTTATATTTGTGGTATAGCTAACTACATCAATATTTAATTAATCAATTGACTATCATTTTATATCTATAGTCAATAAAAATGACGACAAAAGCCGGTCATGTCAACTTGTAAAAAATTTAACTGGTACACTAATTTTATTGCGGTATGACGGGTATAACAACCGTTTTTTTTTTACTATCTTTGATAGGTAAGGTTGACTGGGAGAGAATGCCCAAGGCATTAAGTCCGCCTTTGTAACTTGAAAAGTTTCATAAAGTTTAAATAAATAAAAATAAATAAATAAAATAGATGTGTGTGTGTGTGTGTTTGCAATATTAACATGCAAATCATCGATTATGTTTTATAATCAGCAATGTGTTTAAAGATGGTTTGGAAGTCTCAAAATCATATGACAGCTTTCCGCAGTTATAGTTATCATTTAATATAATGATAACTATTACTGCAATATTATTTTGAGACATCCAAACCATCTGCTCCATACATGAAGCAAAAACGTTTCGCGCACGGCGGAATATGAAATTTGACACACTTTCTTTATATGGAGAAGGAATACAGAAAGATAATATTTTCGTATAATATACATTAGAAATACATTACAGTAATTAAAAAAACATTACACAAACTAAGTACCATGCGCTTGATACACACACACGTCTTTGGCAATAGAACCTTAATAATGTTCAAATTTAAAAGATTAATGAATAATTGATTACCGAAATTCGACCAATTTCGGTCAATGGGCGACTACCAGTTATAATAATTAACTATTATCTATAACAATTTGAGTGCGTGTGTGTGTTATGTTATCCAGAATTTCCTTGAGAAATAAAATAAATATTTTATAATTTTATTCAACTACAACAATTAAGTAAAAATAAATAACAAGCGTTGTTAAAAATTGTACCTATGTTTATCACTGCCCGCTTCAAAATCAATAGCTGCTTGCTTAATGCATATACAGCTGCCATACGCTATGAGGGTTACACATTTTCGCTTACATACTAATTTACCATGAATGCGTAAAGAACTCTGCTGCGCATATTATTAAGCAACCTGCACATTATTACCACTGACGTCACAAGAAATACTTTGTTGCATCAACCAAGTGGAAAGTATTTGGCACTCATTTAATCAACGCACCGATGTGAAGGGCTCATTGGCTGTTAACCTTCGCCCTCTGTCAGTCAACACGTAATTGAAGAGAAGCCTTGATACGTTTCAATTGTCTGGGATCGTATTACTTGCCTTTATAAATAGTAAGGATGATAATGTTCCTCTGAGGTTGAAGTAGGTAACAGCGTGTCATCGACATGACCGTTGATTGAACGACAGTAGCTGTTGAGATATTTGTGCAATTAATACGATGATCATATGAGTTCAAAGTTATGACAGTATACAGGCAGGTACTTATTCTTCTCTCCCCATGGGTTTTTAAAAGTAACTGCATGATTATGACTCTAGTAAGGACAGTAGCAGACCCGCTTCGACGTTTTCACAAAGGTCTTCACTTTTGGAAACTTTCACGAACTGTGCTGTACATGTGCTGTAATATCAATTTGTTGATGTTTTCTTGTTACCTTGCTATACAATATAATATTGTGTCTGCTAATTAGTGCGTCAACAGATTAATCTTACAACGATATAGCATCACTGATCACAGCACAACTTCTAAAGCCCTCACTACCCTAATAAGACATACCAATTATTATTTTCTAATATCGATGACGTTAGTCGATAATTTGCTTCTGCAATAAATTGTTCTTTAGCATAAGTTTGCATTTCTTTTTTAAAAGCTCCGAAGGCTTTGAAGCTCCGGGTCCAATTAGGAGACCAGCTCCGGAACCTTCCCTGTGCATTGCCTGTTAGGGCACATCCAAGGGAAGCACAAGGACGGTTTTTGTAATTCAAGTACCTATTTAAATCTACTACTTATTCTTACTTCATTTGGTACGAAAAGCTAATCATAACATTTTGAATTTAATAATTTGCAATCAAGTGCCCTAATCTTATCGGAATGGAATATAATTAAACCTGATTCTGCTAACGACGTAGTTAGGAACTAAATCTGTGACACTTAAACTAGGCGTCAGTTATATACGGTCATAAATTTAATGATTATTATAACAATAATAACAGAGTTCCAGTTTCCATTTAATTGAACACGAAAATTAAGGTAACACTTTGGAACCTTACAGCAAATATAGCCCTTATTTTTTTTTAATCTTTATTATTTCGTGGTAGGAAAAATTCTGTCGCGAGCATTGACATATATATTACTAGCGTAAGGACCCGGCCGACCGCGAAACTAAATGGCACCAACGCGTTGGCCCTAAAATGACATTTTAGGGCCAACGCAACTCAGTCGACAGTGGACCGCTCGCAGGAGAGAACGAGTGTTTGTTTGTCATAAATATGCCTAGTTGCGTGGTAAAAGGCTGCAAAAATTACGATACAAAGATTAAAAAGGAACATGGGATATCGTATCATCGATAAATAACCCTAGATTACTTCTGTTCCAATTAAATTATTAAATTATCACATTTTAAAGGTATAATTATTTTACTACCGAAGTCCGTAATGGCGGCCATTGTGTGGCCGGCCGCGCGCGAAGTAACGTTGAAAGAACGTCATTTTTTATTTGTTTTATTTTTGTCTTAAGAACTTAGTGTTAGTAATTTTAGTAAGAACCTCATATGTTAATACTTAATTATTATAACAATATTGTTTACAATTTCAAATAAAGCTGATTGATATTAATTTGTTTTACATACGTTTTTTTGTGACATGTATTATTATCGCAATAAATTATAGTTTAAAAAACTAATATAATCTAACGACACCTCTCAAGCTAACATTCATCAACCCGTTTAGGCTATAGAGCGTGCTAAAGAAATATACATACATACACCCGAAAAAATGATAACCCTCCTTCTAGCGCAGTCGGGTAAAAACTCAGTTCAGTTTATGACTGATGTGTGTATAAAAATATTGACCATTATTAAAATGTGATAAAAAATTCATGTACGCACGTACAACGTTTAGTCTTCGACCTATGAACCTACGGCTCACGTAGTTTGCATGAGTTATGACAGATGGCGCTACTTTTGCTTGTATGAAGAAGTTTTCTGTAAAATGTTTAGATGGGCGTATCCTTTCTTTTGAAATCATTGGTCGCGAGCGAAGGCCGTGGTTAGTCTAGTCACAAAAATATTATAACTTTAGTATTCGCCCCGTATGCGTTAATACATTGTAAAAAATATAGGTATAATACAATAGTTTTCTCTTTAATTGAACGACTGAGCTTTTGTTGGTGGAACAACCGCCACTGTTCTCTATCCCTCCTCCTCCATTTTAAATTATATACCTACATGGCGGCTCGTACTTTAACCTTCACCTGCACGAAGTTTCGCTTTGGTTTTCGCCTTGCTCTCTTTCCTTTCATTTTCCTATCCAATCTAGGTGTGTCACTTTAGGGTGCACTGTAACAGAGATAGTTCGCCTAAAAGACAATGTAGGGGGAGATGGTCATAAACGCCAAACTTTATTTAATGAATTGTGACCTATAGGTATGTAGTTATTTGTGCTTTTGCATCTACGTATCCTTAGAGCATATATGGCTTTATTCTATGACCTTTATGTGAGACTCTAGTCTATATCTATGAATGCCTCAACCTTCATACTCACATTATCGTATGTTAAAACATAATCTTTAATATCTAATGAACTCAATATTGGCACTTTATGTACAATTATTACCATATTAATCGCAAATAGAATAGTTAATAACTGCGTAATTGATGTAAAATCAGTGCTACATTATCCTTCACTCACCGATAATGTCACACACTTTATTATTTTTAATTATTTTAACATCCTGTCGTTGACATAATAATCTAGAAGACCTCATTTTATTATTAATAGGAAAGATGGAGGGAAATAAGAAAATGGCGGACTTAAAGAACGTTTTGATTGCAATGATAACAATACGGAACGAAACTATAAATGTAGGCATACACATAAAAATATAGGAAACTGTAGTAAATAAAATATTTATTGGATTGGAGATTTCTTATTATGGAACAAGCTGATGATAAATGTGGTGTGTACGAATGAAGTACGCATAGAACTAGAACTTACAAAACAAAGATATCGACATCTCCAGTTTCATATTCACGATGGTTTGTTAAGGCATTTCAGACATTTATGGGCAGTTTATACTATTTAGAGGATAAAAAGAGGTAGAACATGCTTCTGCCCAGCTAAACTAGGTAAGTACTCTCAACGAGATTGTTAATATACATCACTTAAATAATATAAATCACATACACAAGATAAACATACTACTTACTGCCTAAAAGCAATATAAGCTAACTTTGCAAAAGTCTAGACTAACTACAAACACTTCTTGTTAAACCTACCGTTAACATAACTAAAATGAAAATGGCACCAAACACGACAAAGTTTCGTCTTAGCCGTAGACACAACAAAATAACCGTTACCATTGTTTATTAGCTAGTGCAGACACAGTTAATTAGTAAAACAAATCAAAACAAATGTTTGCATGGTGTGAATGTTATGACGTCATCTGGCAGGCTACAAAGGGTAGTGACGACAAACGGCGATTAAGTAAAACAAATTGACGCACGACCATGAATAGACTGAATAAACCCTCTAATGATATCGCCCACACCTTCATTATATCGTACTAACACTCTCATTTAATCGAGTGTAACGTCAATGTCGTCAATCGCCAGGTTTTTATGAGCGAAATACTTAATACCATTCCCCGTACCTATAGCCAGCTGCCCGATAGATAATATGAGTTTTGCGAAAATAAACTGTTGTACCGTGGGCGGATAACAAGTATTGCTTTTATCATTATTGCATCCTTAAACCCTACCATGTTTGCTAATACCTCGTTTCTTGTAATTCAAGCTTGACCTGACATGTTCCAATAACAATCCGCTGAGGAAAAGGCCGATATAACTCGAGTGGTTACATACTTATATTACCTAATTTATCAAGGGGTATAGATATATGGGGAATTTTGAACCTGACACACTTAATTTCAGCATAACCTACAATTAGATAACTGAAAATTTTCACATTCAAATAGGAAAATGACCAACTCTTTGAATTAATAAAATCTAGAACAATCGTGTGATGCGGAGAATGTGTAAATCCCTTTAGACGCATGTTATGCTTAACATTTAAGTACATTATTATTTCTCTCTAGTCGTAAATTATTATTCATATCGGAGATAGTTTCTATTTTACGATACAATTTCGTCATTCGACAAACAATGGATTTATGTGCGTTTATTATCTTTTGGGTACTGACGTAATCCTAACATTTACCGAGTATTAGCCGCAGTCCGGCCCACATGAGATTGCATTCAAGTTTGTGAAGTTAGCCGTGGCCCGTGGACTGTGACGTGGACATGCACGATAAAGATATAGAGGCCAAAGTTTACTAGACATATCACTATGACTTTTTCTGACAACACATGTTCGGCTGATAAGGCGCCATTCAAGAATATCTCGTTTCCTGTGATCTAGATCCGTTTCGCAAAAGAGCAACGTTCAGAAAATATCTTAGACAGCATTTTACTATCGAACACTGTGGGTGTCCCAACATTAATGCAAATTATAACCATTATCTAGATACATCCGGCAAATTACCAAAGACTATCAGACAAACTAATGCTTATCAAGACCTTTGCCACTACTCCGCTCTATACGTATACTTCAAAACATGAGGGCGAAAGTAGGGCTAATATTATTATGTTATTTATGACATCGCATAAATACATAATACTATATATCAAACTCAGATACAGTAGCTGGTTGTGATCAATTTATGATGTTGTAAATAAGCCTGTCAAATATGACTGGAGCTGCTCTATGAGTACTCACTGAGCTCAATGTTTAGAAATCTTAATTAGCTAGCATTTAATTACAATATCTGGAAAGATTTATGCTAATAATACCTTGTGAAATCATTCAGGTTTGTTTTGACTATTTCAAATTAATGACTGTAATATATGTATACATATGTAATGTATAATCATACATTACAGAAGAGTTCAATTGAGTAAACACCATAATTCTATTGTATCGACTTTTGTGACTAAACAGTTTTGATGGCCTTAATATCATCTGACTCGTAAGTGTTCATATTGAGAAACGACTTGTCAGAAGCAGTAAGGTCAAAAACCTTCATAAAACATCCTATTGTATAAATTTATTATACTATACTAAAACTGATAATGCACGAGAAGACAAACGATGCATTTTGAAGAGAACCACGAATCGATTTACCGTCATAAAGTGCATTGCCCCCACTGCGAGTCGATGCTCCACTTGTGATGCAGATAATTATTTTATTATTGCATTTCATTGTCATTGAACGATAAAGTCATTTCGTTGCAGATATAAGTTACAAAAGTTTATCATGCAGGTGAAATACCTAATAATATAATTATTTGGAATGGAACATTGTGAATATTGTTATCGGATCTACTTGTCTTGGTGACATAAAAATTGTATTTAGATATCGTTATGGGCTTTAAAAGTGCCTATCCAAAGCCA
The DNA here is from genome assembly GCA_935421205.1 of Xylocampa areola. NCBI lineage: Eukaryota > Metazoa > Arthropoda > Insecta > Lepidoptera > Noctuidae > Xylocampa > Xylocampa areola. Next base: position 13,205,038 of record OW285206.1, read on the forward strand.
CCAAAACATCAAGTGATAAATCTTACTTTGCATTCCTACATAATGGTATTCAAAAAAGTAAAACTGTATAAATATTTAATTTTTAACAAGTAATATGCTGTCAAAGATTAATGACTCAAATATTCACTTTTTCTTTAGCAGGGCCGTTACCGTTATGCACACAAAACGACCCAGATAAGCGTTATTGATTTTGAGTAACAAAAGTTTCTTTCTGTCCCTTTGCGGCATGGCGCTAAGTGGCAACCCACCGAGCACTGCTAGGGATGGCACATTCCCCAGATAAGATAGCGGTCCTTCCCGAAGCTCCCCCGCGCTGCATTGCAATCCGCTCAGTCATCTAGTCGTGTACACTATTTGCCCTGGTGCATCCTGCCATAGTGCTTAAACGACTAATTTACACGAGGACACGATAAGTTTTCGTCGATTCAGTATTCACATGTCGTTAGTGACCGGATGCATAGGTAATTATTCAAAAGTCATATCTATCACCGAGTGGGACTTTTGACAACTTCTATCAAGTGCACAGTGACTTCCATATAAAAGGGACAAAGGACCAGTCTCAATGACCAGCCTTGAGATTAATATGAATACAGTAGATCCTTCCTCACTGACTTTGGAAACTCGGGGGTCAATGCAAGTCTATAAAGATAACTGATGCAGCTGGTTGAACTCGTAAAACGACATAAACGGACCGTTTGTGCGACCAAGTTTTATTACTCCATAATAATGAACGAGTTTATTCAATTATCGATACCGAGAACCAATGTGGCGGGATGAGTGATTTACGTCCTGTTTGTAGCTTGCTACTGTACGATGATCTCAATATTATTGTCTTAATTATCACTGTCAACGGTGTGTATAATTAAACAGACGAATATCGAAGCCACAGCCTAGCAACGGCCACAAAAGCCAGACGCAACAGATCTTAGAATCAAATTAACTAATTGGAAAGGTTTCGTCGCCAGTCAATTGCTCCTGTCCGGCTTATTTGTATTTATCACTGAGAACATACGGGCTGAAATTTGAGCGTTCTGTATGGTTTAATTTATTATTTATACACTTAACAGTGATAGCCTAGTGGTATGACCGTTGGACTGACAAGCCAAAGGTCGCAAAGTCGAATCCAAGGCACTCACCAATGACTTTTCGAAGGCATGTGCGTATTATAAATTACTTAAAACGGTGAAGGAAACCATTGTCAGGAAACGAGCACTCCTGAGAGATATTCTCGATGCAGCGATGTTGTGTAAAGCAATGTCAGAGACCTACGGGTAGCTTAAACTCTGACACTAGGTTGTTCATCAACCACACGATAATAAGAAGACTAGTTGGGAGCTGTTCTATTTTTTGTGAATAGAAAATGGTCGCATAATGATTACAAGAAAAAATGTGCCAGCGTAGATTACATACTATCTGTCATGCAGTCCTTGTTGATCAGGGGGGAAAAAATAGAGCCAGAAAATAACTAATAAATCTAGCTAAAAGTACAAATAAATCAAATCAAAATTTTTGAAAAAAAAAATAGGATAAAAATTTGCGGTTTTTGAATGTCAAACATTAACCCAGCTCCCAAAAAAAACCACCTTTCAGCGCTTCCCAGAGCTTACTCTGAGAAGAAGAAGCAGCGCAGCAAACTCCTAAGCAACACGTCTGCGTGTATCATAATTATTTACAGATTCTATACAAATCAAAATTTAATTTATATAAAATAATTTTTAACTTATGAGATATAATGTCTATGGCACATGTTAGCTAGCACGCGCCTATGTACCAACGCAAAGAAATATTAAATAACTAATTCGATCATCTATCTCTTCATATCCTGAATGCACAATGCATCGACACAGAAAGCTCAAGTTCTGCTTTAATTGTTTATAAAGGCGGGAGCACAATGTCTGAAATGTGAAAAACCGCACAAATCGATCGGTCAAGGTTAAGTGCCGCGGTCAGTCTGTAGATGGGTGACTATCATTTGATATCGAAACCCCTCCGTGCCTCGGAGAGCACGTTAAACCGTCAGTCCCGGTTGTTATATAAAGATCTATAACAGCCGTTATGGGTAGTCAGAGGCCTGAAAGTCCAATAACCAGTCTTAGCACGAGATCTCGTGTTACCCAGTAGCTGGGTTGTGGAATCAGATAAGCTAGTCACTCCATGTAAAATACTGGTATTAAGCTGCAATCGGTTAGACTGGAAGTCGACCCCAACGGAGTTGGGGAAAAGGCTAGGCAGATTGATTTATTTGTTTTCATAGAAGTAAGTACCATTTCTTGAATACACTTACTTTGAATACCTTATTTTATGAATACTTAATATAAAAAAACCCAGTCTAGTTTTGTTCGACAGTAAAACCGTACGTACAATTTGACGTCTCAGCTAACGTGCGCCCGCGAATAGTCGTGCGAACCTCGTCCAATTCCCATGGGTCGCTGAAACTCTAGCCATAGACACTACACTACTTCATTACGATTCAGACTTGACGTCGTCATCGGTTGCATAGCACATCACGATCTCAGCTATACTCGTTTAACACTCTTTGTACATTTACCAAAACTATTTCTTCTTATAATAAGCTGTTTTCTCCGGAATTCACTAGAAAATCTAAGTTCTAGTTCATAACACACCTCAGGTCTAAAGAAATATATACTATTAGATAACATAATATAACATGTCATGCATAAACGTTGGATCAAAAATGCATGTTTAATGTAGGGTTAGCCAACGTGATATCTTTTTATCTTGGTAGATATTTTACTGGATTCAAGCAATAAAATCATCCTAAAACATCTTCGGAATAATAACTGATGCAGCACCTTAACCTATAGACGAAGAACGTTGTCTGTAGTGGGAGGAATCATACAATAAACGTCGTGATTATGCACACCACCATCATAGTTAAACCTTTATAAAAGATAATTATGCTCATTAGGTGTACATTATAGAAAGCGAAGAAAACAGGCTTATAACTGGGGAAAAATCATTGAGCTTCGTTTAATAACATTTAAGAAAACTAAATGACAAAAATAATATTTTTGTGGAAAGAAAAAATCGGTTGAGAGCAGAATTCGAACCTGCGCCTCCCGGATAAATACTCCAGCTCTGACCGCTAAGCCATCTCGACATGGCTTGTAGAGTCCCCCACGCATGCGTAAATGCGTTTGAAAGATGTATCTGTATTGAAGGACAATCCTGAAAATATTAAAATTTCATTAAATATGAGGTTTGCATACCTACCTATTCCTATGCGTCAACAGAAAGCGTGGTAGGTATCGTATATACTTACATATTATTTACATGACTGCCTCATTGGTCTGGTCACCCGTGCTGAGCGTGAGGTCCTGGCTTCGATTCCCAGGTCGGGCAAAGCGTTATTGGGTTTTTTCTGTTGGGAAATTCTCAGTAGCAGCCCGGAGTTAGGAAGTTGGTGGTGTGACCCCCGTGCTTTGGAGAGCACGCAAAACCGTCGGTCCTGCGCCTTATCTCTCTCCGGTTGTGTCGGATTGCCGTCCCATTGGACGTGCATGGAGTGCACCTGTGTTTGCGCATACACTTGTGCACTATATCTCCTGCGTACTTGGCTAATCTCCTCGGAGATAGGCCGCCGTGACCGAAATACGGTCTGGAGGAATATATTGTTTACATAAGTTTTATGATGCACGTCTCAAATGCCTCTCAGACAGCTATGCCATTTTCATCCTACTAATATTATAAATGCGAAAGTTGGTGAGTATGGATGGATGGATGTTTGTTACTCTTTAATTTAATAACTACTAAACGGATGTGGATGACATTTGGTACAAAGATAGTCTATAACCCGGATTAACATATAACATACTTTTTATCCGGCTGGAGCCAATCCTGAAGTCCACGCAGATGAAGTCGCGGGCAGAAACTAGTTATTCATAAATCGTTAACCTACGAGTACTAGCTAAGTACGACGTTCATTTAAAAAATATTTTATGTATACAAACACATTTTTAGAGTGACATCAATTTTATACAGAATCGAAGGTAAATGAATCTATTTTACCAGTGAACTTAAATAGCTATGCCTAAGAAAAATAGGTAATCAGAAGGTTATCATTATAATAAAACAACTTTTAACCGGATTAATCGCGTGTATTATTGGTTTTTTGTTTTTCCTGACGTTTCGAACACTTTGCAGCGTTCGTGGTCGCAGGAGGACTAAGGTGTCAGGCGTCTCAACAGTTTATATAAAATTATTTCAGTCTACCGTACATATAATTGATAAATTCATAAAATTATTTTTGTCTCTGATACATATTTAAAACTAAATCGCGACGGTATTTCCTAAGACTATCCCTGAGAAGAAATACCGAAACAAACTCAGAGGTCACAGTCGTTTTAAATTTAGAGATACAATTTTACAATTTTATCGAATTACTAGCTGACCCGGCAAACGTTGTTTTGCCATATAAATAATTTCCTAAAATAAGGGTTGATCGTAGAAGGGTGAAAATTGAGGATTGTATGTATTTTTGTATGTTGTATCATAAAAAAATAGAAATTAAAAATTTTGTCTAAAAAATAAATATAAAAATTTAGGGGTGGACTACCCCTAACATTTAGGGGGATGAAAAATAGATGTTGGCCGATTCTCATAGATCCCGGATAAGCACAAAAAATTTCATCAAAATCGGTCAAGCCGTTTCGGAGGAGTATGGCAACGAAAACTGTGACACGAGAATTTTATATATTAGATAAAATAAAAGGTGTTCCGTTCCGATGCACGCAGTAATCGCTCACAGTATCTTGATTTTTCTTGTGACTTGACTTTGTTTGGGACTTGATTATTTTCACTACAGGGTTCCAAATAGGTGGTAATTGCCAACCATCTTCTCTATTGAAATTTGGGTGTTTTTTAATTTCAATAGCCTCGCGTAGCATTCTCGGTATATATCGGTTTTTGTATCGCGAGGATTTGGGGTTTATCGAAACGTAGAAAATGGTTGGGTTTGTCTGTTGTATGATCACAGACTGCAGATTTTGTTGAGCGTCTATTCTTGACGTCAGCTATGTGTTCATCGCGAGAAAACCGGCCACCTGAGAGATGTTCTCAATGGTGTAGAAAGCCATGTCAGAGGCCTACGGACGATTTAAACTCTGACACTAGGTTGTTCATCAACCACACGATAAGAAGATAGGTAAATAATCTTAATATTAGGTGCATAATGTTTAATTAAATTCATAATTTAATAACTGTTTAGGTATATTATTATAAGCGCATAGCCATATTGTGTCACTGTGTGACATGCCTGGAAATAACTTCAAGCAATAACTGCTAACATATTACGAAATCAAATATTAATTCAAGAAATAGGTGTGGACAATTGGCACCTTTAATTCTATGGTACCTACATAAACCTAGACTCGAAGAAACCATATTGAGCTTAGTAAACTGGCACAAGAATCGTACATTCGATACCAATAGAGTAAAACGAAACTTTATGTGGTTTTCTTCATTTGTGTCTATTTTATTGTCTCCGTTTAACGGCATTCTTTCCCACAGCAATAACACGATTCAATACGTATATGGACGATTTACTACGCAGTTAAAGAAAACTCGGAGTAGGTAGATACACTTGCAAAATAATTATTCCTCACGGCTGTTTTATTGTTCGCAGTAAAATTATTTGTTTTATGTAGACATCAATCAAACGTATCCTTACAGACGGGTAAACAGGAACATTAAAATAACCGCTGATATAGGCTCAATACTATGGTTGTTCAATAGTACAAATTAAATTTTCCAATTACCAAGCGCCCGTAAATATAATATTGCGCGTTGTATTTTATGTTGTTTATGTAAGTTAATTAATATAAGCAATTAATAATGGTAATGGCGTGTTTATGGCCTGATATTTCCTGCGGGTTTGGTAAACGCTCTTAGTTGATCATGTATTTAGTTTCACTAAACAATTTAGCTTTAAAGTTCAATTTGACATCAGCAACTTACGATAAATACGACAGCTTGGATAACCCAAACGTTTCTGAAATTACAAAACATGGGTTAGGTAGGTACCAATGTTTTTTAATTTAAACGCTTTTTTGTTACCTACTTACTGTGCAGACAAAGTTTACTTTATGCCTGCGTGGTTGAGTTGGCTTGTCAATTAGTTAGATGCTAAAAGCATTGGCAAAGGTAAGCTAATCTAGAATAAATGTCATAAAAATCTCTACACCCTCGAATCTATGTAATTCTAAGTCTAGCAGATAACAACCCAATATTTATCTACATCTGCTCCATGGTAACATAGCATCACGCCTGTATTTCCCGAAGGGGTAGGCAGAGGTGTACACAGTTGTACGCCCACATGGTATGGTATCTATGTGGTTTATTGCTATCACTGGAATTGCTGTGACAGATTGTTTACATAATTTTCATTCTGAAAGCAACACGTTAGTCACAATTATTGACCATAATTAAAGATCATAATTACTCTAAAAGCTCAACCAAACCAAGATGGTTTGGTTGAGCTTTCACATCACTAACAAATTCAAACCTTTTTCTGAAATGGTATACAGACTTTATTCCTCGAAAAATATGTTTAGTTTCAGTTGAACTGTGAATGAATCGCGGTGATAATGTATTTGTCACGTCTGGGGTATTAATAGAGCGTGCACTCATCATCCTAATGGAAACTCATTGAGTGGACTCGGCCAGCCGTCGCCGGGCCGTATCGCACGCTCCTTCCCAGAACGATGCTGACGTGCGCTTGCCAGAGCTTCTGGGCGTCCCGGGAACACCGAAAACTATAGAGTTGACATTATCTCGTTGTTTGAATAGCTTTTGGGAGCTTTCGGTTAATATAGTTATACTAGTTTAATCTTCGAGTTTTATGAATAGAGGATAAATGAACAGTCCTTTTTTCATTTAGAATCTTATTTAGGTGACTCTGTGCCGTTTGCTGACACTGCAAAAGCACTTTTCGTAAGTGCTCGTCAGTTTGTGATAACTAAATATACAATCTAAGCAAGAATTATTATCCGTTCATACTTCATACACATTATTTATTTTCTAAATATAGGTAACCTTTACAAGTAGTAACATAAATCAAGTTAAAAATAAAATTAACCAAAACATTCTACACATTACAATCTCCATTAATTTTCTTTTATCTTTATGAGCTCAAACAATTTGTTCGGTGATCCATCCTTGAGTAATGCCCTTGGAGCTATTATGGCTCATTAAATAACATAATTAACTATAACCTATACATTAGATTAATTTTACTGAAGTTACCTTTATGTAACATATCTAAGTACGTAAGTAGCAACTATGCAATAATGTGATATGTCGTGCAGTTCGTGCGGATTGCAAATACAAAAGGAAGTTAAATTCTACTTTGCAGTAATGGATGGAACAACGCCTTCATGCAAATAACTGCTTATTCGGTTGAATACCTTTTAAATTAATCTGTTATAATGTCAATATCATAACCAACAACTGGAAAGCTTCCACTACCGGGTATCGCGATCAGTGTCTTACTTAATCATTACGCCAATGATTAATAATACCAATATGATTTTAATAGTAAGTATGTACTACACAAATAGATAACATCTGGTAATGTTGGTTACTCTAACATCTTGAGAAGAGTGTAAGATGATATTATGATACAGGCAGATGACGTAGGTGATCCTATAGATCACAGGACCTGCGTCATCCTATAGATTAAGGAGACGCCTGATGATATCTATTTAGCAATCATTCAATTTCCTCCAAGTTACCGAATCAGCAGCACGGATTAAGCTAACAACACGAAACTGTAGTCAAAAGTTGCCAAAATATTACCTTCTCGAACTCCCAACTCAGAATTTTATAAAAGACTAGCAGCTTAACATAATCAGCCCATAATTATCCCACTGCCGGGCAGAAGCCTCCTCTCACATAGAGAAGGCACAAACATTGATTACTATGTATTCGCTAGCTCAGTGCGATTCAGACCATCAAGTTCAGGTATTCTTGGATTAACTATGAAAGTACATACGAGTAATTAAGATATTAAAAAAACTCGCATTGTACCATTGGTGGCATTGAACCTACGACATACTGTTCAAGAGGCAGGCCCGTAACCACTTGGCCACAACGACAAAAGTATGATTATTTACCATAATAAATTTAGATAATAGACACAAATTCCATTCCATACTGGAAGTCAGATCGCAAGGAAAGAACACTTAAGTGGATAGGATAGTGTGGTGTACGCTTAACTACCAATTTAGTCTGGTAAGGATGGTCATAGGCTTTACAGCCTGCTGGTTTTAGCAACACTGATCTCTCACTTTATTGTTGTCAAATCTGTAGTGGTTGCTTTGAGCACTTTTGACTATTCACCAGCGTAGGATAGCAGGGCGCCAAATTATAAATAGTCGAGTCTCTGTCTACGATAAGTAGCGTGTCCGGTTAATGATTTATGATACTTTTTTACCTAGATTTTCCGGATTTCAGTCGGCCCTGTTTTGAATAACATCCAAAACCTACCAATTACTAGTCATAACATAACATAGCATTCATAGCATCACGAGTCTATTCCCCGAAGGGGTAGCCAGAAGTGTTCACAATTGACACCCATATTTCACCAATACTGTTATTAAGTCCCATGTAATAGGTGGTTAGCTTTTTCCCATCAACCGGGCACAATTCCAAACTCCGGGCTGCTACTGAGAATTTTTACTATTCAACTTTAATACCTACGTCATGTAAAAAGCTACACCCACACTGATAATTTTGCAGTGCATAATTAGGTGAGTGCAAACAAACTCCAGATTACCATGAATGGTAATTCTGATTTGGTTATGCTGCGTGCAGATCGGTGAATCACGCTGAGCCGGGCGCCTACCACAGACACCACAGCCATCGAAGCCTTGACTATTACGCATTGGTCATAAATTTAGACACTTTTGGAGCATGAATAGTCATTATCAATCGATTGCCTACATGCACATAAAAGGCTTTATTTATAGAATTCTAACTAAGTACTTACAATATCAAATGATGCTTCATAGTTCAATTGTATTTGTTATTATATATTTTCCTCGTATTAAGTAAGAATATTTAATTCGCAGGAATTTCGCTTAGTTACGAGTATGACTATCATTAACAATAATATAAATATATTACAATAATTGAATTGCAGAATAATGAATAACTGTGTATAATTTTAGATTTACCCTTCAATCAATTAATTATACCTACCTAATGTAGGAATTACGAATATATTTAACATGATACACTTTCAGTGAGAGGTGAGTGGCTCTTCGTTTTGTAACACGTCTGTAGTCCAGTAGTCCGTCTGTCGTTTGTTTGTTTGGTTGAACGCGCAAATCTCCGGAACTACTGGGTCGAATTAAAAAAATATTTTTGTTTTAGATAGTCCATTTATCGAGGAAGGCTATAGGCTATATAACATCACGCTACTACCAATAGGAGCAGAGCATCAATGAAAATTGTTCCAAAAACATGAAAAAATGTTCCTTTTGAGAGCTTCCGTTGCGTGCGCTGCGTAAACGGTTAAAGTTACGCAAAAATCATGTATGACAGAATTGTTCCTCTTTAAAAGTTCTAAAAAAAAGTCCGCGACAGCATATGTCGACCTTTAAACGATATTTTAAAGTTGACTCACAATAACCTTTTTTATGGCAATCAAATTTGTTCTAAAATAATGCATTATTTGCGAAGGTGTTTTCATAAACATGATATTAATCCTTATCCAAATAAATACGATATTCATCAAAAGTATTTAATTTTGAACGAAATTGCCCTTTACATCATTTGATTTCAATGAATATCTTCGGAGATATCGTAATTTTAAAATAACTCGGCAACAAAATAATTGTCAAGTACCACGCGCGCATTTATAACATAACATATCATAGCATCACGCCTGTATTCCCTGAAGGGGTAGGCAGAGGTGTACACAGTCGTACACCCACATTTCAACAATGCTGTTATTAAGTCCCATGTAATAGTTGGTGACCCTATTGCCATCTACCAGGCACAATTCCAAACTCCGGGCTGCTACTGAGAATGTTCTAACAGAAAAACTCAATAACCTTACCCGATCCGAGAATCGAACTCGAGATCTCATGCTCGGCAGTCGCGCTTGGGACCACTAGACCAACGAGGCAAGCGCATTTATGATGTGTAGGTAGCCGCGGTCATGAGGGGGCAGGGTGCTGATGAAATATATTTTAGTACCTAGTTTTTTCCCTCAAATTAACGCGGTTGAAACCGCGGGGCACAGCTATAAACAATAATCACTTTGCATTGTTAAACCCATGTTAAACGGAAAACTTGTCCATGCTTAATATTTCGACGGTTTACTCATTACTCGCTAGATGGTGTTGTGCATATGACTACTTTCGCGGGCACAGCTAGTATTATTATATTAGTTAACTTCAAGAATCATTATCTTCCTGCATTAAATTTAAACATAAAAACAATTCATTCTGGGTACATTCGACTATCCTACTATCTACTAGATAAAACATAAATCCCATTTAATGTAAGTACTTACACAAACAATACAGAACTGATAGAATTTTTTGAATTTATAAGGTCAATTGGCGGTCTTATATTATTCTTATTGGCAATTCAGCGACCTCTTCCAAACAGCCATAAGGAAGGGAGTAGAGAAATTTGTAACGCACAAGGGACAACACTGAAAGTCCATCATGGACGTTGGGCATTGTGCTGGACTCCTACCACCTTAAAACCACACGGCCTTGTCTAATCTTTACCGGGGTCCCGGCATTGCAGCTGCATTACAGGCCCGTCTAAAGTAGCGATGGACCCGTCATCTGTGCCGGTCGGCCACTACTGATCTGCAAAAGACACACCACAGAAGTCCGCGTGCCAAAGCACGGCCCGCTGCCGTCTCGGGCTTATCGCTGCTCGGGTGACGAACTACCCAAGATGCAATTTGAATAGAGGTGGGACACTAGACTGCGGGCAATATCTGGCCATTTGGCAAAAACAAAGAGATATGCTTTAGAGTATAGGAATAAGTTTTTCCTCCATGAACCAGCCGAATATTAACCCTTGGAATTCGATCAAGTGCTTACTACAAGAGATAATAATGTCACACCATGGGTGGAGACTAAGAAGTTGTAGCCAGCAGTTGTTAAATCGACAATGCGTACCTACCTACTCGTTGCAAAGCCCGTTGCAAATTGTGGTCTATAAACAATGGCAGTTCTAGTCAAAGGGCCTACGGGTGACTTGAATCTTCTATCAGATCGTTTAAAACCTTTTTTTATTATCTTTTTCTAATTATGGTATAATGGCATTGTCAATAAGAAGTAAAACTTCACATAAATCATAATAAATGGAAGGCCCTGTCTCCTGTGATACAGTTTTACTAGTACAGGACACAGGTGATCTTTTGCCACTATCGTTTATCGTATTGTTTTGCGTTGTTCTTGATATTGTATAACGAGTGGAAAAGAAAATATAACTCTGTTTTTCTTAGAACATTTTTTATTATTATTTAGTACCGATTATTATTATTTAAAAAAACTAGTTTGATCACCGAACAGTCGACCGTTACTGCCTAGTGCCTAGGGTATTATGGCCTAATTCTGATGGATCATGAATGCCTTAAGATATAACTGATTATGGAAAATGCATTAGTGGTTTCTTTTTGTACCTAACTCATTATACACGGGTAATCAGAGGCCTGAAAGTCTGGCAACCAGTCATACCACGAGATATTGTGGTTGGTCCAATGTAACTGTCAAAAGAGTCTAGGAGTCTCAGAATCTTAAAAAGTAAAAGTTATGTTGTAACTTTATGTAATAACTAGCTTCAGCCCGCAGCTTCGCCCGCGTAAAAAGTAGAATTTATTGATAAAGTGTATAACTAAAGTTTTGTCAAAATAATATTAAAGTTGAACTATTATCCCAAGAGAACAAATTACCGGGATAAAAAGTAAGTATTAACTCAGGAAATGGTCTGTCCATGTGCCAATTTTGATCCAAATCTGTTCAACGGTTTACGCGTGATTGAGTAACAAATATGATCAAATATCCAAACATCCAACAGCCAAACATCTAAACTTCCAAACATCTTCATTAAGTTTCACATTTATAATATTAGTAGGATAGGATTAATTTAACCTTTACTTCAGGTTATGATCTGTCGATGGTATAAATAGACAGGGTTGCGGTGAATGCTGCTGCCATCGTTGGATCCCAGTAAATATTGGGGGAGGACCGTGAGATTTTTAGACTTTTAGTCGGTAGGAATCCGGACCAATGGGCAGGACCGTGTGGTTTTTAGTCGGTAGGAATCCGGCACAGTGTCCGTGGTGGATTTTCCACACATGAAAAAATGCTTTTAGAATTATTTCATCGAAGATCTCACTAATACTTTGCTTGACTGTCTCGTTGGTCTAGTGGTACCAACCGCGATTGTTGAGCATGAAGTCTTGGGTTGGATTTCCGGGTCGGGTCAAGTGTTATTGAGTTTCGCTATTAGGAAATTCTCAGTAGCAGTCGGGAGTTTGGAATTGTGCCCGGTAGAGTGCATTACGCTCACCACCTATTACATGGGACTTATAATAGTATTGGTGAAATGTGGGTGTACAACTATGTACACTTCTGTCTACCCCTTCGGGGAATACAGGCGTCATGCTATGTTATGTTGTGTTTTAAATGTGTAAATCTACACCTCTGCAAACCCTTTTGGGAAATGCAGGCGTGATGTTATGTTATGTTGATTGAGTTCCAGGTGTTGGTAGTAACTGGTAGTAACCCTATTGCCAACCACCGGTTAGAATCCATAACTCCAAATTAGGACCGAATTTACTAACAAAAAAACTCAATACCGAACACTTCCCGGATAAATTCTCCAGGCACACTGCACCTGTTCAGGACCGTATTTTTTCTTTCCACGATTGACAACTTTAGAGTTTGCTACGCATGCATTATTGCGTTTGAAAGAGTTATCAGTATTTAATGACTATGTAGTAGTAGTAGTATGTAGCGAACAATAAAGTTATAATATCAAATTGAAAAAAAAAAGCGGTCGTGAGCAGGATTCGAACTTGCGCCTCCCTGATAAATACTCCATGCGCTCTGACCGCCATCTATCTCGAACTCTGCTCACTATCGTGAATTCTTCTTCCACATTTTAACACGTCTTTTGGTGACGTCATTGCTATCTATTCAGTCCCTATACGTGTCCCTATCCCTAGTCGTGTCGGTTCGGTCACCTGTATTCTTTTTTTCCATTTATTATTATAACTTTAGACTTCGCTAAGCATGCGATAATGCTTTTCAAAGATTTATCTTTAATAATTATATTAAAATTATTTTAGATGAGTAACCATATTTTTATCATCTGCTCTGTAAATACGGCACGGGTAGAGATTAACAGCTTTTATATTTAGATAACATCTCAAAAAAAATACCGAATTAGGTAGTAAGATTTTATGTCGGCCTACCCCTTGTCCACATTTGGACGTTTAGAATACCTAGAACTACCTATATATAAAAAAGTACTCTGTGACCTAGAACCTAGAAGTGAGCGGATTTTGTTTGCGTTTTGAGTTTGTTTTAGTGCGAGTTCATCTTATCGCAAGATACTTAAATTACTAATCTGTGCACAGCCTCACTGACACAGTTATACTGACAGTAGTGTCAACGTTGACAAATGACAACTTGATTTTACTATTGATCAGTGCCATTGCTTCGGCAATTGCCGTGTTCTACGGGGACTTGGGTAATATTACAAAAAATCTACGGCAATTTTCTTGTATACCTTTATTGGTGAGTTTTTTATTCGTTTATATGACACTAACAATCTAAAATCGGTTTGGTGGAAATGAATGCTTATGAATTCAAGATAATTATATAAAATGTGTCCGCACTAACGCTATGTTCGCAATGCACAAAAGTAAAGTATGAACTTACAACAAGTGATGTTTCTAGCATCAGAGATTTTTTGGTTGAATATTAATTAAGGCATTAAGTCCGCCTCTGTACATTTGTGCATAAAGAATAAAATAAATAAATAAATAAGAGTATATTTGTAGTGGACATTTTTATAAACAATTTTGGAACATTTCATTTAATTGCCTTTTCATGCTATGGCAATCGGTACGCTACACTCACACATTTGACACTGGCAACACTGTGTTGTTCCATAATATCAGCCAGTATTATGGACCAAAGAAGTAAAGGACATGAACTAAACAATAAATTGGTGCGCTAAAAAAGAAACTAAAATGGCGTAGGCCCATGGCAGTTCATATATCGATAATCGTTTTTATTACATCGATCGAATCGATTAATAGTTATCATAAGAGTCACCTTATCTTAAGTATCCAATTGAATCTTATTTAACCACTGTTCTTGGAGTTCCGGAATCTTTGGGAATCATAACTGAAATCGTTTACATATTATCAATTAACAACACAAATTTAATAAAATAGTAATTATTTATTCGTTTCACTATAGTTGCCGTCCCAGGTTGAATTGGTTCAAGATTGCCCATGCAAATATCTTCTACATCACCTTCATAGGCAGCAGTTGATGTGGTGTGGTGTGGTTGTTCTTGATTATTTTTCTCGTATATCTAAATACGACACGTCCGATAATCCAACTGCAGATGTAAGTTAGTAATTGTATTTTTTTTTATAATGTAACCACGATTCAAGATTTTATCTACCTTCACGCGTTCCTGAAAAAAGAGGTCTAAACAGACAGACTGAGGGACAACAAAGTAATCTTATTAGTGTTACTTTTATCCTTTTGAGGATCGGAACTCTAAAAAGACACAATGTTTTCTCAATATTGTCGAGCCACAAAGTCTCTTCTTTATGAATTTGTGAAAAGGGGGCGGCCATGGAAATGGCCGCTCGTCTTTTATAAGATTTAGCGAGTTAGGAATCATGACAGGCCGTAGGATATGGGTGTGAGTAATGCTAGTTTCGTAATTTACCTTAGAAAGCCTTGTTGGTATTGCATTGTCTTGAAGTCTTATTATATCCAGAGTTAATACAGGACTCATCAAAATGTAGAGAACATGCAAATGTTATGTCGCGGTTGGTATCAATATTCTCTTGACCCAATGATTCCATCCCCTTTTTTAAGAACTTCTTTTTTGGTAACCTAAAAAATAAGTAAATTGGTTATTATCATAACACATAATGTGTAATAAATATATTAAAATAAATGTTTTCGAAAAAACCGAGAAAAACATAATCGATATCGTTGTTTAAATCCGAAGCACAACATTAAATTATCCTGTAAACAGTGCGTAATAAAAAAAAACCCAGAATAAAGAAATATACGTTTCGAAACTTATTAAAATGGTGTTCACTGATTACATAACATTAATAAATATTAACAGAAACTAAAATTTGGTCGAAATATATGATCGAAATTTAATATATGATTTTTTAACGACTTACTTGTGCATGGAAATAGGAGGCTATTTTTTACTATATTTCGAACCGCAGCCCTTCACACAACACTTGGGCTTAATTGCTTTTATCACACGCAGCTTCACAGTTAAATTCTCAGCACTCAAGATGTTTTAAGCAAAGAAAATCGTAATAATAAGTTTCACTTTTGACACGTTATGTACACTGTCAAAAGTACTCAGAAAGAGAAATTAAAATGGCGAACCGGCCGGTGGGCTAGTCATATGTGACGTATTATTTATTACTTGCAATTTCAGAATACTGTCAAATTAAGGTTTTCTCTTTTTACACTTGTAGAATCACATAAGTTAAAAAGAAATGCCTATAGTTTTTCTATTACTGTATTGAATCGTATGATATTTCTATATAGATTCATAGGGTACGTCCTTTACTTCTTCTTTAGTCATTGGCCAGTATCCGTAAGGTAAGGGTATATATATTCTGCGGTTTCATGCAGCGATGCCAGAAGGTTACTTTTTTATCCTTTTAGGTTACTTTTAGCGACGTCAGGTTAGTTTTAGGTTCAACGGTGTGAAAGGTTACTTTTAGGTGTCTTTTTGGATGTTGAAGAATTAATTTCTATTTCTTTAATTGATTCCAAAAATCCAATATTTAATTGAATGTAGCGAGCACAACTGTTGAAAATACGTTTATCTCTCTCGCGACAATATATACCAGCTAATCAAAACTATGACCAAAGTGTTCTGGCCAGTTTCGCCTACTCGCTTGATAAATCGGGTTCTTTCTTGTTCGAGAACTTAGCACTTGGTTTGTTTAAAATGTTATGAAAATAAAGAATGTTTAGTGTTATATTTTCATGGAAAGAAGACCTAGAAATCTAGCCAAGTGTACAAAGTAGGTATAGGTATCAACTTACTGTATAGGGTTTGATGATGAGTTTATGAAAAAACTAAACTGTATCGAACTCGTCTTTACTAGGTAGGTCAACTTTTTTTTTTTTAAAGTTGTACTATTTCCATGTAATAATTACCTAGACCAAAAGTGAGAAGATCAGTGTGCGTACCTACTTTGCAGACTGATAAAAAGAAAACAAAAATAGGCATCTACTTAAATTTATACCTACATTATTATATATATAGACGTCATCAACTTTATGTACCTTAATAATGGGACAAAAATATAAAAGGTTACTTTTCGCACTAAAAGGTTACTTTTTTAGCCATTTTAGGTAACTTTTGATAAGACCTGTCTGGCAACACTGGTTTCATGGTTTGGTTGGATCTATGGAATTGGATTGTTTGTTTGACAACTGAAATTCGCGGTAAAATACTGCTCTGAAAAAGTGCTAATAAAAATAAATAACGTCGATTGAGTTGAGCTGACTTTAATAAATATTATCAGGTAAGTAACGATGTCTTTATAAATTTCTTCAACTAATATACACTTTGGTTACAAGTATACCTATTTCATACCAATTCAAATCATTAGATTATCGTAATGATTTGCAGATTTGGCGCGAATCATTAACCATCGCCCATTGAAAACTTCATCGTACGTAAGTAGACGTAGCATAAATAATGGATAAAAGAAAACAATATAGAGGACCACCACCTAAGAGGTTTAAGTCCGGTGACGACGATGAAGACAATGACGTGCCATGTAGTTTTGAAGAGCAACTCGCCTTTATGGATACAGAATTTGACTCCCAAGAAGTGCTTGGTGAAGGCCCAGAAAATCAATCTACGAATATGAAATGGTCTCGACCTGCGCCTCCCTCACTGGATCCAAAGAAAGATAAGTTAGTTTTTCAACAGTTAGATATTGATCACTATAATGGTCAGCCTATGCAAGGCATGCCTGGATCGCAGCTGGCTCCTGTACCCATTATGCGAATGTATGGTATAACTATGGATGGTAATTCTGTTTGCTGCCATGTTCATGGATTCACCCCTTATTTCTATGTAACAGTTCCAGTTAATTTTATTGAATCATCATGTAATGAACTGAAAACAAATCTTAATAAAGCTATATTAGAAGACTTACGTTCAAACAAGGATAATATTAAAGAAACTGTATTAGAAGTGCGCTTGGTAAAAGCTAAATCTCTTATGTATTTTAAAGGTGATAATGACATCACTTTTGCAAGAGTTTCTGTGGCACTTCCTAAACTAATTGCTGCAGCTAAAAGGCTTATTGAAAGACAGCCAACCTCATTTGGATTAATGGATCCATTATTCTATGAAAGCAATATTGATTTTGATATTAGATTCATGATTGACACTGCAGTAGTTGGTTGTAGCTGGATTGAGTTACCAACTAATAAATGGTATCTAAGGTCAAAAGACTCACAAGCAAAACCTGAATCTAGATGTCAATTAGAAGTAGATATTGCCTGGAATGCATTTATAGCTCATCAGCCTGAGGGAGAATGGTCAAAAGTTGCACCAATTAGAATATTGAGTTTTGATATTGAATGTGCTGGAAGAAAAGGCATCTTTCCAGAGCCCCAACATGATCCTGTTATACAAATTGCATCAATGGTTATTAGGCAGGGTGAGCCCGAGCCATATTTGAGAAATGTCTTCACATTAAATACTTGTGCACCCATAGTGGGATCACAAGTTCTCAGTTTTCAGTCAGAATCAGAAATGCTTTCTAAATGGTCTGATTTCTTTAGAGAACTTGATCCTGACATTATAACTGGTTATAACATAAATAACTTTGATTGGCCATATCTTATAAATAGAGCAAAGCATTTGAAAGTGGGAAACTTTGACTTTTTGGGACGAATCAGAAATGTTAGATCTGTTATAAAAGATTCTGTATTGCAATCTAAGCAAATGGGCCGCAGAGAAAACAAAAGCATTAACTTTGAAGGCAGAGTTCCATTTGACTTATTACTTGTTTTAGTTAGGGATTATAAACTTAGATCATATACTTTAAATGCTGTCAGTTATCATTTTCTACAAGAGCAGAAAGAAGACGTACATCACAGTATAATTGGTGACCTTCAAAACGAAAGTGAACAAACTAGAAGGCGACTGGCCATGTACTGCTTGAAAGATGCATATTTACCACTTAAACTTCTGAATAAATTGATGTGCATTATTAATTATATGGAAATGGCTAGAGTGACAGGTGTCCCCCTGCTTTGTCTGCTCACTAGGGGCCAGCAAATAAAAGTAGTAAGTCAATTACTAAGAAAAGCTAAAGATGCGGGATATTTAATGCCAGCTTATCATGGTCAGGGTTCAGATGAACAATTTGAAGGAGCTACTGTAATCGAACCCAAAAAAGGGTATTATGCAGACCCTATCTCAACTCTTGATTTTGCTTCTCTATATCCTAGTATTATGATGGCTCATAATTTATGTTATACAACATTAGTCCCACCTAATATGCAAAATAAAACTAGTTTGGATACAAATAATGTTACTGTAACACCATCTAATAATATGTTTGTTAAAGCTAATGTTAGAAAGGGTCTCTTGCCTGAGATTCTAGAGTCATTGCTTGCTGCAAGAAAAAAAGCCAAAGCAGACTTAAAAGAGGAAAAGGATCCATTCAAAAGGTCTGTTCTTGATGGTAGACAACTAGCCTTAAAAATCAGTGCTAACTCTGTGTATGGTTTTACAGGAGCACAGGTTGGAAAACTACCTTGTTTAGAAATTTCAGGTAGTGTCACTGCATATGGTCGAACAATGATAGAATTCACTAAGTCTGAAGTAGAAAAGAAATATACCAAGTCAAATGGTTATAAAGAAGATGCTGTAGTCATTTATGGTGATACTGACTCTGTGATGGTTAAGTTTGGTGTTAAAACACTTGAAGAAAGTATGGAATTGGGTAGAGAAGCAGCAGATTTTGTTACAGAAAAATTTGTGAAACCAATCAAATTAGAATTTGAGAAGGTATATTATCCATACTTGCTTATTAATAAAAAGAGATATGCTGGTCTCTATTTCACTAAACCAGATAAATATGATAAAATGGATTGCAAAGGCATTGAAACTGTGAGAAGAGACAACTGCCCACTTGTATCAAACATGATGAACACATGCCTCCAAAAGTTACTCATAGATAGAGATCCTGATGGTGCTGTTAACTATGCAAAACAAATTATATCAGACTTATTATGCAACCGAATAGATATATCTCAGCTTGTTATAACAAAAGAGCTTACAAAAAATGACTATGCTGCAAAGCAGGCTCATGTAGAATTAGCTAATAAAATGAAGAAACGAGATGCTGGTACTGCGCCTAAACTTGGTGACAGAGTCCCATATGTTATATGTAGTGCACCTAAAAATACACCTGCATATATGAAAGCTGAAGACCCCATATATGTACTAGAAAACAGTATACCAATAGATTTCAGTTATTATATGGAAAATCAGTTATCAAAACCGCTTTTAAGAATTTTTGAGCCTATATTAGGCGAAAAGGCTGAATCACTACTTCTGAAAGGGGAACACACTAGAACTAAGGCAATGGTAACATCTAAAGTGGGTGCCTTAGCAGCTTTCACTAAGAAAAAAGAGAAATGTATAGGTTGTAAAACTGTTATGCCCAATGACAAAGCTTTATGCAGTCATTGCTTACACAAAGAGAGACAAATATATATCACAGAAATATTTAAATTAAGGCAGCTTCAAGAAAAGTTTTCTAGACTTTGGACTGAGTGCCAAAGATGTCAAGGCAGTCTTCATGAAGAGGTCCTTTGCACTAATAGAGATTGCACTATTTTCTATATGAGAAAAAAGACCGGTATTGAACTGGACAGTCAAGAAAAAACTGTTCTAAGATTTGGAGAACCAACATGGTAATTGTAAATGATGGTCTAAAAAATAAATGGTTAGTAAAATAAAGAAAAATATCATTTCATATTTTTTTATTATACATCACTTGTTATATTGTTAATTTTAATGTGAAAATGTTTTAATTGAATACAAAACAATTCTATCAGTCGTCAATCAATGTTTGAAAATATCCTAAATTATAAGTATTTTCATTCACACTCATTGGGGTACCTGCACCAAAAGTTCTGATACTTGGAATGTGTATCAACAGTTCATAAGATTGTACATAAATCTTTAATGATGTATATCACTAAAAATAGTATTTTTATGTTCTAGACAAACGTGGAACACAACTTTTTATCCATTAAAAATAAATGACCTAAAAAACTAATTCATATTAAAGACTATAACTATAATTTATTATATTATATTACGGTCAAATAATTATATACAAAATAAGTTGACTCAATTAAAAAAAACTTATTCAATTTATAGGTATTATTATAGCCTAATTATATAGGTATGTGATAAACAGCTGGTTTACACTTATTTATATCACAGGAATATGTTATTATGCAAGTGCGATATAAGTACACGGGTCCAATAAATTATGCTATTTCAAATACCTGGAGTGAAATATAACACTTAAGTACGATGTATTTAAATAGATAGATATGTGTATTATAATATCTTGAATAATATAATATTCAAAATGTAAGTTTGGTTGTTCTCAATCACACTAATGGTTTGGATGTAACTTGATGAGAGCTTTTTACTTGGCTGAAAACATGGAATTTCCTCAGAAAATAATAGACTACGCTTGAGCGAAGCCATTAGCTGTGTAATTGCATATAAATATAATATTTTAACATTAGGTCCAATAATCTACTGCTGATTCTGACATCTAACATCTCCATAATATGGTATGTAGAGTGATTCATGGAGATAGGTCAATGTGAAACTATTAAGGATTTTTTTTAGTTCAAAATATTCCAATTAGACACAAATGAGTCTCCTAAGAAATGACGGTCACCTGTCCATTCATATTTATATTGTTTAATAGACCAGCTGCGATAAGCACAGCTTAACCTGGTTCTGTCGATCTCTTCATTTTATATGTAAGTAAAGAAAGCCTGCATTGTATGTAAAGCATTGCCTTGGACAAGGAACCGGATCAATTATGGGTAAATAAGAAAGTTACCTTTAATTTCACAAACGCTTAGTGCCATAATTACGCGATTAATTTGTTTGATTACCTGTAAAATATCGTAAACACTGTTCCTTGAAACAAATTACACTACTTCGATAATTTCCAAATTTGTCCGTCCATCTCTATGAATCACCCTGAATTATAATAGTTTTGTTTATAAATACTAACCAAATAAAAATGTACAATTTGAATGCTAAAGATATACTTTCTTAGTTTTATATTTTTGTATATAATAGAAAATTTTGATTAACATAATCATCTGTTGATTAAACATACATGAGACACTAAAGATTTTTATAGTTTTTTAAATATTAAATAGTAACATTTCATCTATTTTCTTGGGATAAAGTCCTACTTATACTTTGTCTAGGAGTCTTATTGGAATTGCTATTCTTTGTTATAATATTTGGTAATGGCATTTCATATGGTACGGAATTCATTCCTGTATTTGAAGTTAGTCGCATTATATCTTCTAAAGTTCTTATGAATGTGTCACACGTGGCTGTTAGTAAACTTGATGCATCTTCGATTCTCTGAAATAACAATTATATTATTGAATATCTTTCACTTATTTTACTGTATGGTTCCATTTTGGAGTCCTAGCTGGAAATCAGTGTTAGAGCTTCTCAATGCTGCAGCACCTTTTCTGGCATAACACAGGATAACAAGCATATGTTCCTCTCTAGCTTATTGATTTTAGCTCTTTTGCTGTATTATCGTATGTTTGTCAGAAAAGTCAATCTTTCTTTCCTTCTTTCTATATTTCTGTATTATTTCTAACATAACAAGCCTATAACTGTCCCACTGCAAGGCAAGTGCCCCTTCTCTTGGAGAAGGCACAAACATTGATCACCATACTAGCTCACTACAGGTTGGCGATTTCTAACCATTCAGTCTTGGCTTACTCACACTATTTTCTTCGCTGTATGTCTGTGATGTCTTAGAATAACTAAGAAAGTAAATACAACAGTGAAATCCCACAGCTTGGGGCTCAAGCTGCGGGCCCATAACCACTCAACCACATCAATATGCAGAAAACCTTCAAAACTCTAAAACCAACATATAAATCAGTTGATGCTTTGTAAATAATCATCACAGAACACAGTTTTGTGACCAAATCTGGAATTTCTCTGTAATATAATCATAAAACTGTCTGTAAAAACTTGCTAATAAACATCTATTTGTCATCAGACTGATTTTGATCTAGAGATTATAAGAATTACAGGTATAGATTATGTACCTGAGTTTCTGGGCCACCCTCTGCAGTAGCAGCACTCTTCACTGCATGTACTTGCTGCATCATCAGATCACAGTATAAACGCAACTCTGATTTCTTATGGCTTAAAGAATTTGTGTCTTCCAATGCTGCAGCTGAAGCAAGTATATAACACATATAAAGTTATTATATTAAATGGAAAAAGATTGGTAAGCATTTGTTAATTTATTTATTTATTGAGGCAATCACAACAGGTATCAATCACAAAGTTACAAGTAAATATTAACATAAGTTTCAACAGATCAATACCCTAGCGTAATCGCACAGCATGACAGACTATGTTAATTGTTGTCTAACTAGTGTCACAAGTATACCAGTACACTATTATTGTGTGTGATGTGTTCATGAAAAGCTATGAAACTTAATTGAGACAAATCACGGTGAAGTAAAATATTTTATATAAGTTAACCAAGGAGACAAAAAAATCACAAAAAACAAAAACAATGCTTTTCAAAGATTTATCTTTAGTTGACACATATTTATTTATTTGTTTAGGTATGCTTCATTTTATGTAGATAATAAACTCCTCTGATAGACAATAGGAAATTGTTTAATATTTTAAGCTGTTGGCTTGCTCATTAGCAGACACAATAGATTTTTATTGTTATGAAGTACGTATTTGTATGTGGGTGAGCCAAAGGGAATTTCCTATTGTCTAGAGATTATAGAGGGAGAATTTGGTGTCCATGTACCATAGTATATCGAAATTTACTGAACAGTTTCAGATAGATGAAACCCTATATAAGTATCATCAACTAAAATTAGTAAAAAAAACAGTAATACAAAAGCATTCCAAACATTTTAAAAGAAATTATGTATAAAGTAGATATTTTTATCTCAAAACCTGTTGTTAATTGCTAATAATACAAATTACCATAGCAATTATGTACTAACTGACTAAAATAATATACCTTTCAAATCCTTTGAGTCAACACAAGCTTTGGCACTGCCTAAAGCAACCAGCCATTTTTGTCTATCTTGAGGAGATGGTGCTCTCAAATACATATGTTGTTGTCCAGGTATAACTAAGTCAAGCCTTGTATTGTCCATTGTATTCACTGAAAAGAAAGAAATAATCATGCAATTTTAATAGTAATGGTACTTATTATGCTCCATGTGTTCCAGATAAGCATAAACAAAACCACCATGTCACATTCCCATTTGCAATTAGAGATAAAGTTCACAACTAACAGGATATGCAACAATCCTGTGTATAAAATATAATTGCCACATAATTATACAAAAATCTGGTCTGCTGAGAAGGAGTAACATCAACTTATAAATATTACTACACAACCAATTCAACTTTCACTAAACTGGTTCGAAAAATGCCTAGAGAAAAAACTATGGGCTTATGATTTAAGGGATGTTTTAGTCTGAAGGGTTTAAAAGCCCACAAGCAACCGCAAGTTCATCATACTCTTGATCAACATATTATAATAAAATAAATGTATTATTTGGATCTATTTACAACACTTACCATTGATTTGGCAAACTGATACTTTGACTGAGCCTTTGCATCCTTGGCTGACTTCCTCTTGCGATTTGTAATATGAAATAATGCCATTTTCCAGTACAAACCACCTGGTTTGCCAACCTGTGATGAAAACAATATGTTTTTAAAATAGCAGTCTAATAAAATCAAAAAATGCAGTATGCGAGTATGATTTAACTATTTATTTATTACCATTCCAATAGTTGGTCCACTTCCACAGAATTCCCTCCATTCCAAATATAAGGTTTTAGTATTGGTATGTGGTCTATTTTATTATATTTATATTTATTTGTAATCTAAAAAACAAATTAGAAATTTCGTCTTGTTGGATTGCTAATGTCAAAATTGTGTGGAACTGTCAAATTGTCAATATCGTTTTTTTTTTTTTTTTTTATTTCCTTCGCCCTAATCGGGCAGGCTAAGGTCTTAGACCATACCGCCTCGTCTTCAGTGTTCTTAAATAAAAGTAAGGCCAAAGCCTCGTCTTCAGTTACTTCCTTCTTTTTTTAATCAAGTATAAAAAGTTATTGCAGTTATTGCCCCAGTAAAACGGTGGAAATTTTACTGAGTCTTCGATGGAGTTTAGGAGTGAACACAAAAAGTCATGATTTTCAATTTTATACAATTTGCCCACACTCGTACACCTTCATGAACACATAATGGTTAATTATCCACCATAATTACACATTATACTTCGGAGAAACACAAGTTTTGGAAAACAATATAAAATCGACAACGTGCACTTTACATTTTCCCGCCTAAACTCCTGTCAATATCGTCGAGACATATATTTTTTTTTTTTTTTTTCCTTCGCCCTAATCGGGCAGGCTAAGGTCTTAGACCATACCGCCTCGTCTTCAGTGTTCTTGAATAAAAGTAAGGCCAAAGCCTCGTCTTCAGTTACTTCCTTCTTGTTTTAATCAAGTATAAAAAGTTATTGCAGTTTTATTGCCCCAGTAAAACGGTGGAAATTTTACTGAGTCTTCGATGGAGTTTAGGAGTGAACACAAAAAGTCATGATTTTCAATTGTATACAATTTGCCCACACTCGCACACCTTCATGAACACATAATGGTTAATTATCCACCATAATTACACATTATACTTCGGAGAAACACAAGTTTTGGAAAACAATATAAAATCGACAACGTGCACTTTACATTTTCCCGCCTAAACTCCTCGAGACATATATAAACATCAATGACTAAATATGAAGTAAATGACGTGCCCTATATCTATATAAACCAATGACTAAAGAAGAAGTAAAGGACGTGCCCTATTAACTATATAAACATTACGTTATAGAAATATCATACGATTCGATACAGTAATTTCTTTTTAACTTATGTGATTCTACTAGTGTAAAAAGAGAAAACCATAATTTGACAGTTTTCTGTAATTGCAAGTAATAAATATGACCAGCCCGCCGGTCGGTTCGCCATTTTACTTTCTCTTTCTGAGTACTTTTGACATTTGGTGTTATCGTGAAACCATAGAATTAGAATATTTTTGCTACCCAATAGAAGGACATAGAGCTCAAAAAATGTGTGCGTGCAATAGTGATGTACAACGTGGAAATATTGACACATATCGATTATCGATAAAAACTTGGTATACAAAATGAAAATATTTTCAATCAAATTATGATAATGAAACTAAAATCACAAGCGTATGTAGTATTTAATGCACTTCATTAATTAATTACATTATTATAAAAATCATTTCATGCGCTCATATTATAATTATATTTCATTGGTAATAGGTACTTTGTTAAGAAAGCAGCTTTTAAGGACCCTGAGTAGTGTATAGAGTATGAAGATTGACTGAATGATTTTATCTATTATTTTTCTAATACCATTGCGGAGGTGGTCTGGACTCAGCGCACCACACGCTTGAGGTATGCCCTGCCTAGACCGCTGAGCGGCGGATACTAAAAGCCAGTATCGGGCGAGACCTATTTCTGCCGGCAGTAGTGAGGCCTACGCTGGCAGACTTAGGGAACTGGAGAGAAATGGCTTCCTTTTGTGATACGGTTGTCGTCCAGAAAGAGGCCGCCGGGGATTGTGAGAGGGCCGATCCCTTTCGGACAAGAAGGCGTCTAGAAGGCAACCACCTCGGCACCTAACAGCCAAAACCCCGCCTGTATAATTTAAGACAGGCGGCCATTTGGGGTCACGGGTGCTTAGAGAGGGGACCCCTTTACAGTCTCTCCAGGGATGTGTCTTAATAGGCGCTGCATAGTGGGGGTGCTGGAGCTGGTCTATTAAGTGCCTCCCTCCATGTGCTGATGGTGACCGCCGAGGTGGTTTGAGTGAGGTAAGAATCTCACACACTTCGATCTTATCCATAAAGGACGGGCACGTTTTTGAAGGTTTCCCCCGAAACAAAAGGTATATCCTATTATCTTTTCTTATTTCTTCTTTTTCTTTATTATTTTTTCTTCTTTATCTTTATTATTTTCTTTATCAATTACTCTCAACCATTTTTCTTTTACCTTAGCATCGACAGGAAACCTTTTAGTATAAAACATATATCATGAAATTGTGATACTCTCTTTAATTTGTAGTAAAAAATATGTAAACAACATATTCATTACGCTATCACATATAGGCTCAGTACTCACCTCCTAAAGGTGATAGTGCAGTAATCACCAACTAGTTTCATTCGGGGTCTGTTTTTAAAATTAATATTAGTAGCGCAGTTCGTTAGAACTTTAATAAACTAAGGTCCGCACAAAGTAGGTTGGCGGTCCTGATTCGAACCGCAATTGGGGACTACTGTAATAGCGTGATGAAATATATTTATTACGTAACCTGGGCCACTAAGCTACGCTAAGCTTCTTAAATGTTATAAACGTTCGGACAGACACACCGAAAAACAGACAGAAACGTTTCCAAACATTTTAGTTTCATCGTATTAGGTACCCCAATTAAAATTTTGGAAAAATTATCAATGTGCAATGATAGTTGGTAGATCTGCACTAATAATAAATTCTGATATCGGAACTTTTTGTTCTAAAATTTCATCGACACGGCAGTCGACACGGTAGTCGACACTGACAAGTCGCTATTTTGTATACATGAAATGAAAATTTATATTAGAACAACGTACTCAATATTGCTTTTATGACCATGGTTTTTTACTATAGAGAAAATTCACTATTTTCTTTATAGGATTTGGTTTTCAAAATAAAATTTCTAAAGACAGTATTTTCCAAAATATGGCCATGAAAATATATGCTGTTGTTGACAATTTACCTGTGAAATGAATCTTTTTCTGGATTATTTTTATAAGAAACATCGCAGTCACCAACACAACATGTAGGCATTGCTTATAAATTTTAAAACTGTATAAAATTTAAAGGATTCACTGACAATACGGCAAATATAAGTTAGCGTCATTTTTGACAGTGACACTGGAGAAAACAACATCTGCCAATAGTGCTGACTGAACCTAAATATGCTTTCTCTTTCTAACATGTGATATTTCCGTAAGAGATTTCATTCCCATAGTAGGCTTTGTAGGTCTTTTTCTATCCTACGTTTATGCGTGAAACTAATTATTACGATTTTCTTTGCTTACTGAGAATTTAACTGTGAAGCTGCGCGTGATAAAAGCAATTATGCCTAAGTGTTGTGTGAAGGGCTGTGGTTCGAAATAGAGTAAAAAAGTGCCTACTATATCCATGCACAAGTAAGTCGTTAAACATTCATATATTATCTTTCCTTCATATATTTTGACCAAATAAGTTCTTAAAAAAGGGGATGGAATCATTGGTGACCCAATCCATCCAAGAGAATATTGATACCAGTGGCGATATTTCTCTATTCTCTACATTTTGAAGTGTCCTGTATTAATAGAAGCCTGGATATAATAAGACTTCAAGACATTGCAATACCTACAAGGCTTCCTAAGGTAAATTACGAAACTTGCATTACTCACACCCATATCCTATGGCCTGTCATGGCTCCTAACCAGCTAAATCTTTTAAAAGACCAGCGGCCATTTCCGTGGCCGCGCCTCTTTTCACAAATTTATAAAGAAGAGATTTTGTGGCTCGACAATATTGAGAAAACATTGTGTCTTTTTAGAATTCCGATCCTCAAAAGGATAAAAGTAACACTTATAAGATTACTTTGTTGTCCCTCTGTCTGTCTGTTAAGACCTCCTGTTTCAGGAACGCGTGGAGGTATATAAAATCGCGAATATGTAGTTATATCATTAAAAAATATACAATTACAAACTTACATTTGTAGTTGGATTATCGAACGTGTCGTATTGCGATATATGAGAAAAATAATCAAGAACAATTTAATAAGACAACAACATCAACTGCTGCTAATGAAGGTGATGTAGAAGATTTTGCATGGACAATCCTGAACCAAGTCAACCTGGGATGGCAACTATGGCGAAACTAATAAATGTTTACAATTTTATTACATTTGTGTTGTTAGTACATACTAAGTAAATGTTTTCATTTATGATTCCCAAATATTCCGGAATTCCAAGAACAGTGGTTATTTATGCTTCATTTAGGTACTTATGATAAGGTGACCCATAAGATAACGATTAAAGTTATGGTTTTTGATAGGTACGAAATTATGACAGGGTGCAATATTTTGATAGGTGACCAAAGAGTGGAACAAGTGAAAGAGTTTGTATATCTGGAATTTACGAGGGATAGGTTGCATGTGAAGGACATAGAAAGGGGCACTACAAAATTTCATGGATAGCCGGAAAAACATTGCCTTCAAAGCCTTCTTACTATGGGGATGGAACCCATAAACTTTTTTTTTTGGTTGTGACCCCATAAACTTAAGATAGAAAAGGACCTCCCAGTAAATTTCAACATCGTTGTCAATGTTAAGCATTATCATTTACTTGAAATATAATAATTACTAATTGATTGATCCAAAAAAGTAGTGATATATTTTTAGGGTTCATTTAAGTATGTGAGAATGTAAGTATGTGTGTATCTTTGTGAGTCTTTTTATTCCAACGCTCTTTATATTTATGAAAATTGGATTTACGGTTGGCCACCAACTCGCCTGATGCTAAGCGATGGTGTGGCCGAGGATGGAGCACGTAGATCCAGAAGAAATCTATTCACTTCAATCTTCTTAGAGTTGATAGATTTTGGGAGAACGATAGTTGGAGAGTCATTACTTCTAAATGGCTGGGCTGATTTCGATTTATGGAGTATTATTGTTATCAAGTACAATTTTGTACTTTTAAAAGTATACAGATCCTATTCACTCAACAAGTTATCAAAAGGAATGGCAAAAACTACGTGGATTCCCATCCCAGAACTGAGTTGATTAGAAAATAAATTTGTCAGAAAACGAATACCTTTGAATATTAATTAATTAATATGTAGCAGCTAGTATTTTTATTAAAATACCGTATTTTACTAATTGCAACCCCGTAATTTTTATTTGGCGAGTTGGAGACACTGATGTCTGACGTAGTATCCCTAATTATCAGCGTTGCCAGAAGGTTACATTTCTTACATTTTTCGTAACTTTTGACGCGTAACATGTAAGTAATTTTTTATATTTAAGGCAATTTTCGTAACTTTTGAGAACAACGATATTTGTAATTCTAGATTTTTGACGTTTCCTACATCGCGAGTTCGCGCGGTTTTGTAGGTACTTAGCTTGAAAAAGAAAATTTACATGGCTGATTGTGATTTATTTTGTTGAATGATTAAATTTAATTATATTTTTGATTAGATTAATAGCATTCGCCCTTCTTCTTTTTCTTCCCATCTTTAACGCTTGTGTGAAAAGATTTTTCAGTCAGCTGAATTACAGCTGAAAACTCATTAAAATTAACCATCGCAACAGGCTAAATACAGACACAATAGCAGCATTAGCTGCTTTAATGATAGTCAATCAAAATGTTAAAGTGCTATTGTTTATGCACCTTCTAAATCACTTCTAACAAGTCATATTAAGTTATGTTAATAACTTAACTTTCAAAATTATTTCGGTTAACATAAAAGTTTATGGAACGCTGTTTTTCGCATTAATTGGCTTTGCTAACATTTTATTTCGTTGATAAACTGCATGTCTAAGTTTGCAACTTAAACTCATCATCCCCCTGCCCTTATCCCAATTTATTTGGGGTCGGCGCAGCATGTATTCTTGTTCCATACATCTTTATTAGCTGTCATATCGTCAGTCACCCCTTTTCTAGTCATATCATCTTTAACACAATCCATCCATCGCTTCCTCGGTCTTCCTCTAATCTTATAGCCATCTACATTCATACTCAAAACTTTCCTTGTCACATGACCCTCATCCCTCCGCATCACATGCCCATACCATGCTAAACGATTTCTACACAACTTCTCAGTCACCGGTGCCACTTTCAGTCTTCCTCTTATATATTCATTTCTAATTCTATCCATCCGCGTCACACCACACATCCTTCGTAACATTCTCATCTCAGCTGCATGTAGTTGTCTTTCATTCAT
Source organism: Xylocampa areola (assembly GCA_935421205.1). NCBI lineage: Eukaryota > Metazoa > Arthropoda > Insecta > Lepidoptera > Noctuidae > Xylocampa > Xylocampa areola. The sequence continues at coordinate 13,235,708 of OW285206.1, forward strand.
TCCCTTCGTGGGCCAACATTCTGAACCATACAAGACAGCAGGTCTAATAATTGTTTTATAGATTTTCCCCTTAAGTTTAAGGGGAATTCGGGGGTCACAAATAGTTCCCGTGACCTGCCGCCATTTCATCCACCCTGTGTTAATTCTGTGCTTGACGCTCCGGTCTATTTCGCCATCGCATTGTATGTTTAGTTTGCAACTTAAACTAATAAAAATAAAAATATCTTAATCATAAACATTTTATTGCAGGTGCAAGCAAGTGAAATTTCTGTAGAGAGTGTGGAAACAAATCAACGATTTTCGGTTAATGTGATTTATAACTCTACGATTATTACATAACGATATTATATAAAACTAATGCTAGGTTGGTGGATTTAGTGGGTTTTTTTGTCTCCAATTCACTATACTAAACAATTTTTTTTTAGTTTTCGTCTTAATAAGCCTATCATGTGGATTTGAAAAAAAAAGAAAATTTAAAAAGTATAGAACAAAATTTAATGAAAGTGATTCATTAATACTCAATTTAACACTCATTACACATTAAAGAGAGATGACAAATCATCGTCGATAATGTAAGTTTTTTTTGCATTGTGGCGATTTTGCTCTATATTAACAGCCCTCTTAAGAACATATGGTAAAAAAGTACGTTAAGAGGGTTCTATACATATCGAATATTATTAGTTAGTTCAGTGTAAAACTAACAGATTCACCACTTCTCGTGGATTTGGTTCAAACTAATAGAAAAAGTTAGGTGCAAGACTAGATAGTAACAACTGTGAAGATCGCGCTGCGAACAAATTAAACTAGAGTCTCTTTTATCATAAGATTAAATACACCATTAGAAATCATAGATTCCTTTATATTCTGCCATTTTGCTGACATCAATTTGCCTCCGAACTCAAAAAGACGAAATAAAAGAAAATGTAACTTTTGCAGCAAAAAAGTAACATTTCAGGAAAGGAAACGTAACTTTTGACTTAAGGGTCCTGGCAACACTGCTAATTATAGTGATTGGGAATCACTGATTAGTATTATAAGTATCATAATGGGAATCATAATCAGTGGCAAGAAAGGTGCACCCGCTAAAATTACTCCAGTACTAATGCTATCAAGCCTGTGCATCATGTTAAAAAAAAAGTGAGATATCATATTTCAATGACTTTGACTAAATAAGTAGAGAACGTGAACTAAACAATAATTTCGTGCGCCATGAAACTAAAATGGCGTAAGCTGCGCCTATTACCTAGTGCTGTCTATGGCAGTTAATAATTGTTAATAGTTTATTACAATATCGCTTAATCGTTATCATAAGGTGACTGGACTGACTGGTTAAACGAGGGACGTATTGAAGGACTGTCCAGAATTCGATTCTTGTTCGAAATACTCATTTAAAAGATATAGTCGTTTAACATTTGACTTATAGTGTATAGGTGTATACTACAAGAAAGTTACTAGCATCTATATTATCAAAATTAATGCCCCCAGGTGCAGGTAAATTGAACCTTTAGCTAACACACATATAAATAAAATCATTTACATATTATGTAATAACAATAGAAAGAAAGAAAGAAAGAAAGAAAATATTTATTTTGGACTCGTAAACAGGTGATCACATACAAAAAAAAACAAATTATAAAAAACTAAAATTAAGAATGCTAAGAACCTGGACGAGACCAAAAAAGGCCCCTATCTCAGCATAAGCTACTCCATCGAAATGAAACAGAGCTGGTTTTCGGATAGGACAATACAGATGTAATAAATTAATAAACATTTATTCTGTTCGCCACAGACCGTCCCAGGTTGAATTGGTGCAGGATTGTCCATACAAATATCTTCTACATCTTCACTGGCAGCAGTTGATGTTGTTGTCTTAATATTTATTGTTCTTGATTATTTTTCTCACATATCGATATACGACACGTTCGATAATTCAACTGCAAATTAGTTTAGTTTGTGACGTGCGACGAACTTGCGACAGAGAGCGACGAAGACCCGCGCGCTACCGCGACTGATCAGCGTTCGGCCATTACGAGACCTACCATTAGATTACTTAAGTTTAATGTTCCTACTCTGTATTACCTACAGTGATTATATTAAAAATACTGTGTTATAAAACGACGTACATTTATTTACATCACCTTCCGCGGCATGTGTTATATACTGCGGTATACAAACGTCAAAAGTTTGTAATTGTAAAGCTAAATCTTAAAAAAGCATTAACGCATGCTTAGCGAACCTTAAAATTTGTAATTGATTTTTTCAATGATATAACTTCAAATTCACGGTTTTATAATTATACCTTCTTGCGTTCCTAAAAAAAGTGGTCTAACAGACAAAGGGACAACAAACTAATCTTATAAGTGCTCCTTTTATCCTTTTGAGGAATGAAACCCTAAAAAGACATATTTTTTGGTACTGTACTATTTTAGTAACGTAATATTCGTTTCGTGTTACTTGTGATTGTAATGAAAAATATTGCAGCGTCTTGTTTCTTATCATCGATTAAAAAAATGCACCTCATTTTGACTCGTGACATCGCCGCGGGCTCAGCTCATGACTAAGGGCTCCGTTCGAGTAAGAAACTAGGCGGGCAATCCCGAAAAATGCACGTGCGTAGTAACCGGTGAATATTAACTGATATGAATATGTCTCACGAAAGTTTTTATACAAAAAAAGTCTTATTTATATTTGCAAATTCAAAAAACTACCAAATTAAGGTTTTGTCTTTTGACACTAGTAGAATGACATAAGTTAAAAAGAAATGCTTATAGTTTTTCTGTTATTGTATCGAATCGTATGATAATCCTTATCGTAATTTTTACATAGATTAATAGGGCACGTTCTTTACTTATTCTTAGGTCATAAGTTTGTTTATAAAATATAAAAAAAATACTTGATCGGCAATATTAACATAACCTAACATAGCATCACGCCTGTATTCCCCGAAGGGGTAGACTGAGGTGTACACAGTTGTACATCCACATTACACCAATGCTGTTATTAAGTCCTATGTAATAGGTGCTCGGTATCTGTCAACCAACCAACATTCATCATCATCCCTTATCCCAATTTATTTGGGATCGGCGCAGCATCTATTCTTCTTCAATACGTACTCGTCAGCATCACTAAGTAGTCTGTGTTCTTTACTTGTACTGGAATGCTGATAAAGTTTTGGCTATGTTGTATGACCGGCCGCCAACATTAACAAAACAAAATAAAAGTTATTTAAGTACAGTCTGTTTTGTTAAGTAGCAGTGATAGCCTAGTGTAATGACCATTCGACTTACAAGGCATAGGTCGCAAGTTCAAATCCAAGGAAAGCACCTCTGACTTTTCGAAGTCATGTGTGATTTGTAAATAAATTGGACGTAGTGCACAATGGATCCAACCACAAAAACTTACTTTTGAGAAAATTTATTTTTTAGTAAAATTACTTACTTACTTTGAAATTCCTCTTAAATATTGTGGTATTGTAACCTACTTCCTGTATAACATGGTTTTAATAATTTATATTTGAATAAAATATAATTTTTTAGTGAAAACCTGTCTGGTTGTTTTTTACAATATTAAAAATGTGGGATGGATCTTTTAGTTATGATAAGGCTCTCTCTTACGCTTAATGGTAAGTCAGAATTCAGTTTTCTTCTGAACTAAAAATAATAACATGACATTAAATAACATAAGAAATTTAAAGGTATTTTTCTTTTTGTGAAAATAAAAATACCTTTATAAGCCCTGCCTGCGTTTCCCGGATAAATACTTCAGGCGCTCTGACTGTTAGGCCATCTCGACCTCTGCTCACTACACCGAATTCTTCTTCCCCATTTTAAAACGTCTTTTGGTGACGTCATCGCAGTCTATTCAGTTACTGTAGAGGTGACTGAACCGACACGACTACCTTTACAGTTAACATAATGTCGTAAAGATGCGATTACTCTAACCAATACAGATAAATCTATCAAACGCATTAACGCATGAGTAACGACCTTCAAAGTTAAAAAAAATTGTAGAAAGAAAATACGGTCGTGAGTCGGAATCAAACCTGCGCCTCCCGGATAAATACTCCAGGCGCTTTAACCACTAAGCCATCTCGATCTCTGCTCACTACTCCGAATTCCACATTTTAATAAGTCTGTAACTTAAGAGACCGCAAGCGTTAATGCGTTCGAAAGATTTATCTGTATTTGTTAAGGTGACAAAGTTTTTTGGATCTTTAAAAACTTGTTAAGGTTGTTTTTTACCTGATGAAAAGATGCTTAATAAAATTCAGTTTGGGATTTTTTTAGATAAACTAAAGTTGATGTGTAGATTTTAAATGTGTGAAGAAAAACACTGTGAGGAAACCAGCACATCTGAAAGATATTCTCAATGGTCTGTAAATCCATGTCAGAGACCTACTGGTGGTTTAAATAATACGATGAAAGAAAGATTGGTTAGATATTAAGGATTTCTGTTAGAGCTTTTACACAAGCAATCTATGGGTCACTACTACACCAAGCGATCGCTGGATGTCCTGCGCGTGCAATATCTGGCTTAAGATCATTTATTTCCTCATAAAGAATAATAATTCACTTACATGAGAAAAAATTATCATTAAATAACAACTGCAATAACCTCGCGGCTATACAAAAACACTTACGCTAGTAATAAATATAGAATAACATTAATAAAATAATGCTTTCAGGATGATGTAGCTACTGCTCCATTTCTGCAGCGCATCGGAAATGTTTCTCACAGTCCCAATCCATAATGCACAATAAAACTACGTCACTGCTGTGCTGAGTGCGGAGTGGTCGCAACTATATCCTGAGAGCTGTGGCCGAGAGTTATCCTCCAGATATCCGACATTTTGTGTGGAGGGTGATTAGTTATGAAACATGTTTGCCTGACTGGTCGTCCCCGTCACGCAATGTTTATATTATTTTTTTGTATAACCAGTGATATTAACACTAGAATAAGCTTTTTATAGTACTAACTCAATATGGACCACTGTTGCCGAATTCAATGAATTTGAATTAAAAATATTAATCACATGTTTAATAAATAGTGCAGACATATAAATTATATTAAAGAAAGAAAGAAAGAACGTGCATATGACAGGTATTTAAATACTAATATTTTTGTATAATAACTTTCGTGAGACACATTCATATTAATTATAGTTTAACGGTTATTACTCACGCGCATACTTCGGGATTGCCCGACTAGTTTCGAACTCGAACGGAGCTCTTATACATGAGCGGAGCCCGCGGCGATGTCGCGAGTCAAACAGTTTGTTAAACTATACTAATATTGTTTTTAATCGATTAAACATTTTATCATCGATTATTGTTATGAATTATCTCACCACTAGTGTCAATGATGTGTCAAACTCAAAACAGTCAAACTCATCAAACTGCCAAACAAAATTACAAAACGCCGCAAAAGCAAAACGGGTGTGGCAGAATTGCTAGACTTGTAGTTTGAATGCTATACTGTTCTATATTTGTTTACAATTGATTTAATGATGAAGCTAACTTTCGAATAATACCTACCTAATAAAAAGTGTGTATTTTTATCAAACATCAACATGTACAAGCACGGCATTGTTAGTCTTGTTATTCTTATTTCAGTTCGAAATGGTAATTAACCTATAGTTTAAAATTCAAGAGTCATTAACTGTAATAACTTGATGAATGGTACATTTAAACATTACTTTATTTACAGTTTTAACTCTGGAATGTTACGTTTGTGAGAATCAAGAGGACAACAATGAGAAATGCGTGAAGACCATTAAAAACTGTGAATATAACCAGGATGTTTGTTTGACCGAGATCAAATGGGGAAGCACTCCATATTGGTCACAGGGGGCTAAGAAGCAATATTACATATCTAAGCGGTGTTCAAATAAAACTGAATGTGCGACTACGCGGCGCCTGTATATGCCATTATGTACACATATTTGGTACCAAGATTGGGTGTGTTCAGATTGTTGCCTTGGTGACAGATGCAACTATTATGTTATAGTAAGTAGCTCTTCAAGCAACTTTTTCCTATAATTCTTGGTTGTGCAATGGTCAGTTGGTCCACCTGCCCTTGAAAACATGTCACCTCAGTCCATGTCACCTTGCCATTTAAAACAGTGCTTGTAGACAAAGTTCACAAAATAAAAAATATTCTTAAACTTAAATAACAATATGCAGACATTGCTAGGGTTAAATTTCAAAACATTATAAAGTATGGCAATAACTATCTACAATTACAATTTTTTTTTTGCTTCACAGCTAGCCTTCTATGCTGGTGTTTGCATTTTTTTGTTTGGTCTATATTTAATATCTATAATAATTTTTTTCTCAGTATTAGAGCACATGAGATATAATTAAATTGATAAATTATGAATAGAATGGTGATTGTGTTTAAAAACTTTCTTATATTAATTTCAATGGTTACATTAATTAATGATTATACTTCATCTGATAATGATTATTAAACCATATTCAAGACTTGGGGCTAAAACTATAAGTTTTACCTCAAGTCTTGAGTGAAGTTTTATTTTATGATAATATCCTTGTATTTGTTTTCAGAGTGGAAGTGATGCTGTAAAACCAGTTTTAATCTTAACAGGACTGCTCTTACTGATAAAGAGTTTAATTTTATAGAATATAAGATGGTATCAATATCGGCAAGTTTTGATTTATGACTAACATAATATATCCAGTTGATTAAGAATTACCTGATTTGTAATAGAATTTGCATAGTATGTAATTAATGGTTAAAAATAATATAACTAGTTTTGTAAAGAATATTAACATTCTGATTCTATTCTCCGTTATATTATTATAAAAAAAAATACTGTCAATATTGTCTAGTGCAGGGCTTCCCTGTAACTGTGCATCGCGACGCCCTAGGGCGTCGCCACATTGTCCCAGGGCGGGTGTCCCAGGGTGTTGCATATTGCCTGTCGGTGTCGACGCAACCAATTTGAGTAAGCACCAAATAGATAAAAATTATAAATGTTACTTTGAGTTTTTTTTTATAACATTTTATTGGCTAAGAACTACATACTGGTAAAAAGGGGAAGGGGGCGTCGCAAAAAATTGCAATCTCGCAAGAGCGTCACAGTAAATTAAATTTGGGAAGCCCTGGTCTAGTCTAATTTAAATTTCTGCCAATATTGTTTGGTGTTTTTGTATAAAATGTCTGTCAATATTGTCTAGTGTCTTTATACCTATAAAATTTCTGCCAATATTGTCTAGTGTTTTTATACCTATAAAATATCTGTCAATATTGTCTAGTGTCTTTTATACAAAATGTATGTCAATATTGTCTAGTGTCTTTATATAAAATATCTGTTAATTTTGTTTAGTGTCTTTATATAAAATGTCGGTCAATATTGTCAAATATCTTTATGTTTAACTTAAGACTTATACAAGCTAAGTTACAAGCTTTTATTCTTAACTTCACATGCATATAGGTTTGTTTGAGTCTAATCTTGCGACTGAGTTTTAATCAGTTTCACTCAACAAATTGAGCTGAAATTTTGCACATGTAAATCGCATGACATTGCAAAATTATGCAACATTGAGCTGGTCTGATGACACGGAAAGTGGCCACAAGACTCTGTACTAAAACAATATAACCCCATTGAATTTGGATGATTTGTCTAGACAAGTACTCTCGAAGTATATGTAAAATAATTTTGTGACAACATCTTTATATACTGTTTTTTTTACGATTAAAACTATATCTATAGAGATTAGAATTAAGTATTTTGTTACTCTCCTACATACAAAGTGTTAAACGTAGTTAACAAAGCGCTAAAGGGTTTAATATTAGTATGTAGGAGAGAACAGTCGGCTGCACGGCTCTTGTAACACTGATTTTGAGCTGGTCTATTTTAGTAGGGAAATCAGTACTATGGGAGGCCGGCTTGCACTAACCATTGCTAAAATTGAAGCTTGTGTTCAGAAAGATTTAAATTTAATTATTTTATTTTATAAGTTTATGTGACAAGCATTTAAATCCCAGATGTCACCTGATGCATAAAAACTTACAAAAAAATTTAAAAACGAAACAATTAAAGTCACTATGATATGTACCTACCATTTTGTGTGAATGTAATATTTCTTGGTAATCTGTGTCATCATTTAACTGATTTACAAAATTGTATAAGTTTTAACATAATCCGTCCAATTAAGTGCTTTAATATAATCTATACATAAACAAGTCCCATATTTGGGATGGGATAAAGAAATTACCCAATAATTTCTTTCTTTTTTAATAAATGCCTTTGGAATAATGTCTTCTATTAGTGGTTTCCCATATTCACATTAAGGTTATTAATTTTTTGTGGTTTAAATTTATAGGTTTATAGTTTTTGGGGAAATAAAAATATGGTTGTGAGCAGGATTCAAACCTGCGCCTCCCGGATAAAAACTCCAGGCGCTCTTGCCACTAAGCCATCTCCACTTCTGCTCGCTTCTCCGAATATCACATTCCACATTTACGTATTTTGGTGACGTCATTGGTATCTATTCAGTTACTGTAGAGGTGACTGAACCGACAAGACTATGGGCCACAGGGTACATCACACCATTTTACAAGTTTCCGTAAACAACAAATTGATGGGGTCAGCACCTCCATGTCGTCGGCGTAACTCAAATTATTGATAGTGGTGCCATATAATACAGCCCACACTAGCGCCGCCATTTATGTACAGGTTGAAGAGTCGAGGGGATGTTACCCTGTTATGTTTATTTTTAGACACAACGTAGCCCTTCTCACAACGTTCACCTGATTACCTTAACAAATACAAAGCAAAATAAGTATAAAGATATTTTAGTGGAAAGAATAATACGGTTTTGAGCAGGTTCGAACCTGCTCCTCTCGGATAAATACTCCAGGCGTTCTGACCCCTCAGCCATCTCGACTTCTACTGCCTGCTACTAGCCAGATTCTTCCACATTTTAATTTATAGGTCTTTTCGTGACGTCATTGCTATCTATTCAGTCCCTATACAAATACATTTTGCCAGGTATTTACTTATAAATTCGCGGGGCAATATCAAAAAGCTTTTTTGCATCATTGAATTTTACACTTTATGTGACAAACATAATTTGTAAGTACCTCTACATGTTGGGTACGTCATTTATTGGAGTTTTTCCAATAGTCGACTACATATTTCTTAAAAATTTTGGATTACTTTTTACGAATAAAGCTGTTTCCGTTGGTTTCCAGTATACACGTGGGTGGTCTGAAAAGTTTCCGACCTAACAGAGATAAAGACATTTTTTCTAAAAAAATATTTTGATTTTTCTACATTATCTGCTTGTTACTCTACGTCACTTGGGGCTAGATCTCGTGAGTAAGGCGGATGGTCAAGCAATTCAAAACGTAATTCGTGGATTCTCGCCATGGCAACCGCTGAGGTGTGAGCCGGCGTGTTGTCTTGGTGAAACAGGTTTTTTTTTCTCCAAATGTGGACGTTTTTCTGCAATTTCTGAATTTTTAAATTTTTTACCTCCATGACTGTCCCAAAAAACAGTCGCCATCACTTTCCCAGCTGAAAAACAGTTTTTTTTTTTTGGAGCCGGTTCCTCCTTTGGTGTCCACTGTTTTGACAGTATTTTTGTTTTGGGCGTATAAAGGTGTATCCAAGTTTCATGTACAGTAATTAATCGGCGCCTAAACTCGGATTTATTGCGCCTAAACTGCGCCAACAGAGCGTTGGAAATGTTCATTCGAACACGTTTTTGGTCTAACGTGAGTAAACGCGGCACCCAATGCGCGAACACCTCTCTTATGCCTAAATCTTAATTTAATATGTGACAAACACGTTCTTTGGACATTTTCATAGCCTCTGCTATCTCCTCTCACTTTAATTCGGTGGTCGTCTAGCATCTTACAAACTACTTAACTGGCACCAATATTGCACTACCAGCGGCTTATAGCTCTAAACATCCAGTTTCTGGTAAAATTTCGGCGATCCTAGGTATCTATAGAATAGATCTATTTCGTCTTCAATATGTATGAGAGGATTTTTGGGGAGTATTCATTTGATTATTTATTTATAATTCCTGCACAGACGAGAGGTAAATATGCAAAAAGTATGCAAATAATGTGAACGGGTGTTATAGCCGATCAAGTACAGTAAACACCGAACATCGTACACCCCCCCCCCCCCCCCGTGTACGAAATAGCGGTTCTTCTCTAGCACATTTCAAGTGAAAAAATTATGAACTATTTATTAAAAATACGTAGGTCTAGAATGTATTTTAATACTCTAAATTGGATAATTAATTAGATAACCATAGGTCTCGGGTTTTATTGCTGGGTCAGGCAGTGTTATTGAGTTTTCTATTAGAAAATTCTCAGTAGCAGCCCGGAGTTATGATTTGTACTACTTAGTTGGCAATAGGCTCACCACCATAATCCCTACTACTATTATAAAGCTGAAGAGTTTGTTTGTTTGGTTGGTTGGTTGAACGCGCAAATCTCAGGAACTCCAGGTTCGAATTAAAAATTATTTTTGTGTTGGAGAGTCCATTTATCGAGGACGCACGCTACGACCAATAGGAGCGGAGCATCAAAGAAAAATGTTCCAAAAAAGGGAAAAAGATATTCCTTTTGAGAGCTTCCGTTGCGTAAATGGGTACATTTAAGTACCACGTGCGCATTTATGATGTGAGCGAGCGCGACTGTTGAGCACGAGGTCCTGGGTTCGATTCCCAGGTTGGGAACGGCACTTTTATGAAAACATTAATGTTTCTACTTCATAAAAAATATCTGGTAGGAATGCAAGTTAGTGTTTGGACGCATTTATTGAAGAATATAACAAAGTGCCCGTTTTCTTATAATCCGGTATTTGCCTGAGTAGACTGTAAAGTATGACTTTCTTAATTGTCTTTACCGAGACAATCAAAAAACCCAGAAAACTACTATATTGATCACACATTAATAAAGGCCTGACTTTTTAATGATCATAGGCCTGACTTCTAATTTAACAAGAAGCGGTCGACTGTGATAGTGGGTTCCATCTTGTTAAATCAGTTTACATTTATTTTGGTCTTTTGTTTAGATATCAGTTAATAGGGAATCATAAAAAACCGGATGTCAGGCCATCAGGTTTTACGTATTGCCCGTGAAAAGTTCAACTCAAACAATCTCTCGATTCTGATAATGTCAGAAGTCATAAAACCTCGAAGCCTTTATTGCATTCAGAATTTATTTATCTAATTATAATAGTTTTTAAGTTTTATTGTGTTAGTTTTAAATCTTTGCTCTGTACATTTTTCGTATTAGGTTTTAGTTGAAATTTTTGCTATGTAGGTATGTAATAAGTTAAAATTTGGCGTAATAAATAAATCGTCGCAGATGGATTGTAGATGGATTGTAAAAAAATATTAAAATATAAATTTAAAGTGATGTTTTTCTATCATCTTGTCTTTAAAGTACCTAAAATAATTAAATTAAGGAGCTGGTTACTGTCGTAATAAGCTAAAGAAACTTCGTCATTATTTCAAGCCTCGTAAGAGGTCGGAATTAGGTATACTTACACTAATGGTCGATAGTTTGGAACAGTGAATTTTTGTGGACGGAAATTTGGTTCGTAGAACATTTATCACCCCTTTTCAACCGACTTCCAAAGGAGGTTATCAATTCGTGTTTTTTTTAGTACCTAGGTATATTTTATGTCCGTCCATACCTTCACCAGTTCTGAACTGATTTCACTGAATCTTTTTAGTTTGAAAGAAGAGTCCCTAGAGGTGGTCCCATTTAAATTCGGTGAAGATCTGATGAAGACCTTCGATGATAGACAATGGAACTCTTCAATGAATTACAGCAAATCACTCGCAATTGCTGTAATCTCATGTTCATGTATAGTTCATGCCACTCAATACATACACAGTATCACGCCTGTATTGCCTGATGGGGTAGGCCGAGGTGAACACTGTTGTACTTGTACACACACATTTCACAAAAGCAGTTATTAAGTCCCATGCAATAGGTGGTGAGCCTATTACCATTAAACGGGCACTATTCCAAACTCCATGCTGCTACTGAAAATTTCCTAACAGAAAAACCCAGCAATACTTTTTGCGACTCAAGATCTGAATCCAGGACCTCCCCTATTAGAAACATATTATAAATGAATGGCTGCACGTCGATGTTTCTTCCCATAAACGCAGTAGAACAGGAATCTAATTGTTAACATGACCTATACAATTTAAGTATATTCCAAGCTCAGAATACAGAGCAAACAGCAAACCAGAAACCGTCAAGGCGCTAAAATGTGAGGCAGTGTAAACCACGCCGGAACGTTCGCCGGCGTGGTTCGTAAAATTGACAATTAGTCAATGGCCGACACGCGTACTGTTTAAATCTATTTGCAGTTGTTAGTTTTTAAATAATTATGCCGTCGTGTGTCGTTCCCACTTGCAAAAATGCTACCGATGTAGTACCGGGTATACAAAGAAATCGGATGGCATCACGTTTCATCTGTCAGTAGCACATTTTTTTTTTATTTTTTTTTTTTAAATCTTTATTTATCGAATTGAGGGTTTGATCACGCAGTGAACATGTCACCCCCATAGGAAGCTACAAGTTTTTAAATATATATGACAATGAAAATAAACTTAAAATTAAACAAGTTCCATTAATCTATTTTTTATACCAACATTAACAATTTTGTAAAGCATTTTTGCCTCTTCGGATAAAGGAGAAGAAAGAAAAATTATGTTATCCATTATGGTTATGGCGAACAAAAAAATGATGCATCATATTTATACCACTAACTGGACCCGGCTTCACACCGAAATAACTTACAAACTTATTTGTAACGCGATAAACTAATTATTTAATCAATTTTTCAGGACGATCGTATTTATTGAGGTTTCCCGCCCAAACCGACCATAGACAATGCAGTAGCACATTTTATTAAAATATTGAATTTAATTTACGTAAATTATTTGTCTACGAAAATCACGCGTCCATTTCGTAAGTGTTGCCACAGAGTAACCGAATACTTTACCCAACTTAATTAATAACTTTTTATTGAATTATATTGCCTAAAAATCACACGTTCCTATTGTAAGTGTTGCCACAGGATAATGAAAAACATTATCCACCAAAATTTTTACATTAAAATAAAAGTTAATTAGAAAAGCTAAATATCTTTAGAGTTAAAATTTCTTTCACAACATTCACTTGCAGTTTATCTCATATTAATAAACAGCGGCTTATCAATCTTAGTTGCTTTGTAATAACTTTTCACTTAAATAATGGTAATATTCAAATGACTTAGTCGTACTCAAATTTTTTTTTATTTTACCCTATAATAGGTAATGGCATGGTGCGCTGGTAATACTACGCGGGTGGGTGAGGCGCACAGACTACTAAGAGAACTAAAGTTGGTGAGGCGCGGGCAGGGGGCTATTTTGGACACAATGCGCTCCGTATAAATGTGATTGAACACTCTTTCTGGTTTATTCTGTATTCTGAGATTACAAGTAGAACGAAAAAGTTAAAAATAAAATTAATTTCTAACAAAAAATAAAAACCGCCTTCCAAAATCTACTTTAACACTAAAAAGTGCAAAATCATATCAAAATTTGCGTATACATAATAAATTAAATTTAAAGGAACAATATAATAATAATCTGTTAATTTTGGAGTCGGTGCCTGATGTATGTTGGGTTTACAACTATGTAGGTTCGAGTAGGTACTCTCACAGAACTTAAATATAACCCGTAAGGTAAAAAGTAAACGCCGGTTGACAAACAAGAGGAAAACATAACCCTCTCCCAGTACAGGCACCGACTCCAAAATTAACAGATTATTATTAAATAAGCTCCTAATTTATTAGGTAATTTCCAAAAGTGCTGCGCTAGTTTGACTCGCGACATCGCCGCGGGCTCAGCTCATGAATAAGAGCTCCGTTCGAGTTCGAAACTAGTCGGGCAATCCCGAAGTATGCGCGTGAGTAATAACCGTTAAACTATAATTAATATGAATGTGTCTCACGAAAGTTACTATACAAAAATTTTATTTTTTTCTTAATGTTCTTTGTTCATGGAGAAATTTTCGTCTTGCTAGTACTATGTTAATTACAAATAATTTATTATTTCCGTTTAATTCTTAGCGTAAGTGAATGTATTTGACTTATATATTAATCCTTTCAAAGGAAATTACCTAATAAATTAGGATTTTTTTCTGTTCATACCAAATAACAAACTCATAAAAATGTATTTTATAATAAAAATCGATGCGAAAAAAAAACACATCCTCCTAGCTATGTGTCGTTACGTGATTTTTAGATAACACAACGAAACGTTGTTTGCTTGTTGACATTGTTAGCCAAACCGTCTATTTTACAACGATCTATTTCACAACCTCCGTCTATACATGTTTGTAATAACGATATCGTTTCGTTGTCCAAACCGTCTATAATACAATACAATACAAATACTCTTTATTGTACACAAATAATAAGCACACTATAAAACATTAAATAAAAACAGAATAGGTACAACCATAAACGTAGGATAGAAAAAGACATACAAAGCCTAATATGGGGATGAAATCTCTTACCGAAATATCACTTGTTAGAAAGAGAAAGCATATTTAGGTTCGATCAGCGCTTTTGGCAGATGTTGTTTTCTCCAGTGTCACTGTCAAAAATCACGCTAACTTATATTTGCTGTATTGTCAGTGAATCCTGTATATTTTATACAGTTTTAAAATGTATAAGTGATGCCTACGTGTTCTGTTGGTGCCTGCGATGATGTTTCATAAAAAATAATCCAGAAAGACATTTATTTCACAGGTAAATTGTCAACAACAGCATATATTTTCATGGCCATATTTTGGAGAAATCTATCTTTAGAAAATTTATTTGGAAAACCAAATTCTATCTAGAAAATAGTGATATTTCTCTGTAGTAAAATAAAAGCAATATTAAGGATGTTGTTCTAATATAAATTTTCATTTCATGTACACCAAATAGTGACTTGTCAGTGTCGACTATAGTGTCGATGAAATTTTAGAACAAAAATTTCCGATATCAGAATATATTTAAAGTGTAGATGTCCAACTATTTCTGCACCATGATTATTATTCCAAAATTTGAATTGGGTTACCGAATACTAGCGATACAGAAAATGAAACCAATATGTTTGTAAACATTTCTGTCTGTTTGTCGGTGTGTCTGTCCGAACGCTTATAACATATAAGAAGCTTAGCATAGCTTAGTGGTCCAGGTTACGTAATAAATATATTTCATCACGCTATTACAGTAGTCCCCAAATGCGGTTCGAATCCGGATCGCCAACCTACTTTGTGCGGATCTTGGTTGTTAATAATCATCTAACGAACTGCGCTACTAATATTAATTTTAAAAACAGACGCCGAATGAAACTAGTTGGTGATTCGTGCGCTATCACCTTTAGGCGGTGAGCACTGAGCCTATATGCGATAGCGTAATGAATATGAGTTTACATATTTTTTACTACAAATTCTAGAGAATATCACAATTGTATGATATATTTTTTTGTACTGAAAGGTTTCCTGTCGATGCTAAGGAAAAATAATAATAGATGAGACTAGTTGATAAAGAAAAGAAGAATAAAGAAAAAGAAGAAATAAGAAAAGATATACAATTTCTTTTTTTCGGGGGGAGCCTCCAAAAACACGCCCGGCTTTTATAAATAAGACCGGGGTGTGTGGGATTCTTACCTCACTAAAACCACCGGCCCTCTCACAATCCCGCTCGGTGGCCTCTTCCTGGACGAGAACAGTCTCACAAAAGGAAGGCATATCTCTCCAGTTCACTTTATCTGCCAGCGTAGCCCTCACTACTGCCGGCAGAGACAGGTCTCGCCCGATACTGACTCTTAGTACCCGCCGCTGAGTGGTCTAGGCAGGGCACACCTCAAGCGTGTGCTGCGTTGAGTCCAGACCACCTCCGCAATGGTATTAGGATAGGTAGGTAAAAATCATTCAGTCAATCATCATCTCAATCAGTCATACTCTATACACTGCTCAGGGTCCTTAAAAGCTGCTTTCTTTACAAAGTAGGTACCTATTACCAATGAAATATAATTATAATGTGAGCTCATGATTTTTTTATTATAATAATGTAGTTAGTTAATTTACTGCAATAAATAATACCTATCCTTGTGATTTTAGTTTTACTAACATAATTTGATTGAAAACATTTTAATTTTGTATACCAATTCTTTACATCTGAAATATTGTTTATCGATAACTGATATCGAGTCAATATTTCCACGTTGTACATTACTATTGCACTCACACATTGACAATTCAAAATCGGTTGCACTTTTTTGAGCTCTATGTCCTTCTATGGGGTACCAAAAATATTCTAATTCTATGATTTAAATAGTCTAAGTCTGCTAGAGTGCCAACCATGTATAATGTACTCTGTGGTGCCAACTGCCAAGCAGCTGCCACTGCTACTCATGTTAGCCACAGTGTGACCAGATTAAGTATTTTAATACTTTTTCAGTATACGTTATCGATTTTTTCGGACGTCTGTATTTTTGTAGGTATATTGCCGGAAGTCAGTATTTTTTGGTATATTTTGAATAAAATATATACTAAGGTATCCAAGTAGGCCAAGAATTAATTATACATAAACATATAATATTATAATAAAACAACTTTTAACCGGATCAATCGCGTGTATTATTGTATCGCATATTATATATAATAAACAAGGAAAAATAAGAAAAATATAAACATGAAAGAATAAATTATTAATTTTTCAGAAGGAGTCAATTGAGGTAAGCATGCAATTGAAATCACGTTTACCTTTTATCGGTACACGTTTGCCTTGTTGGTAAACCTAAATTTTCTCACACTGTCGTGCATAAAGAATTTCGCAGTTCTAACCTTCCCATAATCGTATGGGAAGGTTAGAACTACGAAGTTCTTTGCGAAGTTCTTGTCAGAACAAATGCAGTTATTTGACGAAGAATGTAAAAACTAAAACTTGATCCCGAAGTAAGTAATTTGTTACAGTCTTCGAGTACTTGCTCACCTCTTTCTTGTGAACAATTTTGGGTGGAGTTGGGAAAATTTCTAGCAGTGATGGAATGCTAAAATATAAAAATTTTAGTAGTTTCAGTAAAACTCTGTTATCTATACCGGTATCTAAAGCTGCACGCATTTTCACAGTTAAATTTAATAAAAACGGACCAAATAAACTGATTTATGAAAAAAAACTTATCAACAATTAAAAAAAAAACGTTGTGATAAGGACGAAGGTTTGTGTCAATTTTAATCCTTCGAAAAGAATGTTAAAATACAAATCTAACATTTATTTTGATGATTGATGATGATTATTAAATTAAACATGATAAGAAAAGCAGTATTTTTATTGTATAACTAGCTGACCCGGCGAACTTCGTTCCGCCTAACAGTCGATTCTTTAAATTATTATTATTTTTTACATGCAATTTTTTAAATTTTTCTCTCCGTAAGTACAATCCTCGTACTTCAAGGAATATTATAAAAAAAGAAGTAGCGAAATCGGTTCAGCTGCTCTCGAGATTTGAGCTTAGCAACACATTCACCGATTCAATTTTATAATATAGATATTGTCCTGTGTAGGTCAGTATATTTCAGTATTTTTGAGGTGCCTCGGTAGTTCCCTAAAAATTTTTTTGGTCACACTGGCTTAGCAAACTGCCAAGTCTGCCAAGTGCCAGCCGACACCATCCATCGGTAGCGGTAGTAATATTTTCTGTTCAACGTAAAAAGTGATTTAATTTACCTTTTATAATGAATTGGAATGCATTTAACTTATATAATTACAAAACGCTGGCGTGTGTCCTTTTCTTGGTAAGTATTTTCTAATGTCAAAATGTTTAAAAATCTTTTCACAGAAAGTGGACTAATGGATTGTTGATTTTATGGTCTATTATGAATAAGTAATTGCTGTATAATCTCCGGGGCTTGTTATGTTTCAGATATGCCATAGTTTTTACAATCCTACCGATAGCGGTGCTGTGCAAATTACGCAAAGTAATTTGGATATGGTTTTGGGTGAGTTACATACCTACTCCACGTTTTCTAGAAACCTTAGATATTTAACTTTCATATTACGCAGGTATCATTTTCAAATCCTGTATTTTTGTTAGCAATTGTAATATTATATATATAATTATAAACTGCTGAGGTAATCTATTACCAGGTTATATATTTTTTTAATAAACACACAGTGTACAGTAATTAAACAAATATTTTAACAGTAGTCTTATCATAATTTCAACTTAAATTCTTGGAGCTTGTATGTGCAGCATTTTTTTTTATTGTTATTCAGATTTGTATTTAGATTGTTGATGGACATAACATTATCCAGCAATTAAAAGTAAATACTACAAATTGGCTAAATACATTATTATTGGATAACTTCAATTATTATCAAATAAAGAAAAACTGATATTATCAGTTCCTCTAAGTTCAAAATTAAACATTAATTAATAATCTAATGATTTATATAGGAACTTCCTAAACAATATACATATAACTAAAAAAATAAAAATATAATATGCTATCAACTGGCAATGTAACATTAATTGATTTCTATATCAAGTTACAATCAGTTTTATGCTTCATTAATAAAGATTGTTATTTCAGCTTCTAATGAAATAGTATTTATTAATTTTTATGCTGAATGGTGTAAATTCAGTAATATGCTTATGCCAATATTTGATGAGGCTGCTGAAGAAGTGTCCAAGGCTGGCTATGATACTGGAAAAGTAGTAATGGGCAAAGTGGACTGTGACAAAGAAGGAGCTGTAGCTACTAGATTCCATATTACCAAATATCCTACTTTAAAAATGTTCCGTAATGGAATGCCAGCCAAAAAGGAGTACAGAGGTAAGAAAACAACAGTTGTTTGTTTTTTAATTTTAAGTAATCAGACTTACAGTTATATATATTGTTTAATTTGATCTATTTATTTATATGCTGAAGGAAGTATAGTGCTCTGCCACTTAATTATTTATATCTCTTGAGACAATTAAAATGCAGTAAACATTTAAACTTTGTTTTTATAGGTCAGCGTTCAGTTGATGCTTTTGCTGAATTTATTAAGAAGCAGCTAACAGATCCTGTAGTCACCTTTGGTGCTCTGAAAGAGTTACATGATCTCAGTGAAGATAAGAGGCACATTATTGGTTACATGGACAGAAGAGACCAGCCAGAATATGATACATTTAGAAAGGTGGCTGCTAACCTTAAAGATGAGTGCCAGTTCCATGTTGGCTTCGGGGATGCATCGCAGCAGATGCATCCACCAGGTAATGTGTTGAGTTATTATTTAGATATTGATGGGTGAAAGGCTATTTGATTCAAGTGTAAATACTGTGCTTTAAAAAAATAAACTTTAAAACAACAGCGTTTAGAGACATTTTCATATTTCAGTAAAATGTTGCTTGAGCCAAAAAGATTCACCCATCAATATGTTTTTCTGTTCCAGTAAGTGAGCCATTGCTAATCATTATATTTTGCAAGTTATTAGTACGACAAAAAATGTTAGTATCCGTTATTCATGGGCTTTTTGATAGATATATTGTTTTGCAATTAATCATAGTTTAATTAATGTGTTTTAGGTCAACCAATTGTTGTGTTTAGAACTGATAGGAAGAAATCTACAGAGCCCGATGAAACATTTAATGGTTCTTTGACAAACTTTGATGAATTATACAAATGGGCTCAAGAAAAGTGTATACCTTTGGTCCGAGATATCACATTTGAAAATGCTGAGGAACTCACAGAAGAAGGATTGCCATTCCTGATTCTGTTCCATCACCCCGATGATAATGAGAGTATAAAGAAGTATAAGGAAGTGATTCAAAATGAGTTAGAGGGAGAGAAACGTAAGTATTTCAACAAATTTATTTTAAAATTTTAATATTAATAGAAACCTGGTCTTGGTAGTCTGAAATCGCTAACCCGGTGGTGTGGTGATTAAGCTCGTGCCTTCTCTGTATGAGAAGAGGCCATTGCCCTGCAGTGGGACATTTATGGGCTGGTTATTTATTTAGTTTTTGGTAGTATCCTCAACCTAAAATGTTATATATGCTATAATTATATCATCATCCTGGTATATTCCAATTATTAAACCGGCGTCCGTATAGTAGAAAATAAGTACAACTGTATGGTTGGTCAAAATTACCCACATTGTTAACCATAGCTGAAAGCTAACAAAATATTGACTATTTAACAGTTAATTTTTCCTTTTTGGAATGACAAATGTGAGAACATCACATCAAAACTTTAGAATTAATCACTATCATGAACATTCACACATCTGCTACAGTAAAAAATATGCCTGGGGCAGATGAATTTGTTGCAAATTTGACAGGTATGAGTAATTTTCTTTGTTTATTATTCAAATATAATTTAAAATTCACAAAATAGTGAAATAAACATAATGTTACAAATAAATAAACGAAGTAATCAAATAATGAACTCGACATAATTGGCACAAAATGATTTCATCAAATGCATGGTCGGGTCATATTTGACCACGACCGTCGTTTTTGTTGTTTGACCGCGTCTATCTCCCTGTGCAGGCGCAAACCGACTAAGTTGACATACGAAACGAGAGGGACGAAGTTTTAACTGCAGCTACTGAGAAGCGTGGTACCATCACAATTTTAATTTTTCAAATGCCCGCGTTTAAAAACATTACAGGTCATTATGACCCGACCTGACCCACATCAATACCTGCAAGGAAAAACATCGTAACTCACTTTTTAATACCAATACCAATACCAAAAGATTTCAGCTAGTGAAAAAATATTGTAAGTCATATCAAGATAAAAAGAAGATAATAAAAAGGTATATTTAGTTACACATACAAAACTATGACTGTCAATACTTAACAAACATTGTAATGCGACTTACTCCCTTGTTGTTGGCAAATATTTTTTCGTATTAAAATTGTTTTCATCGTAACAATAGTTTTATCGCATAAAGTCTAGTTGTAAGTCAGATGCAATGTCATTTTATAAAGTTTAGGTCG
This sequence comes from Xylocampa areola, assembly GCA_935421205.1. Taxonomy (NCBI): domain Eukaryota; kingdom Metazoa; phylum Arthropoda; class Insecta; order Lepidoptera; family Noctuidae; genus Xylocampa; species Xylocampa areola. The sequence continues at coordinate 13,256,742 of OW285206.1, forward strand.
TGGACTTTTACTTCACCTTTAACTCACAAAAAGTAATAAAATACACATAACAATAATATACGAATCAAAATGCAGATTTTCCCTTGTTGATTTTAATTATCAAGTATTGATGGCGTTAGGTCTTAACAGAACTTAATAATAATATTTTGAATCTTCGACGCGCTCTCCTGTAAAGTTAGGAAAAATTAGTTGCAATGTTTTTCCTTGCAGGTGTCGACATATTGGGTTAAACACTGTTGTGGACATCAATTTTCCTCATCTTTTAAGCACACACTTTCAAAGTGTTGAAATATGTTATAATACGTCAAATATGTTTTATATTGCATCAAACTATAATAGTAATAAATAAAAAAACTTAAGCATTAAAATTAAATTAATTAAAATTCGACATAGGTATTTTTTGATGTATTTTTTTAATTATTATTAATATCTAGGATTAATATATAGGTAACATTTTGCCGCTATGATGTATTATCTGTTGTGATGTGAAGGCCGTGTTTATAATTTCAAAGTTTACAAATGTGCTGATACTAAGAATAAAATAGGAAGCAAAATGTTTGTACATCTGGTAAATTTGTAAACTTACTTTTCTTATGTGTATATCTCTCCAAATGTACAATATTAAAACACAATGTATATTTATTATTCATTATTAATTTCATCAAGTGAAAAAAAATTTTTTTTTTAATAATTATATAATATTTTCATGACTACATGCTACTATATGCTATATAGGTATGTATAGAGTCATGCTTGTATTCCCAGAAAGGTTAAGCAAAGCTTTACTAATGTAAACCGACAAACCTTCACCAATGTTATTCAATTCCATTTTTATCACAATTAAATATGCATATTGTTTCTTTTCCAGAAAATATAAACTTTCTGACGGCTGACGGCGTGCGGTTTGAACATCCCCTCCATCACTTAGGCAAGTCCATATCAGACCTGCCACTGATCGCCATCGACTCCTTCCGTCATATGTACATGTTCCCTGACTACAAAGAAATGGAGATACCAGGCAGACTAAAGCAGTTTTTACAGGATCTATACTCTGGGAAATTGCACAGGTGAGGTCTTACAATGTCTAAATAAAAAAAAAGGAAAGTGATAAAAATTATTTTCGTCACAGAATGCTAATAAATTTATTTCAATTTATTGAACAGATCCACAGACACTTTTGAATTGTTTAGAAGTAGTTGCCATATCAGAGAAATATTTTACTGGTATAAAATGGTAACTTATATTTTATACTAGAACTCATTGTGTGAGTGAACTCACTCTGTATGAGATGTGAGAAACAAGTCATAATTATTATTGAATTTGTGTTTTGCACTTACATAATATTAACATGACTCAATTGCATGTCGATTTCTATGAAGTGAGCCCAATAAAGATGAGTCAGCCATTAAAGCCGATATTCAAATACATTCATAGTCTCACATACTTTCACTTATTCCGTCGTCGAGTGCAACACTTGAACCATTTTAGATTATCTTGTTAGGAATTAAGATAAAATTATTTTAGTCTTTGTTATGGAATTTGTCGTGAGAATTTTACATACAGTCCGACTTTTGTGTGATATTTTTTTTGCTGAATACAAGCATTGTTCTCATTATGTGAGGTCAAGTGTTACAATGATTGTGTGTACTTTTTATATATTTTTAAGAATCGTAAATTAAATATATCCGCGTGAATGTTTTTATTCAGTAATAAAGGTTGAAGTTCATTTAGTACCGGAATTTAATATATTATATATTTAAAAGTATTTATAATATAATTAGTGTGTTTAAAATGTTTACAATTTGGTCAATAACAAGTATTTGGAGCATTCTCTTTTATTAACACCGTTTTGTTTTAGGAAATAAGTTGTTCCGTCTCTTTGACGTCAAAACAATAGATCGTTCACAATGTACCTACTCGTCGTAGATATTCATATACCTACCTCGAGTTAATGTCGCGTGATGTCGTATTGTATTGCGACCCTCAAGATTTCTAAGACATATGATTGTATAAATCTCATAATATAAAGATATTGAAATAATTTTACTTGTTGTGGATGGAATGTTTTTTACAAATTCTTAATTGTTATTAAGAAACGAAGAATAATTCTTAATTGTTAATAAGAATTTACATTGATGATAAACTATGACTAGTTACCTATGTATTAAGTCATTTTATTACAGGGAGTTCCACTACGGCCCTGACCCAGACCAGCCTGTATTCAATTTAGAAGTCAAGGTCACCACCCCTCCCGAATCAACGTTCAAGAAGTTGGCACCCTCGAAGAACCGGTACACTCTGCTCAAAGACGAATTATAAGGTTGATGCACCTAGGTCATGAAATTTAGTATAAGTCACTTACTAAAAAAATATTATTGTATAAAAACCGTTTTATCTCGTTTTTTTATTTAGTTTTTTTTTTCTTTACCTTTATTTATCTCAAAATTACCGATTTATTTTATTTTTGTTGTTTGCGAACAAAGCCAGTTATTTGATTCCTTTAATCTATTTATTGCTTACGCGTCCACATATTGGCATTTGACAGTACTCTAATTATGTAATTGTTAATAAACTTAAAGATACAATAGATTTATATGATTAGACGGCTGTTTGTCAAGATTTACAGTTCTATCTAAAATATTTATTGTAGAATGCAGTTAATTATATGTTTTATGTGCATTATTCGGTGACCTCATAGTGTTTCTACTTATAATGTAGTTTGTAATTATTGTTTATTTGTAAGATTTTGCATTTTCGGTGTTCATTACCAACTACATAACAACAAGCAATCAAATGCCTGCTAAGTTAGAACATTTAAATCTTTCTCATTCTGTTTCATTCAAACATGGTGTGTGAGTATGTTTGGAAGAGTTTGCTTTCATGGTAGAAGTATGTGTACAGGCCATTAATAATTATTATAAACATTCTAAAATAAATTGTAGGAAATGTCAGTTGTCGTCTTCCATCCCGTATAATTAAAACATAGTTTGTTATTATAAAATGGTTCACTTCCTTATTATATGTTTAACTAACAGGAATTAACGTGCAATAAATACCTTTGAATCGCTTGATAATTCCTGTTAGTTATACATATATTAATATCATACAACGCGATAGTTTAATTTAAGGTTCACTTACTCTTTACGAGATTTAAAATTAAATGGTAGCCTAACATAGCATCATGCCTGTATTCCCCGAAGGGGTAGGCAGAGGTGTACACAGTTGTACACCCACATTTAACCAATGCTGGTATTAAGTCCAATGTAATAAATAGGTGATGAGCCTATTGCCATTGTAATAGGTGGTGAGCCAATTGCAAAATTTAATTTAACTCAATAACTGAATGAACTCATGTATTTATATATTCTTGCTCTTGTGATTTAAATATTATGTAAGTCTTATTGTGTATTATTGATAAATGAATGATCTATTTAATTTTTATTGAATTCTTAGGGACTAGTTGACTACGGAAAATACGTTTTGACAACTACTACTGTGTAACTTTATCTAGATTTTACTGTATATACATATTTACAAAAGCGTTACTTATCGCGCATTTTAATTCCCAAATATAAGTTAGTCTTGCGCACGCGTTCCTCGCTATTGTACCTATAACATTAACTTATTCTTATCTCTAACCAGTTTTCTATAAAATTATCTTTATACTATGTGAAGTGTACGCTATCTAACAGAATGTCCACTTTTGTAACAACACAACCAACAATACTCACGACACTTGTTTTCCGTAGTGAACATCAAAGTTATCTTGGATCTATTCGGTATTATAACTCCCTATGACGAGATAAAACATTCCTCGATCTAAAACTGAATAGTCATTATTTACTATATTGTATAATTATAATGTGAAATGGTTGTACAAATGTATGTTTTGTGACGTGTGTTGTAATAAATTTTTTCGAGCCGAAATTTTGTATTTATTACTAGGTGTGCCCGCGACTTCGTCCGCGTGGCGACATCCAAAAAAACTATCACTCAGTTTGTGGAACCTAATTCGGAGTAACTTACGCTAATTATAATATAATAGCTGTGCCCCGCGGTTTCACCCGTGTACATTTGTGGAAAAAACCTACTAACATATTCCACCAACACCCTCCCCCGTCATGACCGCGCTTAGCACATCATAAATGCGCTTGCCTCATTGGTCTAGCGATCCCAAACGCGACTGCTGAGCATGATGAGGTCTCTCGGGTTCGATTCCCGGGTCGGGCAGTGTTATTGAGTTTTTCTGTTAGAAGATTCTCAGTAGAAGCCCGGAGTTTTGAATTGTGCCTGGTAGATGGCAATAGGCTCACCACCTATTACATGACAGCATCGGTGAAATGTGGGTGTATGATTGTACACCTCTACCCCTTCGGGGAATACAGGCGTGATGCTATAATATGTTATGAATGCGCGCGTGGTACTTGATCATTATTTTGTTGCGGAGTTATTTTCAAACTAAGATATCTCCGAAGATATTCATTGAAATCGAATGACGTCAAGGGCAATTTTGTTGAAAATTAAGTACTTGTGATGTATAACGTATTTATTTGGATACGGATTAATATCATTCTTATAAAAATACCTTCACAAATAATGCATTATTTTAGAACCAATTTGATAACCATAAACTAGGTTATAGTGAGTCAACCTTAAAAGAAAGAACTTTTAACCAATGGGAAAAGGGGGACAATTCTGTGATACATGATTTTTGCGTAACTTTAACCGTTTACGCAGCGTTCGCAAAGGAACCTCTCAAAAGGAATATTGTTTTTGTGATGTTATACCTACCTATAGCCTAAAGCCTTCCTCGATAAATCCAACACAAATATATTTTTTCAGTTCGAATCAATAGTTCTTGAGATTAGCGCGTTCAACCAAACAAAACAAACTCTTCAGCTTTATAATATTAAGAATATTATAAGGAGATAATTTTATGAGTTTTACTTGATCTCAGTCAGCTCTAGGTTTCTTACTTTTTCTCTATAGAAAGACTATTCTTCCTTTTTATTTTTTTATATTTTAAATGGATTTGCTCTAGTCTAGGTTAGAGGTGACGTAATCTGTATACGTAATTAACTCATCTTCAAGAATGTGATGCACGGATCTACCAAAGTCCCCATCATCGACTGCGCTATCGCCTACGAACAAGTAGCAGGTAAAATAGGAATATCAGAACACTATACTAGCATAAAAACGTCGTTGCTGAACCTCAACTTCATCAGCAACTTAAATTATGGCAAAGGTTAATATAACAATGGGAATTATGGAGATCCCAAGCTTGGCAATCGAATTGGTTAACTACAAAATACTAAACTATTCTTAGACAAAAAATACTGAATCTCTTCTTAGGTTTCGTTACTGTATAAAAAGACCTTCAGTACCTACATTGTAATGTAAGTTTTCATACATTGGCTAACGGAGAGGTGGCAGAGGTAGATACCTACCTATAAAGTTATTATATTTAATGGAAAAAAAATACGGTCGCGAACAGGATTCGAACCTGCGCCTCCCGGATAAAGTTTCTAACTAAACAGATTAGTAATATGTTTAAGTAAGTATCTTACGATAGTTCTGAATTAACAGATTTTAGAGTAGTTTTTATATAGCTGCTTACGTAGGCCAGGCTTTAAAGGTAGTATGGCACCAAATTATAAAAAAAAAACTATGAAATACCTATACTAATAAACAAATGCCAAAATTTTTATGAAAATGTATTTCTACGATGCCACAGATCATTTAAAGACGATTCCTAATCAAAAATTATCGTTTTTAGAATTATTGTCCGTCTGGATATTTGTCTCGAATACGCTACGAAATGGCTCGAAGAATTTAAATAAAAAGTTTAGGGAATAAACAGGAACTTTAACTTCAATATTCGTGTATGTTACACTTCAGAGCTCAGTTTTCTCTACAGTGTTTCTTTTCTTTATCAAAATTTGTCCGAATCCTTAAAACTAGTTCAAAATCGATTTACTGAGTATCAACCCATTGAACCGATTTTGATGTGATCTATTTACACTGAAGCGTAGCTTAGTAGGCCAATGAACATGTTATACATATTCCATCACGCTGTCGCTTATAGGCGCTAAGCAGAGCAACATATCTTTGTGTATTTTCATACAAAGCATCACTCCTGTATTCCTCGAAGGGGTAGGCAGAGGTGTACACCTACTGCGTGTTTATATCAATGCTGTTACTAAGTCCCATGTAATTACCGTTTAGCCTATTTATTTATTATATACATATAATAATTTTTTTATACATGTCATGTAATCCTTATATTAATTACTATTTTTCAAAGAAACATTGACAAATGATAGACACGAACGGGGCTAGATCCCGTGACTATTAACATTCCGTGTCATCATTTTTCCAACTAAGCTACCGTGTCGTTGTTCGAGTCAATTAAATTTCAAGCTTCCTTGTACGAGACACCTGGCGATATTTATTTAGGCAATAATTTACAGATCTACTAATTATATATTATTTAGGAACTATTTATTATACTTAACCGGGACGGTTTTCGCCAAATACACCAATTGGAAGAAAGAAACTTGCTGGCTCCAACATTTAAACTGCACAGTTGGTAGCTAACTCTTGCTGTACAAGCGTCAGAAAACGATGGTCCCATTTTGCATTCGATAGGTACCTATAGTTTCCGTTAACTATGGATATATATTATTGCTGTATCGCTTGATATCTCGAAGGCCTTTGACAGGGTCTGGTACGCAAGTCTAGTCAGCAAGCATTGAGCCTCGACTCCCAGTGGGGTGATGACAATTGGTCTCTTTTAACGCCACCAAAACACAGGCGTGTCTTCTTACTGCAAAAAGAAGTCATTTCGACCACACTCCTACTTTTCGGGGTACATCTATTCCTGTAACTGATCGGCTCGAGCTCCTAGGCATGGAGTTGGCATCCAGTCTCAACTTCGGCGCCACCATTGAGTACAAAGCCCAAACTGCGGCAAAAAGGCTGGGCATCCTAAATAAGCGTATAAGTATAAGAGTAAAGCGATACTTCACGCCTGGACATCTTTTAACCCTTTACAAAGCACAAGTCCGATCCTGCATGAAGTATTGCAGCCACCTTGGGATGGCTCAGCTGAATGCCAACTTGCCGCGCTTGACTCGGTGGAACGCAGAGCTAAGAGGCTCATTTTTGACCTAAAACTTTTTTTATTTTTTTATTATCGTGTGGAAATCCTCATGGATATCCTTCGCCTAGCGGCGGAGGATTATGTCGGACTCATACCGACTAAAACCACACGGCCAACTCTGCATATAAGAATAGGGACACCGTCAACTCCAGGGATCATACCGGTGCCTCTCTCATGCTTCAATACGTCTCGGGGGAAGCATTTAACATTTATAGTTACTATATCCCCCCCCCCCGTGGCTATCCTAAACCAGTATCGGTGGGGATGTGGCTTTATGCCTTAATTAGGCTGGGCGCCATGGCGGTTGCCTCTCCGGCGCCTTCGTCTCCTTGCGGGATCAGCCCTCTCTCGATCCCGTTCAGCAGTTTCCTTCTGGAGCATAACAGATTCACAGAAGGAGACTACAGCCCTCCAAGCCGTTGGCTCCGCCAGCATAGCTGATACTACCGCCGGCAGAGACAGGTCCCGCCTGATCCAACCGACCAGGATCCGCCGCTCAAGACTCCATGCAGGACACTCTTCAAGCGTGTGCTGTGCGGTGTCCTGGTTACTTCCACAATGGTGGCAATCAGCCGTGGCCTCGCGTCCAATCCTACTCAGGTATTCGCCGAAGCAACCGTGTCCGGTAAACACCTGAGCAAGGCGATAGGTGATGCGCTCACCTCTCCCTAACCAGGCCTCAAAACATGGCAGAACGGCGTCGACAACGCGCTTGTGCGCATACCGTGGTTCCTGCAGTCGTTCGCGCCACCGATCGAGCGCGTGTCGCCGCTCCTGTCGCCTGAGCACTTCAAACGCCCTGGTTGGCACGCTTACGCCATTCCGGTGGAAGACGCAGACTCGATCATAAACCCTCGCGTCCATTTCCGCCAAAATGTCCAAAGGCGGGAAGCGTGCCAGAATAGTTGCCGCCTCGAAGGATACCGTTCTGTATCCTCGTGCGATCCGGATAGCCACTTTGCGCTGCAGGCTATTGAATTTTGCTCGGCAGCGCTGGACACCCGACAGTCGGTGTGACCATACGGGTGCCCCATAAAGAGCCATGGATCGCACGACACCAGCATAGAGGCGGCGAACCTCTTCCCGAGGTCCCCCGAGATTTGGCAGCAGTCTGTGTAGCGCACCCACTACCCTTTCGATGTCCCACCAACCCCTATCTACCATCGGACATCTAGGCGCACTGAAAGTTACCATCCCTACCTTGTTGCTGTTGTAATCATCTTTTATAATGCGCACAGCAAAGGAGTGGAAGCAGGTAGAGACCTGCGTCTGTGTTTCCGAACGCATTCAACCCTAATCTCTTCAAAGTTTGAGTCACAGAGTACTTTTTTATTTATGGTTAGAGTGAACAGGCTTCTTTTGGGTAAGCTCACTCCATCGTCGACTTTGTCTCGGTCTCTGACCTAGACTAGGGTAAAGAGCAAACTAATAAAAAAAAAGATTATGATTTAATAAAATTGAAAATTACACTATAGTCCATAAAATACTCTCTTCTCTTATCAAAGATAAAATATAGCTGGATTAGAATGACTAGTGCTGAGAAAATTCTGATCAAATCGATACCTATAAATAAACAAAGTACTGATCAAATCGATATAAATAAATTAAAAAAATATTTATACCTATTGAGTCAATATTTTACGTAAATATTGGTTTTAATTCGGGCAAATATAATTAAACAATTGGGTGATATGGTTGCTACGCGACAAAACCCATACAAAAGCCCAATAAAAACCGTGTCCGCGGCGCGGTTGGTGCAGTGAACGAGATACTGACTGCTGCCCTGCGTGTCGCGGGTTCGATTCCCACCCGAAGCAAATATTTGTATGACCTACAGATATTTTTTTCCGGGTCTGGGTATGTTTGCGAAATTATGTGTCTGTAAACGCACCCACGATACAGGAGCATCTTTTAGGATGAGGCAAAGTAAAGTAAATTTATTATTTTAGTGGTCCTCATTCTAAGTCAGTATCGTTATCATCATTAAAATTGACTTTTCATCAATTCTGTATCTTTAAGTCACTAGGTCTGAGCGTGAGGTCTTGGGTTCGATTCCCATGTCGGGCAAAGTGTTTTTTATTGGGCTTTTTCTGTTAGGAAATTCTCAGTAGCAGCCCGGAGTTAGGAAGTTGGTATTGTGACACCCCCATGTTTCGGATATTGCGTTAAACCGTCGGTCCTGCGCCTGATCTCTCCGGTCGTGTCGGATTGCCGTCCCATCGGACTATGAGTAGAGTAAAGAGAGAGTAGAGAGTATAAATAAAGGACGAGGGAGTGCACTTGTGTTTGCGGATACACTTGTGCACTATAATATCTCCTGCGTACTTGTCTAATATCCTCGGAGATAGGCCGCCGTGACAGAAATACGGCCTGGAGTAGTGGGTGTTCATCATTAAAATCAGAATCGCTAAACAAACAAGAAATATGCCACGTCAATGCGCTCATTGTTAATCTATATTTAAGAAGACGAGGTTTTATTCTTGGAAGGGAATACTTACTCTTTTCATGAACAATAACAAAATAAAGAATTTTTTATTCATTCGATATGTAACTCGATTAAATAAAAAAAACTATGAAAATTGGTCCCATCCCTATCATTTTTGCAACAAGACGTAACCTTGTAAAGACAACATAATTAATTAGGTTAATTTTTGTAACTATTTATTAGTATGTTCTTTTTTTGTTTTATAGCTGATTTTATATATTATGCTGATTTACATGTGGTACACTGTATTTAGAAAAATGTTAACACGCTAGTTACGAATAATTTATAATTTAATTTTATGTGTTATTTTACATCGTTCGATATGACGTTACTACACTTACTACAAAGTTCAGTCGCATTGTAGTTGTCACTTTTGTTGACATCTGCCATTCTAATCCAATTCCAATTTTGGTTAATTAATTAAGGCTCCATCGGGTTAACGATGATAGGATGCAATATTTTACGGACTGTAGAATTATGTTATACTTGTCACGTTGACACGTGTCATTATACCAGGCACAAATCCAAACTTCGAGCTGCTACCGAGAATTTCCTAACAGAAAAACCCAATAACACTTTTCCCCACCTGGGAATCTCACCCAACACCTCATGCTCTGCAGTCGCGCTTGGGATCACTAGACCAACGAGGCAATTAGTTGTGTATTTTCATCGAAAATATAAATACTATTGAAGACTGCACTGCGCACTGCACACTGCAGCGACACTGAAGGGTAAACCTTTAAAAAAAATCCTTGGTCTGGAATCGAATCGAACCAAGTTATTGTATCTAAGAGTTGGAAATGTGGAATTCGTCACGGAGTACAAGATGTGTGACGTTCAGCTATTGTATAACAGATGGCGCTACAGGTATGTTATGAGTACATCACGGTTTTTTATATAAATTAATAAGGTATACGAGGATGTTAGGTTAAAGGCAGTAAAGCTTAATAAGTTACCAGAAAAGTCTTACAAATAAATGAAAACAATTAGGTAGGTACATAAGCAATTCGCTACAAAATTACGAATAAGGCATTATGTATCTCAGACCTAAAGCTAAGTTCACACGATATGGATGGTCGCCGGGGTTTTGGTGTTTAACTCCTAGAAAATATTTTTTAACAAAAAAAGGAACCGACTCCAAAAATCATTCTGCTTTGTAAAAATGCACTATAAAGTAAAAAATAATTGAGTTATTTAATTACTTCAATTTACTTACAAAACCTTCAAAATTAAACGATTCAGTATAAAATCGATTTATTAGGACAATAATATACAATTATTATCTATTATTTTAGGAGTCGGTGCCAGCTAAGGATGGAAATTTCAAATGAAATTGAAAATGTTTAGATTATTTTGTACCCTACTTATATTTTTTGTTTTAATATTTTATTGTAAACAGCATACCGATCGTCCAATAAAACAATAACGTTATTACAAAAATGCCGTAATTGAAAACATGCTAAGAAATGTTATATCTATGATATTTACTAGGTTGTTCATGTACATCAACCATACGATAAGAAGAAGATTATTTCCTACAGAAATAAAAAAAAAAGGAGGTTCTGTATACGACCCGTATATATGTATCTATGTATGTAATTCCGCGATTTTCTCATAAACTTATAGGTAAATATGTATTTAGATAACGAAAACCCTCCAATAAAATAGAGATCTATTTTATTGGAGGGTTTTCGTTATCTAAATACATATTTTTCAGAGAAGGTTTTAGTATAATAATACATGTACCTATATCTATTAGGATCTGACGAAGATCTTCGGAGATAGACAATAAAGTTTCAATAACTAGGTAACAGAAACGATTGTATGTCTATATATTGTTTTCAACATTCCATTAAAGGAGGTGCTTGTTTCTTAAAAAAAATGATTTCCAGTTGTTTTCAACAGGAAGAGTGAATTATAGTTTTATGTAAAATGTGATTATTTGGCCGCCATCTCGCCTGATGGTGTGGCCGAGGATGGAGCATATAGATCTAGGAGAAATCTATTCACTCTAAACAGAGATTTATTTCGTACATTATCGCTTAAAATGCGAATTGTGATTCATCACAGATTGCATTCTAAGAAGCTGTGTCATTTGATACCTACAAAAATTTATTTTAGTTCACAAACGCGGTAGGTCAACTTTTTTACGCGTCAATCGCAATAACAATTATAAAATTAGTTCAGGAGTCCTTTCTCGTAATATAACGCAACAAAATAATAAAAATTGTTTCGTCCTCTACTATAAACTTGACACTAATGGCTATTTCCATCCATATTGCCTTAATTACTAGCAAAGTTTTAACAAAAAAAGGTTCCTAATGAGAGCAATAGATTGGCGTCAAAAACGTGTCATCGTTATGTGTGCCGAACGGCTTGTTGTGTAAAACAAACTGCTTTCGAGATGTAGTTTTTACTGATGTGGGGCGATTTCGGCTGTCAAGGTATAGAGAGAGGCGCGTTTGAAAACGGCCGCGGCGCCACAGGGAGTCGAGTCCGCAGATATCTTTTACCTACTCAGTGTATTTTTTGCGCTGTCCGAGCGGACTTCACTTTCTGTGTGTGATTTTTGATGTATGTTATTCTATACAAACAACTTGCCGACTCGATGGGTGCTTATGATATTTCTTTGCTAAAATTGTTCGTTGTTTTTTGTCTGAATCTTCTAAAACTAGGTCGTCGTTTTCATGATCATTCGCAAACTGTTTAGGTATATGTATATTTTGTTTCTATCTGTAGATATTTGGTTGTGAATTGGTAAGTAGCTGGAATAGGAATCTAATAGGTAAGGTAATATAGTTTGAGGAAGTTGTTCTAACAAAGAACACATAGCCGGTGGATTTGGCCAGTTTTGTTTAATCGGAGCTAGCAATTTAACTATAAATAGTTTCACACCTTTCCACTTAAAGTTCATATAGAAGTTACCTTGTCCCTAAAGCTGTTCTTTGTTTATGTATTGATTTAATTATAATCTCACTGTCATAACCAATTAATTACAATAAAGCTGTTAAATACAATGTACTTTTTTTTTCAGATAGCTACTGTGTTTACGCAATCTGACAGTTGCAGTGACAATGGATTGACAAGGGAGCATCGCTTGGTGCGAACCTGTCCGCTTCACATTGTTACCAACAGGTACATTCGGTGATCTTGTTACACGAACACAATGCATCCTTCACTCCTTTGAACATTCAGCAGGATAGATCGCGAAATGAGCGGAATTCCGATCAGATAACAACAATGTCCGCTGCCATACAATAGCAATGTAAAACTTATTCGTAACCCGCGTAGGTAACATTTGAGCTTTTTACGCCTTTTGTTGAGGTGGTGTATCGGATTTCTTTAAAAAATCTTAAATCCGAGATCAGTGAAGATTTTGGGAGTCATATCTCGTTTAAGTTGCGATAATACATGACTCTCGTAACTTTAAAAAATGAATGGCATAAAATACGTGAATGAAAGAAAGAAGAGGTTTTGTAATTAAGTTCACTTTTCAGATAGGAAGCGGAAGGAGGAACGTGAGTTTAATGACCAAGTTTTCCTATTACATCGCTATAGAACGTAGGTAGGTAACTACATAAAGGTACCTTACCTCCACACTGACATTATTTCGATTCGAATTATCGGTTATCTTATCTTCATCATCATCATCATCCACTGGAGGGCATAGGCCTCTCTCTACTTGTGCCAATCTCCATACCCGTGTGCTAGTCCCATCAAAGTATTTCCAATCTTATCTTAGTACTTCTTAAACTAGTTTTTTTTGCGCGCAACCCTAATTTGTTTACTAAAATTAAATTAGCCTAAGTTACTCCTTATAACATCAGCTATCTGCCAGTGGAAGCTCCGTCAAAATCGATTCAGCCGTTTCGGAGATAAGAAGAATGAAGAAGTTTCATACAAACTTTATCTCCTATTTTAAGCTGCAAAGTTACTCGTGTCGATTCGGTCACCTGTATAGGGACTGAATAGATAGCAATGACGTCACCAAAAGACGTGTTAAAATATGGTTGAAGAATTCGCGGTGGTGAACAGAGGTCGAGATGACGTAGTGGTCAGAGCGCCTGGAGTAGGTATTTATCTGGGAGGCGCAGATTTGAATCCTGCTCACGACCGGTTCTTTTTCCATTTAATATTATAACTTAAAAAAATTAATTTATTATAAATAATTTCATTATAAATAAAATTTAATATTTTTATATAAAAAATTTTTTTTTATTTTTTTTTATTATAGTATTATCAATTATTAAACAGATTCCTCTAAATGAACTAAAATACCGCCAAATTATTTAAGTTTCAATAAATAATTATTTGAGTTCGCTAAGCATGCGTTAATGCTTTCAAAGATTTATCTTTAACTGTAAACTTTTTTCTCTAACCACGTGCTCATATATCGATTTTTATATTTCTAAAGTCAAAAATTAAGAAGCTTCATACAAATTTTCATCCCCTATTTTAATAGGGGATGAAAGTTTGTTACTTAGAGAATGACCATTTTCTGCCACTTGAACAAAGGCTATGTATAAATGATATTTGTTTTTTGATGAACATAGCTAATGGTTCAATCGACTGCCCGGAGCTTGTCGCAAAATTAACATTGAGTGTTAACAAAGTTGGTTTGCGGCAGCGACCGCTGCTGCACGTACCTTTTGCAACTATAAGATATAGGCGTAATGCTTTCGCACTTAGAAGTGCGCAGAGTTTCAACAAACTTCCACGAGAACTAAACATTGATTGGTTTGCACTAAAGTGAACACAGCTAGAAGGCTTATAGCCCAATCATTCTTTGATTTGTAAAGTGGCACTCAAACTGAAATATCTTCTATCAATTTACTTGTATCTGTGTGTTTTCTCATCGTAATTTTTAATTTTTAATTTTATTTATTATAATGTTGGCACACGTTCCTCAAGACCAAAATATTATTGTTAATGATCTCATAAGAGTACCTATGTGTAGAGACTTGTAATTAGCAATTTGATTATCTAGAATAGATTATAATACATTGTTATTAGTCTATAAGTCTATCGAAGAGCAAATTAAAAAAAAATCTAAAAAATATTTATAGATATACCTAGATAATAACTTTCGTGAGACATATTCATATCAATTATTGTTCACCGGTTACTAATCACGCGCATTTTTTTCGGGATTGCCCGACTAGTTTCGAACTCGAACGGAGCCTTTAGTCATGAGCTGAGCCCATGGCGATGTCGCTAGTCAAATGAGTAGTTGCACGTGAGTAGTAAACGGTGAACAATAATTGAATGGGATTCGAACTCTTGACAATCCTACATGGCCTTAACGTGTATAAAAAACATATCTAATGTTATCTTAATCATTTAGGAATATGATGTTCTGGCAATCACGCCTTTTTTTCCATTGGGATAGGCAGAGACTATCGATTTCCACTTGTTACGATTCTGATACTCGTCTTATGCTTCATCTATGTATATTCATTAACCTCATGCATGCGTCCATTTAAGTTGCTTTTGACCCGTCCTTTTTTGAAAACGTCCATGAAGAAGAAGACATTTGTCCAAGTCGTCGGCGTGTCCCGACTCTTCCATCCACACTCGCCTTCTATAGGTACCTACTAGATTTGTCGATCGCCTTTTATTTATCCTTTCATTATGATCAAACCATTTTAGCACAACTTTCACTTCACAAACATTTTAACTTCACAATCTTCCCGTATCACGTATCCGTTCATCGCTCTATTTAAGGAAATAATTTATTTCTTACATACCATAAAGAAAAATACCTACAAATATACCACTAAAAGTGTTATTGATCGACAATTTTCAAGTATAATATCTAATGAGAATGCAATACTTACGTGTCTCACATTACAATCATAATTCGTCTAACAACTTCATCTCTTAATCACAAAAAAATATTCCCATAAGGAGGCTTGCATGCACAATTTACTTCACATTGCATTGCCGCATAGGTGCCGTACCGACTGCCACAATAGTTGCAACCCGATACCGAGCCGGTGCTTTGAGAACGGAATATTGGGGAGTATTCTCATAGTGGCACCAAAAGGACAGGAAGTGAGGACAGCGTGCGATAGAACCAATTATCCGCCCACGATATAAGAAACCCATAATTAATGTAATATACCGGCCTCATTGAGCGGAAACGCTCGCGATTCAGATGTCGATATTTTCGCTCATAATGTTGGTAGGTATGATATGACCTTATATTTTATATAGAATGTTTAAAAGCCATCTTAAGTAAAAGTTAAGAGGTTTAGTTGGAATTTAATTAGGAATTGACGTATTTTTGAACGCTCAAAAAAATTTAATAAAACACATAGCATCACACCTGTATTCCCCAAAGGGGTAGGCAGAGGTGTACACAGTTGTACACCTACATTTCACCAATGCTGTTATTAAGCCCCATGTAATAGGTGGTGAGCCTATTGCCATCAACCGGGCACAATTTCAAACTCCGGTGAGCTACTCAGAATTTCCTAATAGAAAAACCCAATAACATTGACCGACCCGGGACGCAAACCCAGGACCTTACGCTCAGCAGTCGCCCCTGCGACCACTAGACTAATGAGCAAAAAAAAACACGTTTAATTCAAACCAACGTCTTCATTTATCCTGGAGATGTTGGCCAAGAAACATTGGTAACTAATAAAAGCATTAGACCTTCATAGAATCGACTTTTAGTACATACCTATGTATATAAAACCAGCATGTGTTCAATTTATGCACTCAACTATCAATAGACGCGGCAAATCCAATGATACAAACGCATATTCACAATAAACTTCTATGTCAAAGATCAAAGCCGATCGGCAAAATATATTGCACACGCTATCGATATCAACACGACCGAAGACAGGCAAGCAGCGTAGAGAATTTTTTGCTCACAAAAACACAGTAGCACTCTGATTTATGGCCTGAAGCGATCATAGGACATTAGTAGCCGACATTGTCCACTGCATGTGGGCTTTGTGGCTGCCGGCTTCGACACAGTAGCCTGTCATCCGAGTCCCTTACTGAACTATTGTTCTACTGAGTCGTAAACATGTCGACAAGTTCAGGCATTTGTATTAGCACAGTATGTACAGTAGTTCGTTCGTAGAAGCACTTTTGTCATAGTCTGCTTTACAAGATTTTTGGGTAATTAAATTCTACAAGTGCATCTATACGATGTCATTATGGGTTCTTTTTCATGGATGTTAGTGTTCGGCAAAGGTTTTCTTTTTAATGATTTGAAAAGCAGATAGGGTTTTGTAATAAAATTGTTGCGCTGAAAGGTGACGAAATAGTGAGCATTTAACGCTGACCTGCAAAATTTGTTGCAATTAACTTACCAAGCTCTTAAGCTATTTCCTCATTTATCTATGAACATTTAATAAATATTAAATGTGTCTATTATAATAAACTGAAAAATAAACTTAAGACGTAAAAAATACAATAATAAATTAACCGAAAAGAACCTTATGCGATGATGGTAAGAATCTTCGTAATCATGAGATTTCCCATGACTACGAGAGTTAATTCCTTAAATACAAATAAACCTGAACCTTGAGGAAAGCAAGACAATTATAGAAATAAAAAAATACATGATACATAAAATTTGGTTGAAGGAAGAAAAGGGAACCGAGATGGTTCTCTAAGAGCGCGGTGTTTGGTAAAACAAAAGCACATCGAACGATTTAACAAACTGCCATATTTTAACAACGTGTAATTAAAGGTTTGGCTCCGCTCGAATATGCATAAATCATGCGTCTGCCGCGAACTGCCGACCGAAATAGAGAAAAAATTAAATACATTAACCGTCTCAGAGTTGGGAACAGACTTATTTTATCTGCCTACAAAAGAAATGATGCTTGTATGACGTTGATATAGAAATTGTATCTATTGTTCCTGATAAATGTTGTTTGTTAATATATCTATGACATCGATAATTGGGTAGGTAGTAATTACCGTACAAAAGATGGGTATTCTATACACTTTCTAGTATTCATTTTGTTTTTCTATCCATAATGAGTACATAAAATAATGCTCATCATATATAAATAAATTCCATTATAACCGCCTTCACTTAATTACTTCAACCCAATGCGGTACAAGATAAAGCCCAAAGTAAACACACACTTAACTGAACGTAACCTTTAGCTTTGTTTGGACGGTTGTCGTCTCGCTCTCATGGCTTTCCCGTTCTCATAAGAGCCGAACTGGTAAGCTCATAACTCACGGGGCTTGGTGGGGTGTGTCGGAGGCTGTGCCGGGCCGGGCGGGGGGCGGGGGGTGAGGGGTGCGCGCGCGCCGCTTGCTCCCTCGGGGCAGAGGGGCCGGGGCGAGGTGACAACCGCTTGTTACGTCTATTCCAAGCCAGTTATTAAAAACGTCTCGGCGCGAACGGTGTGCCGCCCTGTAATTATCCAGTTGAAGGTTTCGTCGCACTACGTTGTCACCACACTCACCGGAAATGCAATACGTGGATCCGCCCGCGCAACAGGTCCGTCCGCCCGCCCACCAACTATTGAATTAAATTTGAGAGTTTATTAATATTTGCGGAAATAACATATGAATGTTTCGTTTATCATGTGGATTTAGCTGCGACGTTGTTAATCTTAAAAGTGTTTAAAGTGTTAGAGTCGATTCTTCTAAAGCTTACGCGGGCTTTCATTAACTATGTGTATTTATTTGCAGATGATGAACATGATGACAGGCTACGGCTGTGGCTACGGGCGCGGTGACGCAATATCCCCGGCCTCAGATCTGTCTTCATGCAGTAGTGCGTCGTCAGGGACATGGTGTGCTCCGCCTGCGTGGCGTGAGCTGCCTGCCTATCCTCCGCAGTACCCGGCGTACTGGCCTCCAACACCGGCTGCGACTGAGGAAGCCAGGGAACTTCAGCGTCGTTGTGCAAAGTGCCGTTGTCCCAACTGCCTCACAGAAGCTGCCGGCTTCGGCCCCAACTACGGCAAGGATGGAGCTAAACGTGAACATGTTTGCCACGTACCTGGCTGTGGGAAAGTTTATGGAAAAACATCGCATCTGAAAGCTCACCTTCGTTGGCATACTGGAGAACGACCCTTTGTGTGCAACTGGCTGTTCTGCGGCAAGAGATTCACGCGCTCTGATGAACTGCAGCGACACTTACGGACCCACACTGGAGAGAAGAGATTTGCGTGTCAACTGTGCACCAAACGCTTTATGCGCTCAGACCACCTCGCGAAACATGTGAAAACGCACGCGAATGTATCAAAGAAGAACAAAAAATCGAAAGAGGATGACAAGGAAGAAACATCAAGTGCTACGAGTGATAAACCGCAACGTCAAGTGGAGCCACAACCGGCGCCCGCTCCGGAGCCCGTGGCAGCTGTTGGAAGTACGAATTACGGTACGGTGCCGGTCGCAAGTGCTACGAAACAGATGTCATTGAACTACGCATCGGTTGCGCCGAGCATGATGCCGAGCGCACCTAACTACAACAGTGGCGGAGTGTTCGGGAGCGGCGTGATGTCCGGTTGGTACCCTGAAGTAAGGCAAGATACCCTGTATCCCCGGCCGCCAGTCCGGGACCATAGGATGTACCAGCAGTACCCTGCTCCCATCAGCACGTATCAGTGCGCTACGAAGGACAACTACGCAGTGTTTCAGGGACATTATAGCTTACAACCACCTGTGGCTTTAGGACAGTGAAAAATATTATTGTGCATATAAGTAGTGATAATGTGCGAAATACGATTTAAGTTAGGAAAACTTTGAGAGCAAAACTGCAAGTGTCCTTAATGTAGGTAATATTTAAAATCATTTAAGTTACCGTCAATTTAAATGTGATGTCTGTAAAATAGTTGTAAAATAAGTCCTTGTAATGAATCATGTGCCTTTCAATTGTTGTAAATTGTAACTTTAATTTTATTGAAGTGAGAAAATAAAATAAGATTTTTTAATAACTTTGTGCTTTGATTTCATTTACTGCAGTATTTACGACATATTTCAACTTTCATATGAAAATTAAAATGCACTACTTAATAAAATACCCTCTAATAAATTATTTTTACACAAAACAAATATTGACTAGTGAATATTAATGCTTCCAACACATAATTCACTTTTTTCTATTAAACATAATAAAACACACACACGACACTTGAAAATCTGAATAACATAATTAATCCTAACCGAAGATTCCGCTTAAGCATAAGTTGTGACAAAGCAAATAAATAGTGTAAGTACATTAAATTTAAATTGATATGTAGTAAGGTACCTTATACTAATATACCTACTATAGAATATTCCAATTTAATAATCAACATAACATCGTCGACTATCTACACGAGCGATCAAATCGATTACATTAATGAAACACACATACATCGAAAACTTGTATTGTGTGTACAAAATGAACTTCAACCTTTAACATTATGAGGCAATGTGACTGGGGGCGGTACAAAACTTCATTGAATTTTCAAAATTATCATACTAACGCTCAAAATATACAAAACATTATGAAAATCTAAAACCTGTCTCGTAAATCGTAAATCGTCGATCGGTGCGAATATAAATTATGAGTTTAATCACCGATCGATTCGGAGATAACGGTCTTTTAAAATAAGTACCTGTGATGTATATATTTTTATGGTAACATGAATAATCGAATAAATACTTAACGATGCACAGATACGGAATCAAATAAAAAAACACGTAAGTATTAGATACCAGTTTAGTTAAGCTTCACCATTTCGGAAACATGAGATTTTTAATAACCAAAACGTAAATTCTTTAATAAAGTACTTTAATAAATTTTACAAGTATTTGTTAAGGTTTCCGCACCTGTACGACATTTTATTAACTGCAAAGTTAGTCGTGTTGGTTCAGTCATCTGTATAGGGTCTGAATAGATAGCGATGACTTTATCTTAAGACGTATTAATATGTGGAAGAAGAATTCAGAATGGGGGCAGAGGACGAGTTGGCTCAGTTGACAGAGTCTTAGAGTATTCACCCGGGGGCCCAGGTTCAAATCCTGCTCACAAACGTATTTTTGTTTTCACACAAATTTATAACCATAATTTTTTTCTTAAATATAGCTATTACACAGTAGAAGCTTGTATTCGTATTATCATACTTATTGTCTAGAAACTTTTGTATGATTTACACCTAAACAGCTTTGCGAAGTTTTTAATTCCTACCACTTTATTTAACGTACTTACATGTTTTTGCGTAAAACCCTAGCAACGTACAATTATCCCTATTGATCCCTGACGGAGAGTGTACCACTAGTGCTCAAGTACCAGGTACTATATAATTAAAGCATAAATAATAGAAAACAGGTAAACTATAATAGTTTTGCTGATACAAATCCATAAGTGCGTGATTCTGACTCATATTTGGACTATTTTATTTGTCTGACTTGAAATCACAGAACGCCGATAAAGGCCCGGAATTTAATAAACTATTATTGGGGACTTAAAACAGCCAAAAGGCCGTTATCAGCCAGTTGTAAAAATAACATTATTTAATTATATTTACATAATAACATTCTATATATGCACCCTTCTTATTGTTACATGTCATTGAATATAAAAAGATTCGATAAAGTTGTACTATTTAATTTTAATTGTTCTGGTAGATGCTACGCGCGTGCTACGCGGCGCTACGAAGTTAAGTTTGGGTTTATTTTTAGTAAATGTTTATTTTAAATGATTTTGGTTGACGTTTACGTGCATTATTATATAGCATGGTATTAATTGGTACAAGGATATGTACCTGCTGCCGTATATCATATTGAAAGAAGATCTATTTAGATAAGGTACCCCATCCGTGTTATCAGTCGTTTTGCATTCGTAACTCGAGTTCTTAATTTGATCTTTAATCTTTAATACATACGTATTAGAACTGTGAAGATGTAATTATTATAGTATTTCGTGAACACGTTTATCTGGCGTAAGTTTATTAAGTGCGTAGTTTGTCCACCCGTCACTAGATGGCGTTAGTAGTACAGTGTTTACGCGGCGTCACCGCGCTGCGACGTAATTGCACGCGGCTATTATCTGGGCGGCGCCGGGCGCGCATGGCGGCCGGTGCGAGCGGGATGCACTCGATAATACGTAAAACAAAACGAGGGAGTAATAATGGTAAAAAACGAGCAGCACGCAAATTATAGTGAGAAATGAGGCAGCCGGTAGCGGTGGGGGCTTGTGCGGTGGGGGCCGCGCGTCAGTCGGCCGCCCGCTACAGACTCGCCACCCGCGCCGCCTGCGCCGCCTGCGCCGCCTCGCGAGTGTAGTGAGTGTGTGACATGCGCCGACACTGCCACCGGCGCCATGAGCGGCAAGGCCTCCTCCTCACCGGACCTGCTCATGAATGTG
Organism: Xylocampa areola; assembly: GCA_935421205.1. NCBI lineage: Eukaryota > Metazoa > Arthropoda > Insecta > Lepidoptera > Noctuidae > Xylocampa > Xylocampa areola. The sequence continues at coordinate 13,278,732 of OW285206.1, forward strand.
AGTCCACGCCAACGCCGACCTCACTTCCACACACTAGCTAACATAGCATAAAAAATCTTATTAACAGTCTCATCTAAGTTGCAAGTTTATGCTTAGACCTGTAGCATAAAGTTTGTTAGGCTTTTGTAGGTTCCATGAGTTTTCAAGCGACTGTGCACCTTATAGTGACATCCAAGAAAAGTATCTTGTAACCTCACCAATGATGGTGCAATTCAAAACTTGTTCCTTACTATACTTAATGAGTTATCTTTTAAATCCTATAATACATAAAGCATCTAAAACAGCTGTTTACATAAGTGCAGTACGACTTTGAATATGCATAACGAATGTTGAATAACGTTAACTAATCTAATAAAACGTAAACTAATTATAAATAAACTCATTACAACCGTATTCGGAGAAATCTTCACGGTTCATGAACTTTAATTTTAAGAACAAACCGAGCCAAATAGTGCCATAATAATGAGTCCATGAAATGGTTTGTTAGTCTGCAGGGCACCCCCGGGTATTGTCGATTTAGCACGCACCATAAGCGGCACATTACCCACGATGGAGTGCAGGCCCGCGCCCGCGCCGCTCCCTCGAGCCCTCACCTCTATTACTATTCATGGCCGCCCCCGCGGCTTGAGTGGACCGCACAACCCAAATATCCCCCTCACCATAAGAGAAAACATTATGTGTAAATTTTCTTCGTATTGCCGTGCCTTTGAATAATAATTCAAGTCGCCGTTTACTCGGTCGTCCGTCCTGAATAATAAATCCTAGTCAATTTGTTTCAAATACTTCAAGTAGAAAATTGTAATGGTGCCTGAATTATATATTATATCTTTTTAACGGACTATAACAAATCACTGCACTAGAGTTACCTGCTTGTTATAAGATACAATATTCTATCGGCCGCCTCCAGAATCAGTAGGACTGTTTATTATTTATAAAGCAATATCCGTCACATAAACGTCATTGTTATTATCTGAAAATAGGCCATTAAATTTCGTTCCGAACATCACTAGCAGTTCATAAAAACGTAAAAGTTAATTCAATTAAATGAAGTCAAATAAAATAAAGGTCGTGCCGGCACTTTGGAGCGGCGTAACCAATTCTTAATGACACATAGAACCTTCGTCCATTTTCTACTCAATTTCCTTTTCATATTAGTTTAATCTAGAGGCAGGACTACTGGCGCCAAAAATTATGCCGCGACGGCCGTGTCGGGCGCGGCTAATCTGTTTAGCGTTATATTGTAGGCCGCCCGGCTCCTTTGTGCGGTGAAAAAGGAAGAAATTTATGCGTTTCGGCGTTGTGTGTAAGTTTTTTGTGAGAATGTAATTAATAATTCGGCGGCAAAACTAACAGTGTTTTCGTTGTTACGTCGGCCGGGTGATTGATGTCCGCTACGGTCGCAATTAGTACGCAGCTAAGACCGTATTCCTCTTTGGTGAGTACTTGTAGTGAAATGTAGGTTGGTACTCTTCCCTCTAGATAAAGGGTAGTTTAGTGTGATCTTACCAAATAAGCACACTACTTTTTATCACATGTTAATCAATAAAAAAATATCTTTTGCTGTGCCATATTTAGAGTACGAACAACGAATGTAAATGCAAAAGAAAATATGAAATATATATACTCTTTATCTTTATAGTTCTACTACATATTCCTACATTCTAGAGAGTCTGGAGTCTACTGTTATAATACCACATTAAGATAAAATCAATCCAAAGTTATTATATTAAATGGAAAAAGAATACGGTCGCGAACAGGATTCGAACCTGCGCCTCCCGGATAAATACTCCAGGCGCTCTGACCACTAAGAGGTCGAGATGGCTTAGTGGTCAGAGCGGGCCTGGAGTATTTATCAGGGAGGCGCAGGTTCGAATCCTGTTCGCGACCGTATTCTTTTTCCATTTAATATAATAACTTTAGAGTTCCCTAAGCATGCGTTAATGCTTTTCAAAGATTTATCTTGAAAATCAATCCAACTATTTAAAGCAACCTTTACGGTATACTTCAAACAGCTATGCATAATAATGCTTAGCGTAGACATTTTGAAAGTGTTTGAAAACATGTTGGACCGGAATTGAGCGGCGCGGGTGGTGCGTGCGATGCGTGGGCGCTGCTAGCCCAGTCACGGCGCACGGCTCAGGTGGATCTCTGTATTGTTTATTTCATACACCCGCCACCTAGATGACTAGCGTTAACTGTATGTGAGAAATAGGTATTTTTGCCTTTTGTTTCCAACACAGATTTTTGCCTGGAACTAACAAACTTGTCCCAATGCCAATTTGTTCTTTTCACTGTTCCTACCCAACTTAAGGACCCGTCGTCACTTAACAACCAATTATCGATGTTGAAACCGAAAAGCGGTAACAAGTTCGGTGCCAATTATCTCGCGACTCTCGTCACGCATCACTGTGCGTCGCAGCCACACATCAGAATGTGTCTCCTAGTCTGAATTTATTTAGATAGTAGAGGATACGAGCAATTCAGAACAAGTCAAGTGTGTTATTTGTCCGTTTTGTGCGCGTACGTACCGTTGGTTGCGAGTCGGCACTCGGCACTGGTGCGGCAACATTTTAATTGACCACGCGATGTTGTGCCGCGTCTCGGCCGACTTTTTCTCCACTTCTCAAATTGCTCTAAAGTGCTTAATGAGAGATGCGTGCAATCGCCGTTTCCCCGTACGAGAGGCTGCTCTTATTTTACATACATAAATAGTTCAACACGACGAACTAATGCCGATTCTCGGTACTGTAATTGCGCCTGTGACAGGCTTCCGTCGCCTTTCCAGAGGCTGGCGGTTAAACGCCAAACGCCGGCGTCGCCTAAATTATAGTTATTTCGCATTAATAGCGTACACATCGACTAGTGCGTGCGCATGGGGCTCCGGGCACCATTGACATTTTCAACCAACACATCCAACTCGTTCGCCAACAATTTGTTTGACCGATACGTGACTAGAAAAAAAATACTTACAATTACATCCCTCAGGCCTTTAATATTCATTTGGACTCGATAAAGTTATTGTCTTTGACAGCCTAATGGAGATATATAGAAATGAAAAACTTTTTTAATCGATAAATAATAAACAGATAGTTTATTACGTATGAAGTTTTTTATATAAATTAATATACTTTGTCTTTGTCTTGTTGACTTATTACGCCTTCCGTTTCTAGAAGTACATAACGATTTTATTATTATGATGTTAGACAAGCTTGATATGTCTTTCAATATTGTACGCAGAAGTTAAAGTAAGTAATGATATTTCATCGTTTGCATATGAATATACACATTATTGCGTGACTTGAAAGACCTTAGCCACAAATACGTTTATAATGAAGGGGCATTCATTTGGTAATTTAATTATTTCCTCTCTTTGTAAGTATTATCCACTGCTACAACATAGGATGCCAATGCAGTGTATTTAATTACCAGGAAGCGATGATAAAGGTTCGTGTCATGTTATAGACATGTACAGTTGATTGCAAAAAACAAACTTATGCCTAGCATACGTAACAAAAGTCAAAAGCGTTATTTATAAAACGTTGTCCAGGTCAATATTGGAGCTGATCTTTTAAGAGGACACGGAGCTCCTCTAATAAGAGGACCCGGAGCTCCTCTTGAAGTGCAGATAATGACAACCGGAGTGGTTTTAGTGAGGTAAAGATACTACATTCCCTGCAAAATAATAAAAAAATAATTTGTTTTTCCATGCAATACCGTATTTTTCTTTTCACAACAATTTATGACTTTATTCAATTGATTTAAAGCGCTTTCCAACAGTTTTAGGATTGTTTACTACTGTTAGGGATTCAGTTCTAACACCCACACCCAAGGATTGTGTATTTATCTTAAGTATTCTTTCGGACTTCTGTTAGGTACACGCTGTATATTAATTTTTTGTTATTGTGACAGCTGTGGTTCTATGTGATGGACACCAGAAGCCAAGTTGTTTACGTTCAACTAACTAGCATCGTTGTTAAGGCTACCTAGTTAAGTTGTTACATTAATAATGAGAAAATTTTGCTTATAAGGCGATAATTGTTTATCACTTAAATGTGTGCTTCGAAGGTACTTTGTAGGTTAAGCGTTTCTCATACTGATGAGGAATGTTTACATACTCATTAAAGACACATGTTTGTCACATAGGTTTTACATAATAATTGAAGTTTATACTTATATGAAAGAAGATATATATGTAGAAATTATCTAGGGGTATATAACAATTAAAAATATTATTTCATTTACGGCGTAACTAATTAAAAAGAAACACTGTTGGTATTAAAGCATAAATAAAGCTCTATAATCTGGGTATTCACGGTTCTTGTCCTGGTTTACAGATTTTAGACATGGCAGACCTAGATAACATAGCATAATATAACACAGAATCACGCCGGTATTCCTCGAAGGGGTAGGCAAAGGTGTACAAACACCTACATTTCAATAATGCTGTTATTAAGTCCCATGTCATAGATGGTGATTGCCATTGGACACAATTTTAACTTCCGGGCTGCTGCTGAGAATTTGTAATAGAAAATCCCAATAAAATTTTGCCTGACCTGGGAATCGAACGCAAGACCGCACGCTCAGCAGTCGCGCTTTGGACCACTAGACCAACGAGGCAGTCCATATAAATAGTTATCTGAATAATATAGTAGTATTAGTGTATGTCTTTAAGTAGGAGGAATGGCTCTTCTATTTATGTTACCTACCTAATTAAGTAATTATCTTAGTAATACATGCAAGAGATGTTGTCGGTAATTAAAAAAAATATATATGTGCATTAGTGCTCGGTACTGTACCTTGCTGTACACTGATATTTTACCAATGGCGTTTAGTAATTAAATCGCATGTAAGGTTGCTCCGGGCTGCTATAAAAAAATCCTAACAGAAACATCGAATAACACTAACCGAACCCTGGACTTCACGCCTAGCAACCGCGTAGGTGAATCTACTAAACCAATGAGGCAGTTTTGATTAAAACATGGGACTCTATCTGCGTATATTTTTTACATTGGTTTATCATTATCTATCCTATAACCTATATGCTTGGTAGCCAACTATGGGAAAAGCCAGTTTTTAATACTGCAATGTCATAACATTGTATTTGCCTTCCAAAATGCAGGTAGGTTTTTAAGGGTACAGAAAATCCTTTGGTTAAAAACCGGTCGAAAGATCATAGCAATGGCCGCCATTTGCAATCCAATTAATTTACTCATTAAACTTTTGATCGTAATAACAGATATTTTTTTAAGAACGCATCTTCGCAGCTTATTTATTCTATGGGCGTTATCTTAAAAACGGTTTAAATAAATAAATCTTATAATAGATTAATTTGCTCAGATAAATACCTATATCATATTGATGTATTCCATGATGATATATGAAGGTTTTAACATCAATACCTACTACATATCAATTATTGTTCACAAGTTACTACTTACGTGTATTTTTCGGGATTGCCCGAGTAGTCAAACGTTTCGTTTGACTCGCGACATCGCCGCGGGCTCAGCTCATGATTCAGGGCTCCGTTCGAGGTCGAAAATAGTCGGGAAATCCCGAAAAATGCACGTGAGTAGTAACCGGTGAACAATAATTGATATGAATATGTCTCACGAAAGTTATTATACAATACCTACTACAGAATAAATAACGCAATATCGCATGCGTAGCGTAGCATTAAAATGTGGAAGAAGAATTTGGAGTAGTGAGAGAGCACCTGGACTGCTTATCTGGAAGGCGCAGGTTCAAATATTGCCCACGACCGTATTTTTCTTTCCACAAAAATTAATTATATCTATACTTTATAGAATCTACATTAATATTATAAAGAGGAAAGATTTGTATATTTGTATGTTTGTAATGAATAAATACTAGCGACTACTACTACTAATAGCAACCCAAAAATACAAGCGCGATTTGATTTTTTTTTCACCATTAGGATGCTACATTATCCCTGAGTAACATAGGCTATATTTATTACTAGAAAATATTAGGGATCACTTCTAAAACTTCAATAATGTAACCCAAGGTGTAAAATTATTCATAAAATGGCTTTCATCGCATGCGCTGCGAAAACTATTGATTATTTGACTAAAAGAACATGAAAAATCTTTATCTTAACCTATACCGTATTAATAAAATAAAACACGTATATCAACATCGATCCCAGGCTACGCGAAGATCCTAGTAATAAAAAAATAAAATAAGTTTCATCAGAGCTTTTTTTATGCGTGGAAAATTCATGAACGCTGTGCTGGGTTCCTACCGACTAAAGACCACACGGTCCTTCACTAACCTTAACGGGTTCTCGGGGTGAAGGCGCGCTCACCATAACTTCAGATCAAACCCAAGTTTCATCACCTACTTACTAACAGAAACCTAATTAATACAGGTGGTAATATACGATGGCACTTGTGACAGCTTGTAAAGGTTGTAGTTTTGTAAAAAAAATATCATTTTTATAGGATTCCTTATTGTGATTGAATAAATGATAGATACTTCATGGATGTAAGCGTCTTAGATTTAATACCGCTGAACCTTTCTATTTTTCCAACAGATTACTCTGTTGGCTCGCTAATTAGCAGACACAATAGATTTTTATTGTTATGAAGTTGGTATTTTTACGTGGCTGAGCGAAAGGGGTAACCAATACATAAAAAAATAATTGAAAATTACGTACCCTCTTTTTTATGTCACTATTATATGCATTTCCAGAACAGTTATAGAATCGTCTACCGACCAAACATTTATTTATTTATACTTCATGTACAAAACTTGGTACATAAGGCGGCCACAGTGACAGCATAACCTTTGAGGGCTAGATACTAAAAATGAAGTACAGTTTCAGTATTTGGCTGCATGTGTGCTACTGCTAACATTCCTCTAACCAACACATTTGCGTTTCTTACACAGTCCTCACAATAACAGTTATCTTCTTCTACATCATCTCAAAGTAACAGATTTTTAATGCTATAAAACAATAAGGCACAGTTGCACCAACATAACTACAACCGTCTCCGAGTTATTACTTTGTCATTTTGACAGTTTTTATATGTTACGCGCGTTTTAAAATAGAACAAATATTAGAAACCCATCTTACATGTCTCTCGGTCAAAACACTCCACCAAATACCCCCATAATTACAGCTGAAGGTACGTTTTTATACATCTCGTGACGTCACAGGACCTGTTCCCGTTGACATCGATCACGCCAATGGAAGGCCGGCTCGCCGCCATTGGTGAGCTCGGTCTCACATCTTACGATCATTTGAATTGATATTCCATTTTGTTACTTTTGTTCAGGGATTCTTAGGCCCAGTTGCACCAATTAACTATAACCTCTACCACCATAGGTAATTCTGTGTTATTTTGACAGACTACACATAAAACTGTCTAAATGACAAAGTCTTAACTCGGCTAGGTACCCACATTTCTCTAACCTACACATTTGGTTCACTTACACAGTATTCTAGATATTATCTTTAGTACAGACTATAGTTACAGATTTGAATACCATAAAACAATAAGGCTCAGTTGCAACAACATAACAATAACCATAGCCGAGTTACTTTGTCATTTTGACAGTTTTCATGTGTTGTTTGTTCTATTTTAAAACGCGCGTAACATAGTTTTTTTTTACGATTGCGATGAAGTTATTCTCTTCTTTATATAGTTCGCGAAAATTAGAGAATTTCAATTTGTAGGGTTTAACAGTTTAAGATATCGTTTTTAAAATAAATTGAACTTTGTAATAGATATGAAGGCAAAATAAGGCACAAAAAACTAAAATATATCCATGTATCAATAGTGATACTTTGTAGCATAAGGCTGGCTGCAACTAATCCACCAACGCAACGCAGCGATAGGTGGTTGGTTTTATTTTTGAATTAGATCCTAATCGATACCAGCTACCTTTTTCTAAGCAATAGCTACATAAAGCGTAGCAACTAAGCAATCGGTTAGTTGAATGTATACGTGGTGGAGAACATAATGTCGTCCCAGCCGGCATTCATAGGCCAAGAGCTTTGTTTAAAATATTCCTCCCCCTGAGATCATCGATAAGTGTGAAACTGACATTTCAACAGTTCACAGATATTTTAATGCACTGACGTAACTATCGATTGGTCACGAATCGATTTAACATAAAATATAATATCTATTTTAATTTATAACAAAATTATTCACGAATTAATTTTAAATCCAATATTTGAAAAGTGTTTCAATATGCAAATATTTATTATAAAATCGCGAATAAATAATTTTTGCGGTAGAATCAGGTTTCAAGATGTATGTGATAATTATGTTTTAAAATTATATGATTATATGAGGCGTGTTTTTATTAAATATCTGACAGTAGATAACTTTGCAAAATAAGTTATTAAACTTCGAACTATAACTCACGAAAGTTCTGCTAATTCCAAACAAAATTTGTATTGGCAGAAATCGCAAAGAACTTTTTTACCCCACAGTAATTTACGATATAACATCACAAAAAACATAAATCTTCAAACCCTTGAGTGCATCGTTTCCTGAACAAGTCGTTTTGTCGCAGAGCATATTCCGAGACGAAATGACTCGATTATCATAAAACAGCAGTTTGCTCTCTCCGACCAACTCTACTGAAGCCAGCACGTGGCCAGATGCAACATGTTTCCGTAAACAGAATCGATTACAACCTTACAATAACTTTTACAAAAACATGATACAAATTAATCGAAACGCCAACAATGATTCAATCGTACTTGTAATTGCAATGTTTCTTCATAGTTTCTATCATCAGCTCGATTTATTGTTCTACAAAATGTTTTATTGATTAATTAAAAGGACTTGTATGAACTTCGATCGGTTTAACATCAGTAATAAGTTCTTGTAAGGTCTCACTTTTTGTAATAAATTATATTTTTATAACCAGTTTTATTTAATTATGGCGACGTTAAACTCCAGTTCGTTATTCTTTATGCACATATTTAGTGTATTATGAGGCTAACAATGTTTGGTACAATGTCACTGCCGTGCCTAAGAAGCGACCAGAGAAGGCTTTCAATATTTATGATACGAGTAAATATTCGTCGTTCAGTTTAATTTCCGTAGACAAGATAACAGAAAAAAGCATCATGTTGATACAATTATTTCTAGAACATATGACTATTGTAACATTTCCAGTGTTTGCAATAAACCCAGATAGGATCTTACGAGCGACATTCAGTACTATCGTGATGATCTCATGAGCGTCAGTCGATGCGCCCGCGCCACCGGCAACGGCGAGGTGTCGCTCTCTTTGTTCCTAAGCCCACAATGTTGCTCGCATTATACGTAATTATTATAATGATTTCTGAGTAAGCGATTAAAATGTATATGGGTAATACACTTGATACGTACATGGCCAAATGATATTAATGCTTGGGTAAACTAATGTGCAGTAAGCAGGCTGTTTCCATGTTCCCTTCCTAATATGACGCTCAACTTGATGATTTTATTGAACTGTTGAATAATTATGGCGGTTAAATTAAGTACGTACTTTATAAATTTGATTTTATTTAAATATATGACTTGATACCTACTTTGAATGAAGCTGATGTGCACATGCGATTAATTACAGCGATTTATGGAGCCCGTTAATTTATATTGTGTGCTGATTGCTTAATGAATAATAGTGCTGTTACCTGTCAAAATAATGTGTAATTAAATTGTGTGTGAATAAAAAACATTACCAGTTCACCGTTTAACGTAAATTGTAGGTATGAAATATAGAAAATCAATCAATTAGAGACTCCTTATAAGTAATTTTATTTTATTTGGTTGTTATAACATACTGCGTTGTCTAGTGGTCACAAGCGCGGCTGCTGAGCGTGAGGTACTGTTCGTGTCCTGCGTCAAGCACAATGTTTTTGGGTTTTTCTGTTAGGCAATTCTCAGTAGCAGCACGGAGTTTCGGACTGTTCCCAGTTGATGGCAATAGGCTCAACACCTATTACATGGGAATGTTATTAACGTCATCGATGAAATGTGGGTAACTGTGCACCCACATTTGACTTAATTTTTGTGGTGGTTTACGTGTTGTTCTAAAATAGGTTTTAAGTAATAATTGACTACAAATTATACTGAATAGTTTTACGCTGACGTATACATAAATTACATTACCCACATCTACCCTCCACATTTAACACAGTTCTAGTCGCTGATCCCCATGTTCAATTTCCACATCATTTAACCCTGCGAACAGCTTCCTACGCACTTCGCGATGACATTTATATTCGCACTTTTTCTTCACTATCTGCTGTTATGCTGTTGTGTTTTTTTAGACGATTACGCCGTGAGAACAATGTATGAAGATATTTTTTTCATGGCAATAATGCGGCCGTTGAATGGTTGATTTAGGGATCCGTAATCTATCATATAATCGTAAAACTAAACTGAGGTCGTCTATCTGTCAGTTACAGGGCTGTATAATTTTGTTTATACCGTAATAGGTAGACCGTTGAAATATTAAATAAATAAATGTCTAATAAATAAATGGCAAATAATTAAATAAATAAATGTCAAATAATTAAATAAATATAAAATCAAACATCATAGGACCAGCTCATAGAAAAAAATATGTTGTTCTTGTTGTTTCTGCTCTATCTTGACGTAATAAATAAAACTGGTTGCTTGGTTTGCTGATTCATTTTGAAATAGCAACACAGATGTAATGGCTGGCGGTTGCGACCAGGCCGTGTTACATCAAGGAAATTGGGACACACGATGAAAAAATATGTTTCGCCAAATTGTGAAATTTGTGTTCATGTTCAATATTACTTTATTGAGTGTGAACGGAATCACAGCAGCTTTTCCAAAAAATTTAAGTTATCTGACCAAATATCGGTTTTAAATTTTTTTAAGTGCTCTGACTAAATGTCGATCTGTTATTATTTATGTATGTATTTATTTATTATGTCCTGTAAATAAATATTGATTAAAAAAAATTAACTGTCTTTAATTTCATGAAGGTGCGTTATTTATGTATAATTAAGCAACAAATAATTAAAAAGCTAAGTATAATAGTTTTGGTCGTACGGTATGGAATTCTTTGTGCCCGAGTCAGACTCACACTTGGCCGATTTTTTTAATCATATCATGTCTTAGCATGCTTACGGTCCTTGTCGGATGTCAGGTACGTATTTACTAAAGAAAAATAATATAGAAATGTAGCAACACTACGTATTTATCAGTATAACTTTTCCCAAAACTACCTATATTAGGTATGTCCTTTCTAGAACACTTTAGCATACTTCTATATATTCTTTGAAAAAGGCACATTCGAGATTTACCTGTGACATATTATTATATCAAATAACATAAAATAATTTACTAATATGCGTAATTGATCAACTCCAAGTAAAACATAGATACATTTCGCGAATAAACAACGACTTAGTAAATTATGTACAAGTTTGCAGTGCAACACTCACATTTCAATTACGTTCAAAGATCAACATAATAGGTCATAACTGGTTGCCTTACATTGCCTTAGGTTACGATTACGTAAACCTTTCAAGCACTCGTAATGGATGCCTGCAAAATCGCATAAAATAAAAAGGTCACTGGAATGACGAGCCGAAACCATCAATTAAAAAACAGTAGGTAAATAGGCTGAAGCAATTGAACTTTCTGAATGGAACAAGAGCGTATTGCGTCCGCCCGTCGTCGCCCGCGCACTGTCTCCGTCACGCGACTCACGCGCCGCGCCCCGAGCGCGACGATTATAATTTCGAGCGCCGATCAACATGAAAATGAAGGTCCATAAATTTATTAGACATAGTGTCGGCTCACTCGCCCCAGGCTCGCATTATATAAAATATGTCAAGAATTAAGCATTATCATACTGAGAATATTTTTACGCGGATAAAAATAATGTAATCTGCCTTAATCGCGATGTAACTCACAGATATTGTGATGTGTTCGAGATAATCCTCTGTGTGATGAATCTGTTTTTTAAATAAGATGGCGTACTAAACGAAGGTGAATTTAATTAAGGAGCACAATTAAATAAAATTGGATATGTTACATTTTCCTGTTACTTAATACTTGTGGAAAAATGTGTTTATAAATCATTTCAGATTAATATTGGCTATGCTAAATAAGTTTTATTCGAGAATCACTAACACGTAGTAAAAATGTCATGAATTATGCTATTCACATACTTCGAGACTTTATTGAATTTCCAGGTCACCACGAGATTTATATGCGCAATTTTCAGATACGAGTTTTTGATCCTAAACAGAGATATCGAGCAGATCACGTCCAGCGCGAGGGCAAACTTATAAAATGTAAATTTATTGCGCGATATTTTACATGAATTCAAATTGGCGGCAATATATCGTTTGCCTTTACATTACACCACGTAATTATGCCGCGCACAATTATTATAATTTTCCTATAATCGCGCCCGTGAGGACGTGCGAAAAAATGTTTTTAAAAGGTAATTCACTCTGATTTATGGTTTATACAGAGGATTCATTAATTTATCAAACAATCTGTAAATCAACTATTTTAAGTGATGCCTTGCACGTAGTCGACGGTTGTAGTGAAAAGGTCATTAAGGCAGCGAGTAATTATAACGTAAACATCTGCATCCACAACAAGTGGTCACGGAAACCGCTCCACGCATCTAATCAACGGTGATTCATCTAACGAAATACAAAAATTAATTATATACTCTGTTCTCAAATCTTACCTGAAATCGTGCTTTTAATTACAACCTACATGCAATGATTTATCGTGGACACACGTGTGTCGATGATTTATGTAATCTATCTCAAGAAAAAACTCAGAATAATATCCCAGTGATAACGTTTTCTTAGTCAAACGCTATTTGTAGAGCTATTAACTATGTGTTATTAAAACTATTAATTACAAACCGTAGGTAGAATCGCAGTTGAATTTCCAAGATTCGAGTCCTTCGCGTCGTACGCGTGAAAGTGGACACCTTTCATATAACTAGCTTTAATTAAATCTATGGGTGTAATTATGTCCTTTGCCCCATTTGTTCGGTTGGAATTATTATTCATAATTATAGGCCCCGATGTCTTTGAAATCCAACGTCTAGTACTGAATACGTGATCGGCTAAATTATTCCTTTACTTGGGACGGTAGAAAGTAATTGTTAGATTTTAAATTTTTGATCAAATAACACCTGAAATAAGCTTCAGCGTTCATGAATAGTATCTAATAGGTTGATAATTAAAGGCCGTGATTAAGGCGTGTTCGGTCCACTTAACTTACATATTCCCATTTCTAACTTGGGGTATTTTAAAATGATAGTAGATTTTAACTTAAACTTTTGTTTTAACATCGTGTTTATTATCTACTAAATTTACTGGTATATTATTTTAAAGTTAACTAAATAAATACAATATAAAATGTGGAAGAAGAATTTGTGGTAGTTAGCAGAGGTCGAGATGGCTTAGCGGTCAGAGCGCCTCTAGTATTTATCCGGGAGGCACAGGCTCGAAACGTGCTTACGATCGTATACTTGTTCCACAAACATTTATAACTTTAGAGTTCGCTAAGCATGCGTGAATGCTGTTCAAAGATTTATCTTTAAATACAATCTTTTTAAAAGGAATTTGTTTTGCAGCTAATCCCATTTTTACATTACTTTAACGTATCTATTTCTCGCACACAACTCAAGAATAATCGTAAATGAGACACGATTTTCCACAAAACCAATTCTCGTAACGTTCCAATCAGACCGAAATACTCGGTGGTGTGTGTCACAGATAAATTCATTCTCGTCTGTGGCCGTCGCCGAGATCCTTGCTCTTGACTTAATGTGACTTTTATTGCATTTCGCTTCCAGCTTCATTGTGCTCCCCCCCTCTTTGTACAAACACAGGCTTTCAGCTCTCTCCTTTCAAACCAGCTGTTACACGTTTATGTCACTTTAATACTTTTCTCGGTAAATGTTAAACATTCGGAGTGTACTTTGAATACCTTATTGGCATGAAAGAGCTTCACGCTACCTTGATATTGGTTGCTAAGGAAACAAATTCTTCTGTCGTGTTATGAGTGTTTTAGGGTAGAACTCTGTTGATTTAGTAGTCCAATGCGTGACTGCTGAGCATGAGGTCCTGAGTTCGATTCTCAGGTTGGGCTATGTGTCATTGGGTGTTTTTGTTAAGAAATTTTTAGTAGCAGTCCGGAATTTGGAATTTTGCCCGGCAGATGGTAATAGGCTCACCAAATATTACATGGGACTTTATAACAGCATTGGTGAGATGTAGGTGTACAACGGTATGCACCTCTGCCTACCCCTTTGGGAAATACAGGCGTGTTGCCATGTTATGTTATGTGTAGAGTTTATATTTATTTATATAAAAAATGTATTTACTGGGAAATAACGATTTCCCAGTAAATACATTTTTTGCCTTAAAGTACGCTTATAACCCATCGAAGACTGTGGTCGGTAGGTGTTCGCTGAAGGTAAGCAACGTTTGTCGCGGTCAGTTTGTGGCTGAGTGACCAATAGGAACATTTCCATTTGAGTGTCTCCACGATTTAGAAGAAATACTTACTAGCTAAGCCAACGTAGAGGCCTACGGGTGCTTGAACAATTTCAAAACTTTTTTTATATGTGGAAAATCCATCATGGACGCCGTACCAGACTCTAACTTACTAAAGACTACACGACACAAAGCTTTGCCGGGGTCCCGGAATCACAACTGCATTCATCGCAATCTCGACTGGTTAAAGTCCTTCGTATGTATCGACGGACTCCTTCGTTTGTGAAGGCCGGCTACAGTTGGCCTGCACAAACATTCCATGCGCACGCGTTAGAGCGCGTCACACTGCCGTCTGAAGCCTATTCTTGGTCAAACTTGGAGAATCAACAAAGAAGACACAAAAGACTTCTAAGAATATGAACGAAAGAAGTTACTTGGTAGGTATGCGGTTTTGGGCAAATTTACCAACTTAGGTTCTATATATTTTGTTAATCAGTGCTCTTTAAACAAAAATTGACACAAGTAAAAATATTCGCACGGAAACCAGGGTCTTTAACACTAAAAGAGGTGTATTATAAATGTCCGCAGGTACAAAACAAACAATGGTTTATATCCCCCATACGGAGGCAAATCAGCCATATGTTGTGTCAAGCGTAATGGGGGCCGGGAAGTGACCGGCGTCATTCATCATACGACCACAAATAGCAAGTCGTTTTCATTTTCGCTGTACTGTGGTACAGGCAAATGGTTATTTTGTACATTTAGCTGTGGTTCCGTAACGTTTTTGAGATTTGTTTTAGCATGACACACTTAGAGGAGATTGAAGTAGGGTACAGAAACAACATAAAAGTGAGGCAGAGCATTATGACATGTGAATGATTGTCGTTTGTGACTTTAGTGATAAAGTACAACATATACGTAGATTTAAATGATTATAATCATCTCATTAAATTACCGGTGATTTATCTGTACTTCCATAAACATATAAGAAGGCGCGTTTTAATAAATGAACTGATCAAAATACTTTGTTTCTCTCTGCAAGTGGACCTAGCTAGCTATGGTTAAGGATTGAGAATATTGCCCTGTCCATTATTAAAATTGTAACTGAATAAAAGTTTCTCATCGTTAAGTACACTAATCATGTTGGTTCGACAGCTGAAATGTTAGGCCAATGACAAATCTTTATATAAGTAGATACAGATATGTGTCACATTTTTGTTTAAGTAAATCTCCGTGAATTGCAGGCGAAAACGTGACAGTCTTTAATAGGTCTAAACGGTACCCTAAACCGAAAGTCGCACGCTCGTCCACGATAAAGCCGTTAACGCTTTTCGCCATAGTTTTTTTCAACAAACATGTGAAATGCAATATTTTACACTCCCCTTGAGTTTGTGGTTGTAATGATGGGCGAGTAATATTCCTCTTCCGCCTTGCATTAGGTAATGAACCTTAATTGGTTTATTAAGGCTCTATACGGAACACTCTTGAGTGTGAAACACATTACCATCTAATGTCGAGTCACTTCCTGTGTCTTAGGGATCGAGTAGGCAAGTATTCAAAATCGATTCGAGAGAATGTAAATATCAAGCTACAGCACTTACATTGTCATTAACTGCTTTTTGGGATGAAAGTTAAATAACATCCATTGGTTTTTAAGGGCAAGTTCAATTTGTTCGTCGAATTGCTGAAGGCTTACCCGATGGCAGCCTAATCATCGACACGATTGTAACGACCTTCGATGAGGCATCTATACTCACAGATCGAAGAATCTGTGCCGCCAGTCACGATCCTCAATGATAAAAATACAGCTAGAGGTAGCGAGTTGTTAATGAAATGACCCCTTGTTACAACGTGCCTAGCATCTGAGCTGATAATCTGTTCAATCCAATCAATCAATTGAAGACTTCGGAATATGTAGAACATTATTATTAGTGGTGGCCTTCACCAAATTATTGCTGCGAAAGAAGATAGGTTATGCTAATGCTAACACATCAAGTATATAGGACGTAACCATTATTATTTTTTGGAAAAACGAAGATTTTGTTTGTTCCCGTTAATGTAAAGTAATTTTTACAAAATATGATCCTATACTCTATGTCTCTGACACAATCTTACATATATTTTTTTCAACTTATTATTAAATAAATTTAGAAACTCGACTCTTTTTGAAACTCTAATTTTCATACTATTCAACTTTTTAAATCTTTGACGTTATGGAATTTAGCCAATCTTCTAGGATCTCAATTTCAAACTTTCATACACCTAAAAATTTTCAGTGTAGTGGACAGTCCCGTACTCATGTGAATTGGCTTTTAACACAGTGAATCTTTATAATCAATATGAGTCGATTTAAAATTATCCTTACCAGTTCCTATGTTAAACCAAAGTGCCATTAACTGAGTCCTTTAGTACTGCGTCGTCTGTAAAACGAGACAGTTGGTTGCTAGACGCTTGAGCAGGAGAGGTCGCGGGCGCGGGAGCGGGAGAGGGCGCGGGCGCGAATTAATTTCGCCACAATTACTCGCTCGCGTTACTAATTGAGACATCAAAGACTGGCGACGGCCGGTCGCCTGGATATACTGTCGTACTTTGTTGTCAATCTTTGTATTAAAATGCTTGGATAGAGCTTGTGGTTTGGTGTCGTGTTGGTTCTTTTGCTTAGTAGTTTGTTAATTTAATTTCGTAACGTCTGAAACTAGAATTTTTCCTAATTTAGGTACTTACATTATGTTAGGTACTTTAACTTTAAAACACGTTGAGATGATATAAAAGCTAGATTTTTTAAATGAAATAGCAGAAACCATAGTCAACATAATCACACATCAGCTGATTTATGTCATTTAAATGAATCATCAAAACATTTAAAAATCCAATATCGTTTTTGTTGACACACGACCAATCGTTTATCGACCAATTATAAATAGCTACGGAACAATTAAAAAAGCACTTTCCCTTTTGTTAGAACTTGCCGATAGACTCACAAACATATATACGGTCCGTGTAGGTTTAGTCATAGTCCATTAAGGTGTTGGTAGACGCACTGTTTGTACTGGTCGGCAACCGCAATATGGGGTCACCTGATAATGGCTGCGTAATTACGCCACCATTACCGGTCCGGCTGCATGCACAAACACCGCACTTCTTGTTACACGATCAACTGTCTCAGACGTGACTCGTTGCTACCAATACAAGCATTATCTAGATTCCAAATAAATTATTCACAAGCGCGACCGACAGGCGCCTGCCTTTGCCCACCTCAAGGGCAAAATAAGTAGCGATCATAATAACTGCACAATATTTTCATAGATCTAACCTAAACTAACTTTAACAACTTTTAAAATATGTATCTAAGTATAAAGTCACATCTTAGTGAACACCAATAAGTTTTGAATATCATCAGACACGATTTCCAAAAGAATCGATAAAATGAAAATTGGTGTGATCAAAATCCGAAAGGTGTCGGCTTGATATTAATGGTCTCGAAGCCACATCAATAATGATGCCGTCCGCGTGTGGGTGTAGCAATATGGTGCAGTTGTTTGTCGTAAACGTAATCATAGTTTACAAAATAGCATATTTATTCACTGAACTGTTTGTTTGGTTGATGGAATTTAAATTGCATTCGTAAAGTCGAAAGTTTTAGTGATTACGATTAGAGGTAGGTTGAGCCGTGGAATGTCTGACAGCGGTGTCTGTCAAGATGTTTGCGAGGGAACAATCGATCCAGCTCTTCGTACAATTTGCGTAGTGGCAGCTCCTCCGGCAATTTGTGTCCGTCGCCCTCGCCTGCCGTTACTCGGTAAACGCTACTGGAATATTGTGCAGCCTGTGGTTGAGTTCCCACTTTTAAACGCACAGTCGTCCGGACGAGTGAGATACATGCTAATTATGGGCAATTTTCAAAATCGATCGCCGAGCTTTTGCCCTGCTTGCGGCTTCCTGCGTTCGCTCGTTCTCGAGAAAACGTAAGCAAACATACAGTTAAAATACCTGCTTTAGACATTTATTTGCGGTTTGGTTTGCTCTTTAAATCTAGTTACATGTCATAGTAGCGACCCGAAGCTGGTAATAGGCTAGTTTGATAAAGCAAGAACCTATAAAATATATCCAGAAGTGACTTACAAAAGTGAATTATGAGTGTCCGAACAGGGGTTCGCTGGAGCTACCATTTAATAAAGGTATCATCGAGATATCGACGGTTTGATCTGATGACTGGTTGCGCAATAGCGAGCGCAGTTAGATCGAATTATCGAGCGATCGATGGCTTCTAGATTGCATCTCAATAATCCTTGTCCGAGATATCGCTCCAGATTGCGCTGCGAGCGTGCGTCTAGCAACTTACCGTCTTCCTGAATCCAGTATAATGAAAAGCTGGAACACATTACACGTCTTGGAGTATTCTCTGCTATTTTTGATTTAAGTTGAGTCCTACTCTAATAATGGCATACGTTTGGAAGGATATTAGGTATGCGTCGTTCGGCGATGTCGTCTCAAGACTGCACGCCGGTGACCGTCGGGAAGCGGTAATTGATGACGTCGCGGGCAAGCGGTGTCCGCCCATTTTCCGTCAATTTTCGTCACTTGAGTGATGGTAGAGCGTCCCGCCCACGGCGGAGCACCCCGCGCTCCCGGTACCCCCCGGAGACACCCACGACCGGCACGCGCCGTGCTAAATTTAAATGGGATGAACTTGTAACGGGCGGCCGCCGTCAAGGAATGTAACCGGCATGATGCGTTAATCATACATTTGTGACAGTTACATTCATTCTGAGACTTCGGCGAACCACGACAAAAAAGTCGACATTGAACTTTTTCTATTTGCCTCGTCATGTGTCATATCTGACCACATTAAAACTGTAACATGGAAATACATATTTTTATTCACACATACTACTATAATGAAACAGTTCCAAATCCTATGAAATAAATAAACCCCTCTTAGTTGTGCCGTTTCCCTCGCGGAGCAAAGTCAGCTATAGACAAAAGCTACCTAATTCCCCGTGCTGTAACAATGGCCCGTGGGGATATAAATAAGGTGGGAGCACTTAATGAACACATAAACTGAAGAGAGGCAGCGGACCGGGAGACAACTGGTTGCCATGACTACGCTGCTGAGATGAATGCCATCAAGTGAGGGGCTTTTATTGCCGCCCGTTTTAGGCGATAAGACAATGACATAATTTTTAGTCATCTTGTCAATAAGGTCTACTTATATTCTTCTTTTTACTTAAAACTTAAGTTATCGTTTCAAAATACAAGTTAGTTCTAAAGAGATGAAAATACTAATAATAGATTAGGGTATCTGAATCAATTACCCAACTATGGAAAATGTTCTTCAATAGTAAAAATCTATCTAAGTGTAATCGATCATGAGGTTGTGCCTTAACATTTTTGACAATAAACTTCCAGTCATTTTTCTAAGGCATTTATTTATTGTAAGGAAATTTTTTCTTAATATTTTTTGTGATGTGCGAACGAAAAACTGTCGTGATGGCCGAGTGGTTACGGGCACGCCTTTTAGCCGCAGGTTGTGGATTCAAACCTGGCATGAACCAATGTGTCTTTTTCAATGTGATATATACTTTCTTAGTAAATCTAAGACATAACAGACATACGGTGAAGGAAACCTGACTTAATGGTTCTCTGTATGAGAAGAGGCCCTTGTCCTACAGTGGGACAGTTATGGGCTGGTTATGTTTTTTTTTACTCAAATCACGGATGCTGTTATCCATGCACTCACACTTAAATGGAGGTGGGCCGGACACATCTCCCGATACACAGATAAAAGATTAACCATTAAGAAGGACCATTGCAACCACACGATGGAAAGGCCCAATAGGAAAAAGAAATGTTGACAGGCCAATGAGACGGTGGGCTGATGATATCATTCAAGTACCAGGAAATGAATGAATGAATTCTGGCAAGGATAGGGAATTAAGGAAGAAGATGGAGGAGGCCTTTACCCTAACAGGGGTCTATATTTCAATCAAAGATACTAATTTTACTAATACAATTTAAGCAACCTTACTAACAAAGTACTAATAACTTAAATTATTTATTTTACGTTTATTTATAAGGAGAAGTTATGTTATATTATGTAAATTACATTCAGCACTATTATCTATGGTCGTGTACAAATACATCCTGCTAAGTATAAATGCTGACCGGATTGTTCGTTTTATTTTTTTAATTTTTAAACATAATATAGTATCACGCCTGTATTCCCCGAAGGGGTAGGCAGAGGTGTACACAGTTGTACATCCACATTTCACCAATGCTGTTATTAAGTCCCATGTAATAGGTGGTGAGCCTATTACCATCAACCGAGCACAATTCCAAACTTCGGGCTGCTACTGAGAATTTCCTAACAGAAAACCTCAATAACACTTTGTCCGACCCGGGAATCGAACCCGAGACCTCATGCTCAGCAGTCGCGCTTGACCAATAGAGGCAGTTAATCCTTTATGCATAAAATAGTACAAAGGCGGTCCTAACGCCATAGGTATTTTCTGGTAGACAACCTTAGGTTGATGCAGAGAAAACATGGTCGATGCACAAGAAACAATGAGAAAGAAATACTTAGAAATACATATAAATAATAAAATACATATAATAAAATAAGTGGCGTCCTCCTGCGACTACGAACGCTGCAGTGTTCGAAACGTCAGGAAAAACAAAAACCAATAATACACGCGATTAATCCGGTTAAAGCTTTTTTATTACACATAGGTATATAACATAAATACATAAAAAAAAGTTTGAGAGGAGTCTGCACTTATTTTATCATTTAAATATTTCCGTACCTTCACTTTAAGGAGTGCCGACTATTCGCCATTTTGATTTTGACAGGGAGAGCATTCCACAATAAGATAGATTGGACAAAGAAGGTGGAGAGAAGAAGGATTTTTGTTACTCTTTTACGTAATACTTAATTACTGAACGGATTTGGATGAAATTCGGCACATATATCTATAATAATATTATAAAGCTGAAGAGTTTGTTTGTTTGTTTGGTTGAACGAGCTAATCTCAGGAACTACTGGATCGTTTTTTTTTTGTTTATGTTATCCAGGTAAATTCTTTTTGTGTTCAATACTCTATTTATCGAGGAAGGCTAAAGACTACATAACATCAACTTACGACCAATAGGAGCGGAGCATCAATGAAAATTTTTGCAAAACCGGGAAAAAATCTTCCTTTCGAGAGCTTTCGTTGCGTGCGCTCCGAAAACGGTTAAAGTAACGCAAGAATCATGTATGACGGATTTTTTTCATTTGAAAGTTCTAAAACAAAGTTTGCGACAGCATGTCTATGTTTTAAGGTTGACTCACTATAACCTTTTTATGGTAATCAAATTTGTTCTAAAATAATGCTGTGTGTTTTTATAAACATGAAACTAATCCTTATCCAAATAAATACGTTATTCATCTCGAGTATTTAATTTTGAACAAAATTATTTTTGGCATTATTTGATTTCAATGAATATCTTAGGAACTATCCTAGTTTTAAAATTATTCCGCGACAGAATAATGACCACCGGTCATGAAGGGGGAGGGCGCTGGTGGAATATATTTTAGTAGGTTTATTTCCTCAAGTTAACGCGGGTGAAACAGCGGGGCACACGTAGTATAACAAATAATCAGAAAAAAATAGTTTCAAAAATGTTCGTTTACGTAAAAACTACATAGCTTGCTTTGCATTGGGCTGAGTATCAATATTTTTAATTATTATGAATTTCTATACACGACATGGTGTTAATTTACGACATCCACGCGGACAGAGTCGCAGGCGCAACTAGCACTTTATAACCAAAATTAAGACATAACATACTCTTTATCCCAACTGGATAAAATTGTTAAATAAACTCTAAAACTATTGAATCGAAAGCTACATTATCACATAGTAACACAGGCTATATCTTATTTCAGTAATAATAACATGTCAGATTGAAATTCCACGAGGGCAAAGCCACGACTACAGCACTAGTATAAAATGTAGATATGTATCTTCAATTATTTAAGTCAAGGAAAAAGTCAGGAAATAAGTAATGCAACATGTTTTTGCCGTTTGACTTAAAACAATCAATAAGTCGTATACGGGTCGAGTCTGATGAGACGCATCATGCGATGCCTATGCGCACGTGTTGCTTTTTATTACGCCTATTATGTTGTCAGCTGAAAAAAATATTAAGTATATTTAAGTGTTGCTATTGTCGTTTTTCCATAATTGCTCGGAGGCATTGACATCGTTTTGGTATGCTTGGATTTATGAGGCGAGGTTATTCATAATATGTCGGGTCATTTACCTGCGTAGTTGCGTATGGTCATATGCCTAAGTATTGCTAGAATTGATAACTTGTATACCGATATACCTATATATTTCACTACCTCGTTGGTCTAGTGGTACCAAGCGCTACTGCTGAGCATGAGGTCTCGGGTTCCATTCCCGGGTCGGTCAAAGTGTTATTGGATTTTTCTGTTAGAAAATTCTCAGTAGCAGCCCGGAGTTTGGAATTGTGCCCGGTAGATGGCAATAGGCTCACCACCTATTACATGGGACTTAATAACAGCATTGGTGAAATGTGGGTGTACAACTGTGTACACTTCTGCCTACCCTTTCGGGGAATACAGGCGTGATGTTATGTTATGTTTATGTTATATTTCAAATACATTGAAAAGAAATGAACATTTTTGTGTTAGAAAAAATATGAACTGGGTTTAAACCTGCATCTCATGGATAGGTACTCCAAGTATTCTGCCAACTAAGCAACACAACACAACAATTCTATTGCAACCACGGTCCGCTAAAACGAATCTTTCGTCCACCTTTTACGCCTTATGGTGACATCCATTCACTACAAAGTGACTAAGGTACAATTTGGTATTCTATCTATCAAAAAACATCAGGCATTTAAGTTCCTATCTTACTGGGCCAATTACAATATCATGTTTTAGATAATAACTTCCCTTGTTGCGATTCATACTCTGCTTGTAAACGGCTAATCCAATCCCCTCATTATTCACAGACCAAAACAGTAATCAGTCTACATTCTTACATATAATTATAGCCCACATAACCGCTATACGTCACAGAATAAAAAACAAAGTGCAACGGTTACACTGCTCTAAATCTGTGTTGAAATAAACAATTGTGGGATTGCGATACTAAGTAATTCGCGTTGATAGGCGATTTCGTAAAACTGTGGCAAGCTAGTCAGGCGGTAATTATAACTCAACAATTGCACGTTGTCAATGAATAATTGAAGGTATCATAACGTCTTTACATAAGTTCATTATATATCAGTAATCGCGTATAAAGTGGACGTTTAATGTCGCGTGCAGACTGAGTGATTTATGAAGCTGCGTGCCGCGGACGGCGCGACTGATCTCCGAGACTATCGCGAATAACCACAATGTTTTTTCTTTAATCTTCACTTGAAAGAGTCCGATGTTAATTAAATTAATGTTGCTTGCTTTGTTGCTTCAATACAGTGTCAAATAGGGTCTCATCAATTACTTTGATTTAAGGAAGAGTCTGAATGTGTAATGTCAAAAAAAGAGAATAGGTAGATATAATTTAACAGCTTTCAGTCGCCTAGCATTATATTCATACACAACTTTCTCAACGACATGACATCTAAAATACTCATGTATTGACATGAACATATTGAACATTGTCTTGTCGGAGTAATGTTAAGACAAAGCGTGATATCACCGTGGGCCGGTTGACGCAACCACCGCCAGGGCACGAGGCGGGGCAATCGATACCGCCACAATACCGCCGTGATTTACCCAACAAATAATAAACGAACGCATCCACCAATCGAATGCTCTTATCGATAATTAATTCTGTTAATCCACACCCGATGTTAATTAACTCCATGAGAACACGATACGAAGCTAAAATCTAATTTAACGTTGATTGGTGTTGTGGATAGTCTTTTAATCTAATCGAATATTTTACAGCCTGTATTTAAAATGTTCAAGATATAGAAAAGTTAAATGCAACATTGCGTGAGTTGTATTACTTTGATTTGAAGAACATTTTACCCAATCGTTTATACTTAGCAGTAATTTTGTAAGTAGATACACCTTCTTATCATAATAGCGTGACCTCAAGCGAAGTATAACCAACTTATGTAAAGGCGCCTTAACTTCATCATTATGACCACAAATCGAAAAACGCTGAAAGGCAACTTTACTAGTCTCCCAAACCAAAACTTAAAAGAGTACCCGAGGCGAAAACTCCAGAGAGGGACTTGCGACAAGCGGCGGCGTCACGCTGCCTACACACGACGGAAACGCTCCGCTCATGCATTATTCAAAAGCGAAGGCAAATACAAATAAATAGGCACGAAATAAATACAAACAGGCTGAATGGAGCCACGGTGGTGGGCGGGGCCGTGCGACATAAATATCGGTCGGGCTGTCATAAGACCGGCGGATATCTGGCCAGGCTATTTCGGACGAGACGCCTTACGCCAACTTGTCCTACGACCGTACGAACAGTTCGAACATACCTCCAACAGTTTTATAATACCGCACTAACATTCTCGGAATTATTATCTGTAATAAATTTCGCGCTTGACAAATATCCACATAATTGTTGGGTTGATTTATCTCGGGTTTTAATCAAATATCTGCGATTATAGTTATTTTATTATAATTGTAGAGGTAGACACATCGCATATTAATAAGGTAAGTTGAATAGATTTTGAAATAAATAATAATTTATATGAAATCATAAATTATTGCGTCTCAGTATTTTTACATCTACCTACAGCAATTCTGATTGATTTCTTTTTCAGGTTTTTACTAATGATTAAGTAATAAATAAGTTATGTTTTTACAATCAACTTCGTTTGTTTTCATTACAGAAATAGATGTTGGGCATTGGGAGCACAATCATAAACGAGAAAAGTTTAAAATAAGTTACTTAAGGAGTATTGTGAGAGTTTACAATTTAACTAAATTAAAACATAAACTGAATAAATAATAACATGGCCTGTAGCTTCAGAATAGCCGCGCGTACTTCTTAAGCAATTTCTCGACTATTCGCTGCACGACACACACCACACATGGTCAATATTGGTTCGATAATAGCTTTTTAATTTTGCAAAATTATATTGTTTTAATGGAGTACATGATTGTTTAATCAGTCGCAGCTGTTTATGTCACACTAAGCTATTACGCGGACGAGAGAGGTTATTATGTATGCAATATTTATCTTGGTCATGCGTGCGCGCATTGCTGGATACGCGATATTACGCGACGTGCGCGCATCGCGACTCGTCCACTCTCTGCCTTAAATTATGTGCAATTTATTGCTCAAGGGCCACATTAAATTATCGTATAATAATTTACAAACAATTATTTCATCAAAACTATAATGACGGTCACCAGTTAAAATCTCAATGCGTATGTTGATAACGTCACGTAGGTAATCAGCTGATCACGGCATATTGCAGACATCGTGCATATATTATATAGATAATAATATTTTTGGTGACAGCCCACTGGGTACCACATATAAATCCAGATCGAGGTTATAAAATCTACAGGAATACAAATGATTCTGCCACTTAATTTGACCAATCTTCGAGATGAATTGAATTCTACTTTGTGTATTCACTAAAAGCTGGTCTCAAACTAGGTACTCTCCTTAGTTACTTATCTTGTTGCATGACTTCAAACATGAATTATGAAAATCTCTTGACCAGATTTTCATTTTAGTCGGTACATACGGTCACTACAGGTACTCGAATGTGTGGAAAGCTATAACTATTGTGTCTTTTTCATGACGCAACCATGGTACCCTTGCTCAGTATTTATACATAAGTTAAGATACTAAAATGGAATGGCCTAAAATTAAAGATATGCATCACTATTTACAAGACCGAAACAATTTCAGCAAAAAATTAAAACAAAACCAGTTTTGTGGTTCTTTAACGTTGACTAATGGAATATAATTGGCAGGTAATTTGCGGAATATAAAATTTTAATTGAAACACTGAGTCAATTTCGCTATAACCCGGGTAAAAGGCACAACGTCGCCCACTTGTCCGCTGCTCGTAAATTGCGCGAATCGCCATAAATTGCATAAAATCGCCAATTACAAGGATAATGTCGGGAGCGACGGCGCGGCACGGCGGCGCAGGCGCATCGCTTGGCCACGAACACGCGCTTGCGATCTTACGACGTGCCAAAATCAACTCAATCCACTACCTCTTTAGGCTTGGATAGATAGCCACAATAATGTAATAATTAGGGTTCTCTGATCGCGTAACGGAATTAATCCGTTGATGTTGTGCGTCACGTGTCCTGTAAGGGCGCTGGCGCTGGCGGGTCGATAGCTAAATTTATTTTTAAGCTGGGTTCGTGATTGTACTTTTTGTTCGATGTTTTTTATATTTCGTCCTCGGATGATACCGGTTGTTAGTAATTTTGGTAGAGATCAGAGTGTTTGATAACATGTGTGTTATAATGAAAGAAAGTTATGTTTTTCAATATGTTGGATTATACCATCTGCGACATGTTCTTAAAGCTTATTGGTGTTTAGTAAGGGAAAATTGATAAAAAAAAATAGATAGGGGTATTTTGGTGCTATTAGGAACTGAACTGGTTTCAGCATATTATCCATACCTATCTTGAAACAGTCAGACTTTTAAGTCTAAAACCGGACAAGTGCGAGTCGGATTCGCCCACCGAGTTGAATTTGTAGTTACTTACCTACAAATTTGTATGGAACCCTCGGTGGGCGACTACATATTGTAAATAGTTCAGGAGTCGAGTCTCACGGTTTTTCCCAAAATCCAGTTTCCAAAACTTATAAAGACTATATTTTTTACGATTTAATTACAAATGTGTAGTTTTCAGATTTTTCCCTATACTTGTAATATAAGACGATAGTACTTGCCAAATTTCATAGTTCTAGGTCAATGGAAAGTGTCGGAGTGTCGAAATATACGTTTTTTGCGGCATCAATGGCCGTAACTTGAAGTTTGATTTTTTCACAGCTGCAATGGACTGAGATCTGAGTATATGGTTTTAATTTCAACTCAGTACTTCCACGCGTTCCCGAAATAAGGGGTCTTGACAGACAGACGGATAGACAAGACATACAGACAGACGGACAACAAGGTGATCCTATAAGGGTTTCGTTTTTTCCTTTTGAGGTAGGTACGGGACCCTAAAAACGAACCGGATGGCTTTATAAAAGTTTATTTTATCCTACAAATAAAGGCTAGACAGTGCGTTTAAGCGTGATCTAGCGAGGCTGCAGGTCGGGTGCACACGCAGTGACGGAGTAATGGACAGCTCACGAGCGCGCCATTACCGACCGTCCGGCTGCCCACTGCCGCATGGACAGCCTACCTGTAACACGAAGTTGGGAGAGGATTTCAGTCATAAGAGAAGGAGTATAATCAAGAAAGTTTTTTATTATGTATATGTCGCAGATGGATTGTAGAATCAGCTGTTTTACAAAACTGCTAGCTGATTTACAAAACAGTACTGTTATGAAAAACAGCTGAACGACGTTTAGCGGTTTTACATAATTACTGAACTATAACATGCAGAATTTTATGCAACGTTTGCGTTTATCAATACAGCGGGTTAACAATCGGATGTTAAATAAAACAGTGTGAAATGAAATGTCTGATTGTGGACTTTAGTTCTAAATTTTGTTGCTCATAGCTCTGTCTTATGAACAATGATTAAAATTTATTATATAAGGTCCTAATTTATTAGGTAATTGCCTTTTAAGGAGTCAATGTGTAAGTGGTAAGGATTCATTTAAGACATAATTAAAATTTTTACATCACCTTAATTTTTTTCTTAATGTTCGCCGTTCAAGGAGCAGTTTTCGTCTTGCTAGTACTGTGTTAATTACAAATAACTTGTTATATCTATTTAATTCTTAGCTTATGTGAATGTATTTTATATTAGGACCTTAAATATTCTAAGACAGTAGCAAAAAAATTTTTTTTTAATGACATAAATACTTAACTACTATACAAATCGATATTAAATCCGGATTATGAAAGAAAAAGGCGAGGCTCCGTCGACCCAGCCACAGAAAGACAATTCAGAATACAGTATCTTTTCTTTTATTTGAGTGGTGAATACACATTCACCACTCAAATAAATATGCCTATACAATAAATAAATCTGCCGAGTTTTGTTAAACGTTACGCAATGGCAATCCAGCTGAACGTTATTTAGGTGTCTTATAAAACGGATCTTTTTTGAAAAATTCTTACTCATACTTCATAACTGCATTGGTAAAATGTAGGTGTACAAAAGTACTCCTTTGCCTAACGTGTCGGCGATACAGGCGTGATTTTATGTGTCTCTAATAAATAAACTTTTAAAATGTGTGATACCACGGTTGAAGTACCGTCAGCCTGTTGAAATCTATCATCAGCTAGTAGTAAACCTTCAATCGTTTTATATAGTGGTAGGTGGCCTACAATTAAGGAAAATATCGTGAAGAAACCAACACACCAGATAGATGTTCTAAATGGTGTGTAAAACCATGCAGCTTACGGGCGGCTTCAGCTCTGACACTAGGTTGTTCATCAACGACACGATACGATGAGAGGGAGAGGGTGCCATGATTAAACCGAAAGATTTATTGAAAGATAAAATGATCACTTTTCAGTAGACATACTTTCAGATGGAGGCACGACGTCCATAAGGGATTTTCTATGCACAAAAAAGGAGATACACAATCTCTTTGAAAAAAAAAATTTTAATTTGAATATAGTCAAAACCGACTTGTCAATAAAATGTAAACACATTAGAAAATATACTTACTCTAAAGAAAGCTCCAACAGATGAGATATCCTTCCACACAATACATATACCTAAGTAGGTACCTACTAATGTCTATAATGACGTTCGTGTATTTAAGCAATCAGTAATTCCAAGATGGCTGACCTATTCGACCGCTGTTATCTTAATCCGCAGCGTTAAATACATAATGATGGCAATTTAGTCTTAAAATTTTAGCACGAAAATCTCATCAAGTCTGGAATAATATTGTCCTTTAAAGCACGAAGTCCTTTGCGGACGGGATCGCCCGAATAAAAGGCGGTGTTATTATGTTGGTAAAACAAAATTCCCCATAATGGCCTCATTATGTGGCGAAAATTGCCCGAGAGCTTTTTTGTGTGGTAATATAAATGTATTTGTAATAGCTTTTAGAAATATTGCGAAGAAGCGGGTCAGGAATCAGGCGGGTGATCACCGAAACTTAATTTATTTTCATATGAACAAAAAAACTATAAAAATTGTCCGCAGCGGCGTGGGAAACGACCCTGTCGCCGGCGGCCTCTATTACGTCATTATTTTCTATATTAGATTGTATATTAAATTGAAGATTAATAGGAAATCGATACGCTTAATGATCTAGCCGTATGTTTAAAATTATATCGGCTACATGTAAGTTTCGTTTCTACGGACGCATCGATATCGTGTCGTAACAATTTAGTTAAGAATGTAATAAGGAATGGTAATAACGGTATGGTAAGAAATTAGTTAAAAAACTTTCATCCGGGCGTCTTACTCGTTGGCTTTAAGAGTCTGCTTGTAAAGAGCACTTGCAAAATCGTCTTTTCGAAATCTTTCCCGTATATATCATGGGCAGTTTCGGGGCTTACACACAGCATGTCTGAATCGTCTAAGGTATCAACCGATAAAATTCTTCAACTTTATTGACAGCCTAATAAGTAACTGCCTACTAGTATGGCAAAGATACCTACGTACCAATAAGTTTCCGGAGTTATGTGCATATTAGACATTAATTATCACTTGCTTAAAACGGAAAAGATCGTGAGGAAACTAGCACAAGTGAGAGATATCCTAGATATTCTCTAAAGCCATGTCAACATGGCCTACTGATAGTTTAAACTCTAAAACTAGGTTGTTCATCAACCACACCATTAGAAAGAGATTTACAGTCTTGGTCCACCTAAGTCCTGCTAAATATAAGTCTCCTTCTTTTTTGCCATGCTTTCCTGATCTGTGAAGAAAAACTTTATTAAAAGCCAATTTTCCCATTTTCTTTAATCCTCGTACTGGTTATTCTGCTTATTCAGTTATTTCTTGCACCCAAGCGATGACAAATTCCCGGTCCGACACTGGTGATGGTGGAGTTAGATGTTCTAAGGCACTGGTGTATATAGATCTTTCACGAGCTGCCCCTCTTTTCTCTCCTTTAATTAGCGCCACTTTAGTTAAAACAAATAAAATTCATCTGGAATTCGCAAATAATGTTTAATCATTAACACTATTCTTAAGCTTTCTCGCGTCACATGAGCGCACAATTCGCGTTAAATACAAGTTGATTTACAGCACAGCAATAAAATAACCAATCAATGATAATAACGAAGTCGCGGAGTGAGCGCCAATTGGTCCTAATAAAGTCGGTGAATGTTAATGAATCGCTTTTCGGTTCGTTGTGAGATGTGTCATAAAACGAGCCACTGGTTTGGATGTCGCGGGTGCGCCGCCGCGGGGGGCCGAGGGGAGGCCTAATTGATTTGTGCCCCAGGCCACAATCAAAACAGATCGTATTTTATAAGACGTATCCTCGACTGGGGGCGAGGGTGCGAGTTCAGTACGGTTGGGACGAGCGGGTTTGGTAAGTGCGGGTTCGATTCTGGGATGGCACTTTTATAGTACACGTTCAATCTGCTTAGCCTTTTCCCAGTTACATTGGGGTTGGCTTCCAGTCGAACCGGATGCAGCTTATTACTAGTATTTTACATGGAACGACTGCCTATCTGACCTCCACAATCCATTTACTGGGTAACACGATATCTCGTGGTATGACTGGAACTAAACTTTTATAGAACACGTGCCTATTTCTTTTTCATTCGTATGGTTATGGACAACCTAGTACCAGAGTTGTTCAAGCCACTCATAGGCCGAAAAGAAGGAGAAACTTCCGTTTAGAATGGATAAATAGGTATATAACATAACTAGCCCATAATTGTCCCACTGCGGGGCAAGAGCCTCTGCTCAAACAGAGAAGGTACGAAAATTGATCACCACGCTAACTCACTACGGTTTGGCGAATTCAAACCATTGGGTACACACATAAAATATTAATAAATAAGGTAGCTTTATATTTTTTTATGATATACGTGGGTGTATAAAAATGTGCCACTGGACTTCGTTACGGAAGCACGCGAAATGGCAATGACAAACTAGTTTATGAAAAAGCGAATTTTTATGTTAATATTTAATTGACATGTTACATTAAATCAATCGATCTTGTTGAGTCAAAATTACTATACTTATACAAAATTGTAGCAGTCATGCACATGGAGTATGACCCGTTTATTTATACGAAGCGGTATCCCGGTAACCTAGAGTGTAGCATCAAGAGAAAGAGCCGTGATGGTAGGAATGAATTATATTCACTTACCAAGTTATTTATTTCCCTTGCTCTACATTTTTAAACGACGTTTTAATTCAAGAAAACATTTACTATCTCTGTCTTCTGATCATTTAATTACGAAGGCAGCTTTCCTCTCATTCCAAATTCTTTATTAAGGATTAACGACAAGTAATTCAATAATAATATGGATTAAAAAAGAACTCCTATAAAAAAAACTGCTTCGGAAATACAACAAAAAAAAAAACCTCTTCAAAAAGTGAAGCTACCAAAAAGTTTAGCTGTTGCAAATTCTAATGTGTTCAGTGATCAAACACAAGAAAATCAAATGATCATTTGATAAATAGTCCCCGGGGGTGGCGCGCGCGCTCGTAATGCGGTCAACTAACCCCCGTAGCAACCCTTAGTCGAACCGTGGTGGGAACTGCTGTATGGGAAATTATCAACGCTTTAGATACGGTACTTGCTTTTATAATTCTGTTTGACTTCGCTTGCGTATGATTAATGAAATATGAGAGATGATTTTTAGTTGAGTGTTTGTGATATATGAAGGATATACAAAAACTTCCTTCGCATGAAGAATGTATTTTATTAGATTATTACTTACATATAATAAATACATTTTCGTTCTTTTTCTATAATTTTATAAGTTATTAATTAAGAAAAATCTCGCCACCCCTTCTAACTAAGCTAAATAAGCTAATAAAGTAACATAGCATCACGCCTGTATTCCCCGAAGCGGTAGCTAGAGGTGTACACAAATTGTACACCCACAGTTCACCAATGCTGTTATTATATCTTTTACTATATTAATATTTAATATTAATATTTATGTTATTATATTAATCCCATGTAATAGGTGGTAAGCCTATTGCCATCTACGGGCACAATTTTATACTATGGGCTGCTACTGAGAATTTCCTAACAGAAAATCTCAATAACACTTTGCCCGAACTGGGAATCGAACACAAGACCTCATGCTCAGCAGTCGCACTTGGGACAACTAGACCAACGAGGCAGTTAAGTCTAATAAAGGAACTTAGAGGAATACGATACTTAGATTAAAAATCTTTGTCACTTCTATATTGCTGTTAGGTACTGTAAACGGCAGTATGCAAGCTGAATATTTGAAATGGGCGTGGATAGCCCAATCCGAAACTTTAAGGAATAACGAAGAATTACTGAAAGGCCTCTCGGGTCCGATTTTTATGAAAACTAAATCAGCATCATTTAATTTTTGAAAAATAATATTCCTAGCCAGTAATCGAACCAGCTGTATTTTGGAAAAAATCATACGACGTATTATTACACCAACCGATAGTGTCACTAATAATGATCAAATTCTAGGAAGTAATGACATATGGAAAACTAAAGGAAAGAGCTAATTTTCAACGAAATACTATTTTATATAGATTTACAAATTCTATATTCCTTATAATTTCGGATATGGCTATCCACGCCCATTTCAAATATTCAGCCTGTATAAGTACATAGCTGGACTACAAAAATCTGTCAGTCATAAACCCACAAACAAAAATTCACATGACACATAACACAATCCCAACACGAACAATAGCCAGCTATTTCCTAGTATGAAACAGTTTGCCGGGCCGCGGGCAGTAAATAGATCGTGCGACAAGCATTAATCAAGTTGCGCCTGATTCGAAGCGACGCGGTGGACAACTCCTCTCTCGTGTAATAAATCTTTGCGGCAACTGCATTGCGGTACGATCGCACTGAAAAATTGCCGATTCAAATAAACATGCCAGCGTGATTGCGAACTGTGAAATATGCTTAGGTAGACCATTAGTGTGGTGTCGCCTTTTGATTGTATTTAGTTGGCTGGTTGATGAGTTTCGCTTTGAACTGGCAATGAAATAGAAATGGTGATGAGTGCTCGGGTCTTCGTGTTGCAGGCCACACAGGTGTTTAATTAGGATCGAAGAAGAAATCATTAGCTAGGTAATTTAGTGCAAGAGATTGTTACGTTTAAAAACATAATCCTTCTTCTGGATAAGTCGGGTAAAAAATTTGGGACTATAAAATCAACAGTGAATTTTAACAATGAAATATTTATAACTTCATAAAATATGGTAAACGACCAGAATTCTTATGTTTATATAATGTTATTCAAATTGCTCTTAATATGCGTAACTGATTTTAGGTAAATGAAAGGACATACCTAAGCTCTTAGTGTATTAAAAATAGGCTTCTCTTATGACAATACAATAATACCATGAACATTACTAAATTCAGTCGAAGTATAACTTTTCCTGACCGTACATCTGTTAAAAACCTAGATAATGCTAGAAGACATCTCACTGGCCAAGTGGGTTGCTGACCGCTCACCAAGTATCTAATACGTCAACGTTACAGTCTGTCACCGGTTGGAATATTTGGACTGCCAAAGAACTAAAAGACTACTCTAAACACGAACAATGCAAGAAATGTAAAAAGAAACAGTACTATCTATTACTAAATATAGCACCTAGCGACTGGCGTCCGAACACACGTGCACACAAAGAATGCGCCATGTGCGCCCACGCATGTACATTGTATGCAAATCGTGGGTCGCAGGGCGCCATTCGCGGCGTATGCTCCGACCACGACCGCTGTGGTCATTGTTTTTTTGAGCCCTTATTGGTTCATTCTTGAGGTACAAGTATTATTTTATCGAACTTGAAATTAATTTTGATTTCGAAAGCGAGTTCTTGTTGGGTCTTTTGTAAGTCTTGTTTTTATCTTTTCACGTTTCATTTAGAATCCATGTATCAAACTTTAATATTTTTTATATATAGAGCAGCTGTATATTTATTTGAATTCAGTTTTACATTCACGATATTTTCCTCTTTAAATTTTTATGAACAATTTCGTAAACCAGGCAATAATGGTGTAAATCGAATGAGTGTTACAAAAACATAATTATTATAACTACGCACATTTTATGCATTAAACTTATAGCGATCGTAAATAAATAGTGGTTCGTTAGTTACGTTCGGTAGCTCGAACCCTATAATAACGAAGGTAACTGTTTTCTACCATTATTTTATTTCATTTTTCTCGTCCTCTTTGAATGTGTACTGTAGGGAATTGGTTGCATATACATCTATAGAATCTTATGAATTTGTATTTAATTTAAGAATATGAAACAGAAAATGTGTTAGTTGGTGATGAGATCAAAACAATAATTTATTAATATCGTGGCGATTTACCAAGTCAAGATTAATTATCATTTGAATACATAGCGGAAAATCTGTTAAAATTGTACATAAGTACTGCAATGTGTCTCCAGATAAATACTAGAGCCCGACCTACTAGTTCCCCATTATTATTTTGTAATTAAGTATAGTTATAGATAATCTATTTGTGTGGTCCTTTCACAAACATAGTCAAAGATTTGTGTTTGAAAGATTTTAAAATAACTAGAAATTATCAATATGTTCTACCTTAAGAGATATACAAATGAATCGGTTATTTTAAAAAAATCCTTCGGAATAATTACAACGAAGAGTTAAAAAATAATTATAAAATATGTCAGTTATTAAATGTATGTATATGAGTCAAACCAATATAATAATAATTGTTAAAAGTACAAAATACACACACACATACAAACTGCATTCTATATATATCAAATAATTCTACTTTTAAAACGTTACAATTTCCGTGTGTATTAAAAAATAGAAAAACGATGCATGTATGGGTGCAAAGAGCATGAATGGCCGACATTCTGCCGCGTCATGACGTGAATGCCATTGTGTCTCGAAATCACGACGAAACACGACAACGACACGACATATGCGCCATGACACGAGGCTAATTGTCAATGAATGGGGGTCAGACATCGACACGGAGCGACTTTGTATCGATACCTATTTCCTGTTATGAATATCATTTTCTTATTTGCATCTGTCGACAATGTTAAACAGCCTCATTGGTCTAAGAACGCAAGCGCGCTGCCGAGCTTAAAGTCCTGTGCTGAGGTCCTTCAGGCGTTCGATACGTGGGTTAACCACAGTGTTAGTGGGTTTCTCCATTGAGAAATTCTCAATAACAGACCAGAAACTGAAATTGTGCTCAGTAGATGCACAATACGCAATAGTCTAAAGGCTTATTAGTCACCACCTATTACATGGGCTATGTTACGATAGTATTGGACGTGACATCTCGCACCCCATGTTGTGTTTGTTCTTTCATAGACTTGGTAAAATTATCTGTTTTATATGTACTTAATAATTATTATACTTAGTTGCGAGTGGGAAATTCTTTTTAAATGCTACTTACGTGTAACAAGATACTTGTAATAACTAAATGGGTGGCTACACTAGAATTAGACGTGGTGCATATTTAGTGCTGAGGATATTATTAGCAGTAAACTGTTTTTACTTTAAGCATTTTACAGCACCAGCTTTTGCAGGTTTCGTTTTAAATGTCTAGGTAATTCTAAATGCATGCAACTCGTATTCGTACTTTTATAGTAGACTTATGTAAGAACATAAAAAATGAATTATTGTTACAGTTGACAAAACGTAGCATTACGCTTGTATTTCCCGAAAGGTTAGGCAGAGATGGACCTACTGTAATTTACTAAATTTTCACCAATGCCGTTATTAAATTGCATAGAATAGGTGGTGAGCCTTTTGCCATTAACGGGATTTCCAATACGGTACATCTATTGTAAACTCTAGTGGGTACTGAGAAAATCAGAAAAACCTAATCCTACTTTTCCCAAATTGGGTCTCGAAGCCACAGGACCTCACGCTTAGCGGCCGTGCTTGCAACTACTAGACCAATGAAGCAATAACATTTTAAGTTTAATCATATAAAGATATTAGGTAGGTATATATAAAACGCGACGAAGTGGTCCTTCGACCCATACCAAATTATTTAAATAGGATACTCAATTAAGAGGCCACAGTACGCGATTGCCGCTTCAGATAAAGCCCACATATAATTAACTTCAAAGCTTTCCTTAGCTTCTTGCTTCTTCTTTTAATAGTCAAGTTTTCGACATTTTAACGGTCACTTTACAATGGGGGTTCTAGCGTTATTATTATTCATATATGATAGCTGTGAAATCATAGGCGTAGCAGAAAGGGGGATAGCACCTTAAATGTAGTCATTCTCGGCAAAGGAAATAAGTAATCATAAAAAAATACTAAGAGCTCATTAAATACAAAACGACTTTATGTCTTTATTTTATTCTATGACTCTAAGGACAAAAGTACGGTGATTTATATTTATAAAAACGCGTGCGCCGACCCGAGTCACCACTTTTGATCACATCTAGATATCTGGCTACAAATGAGCGATGCCTGGCAGCGGTGAGCTAATCCTTATAAGCCAGATAGAACAATATACCCGAGTCCTGCCGTCCAGAAATTTACTGGCCATAATTACAGGGTTCGGCCAGTTAATTGCAGGCGGACTGGCCCCGGTGCGTCGCTCGCTTTTTTTCACTAAATAAAAATTGACTAATATTCATAATAAATAATGAACTCTCCGTTCTCAGGATTACGCTATGTAGATATTCGAGCGATTAATATTTTTTCGGAGTTTAATCGAATGATCGCAGTTGGGGATGGCCAACGAAATGTTTTTTGAAATTTTGTAGTATGTGAATGTCGGAACACAAATCCACCGATATTTATTAAGTTGTATTTACTTACCAATTTTTTTATTTAATGTTTTTAATCTCAAATAGAATAACTTCAAGTATGTGTATACGTCGCATTTTGTATAAAGTCCAAAAATGTCAACTTATAAAATAAATTATTTCCTAATTTGAAAATAATATTCGTTACATTCCCTCATGTATTGCTTGACGTCATCCGTGAGAATTAGCTCCAGATCATTTTCACGTTCCTTGAAAAGGATTTCGACCCATTAAAACATCACGTCACGTCTTCAGATGTTTCCGAAGAAAAGAACCTTTGATGAGTCAGACTCATCATGTCGTTCAATATTTCCATCACTAAGTCGAAATACGAAATTAGACGTTAATCTTGTAAACAATACTATGTAAGCATGATCCTAATTGGTCGCCAACGTTGGTTTTATAGAATAATACTTAATTATCTTTATTTCAATAAAAAACAAAACGATATAAATTCTCCTTGTAACAGCAGATTTATCACATGACCTATTGATGGGATACATTTTTGTAAATATATCATAATTTAGGGAACGGGGCAAAAACTCGTTCACCTCATGCATGTTGGTTGTTGCTTTAGGCTCTCCTTATAATTGTAGGGTTATACCAAAAAGCCCTCAATTATAAAATAATAGCAGATGTGGATCATAGTAATAACAATTATTATCACGCTCGCTTGCTATCATTATGGTTGAAATATGGCGTCGGATGCAAACTTGGGAATTTTGCCGCGTTTCGCGATCAATCGGCCGCGCCGGACTGTCTCACTTATCATTTACCAACTAGTTTGGTAACGTGTTTATAGTTTTTTAGTTTTGTTCAATGTAGTAAAAAGCATAATAAGAATCAGGCAATACCTATGCGTAGTAATATATTTGTTTAATAAAATAAGAATAATCTTTGCGCCACGGCATTATTATTCTCTGGCAGTGTGAATCTTAAAAAAGTGTTCATCTAAATTTAAAACAACAGGGAGGATTTTATTAAAATGAATAAATAACACGTCATTACTCAAAAACCCCACAAATAACAATTATTACTGAATTAACATTAATTAACAATTTGACATACGAAATTCAGACGTACCGAGTAAGTGTATAATTTGCTTCTAAACCAAATCGGCGCGCAAAATGGCTGACTAAAAGCATTAAAAATTCTTGACCGACTGACTTAATAGATGAACGCGGAACATTATACGGTCTGCTCACTGTACATAATTATATGTTGAAATCTCGGTATATTTGACCGTAGGTACATAATAATGTTAACTTGTAATGCGCCGATTATTCAAATTCTCGAACAAGTGGCCGGCCACGCCTCTTTGCAATCGCAATCTTAATAAAGACTTCCTAGGTGCAGTACTAACTTATTTTATTTTTATGAAATATCGTTCGGCGCGTGTATTCTTAATTAAAGATAGCGTTTAATTAAAAGCTCCTCAGATGAACCGTCAGATGGAAAGTCGTGTCGACTTTACAGGAATTTGTTTAGTGGAATCCTTTCATGTAGGTATTTTAAGACCATATTTTGTTTTATAATGTCCCAAGCGATTACATGGTTATTTATTTCAATTTGTTTTCTGTTACAGCTGTCGTAAATCATAATAGGTAACATGTGAGCTATAATCTTGTGGTTCATACCCTAGCCTAGCTGTTCTCATCTACTTACTTAAATGAAAATGATATACAATTTTCACGAGCAAGACTTTATTGCACTCTAACTACTATGCTCACAAACAATAAGCACCTCTCTATATGCAAATCTCTATAAGGTTTAACAATTACAAAGCCAAGCATATGTTTAATAGTTTAATGGACAACTATTAAGTACTATAATAAACTTCTGCATTAGTGCCAACGATGTATAAACCACTGGTGGTCACTGCATCAATGACTCTGGCCGAGTAGACAACCCTAGTATTCGGAGTGTAGCTAGGTATGCGCATGCGCAGTTGTTGCCGGTCCTCACCGAGCTAGAGGCGCGGGCGGCGGGCGGGCCGCGAGCACCGCATCGCTATGCGCCCGTCATTACATCGGCAGCCCCGCCGATTAATCATTGCTCCTCTACCGGATAATTCGGCGGTTGATTTAGTGAAAAACAACATGTTATTACGGGATAAATCTCTATCTAGAAAAGCTAAGAAGGCCTAAGCGCTCGCCTGATTTATTGCGCCCCCGGCCATCGCCGAGTTGCGTTTGATTTGTGATTCCCAGACAACTTTGTTGTTTTCATCTTTAGTTGAATTTTAATTAATGGTTCACAAATTATACGGTTTAGTGTGTAATTATACTTTATTGTATCACTGATTATTACTTTTTCGATTGTACGTTTGAAATATATCCTTGCGGCAGGGTTAAAAAACAAAATAGATCATAGAGATTACAGTGATATCGATAGACTGAGATTTATCTGAATGATTTATTGCACACAAATCAATACCGGAATTCAATGCTAAATAAAAATAGATCAAGTTCATTGCCTCTGGCGTTTGCTCTGCCCTTTTTGTTTCTAACTAACGTCTTGGAATATTAGGTACTGTATAGGTATTCCAAATCGTGCAGTTTCTTTTTATTTTAACATAAGAATACTTTCAAAACTTATAATAGGAAAACCCTCTGTGCTCAGTACAATATCTTCATACTTACCACCTTCTAGCCTACGAATAGTAGCTACGAATTTTCGTAGCCCAGTCTTTAATTGAAGATCGCAATGTCTGGCTGGGTTTTTATGGTGGCAGCTAAAGTAATTCGAAGTTAAACCCATCTACACACCTATAAGTAGGTGCTCCATCGCATGCGGTAGATATAAATGTGTGTGTACACACGGTGCGTAAAGCCGAGGTCCGGCGACTTACCCTTTGGTATCGGCGCTCGTAATGCTCGGCAAAGATAATATCTTGATTTATTGCGGCTATCGACCTCCCCACCTCCTCCCATACCTCCTCAACGGTCACCTCCACCTCTAAACTCACCTGATTTGCCTTACTTGAAACTTCATAGTGATCGCTAATTGGAATGTATCTCAGATAAGGAAACGGCTATAACGCTCAATAATTAATAAATCTATCGGTGGATCATCTGAGGCATTTAGAGGCGTATTCCGTTGCGGGAAATTAATGAAGTCTTCCGCGGAGTGTTTCGCGGTTTAATAGCGGCTATTAATTTTATCTCAACAACGGACATCGCCACGCGGCGCGCCCATGTAAAAGCTATAAGCGTCTCTCCTATTCGCAATGCACGCTTTAATAATATCGTGCCCATTATAATTTTGCTTAGTTATTCGATTTTATCGAACGTAATCTCTAAAATCAAATTAATCTGCAACAAAATGTTTGAGCAGCGGTCTTTGATAAACATTATTTACACGGTCAGGCTTTGATCACCAATTAATATCGCTAGAAGAAGATTCTCTCGATTAAAAGTAAGCTTTTTTAATTATGATCCGCTTTTAAAAACACATATCTTTATTATAATATCTCTCACAAATTAATATTTATAAGCACACCTAAAATAGAGAAAGTAGTTTTCTAAAAGTATGCTGCCATGAAATATAAATTCTCGATTAAGTTTTCAATTAACAACCGCTATTATTTCTTTATACGTTGCGGTTATCTCTTTTTATAATTGGAAAAATTCATCTCGAGCGTCGTGTGCGCAACTGAGCAACTCTCACATGGAACGCGTTCACGGACTGCGCACTTATATGGTAATCGGTGCTTTGTCAGTGTCTCAGCGCATGATCATGTTTCATGCCGACCGATACCAAAGATACTGGCTGTACATACTTGTGCACCATTCTTGCAAACTTACGACCAACCTCAAAGAAAGTATTTCATCTGTCAAACAATATGATGATGGCACTAACAGAGAACGAATTTAAGAGGTTCTTTCGAGCAATGTTAAATCTTTAAGCGCGGAGTAAGTATTCAATAAAATATTCTTCAGTCGTAAAGCGAAGCGCGGTGCAACGAGCGGCATTCATCACAAAAAACGCCAAGTAGAAGCTTCGACAAGCTCACAAAAGCTCGTAAAAGCTCTCGACTATTATGTAGTTATTGTTACAGGGTGGAAACACCATTATTACACGGGTTGGCCGGTTTATTTTGTTGTTTGGCACGTCGCGGCGCGGCGCTGGTGTCGGCTCGAGCTGTGCATTGCTCGTGTCTCGTCGACCTGCCACGATACTGTCATAATACATGCGCTTCATATGTTTTGGTTCTGGCACATTTATATACAATATTGTTTTTACTCGACCCGAAAACCTGGTAAATGGATTCGATACCATCAACAGGAACCTGTTTAAGTGAGAGATGCACGTGTATCGCAATCACATTGAGTAACTAAACTCCATTCAAATACCAATATTTCAGGTACTTACTCAAGTACTCACCATAAAGTACCTATCGAAACGTATTACAAATTGTTATCTCAATAAAATCGAATGTAGCATTCAACAAATTTCAAAACACAATCCTCTTTAGATTTAATCCTATTATGTTCGTAAACAGTGTCAAGGGCTGACGTATATCGTCAAGTGAACATCTCAACACGGCGACAGGGACATTGTCCCGGTACTCTGTTCCCAACGGATCAGCGGAAACATTTTGAATACCTTTATTCCGGGATTACGCGAAATTTTGCATAGGAAACTGTCGTCCAATGTCCTGCCATTGAAACATGAATGAATCTATATGAATGGAGATAATCCGGGCCGTCAACAATACGCCTGCACTCAAAAGACCAAATCACACGTGTTGTCAATGAAATATGGAACGTTTTACATATCTGTGTGTATTAGATTATCTTTGGTTGTGCTTTGTTGAGATTTAGCGTAAAATATTGCACCTTTCAACAATGGAGCATTGTGTACTACTATTAATTTTACAAGCATGAACATTTCATTAGGTGTAAGTACTTTACGCATATGATGGCTAGACCTGATATAGTAAGCGACTTTAAATCGCAACAAATCGTGGCCCTGGACGTGCACCGTATGCATCGTGCTCGTGGTGGCGCACTGTATGAAATGGTGCTTGTTGTCTGCGACTAAAGCCCTACAACCAAAGCCTCTAGTATATATTTGATATAATAGTATATATTAAGTGTCATTTATCTACGCTTATGATGGCTTGACCTGATATAGTAGTAATATTCGTGTATAGTTAGGAGTCAGCATAGTATTAGAATTGACTTGGCTTTGTGGCTGTCAGTGATTAATTAACAACAGCAGGAACCCAGAGTTTAACTTGCCCTCCGAAGCACGGAGATGCTTAGGTCAAAAAGCTCCAAGTGACCACACATCTACAGACTGCCCGCGCCAAACGCCAATATTTTAATAACTGACTCCTACTAACATTATAAATGCGAAAGTTTGTGAACATAGATTCAAGTTAGTTACTCTTTCACGCAATAACAACTGAACGAACTTGGATGAGATTTACACACAGATAGTTTATAACCTGGATTATAAACTATCTGTGTACTTTTTATTTCGAGTGGACCTTATTCTGAAGTCCACGCAGACGAATTTACGGTGTAAAGAAGTTAGTAAGTTATACGAGGACTAGGAAATTCCTATAAATTCCTATATAACGAGTTCCTAGTAAAACCAATTTAGTAAATAGTTTCCTAGAAACCTATGTATTTTGTGAGACAGTTCCATACAAAATTAATAAGGTTTTCTTATCAACGAAACGTACAAAATTGTTCAACATCGTTATACAAATTTAGATACATCTTTCCTGTACTCCTGTACCTACCTACAATAGTTAAATGCAAACGGTTATCTGGGCCCGAAGCTCAGCGGAAGTTGGTGTAAGATTGCAACCGGATACGTTGCACCCCTTCTATGGGCAACTGTCGTGCACTCGGGTTGCACAATACCTTGCCACTTTGAGCAACGCTCCGTTGTACGGGCAAATGTTTAAACATTAATTTAGTTTAGGACTTAGGTTTCTGACAAAACTTTGCTTGGTTTGAAAGTATTCTGATTTTATTATAATATGAGTTGTATCGTATAAGAATAAAAAAACAATTAAGTCATATGATAAAGAGGTCGTAAGTGCGGTTTCTGACCGTGACGTAGGGTAAAGTGCTAGGGCAAGGGGTTTTACGTTAGAATATGTTCAGTGGTAGCCCGGAGTTCGGAATTGTGCTCGATTAATGGCAATAGGCTCTCCACTTATTAACTGCATCGGTGAAATTTACATCTCTACTCGTAATC
Organism: Xylocampa areola; assembly: GCA_935421205.1. Lineage (NCBI taxonomy): Eukaryota > Metazoa > Arthropoda > Insecta > Lepidoptera > Noctuidae > Xylocampa > Xylocampa areola. The sequence goes on from OW285206.1 coordinate 13,322,488, forward strand.
CTTAGAATTGTGATGGTGGACGTGACGGTTTTTTTTTCTTCGGGCGACGAAACTTTATAAAACGATATCAAACAAATGTATGGAAATATTTCAAATGCTTACCAAACAGGTTTACATATTTTATAATTATTAGAGAAGTTACAGTCCGTAAAATATAGCATGATTAGAATGGCAGATGTCATCAAAAGTGACAACCACAATGCAACTGAACTTTGTAGTAACGTCATATCGAATGATTTAAAATAACACATGAAAAATTATTCGTAACTAGCGTGTTAACATTTTTCTAAGTACAGTGTACCACATGTAAATCAACATAATACATAAAATCAGCTATAAAACTAAAAAAAAAAAACATACTAATAAATAGTTCCAAAAATTAACCTAATTATCTATGACGTCTTTACAAGGTTACGTCTTTGGGACCAATTTTTATAGAATTATTTATTTTTCGAATCAATAAAAAATTATTCATTTTCTTATTTTTCATTGAAAGAGTAAGTATTCCCTTTCCAAGAATAAAACCTCGTCTTCTTAAATATAGATTAACAATGAGCGCATTGACGTGGCATATTTCTTGTCTGTTTAGCGATTCTGATTTTAATTATGAACATTCACTACTCCGGACCTGAAAAATTATCTGTAGGTCATGCAAATATTTGCTTCGGGGGGGAATCGAACCCGCGACACGCAGGGCAGCAGTCAGTCTCTCGACCACTGCACCAACCACGCCGCGAACACGGTTTTTTTAAGGGTTATGTCGCGTAGCGACCATATCACCCAATTGTTTAATTTTATTTGCTCGAATTAAAACCAATATTTACATACTGTAAAATATAGACTGAATAGGTATATATTTACTTATATCGATTTGATCAGTACTTTATTTATTTATAGGTATCGATTTGATCAGAATTTTCTCAGCACTAGACACATTGGTTTGGCAGCTGTCATTCTAATCAAGCTTATGTGTACGCAATGCTTAGCGATTCTTTTTCCATTTAATATAATAACTTCAGAGTTCGCTAAGCATGCGTTAATGCTTTTCAAAGATTTATCTAGAATTATTATGGTAATTTTGCATTCTTTACGATATTGTATTAACTGCAAAGTTAGTCGTGTCGGTTCGGTCACCCGTATAGGGACTGAATTGATAGCAATAACGTCGCCATAAGACGTGTTAAAATATGAAAGAAGAATTCGCGGTGGTGAGCCGAGGTGGAGATGGCTTAGTTGTCAGAGCGCCTAGAGTATTTATCCGGGAGGCGCGGGTTCGAATCCTGTTCGCGACCGTATTCTTTTTCCATTTAATATAATAACTTCAGAGTTTGCTAAGCATGCGTTAATGCTTTTCAAAGATTTATCTTGAATAAACAACCTACTTTAGTTATTTTCATATCTACCTAATTAATGAAAATTTTAAAGCTCTAACAAAATATCAGATTCAAATAAACAACCCAGCTGGGCATAAGCTTCCATTACCTACATGTAACATAAATAAAGCACATATTTCTTTTTGGCACATAAATAGAGACGAGAATAATACGAAATGGAATAATGAAAATTGTTAGTTGTTTTGTGATTGCAATCCGATACGTTCGGGGTCCGTAGGGCGGCGCTGGGCGGACTCAGGGCGGCCCGACGTGCGCACGCGTCGCAACGCACCAAGTTACATAATGACGCATGTGGCAGTACAATGAAAGTGTTGATAGTTCGCCATGTTTTTTTTTGGTAGTGCTTTGTCAAACATGTTTAGAAAGTTTGATTATTTCAGTGGGTAGTTGGTGAAATCTAGCAGATGCAATCTATCTGCCCATCCTTTTACCACATCTTCCAGTGTAACTGGATGCAGCTTATTAACAGTATTAAAATAGTGCGACAAATCTGACCTCCACAACTCAGTTACTGGGTAACACGATATCTCGTGGTAAGACTGGTTGTCTGACTTTCAGGCCTCTGACTACAATAACGGCTGTCATAGATCTTTATTTAAATTAATTACTTTATTAAAATGATTAAATCAGTTGGCATTTTAAATCTAGCACATGCCCAATAAATTTATTATTTTATTAACTCTGTTTCAATATGTATATCTCATACTTCATGTGGATGTATTGTACCTACTGTACCACTTATACGACACTTATAAGACATGCGTGTTTTGGCGACTATTTTAGTTATCAATTACCCGAAAAACTACTAAACTGCTAAACGCTGATAAAAAGTAGCAAGTCTACACAGCCTCTTATGCATAACCTGTCATTATAAAAACTAAATCATGATACAAAATTTTCTTTCACATTCGCACAGCATAACAGTCAACAATAGAACAACGGTGTGCGCCCGCGCCGCTCCTTGGCGGGTGCGCCTGCGCAGCGTGCGCTACGAGATTACAATAATTACGCGCACACGCGGCTCACCCACTCGCTCTAATAACTATCATTTGCGCATGTTATTCTATATTCTATACAAAATGCTCGCCCTATCGCACGGTGACATCGTCGGACCTCATTGTGGAAATCACGACAGAAATTATTATTAAAAAAATACACGTTTTCGACTGACGCTAATGGATATATTTATTCATTTTCACGCTCATGTGAGGTAGGATAACACTTTTGCACTTAGTGTCAACCCGGCTATAATAATAAATAAAGTTACTAAGTATATTTACATGCTCTACAAGCGTTTTGAAATAATTTTAAATGAGTATGATGTGAGTTTAACTGCGACGTTGGTCTAGTCGTGGCAACGCGGCTGCTAAACGTGAGGTTCTGTGTTTCAATCCCGGTCGGGTAAAGTGTTATTTGGTTTTGCTGTTAGGGAATTCTTAGCCCGAAGTTCTGAATTGTACCCATTAAATAGTCTCACCACACGGGACTTAATAATGGGAGTGGGTGTACAACTATGTATAGGACCTCTGCCCATCTCTTAGACGAATACAGGCTTATGATCACTAGACCGATGAAGCAATACTGACTAAAATAATAAAATTGCAATACAAAAAGTATGACATGATTTGCTCTTACATATAAAAAGAAAAATATTCCTCCATTATCCCACTCACTTTCTTCGCATCGCATTGCCAAGGACCCATAAAACAAAATCAAAATCCCACCTTCAACATCTGTGGTATCACGTGACCATTTCGCATGTTACAAACATTGTAAGGAAAGCGTATCCTGTCATAGGACCCGCATCCGCCCCCGATCATAGACAGTAAAAAATGGAGCAATTTTTATAATAGTCTCATGGGTAACGTCCCGATGTTCTTTATTACGAACCGGAAACATTTATTACTTTTGGATGGTGTAAAAATTTGTCTTATTATAGATAGTTACTATTACTATTAATGTTTAAGTACTTATAAGATTTTGATTTCATAACCATTAAGTAACTGTAATATATCCTATTAATTCTGTACCTACCAGATATTGATTTGAAAACCAGTATGTTATATTATAATAAGTAGGTATAGGTACATCTAGGTACAACACTTTTACGACTTTTCTCATCGCATGAATGTAAACTACAAGTTAAGTGGGTCGATATTAAATTTTTGAATGGAAGGCGACGCGACGTTTTATTAAATTACACCAATCTCTTCCGTTATACAATTACTAAGAAGTGCTGATCTTGAAGGAGGTAATCATTTCCTCTAGAAAATTATTACTTAGTAATTTAAAATGCTCTTTCCTTCCCAGACAGATGGTAAAAGCCATGCCTAACAACATTGCAATGCTAAATTTCATATTGCCATCATAATTATGTGAATTCTAAGGAAAAATAAAAGGATGAACGTAACGCTTCGTTTCGCATGGCCCTAAGTTGACGTTGACTTGCGTCAAAAGTTGTAAAGGTAAAGGGTACAAGGGGCCTAATTAACCCAAGATAACTAACCTTACATATATACAGCCAAGGGTTGTTGAAGGGTACTTACTTATATAGAGATAGCGTTAGTGTGTAAAACAGTGTGTGTACTTTACTGACTGAGGTATCGTGATGATGATGATAAGTATAGTTGTTCTATGTTTTATGTTACCCCGAAGATATTCCCTAGTCTTCAATAGACTAGGGAATATCTTCGGGGTAACATATGGTCTATTTCGGCTACGGTAGTGTAGGTATGTTTGTACCATTGTAGCAAATTGCCTACGTATGTTAATTCATATATTTTGATAATATTTTGTTACTGCCTTAGCGTATTGCTGTTAGGAAATTGTCAGTAGCAGTCGGGAGTTTGGAATTGGGCCCGGTATATGGACATCTTCACCACATATTGCATGGGACGTAGAACAGGATTTGGAATATATCGGTAAAATGTGACTGTACACCTCTGCCTACCCCTTCAGAAAATGTTTTAAATTATTATAAAAACGACTACTACATAAGCATAATATAATGTATAAAGTAATGTAATAACTAAAATGGGCGTAGTGTTAATACTGTGACTGTGATGGAAAAATACAATATCGGTACCGAGGGTCTCTCTAGACTAAAACAATCACAGATCTAATTCACAAACGCACTAAAGTGCGTAGTACATTAGTTTTGCGTGTGTGTCTAAAGCCCGCCCTCGAGCCGCCCTGCGCCGCGCGCCGGTCGCCGCCCCGCCGTAAACAAACCGCGCAGAGACGCGACCCGAGCGAGACGCATAGTGAGCGAGCGAGATAGCACCAACACCGTCACCGGACCAAGAACCCTACAATTAACATTTAGTAGGCGAGATTCGTTCGCCGCATCGATTCGTTACGAGATAATTGCTCCTGAAATTTTCTTTGACATGGAAAAATTGTCACGCGTGTGTCAGTGAGTTTGTGGTGTCGTATTAGAATCTGATGGGCCAACATGAACTGTGCGTACTATCAGCAGCACGGGGTGCCGCACCCAGCCCCGCATAATGTCAATAATAACTATTTCAACGAGGTAAATATTTTATTATATTTCGTGTAAATCTTGCTCTACATTAATGTGAAAAAAAAACAAGGAAACTCGAGTTCTTGCTTTTTTTGTTACCTTTTCTAAAATACAGAAATAATTTAAAACGCTCAAATTTTAATAAAATCGTATTTAATTATTATGCCCTTTATTAGGCGTGTATTAATAAAACAAAGCTGTACATATTGTATTCAAAAATCTAATTAAAAAATATCAAAAATTAAAGTGATAACGTACCGTCGTAGTTAGTATATTTAAACCCGATCAATTTGGTAGAAAACTTGAAGTTAAATATATCTTGAACAATATAATAAAGAACCACATTTAATTAGTAATTATATCATAAATAATAGTTATCTTGAATGAATAATTAGTCTTTAGTCTTATTCAATAAGCGTACACAAGGCGCGTCTAAAATTATACCATAATTAATCTCTACTCATAGACTCATTCTACTAATTACAGCAAGCCGCGAGTCTAACAAAAAAAATATCGCAGGCACACAACAAATTTATCACAATACAATAATAATTAGCCATTTCATTGATTACGAGACGGAAATTAGACGGTTCGAATGTGCAAAAAACTTCACGGTTGAACATTTGACAAACAAAAGACGCTCACCGAAATATACCGACAAAGGCGTACTTTTAACAAAGGCAGAATGGGAATAAAAATATTTAATTGGTGTGATTACGGTGGTGATTATAGCACAAACACCTCCCGGGGTATGCCGCGTCGCGTCTACAGTGAGCGAAACGCCTTTCTTCCATTGTTGTTTCAGAGCTATAATACTGTTTGTTATTGAATTGATTTTAGGCAAATATGTACACAATACAAGCCAATTTTATATGAGTCGTAAATTTATACTTAATAGAATGTTGTTAATATCATAGAAAATGCACTCTTAACTTCCTAATGTTATATATATATAGTTAAACTTATGACTATAACTAAAAAAATAATTATTCATTACGCTAATACTACATACTAAAAGATTTTGATTGTTGATGTTTTTATCTACGTACTATCTATATATAATACTGTTTTTTATTAAATTGATTCAGGGAAAATATGTATAAATAGAGATATGAGTGGTGAATTATACTTAATATTATGTTGTATATCATAGGAAACGCTGACCTTAACTTCCTAATTCTATTAAATCACTCTTGGTTACCTGAAAACCTTTTCAGTCTATTGTAAAATACCAAAAGACTTTCTATTACTGTAGTACCTACTTATTATATTATCTACTAAAAGTATTATTATAATTAGTGGAATTACGGCGGGGATTATGGCACAAACACCTCCCGGGTCCCGGTCCTGCGTCGCGTCTACAGTGAGCGAAACGCTCTTCTTCCTTTGTTGGTTCCTTTATATAATGCTGTTTGTTATTAAATTTATTTTAGGCAAATAATGATGTTTAAAATAGAGGCAAATTTGATAGGGGGAAAGTAAAAGTAAGTCTAATAAATTCAATTAATCTTTTAAAAGCAATTATTGCGCTTTATATTTTAATCTTACATATCCCACAGACGCGTATTTTAGAAAGTTAGCACCTAGTGGCGAAACCAAACTAATTGCGTTTTTTTTTTCAAACGATTTTAATGAGTATAACCTATTAACAATCACAGCAATTCTTAATATGTGTAGGTACAAAGATTTATCTTGCTATGTATGTAATACTGAAAACCACTTTTTTGTTACTTCTAGTAGGTTAATTAATGTTCAAATAAAAATATGATATACCTAAATATAATAATTCATCTTAACAATCTCACATAAATATTTAATCCTTGTATCCGGTTTTTTCTCATCAGCTAAACAAGTAAAATCTTAAATGTTGGAAATAAGATTTATATCTCTCTCGTAAGTCGTCCTAACAGTAAGTAGTTCGGTATACATTAGTCACTGGCCGAATATGTAATTATCATAATGCAGACTTAAAATATGTTTTAGAGTTACAAAAGCCAGTCATCGTAATTAAGCGTACGATTCACTCGCACCTACTTTTAGAAGTGGTGACGAAACAACACGAAGGCCAATCACCTGCTATTTATATCAGAATTTCATTTAAGAAAATATTATTTATAAGTAAAACTAAAATTTGAATAATATTTATTTTTAAATATTGACGAACTAGTTGAAATTAGTTCTTATCCTACCTATTGATAATAATCTTTACGGATGCAGGAATAGTAATTAACCCAAAATATGGATTCCTAGAAACAATTTAGCATAACTACTGTTATAGGTAAACTTCCCGATATATTTTCCTTATATTTATACGAATACACGACATACCGAGTGAGCATTATAACGCTCACTAAATGAAGTTAATCTACAGAATTCACCCGTCAGTAACTGGGCAATGGCCTTGCTGTAATTAAACTAGGTACTCGCAATGTAAGGATTTCTGCGAACTCCGATGAACGCTCCGCTGACAAGGCGAGGGTTAAGCTAACTCGGCACAATTTGTGAAGTTCGCTTCTTGCAAGTTTCCAAATTCGTTCCTTTGATGAAGAAAATAATAGATAGAAGAAATTTACTATTACATAGATGCTACCTTATAATTTTTTTATTAATCATGCTTGAAACCTTTTTACGTAAGTTCATAGAATTCCGATATTGGTCGAAATTAGATCGACCTGGATTTACAGTGTAGTTTATCGTAGCCAGACAAAAACACATAAATATAAATGCTGCAAAACTTTGACCTGAACTGACCAAAAAATCCGGTATTCTAATTTCACTGACTTGGCTATCTGCGGCTAGCTAGCGGGGTGAGGGTCGAAGGCGGGGTGCACACTGTTGGGTCTCGCAATTACGGGGCCCATAATTACAGGGCTGGCGGCCGCGCGGCGCCGAAACCAGCCCGCTCCACAGCCATTCTCCTGGCGTAATTAAAAAAGCTCCAAATTAAATTCGCTCGTGTGTACGGCCCCGACTTATGATATTAACTTTTTAGGGACTTTCTAATTAGTTTTTTGTTTTCCTACTTTGACTGATGGGAAAATAGGAAATCGACTGTGTTTTGTGCTGGGGCTCAGTTTTTGTTGACATCAATAATTTGGGTCGGTTTAATGAAATGCGAATTTGATGTTTTGTTTAATTAAATTTACATAACTTAACTTCACTGTGGCCCGTAAAAAAAATTCAATTAATTTAGGATAGTCCGTGTCTTCATTTTGTGGAAGCAATAAGCATTGTCTCATTGGTCAAGTGGTCGCAAGCACGGAAACGTGGGCGTACGATAGTACTCATTTGCAAAACCATATGATATAGGCGTGATTCTATGATTGAAACAAAAAATGTTTATTGTCCAAAGAAGTGATTCACAGGCTTGTATAGAAATAATATTTATTTATACTTTTATGGTACATAAGGCGTACTTAGTGCCATATGTAATTCTCTGCCAGTCAACCTTTGGGTTAAAAAAAAGGAAGCAAAGTAGGTACAAAAAATAATTATTTGGTAATTTTCCTACTATTAAAAACATAATTATAATAAACTATTAATATATTATATAAATATGCAGCATTGTAAAAAGCAGATGATATAATTAAATAGCACTTCCAATCCGGGATCGAACCCAGGGCCTCATGCGTAGTAGCGCTAGCGTCCACTAGAACAATACGGCAGTTTTGAATGCCTTAGATCAAATATGACACCTATAATTACGTAAAATTGAATAGTAAGAACTTCGAGCCCCCAAACCTGACAATGAGTCTGTATCTCAGGGCTCAGGGTGATGATGAAGAAGTTTGTAAGTTAGGAGTTAAGATCGCTCCAATATTGTTCTTCTTTTGAAAATATACTAGTAACTAATACAATTTTCCTTTTTTCCAGGTTAGTATCGACCCCGTGACTGCAGATCACAAGGATATGAAGATATTAGTAAGTACTGCATTTGTTATTATGTTTGTTTATATATTTGTGACTGTAGCACTAACACCCCGAGGGTTTTTCATTGTCTCTTGAGTTTTTAGAGTACTTACCGCTTTATTGTTTACAAATAACGATCTAATTATGGAAAACTGCATCTGGTTGCATTCTTACAATACCAAACAATGTTTTTTTCTCATATTGGTGTATTTGTCTGACAATTTCTCAATTTTATCCGCATTAGGATTGAATCGAAAAGTGTGAAGATATTTGATTACACAAAGACAATGAAATTAAGTTGGTCTATTGTTACGCTTATGTAGAAACAAAACATGTGACAAAGTATATGCTTAATGCTTCTTGTACATAATTTCCTAAGAAGAAAGTCGTTCGTTGTCCTTCAATTCGAACAGATTAAGAAAGATTGTATTTCTTACCTTAAAGATATTCATACAAACTGTTGATCTGTACCAAGTCATATTTATAGAGCAAATGATAAAAAAATACTTGCCATAAAAAACACTTCCCAATTTCATCCAAATTTTCATTCACGTTAGCGAAATTTTTTGAATAAACCGCGTTCTACTCTTAGAATAAGTGTTGTCATTGTCAAAGGACGGGAAATTCTACACTTATTTTTTTTTTTGTATTTTGTACGGATTGGTTTTGGTCGCGCGCTGAACATGGCGCGAATTTGTTTGTTAAAACACACGAACATAGTGTTTTCATCTATCAGATTCTAAGAATGTGCAATGAACATTAATCTTAGTTAAAAAATACATATTATATGACGTAGCAAAGGCTAGTGGCTAGATTGTTATTTAATTACTGAGGACTGAGTCCTAAGTAAATAATAACAGGAAATTATATTTTTGTTTTGGTAATGATTTTTTTATTGCTTCGTCTTCAGTATTTGCGGTATAGTCACCACCTTAAGATCAACAGCTTGTATGTGTAAATATTAGTAAATGCTGACGTCATACATACGACGATCATGGGTCATTATGTACAAGACTTCTAATTCTCATTCCTATTCATTTGCAGTACCTTGCCTTTTGCGCTGTGGTAGGCAAGACGGTGTAGATTAAGTAAGACACATAAAATTATAAATTTATACATTCATTCACTTTACAGAGTGATTCATTAATATAGGCACGGCTGTAAACACTACAAATTTGTTAACCATTTCTCCAATTATTAAGTCTATTGTCACCTATAATGATACAGTTTCAAACTCCGACATGCTACTGAGAATTTTCTAACAGAAAACTCAATAGCACTTCGAATCCGGGATCGAAACCAAGGCCTCATGCGCAGTAGTCCTAATTTTGCGTGCTCAACAGGGTCCACGATGTACTATATTATTTTACTTACCATCTGTAAACACAATTGTGAATAGCAAATAAAGGTTTAAGTTTGAGTTAGTAGCGCTAGCGTCCACTAGAAAAATAAGGCAGTTTCGAAAGCCTTAGATCAAATTTCACTAATAGGTAATACATATTATAGATTCCTACTTGTCGACACTGACCCATCTCAATAAATCAACCTGTATATTACGTGGGATGATAAATTGCACACAGATATCGGATAATTCTAATTCATTTACCTGTTGCAATTCCTTAATGATTTCTGAGCGGTAATACCGACGACGCCACAATTACGATTTTCCGCTATGGACTAGTGGAATTATATCGAAACGAATATCGAATGACGAAATCGGTAATTTCGATTTGTCGTCATCGATTCGATGGACACTGTGAAATGGGTATTGTGAGCGATGAGAGCCGCGAGTAATGCATTCGTCACGGGCTGGGCCGATGCGCGTGCGCACGCCACGTGACGAGCCATGACAATGTTGTGGTATTTTGTGCAGAGTTTTAAATTTGATACTCGAGTTTTTTTTTTGAAAGCATATGAACTTTGATTTTAGAATGCTAATAGATATGTAAATAAGTACCTAATACTTTTTAAAAACCTTTCCAGTTTATTCAAAGAAGAACTTTCTGGTAGGTACAGTTTGCACACCAAACCTACAAAGATGTAAACTTATTCACTAACACAATCGCCTTTTGTTTTATTTTATTTAAAATATTATATTGGGTAGGACTGCAAATACTCTGATTTTTGGATGAAATACATATCTAATATTTCTCAATATAAATATAGTTGCATACTTGTAGCAATATAAAAAAACAGTTTAATTAAGTATATTATTAAAAATAAACAAATAAAAATAGTTTTTATTTCCTGTAACCTGATACTTAAGTACATTTTTATTTAAACTTTAAATCTTATAACTATGGTATCTACCTATATAAAACTAATAAATAAACATTTAACATATACTTGTTAGGTTGAAGTAGCTATCAGGAACCAGTCAGGTTGTCTTGTGACATTTCTAATTCCCTTCACATGTTTCGATGTAGTAGACTTACTCCTGAAAATAAATGCACTCGATTGATATCGAAAATATATCAGTTCATACTTTCGAATGCAAAAATGGCTTAAAAATACGTATTTAAATAAGATTATACTGCAAATTCATGCTTCAAAATTGATAAAACTGTGATATAGGTAAATTTAATTCAATTTTACGCACCATAAGGATTGAAATTAATTCAAGAGTAACCTTATAGATAGGTAGATACAATTATATACTTCAGTGGTAAAATGTGGGTGTAGGTAGGATCACTCTGCCTAACCTTTCGGAAATACAGGCGTGATGCTAATCGCATTATACACAGAAAAATAATTGATCAAAATACGGTATGTTAACTTATTGCTTATGCGCATTCCAAATAGTTAAGAGGAACTGATGTTTTATTAATTAATTATTGTTTGCTGTTCAGTAAGCACATATAATATGATAATTAATTTATCAGTATGGATTTATCTAACGAATCACGTTTCTTAGTCTCCTTATAAATCAATATAATATTTGTATGCAATCGTTACTCATGTCGATTAAAAGATATTTGCTTTGTGATGGTGTGAATATATATGTGGTACAAATAATATAATTTCAGATTACGGGAAAATTTGTGTTGAATCAATTATTTTTTTGTAAATGTATCTTATGATCTTTTACTAAAAACGATTGGGCCGAATTTGCACTAGACAGAGACAAGTGGAATAATGTAAAGGAGGCTTTTCTGCAGTTGGATAAAAGAGGCTAAAATAAAAAGAAACTATCATACAGTATTATTTGAACAATATTCGAACAGTAATCGACCATTTCTAACGTACTATTAAACCACGAATTTATATAACAAATACCTATTTGTTTTAATACAATCGCAATTGAAAAGGCTATCGTTGAATAGGCACAATGAGCATTGAAGGGAATCGCAGGAGACGCCGCGGGCAGCGCCTAGCGTGTGGCCCTCTGTGCCTACATTAACGATTTGTATTGCTATAGCGACACAGTAACAAACATAATAGTTGTACCTATGTTTCTTTATAATATGTTATATACTAGCTGAGCTCGCGACACCGTCCACATAGCTAAGATAGATGTGTTGTTGTTTTTATAGTTTTGATTTTATATTGAATCTAAAGAATATTCTATGTAGATGCACATGACACATTTGGACACTTTGGATCAGTTTGAACTCAAAGGTTGGTTTCCAATATTTGAAGTATACTCGTGGACGATTTTATATTATGTAGTACCGTCGCCGGAAGTGAGTTGGTACTTCACGAATTAATTAGTCCTGAATCATTATTAACTGTCGAGATTCTTATAATTGTTATATTTTGTTTACATTTCCCAATACTAGTCTTCAGGAGAAACAGACTTCATGCCAAACATTTGCCAGTGGTGACCATTAGTCAAAATAGATGAATACCAAATGCCAAACCGACACTGGACTGATTGGTCCAACCTTGTTGCTGTGAATCCTATGTGTATACTTTACATATAGGATAAAATGAATAATATCATGGTGTTCATTTACAATTCAATTTTCCTTAGAACGAAATTATTCTTCTCAAATACGATCACATCCATTTGAAGTCTTCTACAGTAAATTGGTTCGGTTCCCAGGCAAAAGTAGTTTTAAAATCTTTAAATGCATAATTCCTTAGAACACATTTCCCTATCTATAATAGGTTCAGATTTGTCCACATTGACCCAATGGGCCACCCTGCATATGTATTAGGTGGAGGAACACTTACCTACATAAATGTACACTAACCTGAACGTATATATGGGTAGTAGATATATCTGTATACAGATAGGTACTCTCTATAGTGTGGAGGGTCGTAGCCACGATGAACAAGGGTTTCATTCGAGTGTTTCCTTTTTGAATCGATTTGCTTGAGTCTTTTTGATATCTTAAAAGATGTTGATTACCTTCTGTTAGTAACTACAGCTCTTTTATTGGTACTTTGATATACTTTAACATGAGTAAAGAGGTTGGTGAACGTAGATGAAGCGAAAGAGGTGTGTTAAAATCAAAGCAGGTGGAAATCAATAGTATTTGCCTACCCCAATAGGAAACAGGCGTAGGTATGATGTACATATTAAATACAAGCTGGTACCCGCGACTTTGCGTGACAAAAGGTAGCCTATGTCCTTCTCCGAGGTCTAATCTATCTCCTTGCTAAATTTCATTACGATCTGTTCAGCCGTTTAGTCGTGAAAAGGTACCAAACAAACAAACTAACAAACAAACAGAGATAGTTTCGCATTTATGACATACGCACGGACCTTAAAAAAATACGGACGTAGCGTTGCATACAACATGTGACAAGCATGCCTAGTCATCCAATTTCGCTGGTTATACCTACACGAGCTAAACGCACACAAATACTAAAACTCATCCACTCGGTGCTAGTATGCTGCGTGTGTGTGCGCGTAATCTATGCTTCGCTTATGACAAGCCAAGGTTACATACGTTACAAGGTCTCTTTTAAAGTCCAGACTTCATTAAACATCCCTATGTGAGCGTAACGATGTAGGGTATCTGGAATGGCCTTTTTAAGAAAGAGCCATATCAGTTTCGAGTTGACCTGTCCTAACTGACGGCACACATGCATCAGTCATCGTGTAGCTCAACCATATTATAGGGAGCTCAACGACCTGTCGCAAGGTGATACCAGATCAGCAGGTCATTTGCGTAGGCCATATAAAAACCTCAAAACCGCCAGATTACAAGTCTGTATAACAATAAATAAAATACTTATACCCTACATAATGCTCACATTCACAATTTCTGTAATATTTAGAATGACAAAATTAAAAAATGACAATTAATGGAATGTCAATTGTTATTATATTACAATGTCAATTTTATCTTATTAAAGTTTCAAATTTTATCATATTACAATGTCAGGTAAAATCAAAACAGTATAATTAAGCATTTTTCATATCACTCCCATGTCTTTTTATCGTTTAAAAATTCCGAGATAGTGTAATAAGTTCAAGGGTCGAGACCACACTGATGTAATAAATCTCAAATGTTTTCTTTGAAATAAAAGAAAATATGTTTATTCAACCTGTTCCTGGTTAAATGCTCTTTCTGGGTGTTACTTTTCACTTTTTCTACAACAATTGTGCACTGATTTATGAAAAAAATTCTAATAACATCAGGGGGATGCCCCTGCCCTTATCCCAATTTATTTGGGGTCGGCGCAGCATGTATTCTTCTTCCATACATACTATCTACTTGTACTGGCATGCTGCTAAAGTTTTGGCTATGTTTAATGACCGACCGCCGGCTGACGTCAACACTCATTGGGAATGCTGTTGTTGGTGGTAACCACCACCAATATGGTCTTCTTCTATCTACCTATGTCATACCAATTTTATCCATGCGCCAGGTTCTGATGTTATCCTACTACCACACTCGACTAACCGGGCCAAAAGTATCTAATAACATATATTGAAAGTATTAGAATAATACATAAAAGAGAATGTCTGCCCATAGCTATTGTTTACAAAACATAGACAAAGTTTGTCCAAGGTGTAAGTTACATTTTAGCAGACGCTAATATTAATTAATTAACGGCCATTATTGTCAAATGCACATTACTATTAAAATACTATTGACAGTTCTTTTAGCACAAAGTGACAAAAAAATACAACTAACACTGGTTGGATGTATGCTTTACCATACCTATGACGAAAATCTACACAGAACTCTATTTTCAATGATCTGGTTTGAAACCAAAGAGAAATTCAAATATAATTATAATATTTATCGAATAATTATAATGTTTCGCATTGGAGAAGGCAGAGAGTATCGATTTGTACCGGCTACGATTCTGCCATAGCTATATCATACCACGCCTAATCTTTAGGAAAAATTCTGAAAGGCCACATAGCTAGGTATATATTCAATTCAATAGCTCCATGTCTATCCGATGACATCAAGTTAAATGGTAGTGATCAAGTGATCTCTCTGTCGGTCCGGCGTCGGTCACTTCCGCCTATTTCCGCCCGGGAACGCGTGACGCCGGTCAAACTGAGCTGTATCAAGCGTCATAACTGGATACAGCATATTATGTAGGGACTGAAAGTTGAAACCTTTGACATAATATGTAAATATAAGTTTTGTATATATCTTGGAGGTTCTGCGCACATAATAGCTATCTCAGGTACCAACGAATTTTATGTTTACTTTGTACCTAATACGGTCAACCACACCACAGTAGTAATACTTAAACTACGAAAACCGTCTTTACTGCTATGACATAAAGGATTGATAGCGATCAATGTCAAATTGTTACTAACGACGTGCGGGACTGCTTTACATTACACCGTAAGTTTTTAATATTGTTGCTGATCATAGACAAGCTGTAACATAGGACGCAATGAACTACAAAATGACCATTAATGCAATGGTAACCGAGATAGCCAATAGGTACTGGAGATATATACTTATACATAGTACATAGCGTTACTCTTATATTCACGGAACTTTATTAAGTCTCATGTAATAAGCAGTGAGCCTATAGCCATCCAATGAGTCCAATATCAAACTGACCTCCTAATAAACGTTCTCTGCCAGAAAACAACTTAAACTTTTTCCGACTCTGGAATGTAAGCCCGGCCTCACGCTCAGCATGTGGCTGCACGAGTCCACGATTACTGAGCAGTCTTAAACTTTGCCTATATTGGGTATAGTAACAGAATGAGCCTGTAACTGTCCCATTACGGGACAGGTTCTTCTTATCAGATACAATACCATATTACAGTATTTATCATGGTATCTTTACTTTTTATACTTAATTTTATTGTTTTAAAGATAGGGCCACTGGCTAGAAATAAAATCGCAATCCATTTTTAACTTGCATTAATATTTTCGTATTTGCTATCTCCGATGGGCTCGCGGAACGCCTCTCGCGAAATTTCCATGTAATTAGATTTCTTCCGCACACGCCGCCCTTTCCTCGTAATTTTACATCTCAGCGTGAGTTTTGCGCTCAAATTAAAATGTTTATTGCGTTAAGCGGAGTTCGCACGGTCGCCCATGAGCGGGCTGAGCATTTTTATTTCGTTATCCCGGACACGCCCATTCACCCCTCTTGATCGTACACCCCTCACCTCGCCACGATTTCACTATTTTATGAACCCGATGGCACCCCTGTCTAATGTCGCTATAATGCCTCGCGACTGTCATTTCCGGTCTCCTTTAGATTTGATATTCCACCTTGAGCAGTGATACACAAAGTTTAGTATGGCCTGTTGTATGTTAGAGCATTTTACTGTTGTTATGCGTGTCATAAAACTATTAGCCGTTTAAGCTATTCTCGAAGCGACGACGTCCCTATAAGAAGGTTTATCGTCTGAAGGAACTCGGGTGCGGAAGGGCGCTATCATATTTTTTTTTTCACGCAAACTTTCGTAGCTTTTTTATGTGCCATTACGAATTATTTGGTCGTGTTTATAATGTTTTTTGTGGTGAGCATTATATTTCATTATCTTTAGCACCTTGTTGGTCGTTCACCGGCGCTATTAGGTCGTAATAACGTTCTGTCAGATGTTGTGTTGAAGGGGAAATGTGTGTTAGGGGGTCTTAAATGGACAGATTTGTGTTCATCAAAAAATATTTTGGGATTAAAATTAATTGGGTTCTTTTAAAAATATATTTCAATGGTTGTCAAAACTGTAGATTAATATTGAAAATGAACTTAGCTTTGGTTTCCTACACCTATGCGCTCTTTCTATAATCTCGTAAGTAAGCATATGAATTTGATGAATCATTAGTTTGTTTTCTGTAAATAATACAAACGGCTTAAATGGTCACATAATTTAAATCATTACGAAATTGATAAACAATGTAATTCATTACATAAATTTTAAAGCATTAAGTTAAAACTAATTAACCCATAATTATATGTTCGAACTATACAAAAGGAGCTCTACCTAGCTCTTGGTTTGTAGTTAAGAAAACATTTATACTGACGGTTGATAGACGGCTTTTCGTCTCTATTTTCTCCAAATTAACTTATATTTTTGATAAATTCACGCAATAAAATGGCTGAACGGTATGATACGGTTTCAGGCTTATTAGAAGGAGACTTACAGGTTTATTAGTTAGGTACTCCTCATGAGAACTAATACTACGGTACACTGGCTAAAAAAGTAATGCCCCTCTTATAAATTAAGTAAAATAATATTAAAAATTACTTTTATTAACCAATGGATCCACTCGCGTCGATATAAATAAAACATATTTTCTTAAATAATACCGAAATGTCTGAGGTCTTAACTTTCCACAGGAGAACTACAAAGATCCATGTCCCATCTGCAAATATTTATAAGAAAAGAAGAGATGTGTTTAGGCTTGTTATATTAAAGAGTTTTCATAGGTCAATCTTTATTATCTAACAGTTTATCTAATAGAAAGAGAGATATCAATATTCTGGACACATTGCAGGTCAGCAAGTGATAAAAAACCATGATATTACTCACTAAAAGTATTAATAACATGCACGAGACTAAACAAGGCTCCTATCTCAAAATACCTAAGTTGCTCCCTCGAAATGTTGCAGCGCTGGCTTTCGGATAGGTTCATTGTTATTGGCTAATCTATAAATATTAGCCTAGAATGAGAATGAGAAATGTAACTAGAAGGTAGAATTTTCGTAACTAAACGTCAACATTTTGAGGAAAATATTGCCATGACTCTATCATCACATCACTAACTGGCAACTACGCCCAGAAACAAATGCTTAATAAATTTGTATCTACCTGTTTTTATTCTATTTTATTTGAATCAAGTTATATTTACAATTAGTGTAGTATTAAGTATTTAATCACTGCAGAATAGAGAGAGCCAAAAGATTTACAAGTTTTCCGAGGCATGTCTATTAGTGATCATTCTAGTAAATATTATCAATGTGACATTGTAGGTTGTTTTTTCCTAAACATAAAATTTTGAGGAAATTATTACTCTGATGACCATGTCTCTACCATCACCAACAACGCACAAATTCAAAATACTTTGGTTTTAATGTCTGTTATTGGAACCATACCATACATCTTGAAAAAAGAATAGAGGTAGATGGGACCGACGGGTTAATAGAAATTGTAAAGAAAAAATTTCACCGAAGGATCTCGTCGCAATAAAACCATCACCAATCCTATACTATGACAAGATTGGCACCGTTGCTTTATTTTGTAAAATTATGAAATCATATCACTTAGTTATCTACCTATCTATTTACCTATTTCGTACTATACAATCAAATAGGACAAATATGTTGCTCTACATTTTTCACCACATTAATATAACTTCTAAATCGTATTTTTACAATTTACCACAGCAAGGTATTACACAAACAGGTAAAAAATGCTCTAATAGACATTATTTAGAACACTTTATAGCTTGATTTATAAACTGTTTCAAGTGATATTTTATAAAGCGGATTTGTCTTTTTTTTCAACTGATCAAATTATATACGTAAGTAACTTAGTTTCTAATATGAAATGACTATAAACTAGTCTAGCATAAAGAGCAAAATCCCCCATTCTTTTTCCACAAAAAATGTATAACTTTAGAGTTCGCTATGCATGCTTTTCGATGATTTATCTGTAATCCCCCATTCAGTGAACTAACTCGTACAAAACGAATAATCCCGTCGGCATTTTAATTCCCCAAACAACTCCACATCAATAACTTCAACGATTCAAAGTTCAACTGTAGCCAACATTACGTCGAAGTACACACTAAGCAATAATTCGAAACAAAAAAGTTTATGCAAATCGAGGGAGCCGAAATAAAATGGAGTCTGTTCGTGCGAGCGCGTGCGATCGATACGGCCGGCCTGCGACCTTGGGGGCGGGGCGGTTGCGGCGTGGGCGGGGCGTGGTAAGAGGCTGGGATTGGTGGGGAACGCCCACCCCCGCTGGCTGGCGCCCCCGCCCCCCTCGCGTCACTGTCAGCTCTGCGCTCTCTGGCGCGCGCCACACGTTGCTCGCGCGCTCTAGCACCGCTCGCGTCAGTATGCGCACGCCGCGCGTCAACCAAGTGACACTTAGTATCTGTAATAGTTCCGAGTTATGTGTCACGTTTAGTGTTGTTCGTTGAGATGATCACTGATATGTACGCGCCGCTGCCGGCGCCGCCTTCCAACAAGAACATTGTAAGTTTGTTGTGAACTTTACTTTGGGTTGCGACGTCAGGTATTTTGACAGCTACAAAACAGCTGTTGTATACAAAAGGTATACCCAGCCCACTAACACTATGGAGGGAATGCTGTTAATAAAGTAAATATATGTAAAGAGTTAATATCTGATAATAGATTGATCTAACACAAAGAAGAAACCTTTCGCCTGCTATAACTGTATATTAACTTAAGTTTATTTTTATTTTTTATTTTTTGATGAATGTAATGATATACTTACCTACTACTGTATATACCATCTTGAAGTAGTAGCGTGATGTTGATCTAAAGAGTCTTTAATATTGTTTGTTCTTAACTTGTAAGCAGAGAAAACAATGTAGTATTCCCGCATTTCCATACTTAACATGTAGTTGCGAAAACTTGAATGCGTTAAATATAATAATGTAAATATATAGCATTATATACAACATTCTAGATAATTTTTACTTTATATTTATGCCAAATATAAATTAAATTAGTTTTCAAGTTTCTAAAAGCAAGTAAACAGTTGGAGTTTCCGTCGGCACATTATGATCGCAATGGCCATTTCGACATCAGATTGTTTATCTATAGCATCAATTCATTACAGTCATATATTTTGTAATTTTCAGTACTTAATGACTAGAAGGTTCCATTTTCAAAACATGAATAATTAAAAGCATGTGTGTTTTATGTAGAGTTCTCAACTATAGGCATGGATCAACAGACTTTCCAATCAATCACATTTTTTATCAATACAATGGACTAGAATGAATAAACTTTCATTATCGGTATCCAAATGTAATAGAAACCCGCAAAAGAATAAAAGATAGAAATATTAAAAGTTTTCATTTTCACATATTAAAATTTAATAAATGAGCTCGTACATTCAAGATAAATCTTTGAAAGCATTAACGCATGCTTAGCGAACTCTAAAGTTACAATATTAAATGGTCGAGATGGCTTAGTGGTCAAAGCGCCTGGAGTATTTTTCCGGGAGGCGCAGGTTCGAATCCTGTTCGTGAGCTCGTACAATTTGTACTAGAGTTTTGCAACTGGTCAATTCAAATTTTTTCATATATTTTCTATTTATTTCAAAGTTAACCACATCTTTTAGTTTTCTTAGCCAATCAACTTAAATCATAGTACATTTATTACATACTATGGCAAGGCATACTTAGGCAATAGTTTTCCCATGAAACGTAAGTCACTTTAATAGTAAGGTACAGTTAGTTTTTGTCGTCGTTGGTATGAAGAATCTCTCTATTTTTATTCCTATTAACAATACAATAGCTAGGTACCTTAGGTAGCACCTTTTTAATTAACTAGGTGTCTATTGTAGTTTATTAGATATCATTAGAAGGTTTGTATGATGTGAAATTGTAAACTAGATATCAATAAAAAAAAAGTATTATTTTTTGGATTTGCTAGAAACCAACAGATAAAATTAACTCCACATCTAGAGATTTAGGTACATACGTTTCGAATACACACATAAAAAAGACAATAGTTAACCTTTCTTTATTGTATTTCTTTTTGTCTTTTTTATGTGTGTATGAGGTCATAAACCATATCAATGATCATTATAATAAAACAACTTTTAACCGGATTAATCGCGTGTATTATTGGTCGCAGGAGGACTGTCATCCTGCGGCCACGTGCGCTGCTAAGTTCGAAACGTCAGGAGAAACAAAAACCAATACACGCGATTAATCCGGTTAAAAGTTGTTTTATTATAATGTGTAGTGATCGCGAAAACCTGAGATATTACCTACCATATCAATGATCTTTTAAACATAAATTTTATGGATAGATATCTTTCGATGGAACATTAAATGTAAAATCTCATAGTAACACATTTTTCCTTTGATAAACATTTATCTACATGTTTATATATTCCGTGATACTTATCACGATTATGTTTATATGAATGTACATTTATTGCTTATTTTATAGTATGTAGATATTATCACATAAATAAAACATGTTTTTTTACATGTCTACGTGACATTAGCAGAACATCTATCAATCATAAAAAACGATAATACAAATTGGCATCACTGAATTACACCTTTCAAAGTTACCTCTTCCAATTGTCAAAGGGCGTTCAATCAAACAAAAGCTTCCGAATACAATCCCAATTGTTTCCTCTTCCTATCCATCTTCTTGCTAAATATTTGTCAACGAGAACGCACTCCCCAAACGTACAAACGAATTTACTCATTCAATCAAACCGTTCCGTTTCTTTCAATCAAAACGGTTCGATTTTATTGAGCTTTTGTAATAGAGAACAATGTGTATTGTTCTGCAAAGATCGGACAGTGTTTTCTTTCAAAATTATTTAGTATCTAATTTTAATATTGAACAATAGGTAGGTGTCTTATTATTGGTAATCATGATAGGGATCTGTTTTTCAATAAGTACGAGGTCCGACCTTAGTATTTTTATTGCCTTTAAGATTTCAGTGAAATATGATTCACTTACAATTTCTTGGAAGACTACATTGGTTAACAGTTTTAGGCCATCTGATTCCAACATGATTTATGATGGCCCATTTGTCACACTCGTATGATGATAATTTTCAGCTGACGACGTGATAAAATTTTGCTAACGGGTAATGAATTTTATTGTAAAGGTTTTACCAATAAAAAAAAGGAATATGGTTACGAGTGATTACTGCTTACATAATGCCTTTCTAATTCAAATCTTGCTCAACGTTTCAAACAAACAACAATTCTATATGACAGGTGAACTCTACTTAATTTAAAGTGCAAGAAAATGGCAATGCAAAGCGAAAACCACTACAACAAATACCTTCCGCACTACCGGCCATAAAATTAACTAACTCAGTCACCCACTTCACACAACAAATCAAGAACTTTCATCTCATCCGCACTTCAGTCCCATACATCGGACCATTATGCGTGTCTAATAGATTTTTTTGGCGTTGGCCCATTCACTAGCGCAGCGTGAAGCCCCTTCAATGGCCATTGTGGCATTCAACCGAATCGACGACCGGCGACCGACAAACTTTTATTTGTAATACTCCTAAATGGCTGTTATAGGGATTAAGGTACTCTGTATTGTCATCGTACCATGAGACGTAGTAAAGTCGCAAATCCGATACTATGTCGCAGGAATAACATTGTCATGTATCGCTAAAATGCCAATATGCCATCACCATAATACAGGGACGCACAAAGCTTTTGAGATCCGTCACTTTTGATAGCAACGGTGCTTTGTGTTACGGTTTGCTTAGGATTAAACACTTTAACTTTGGGAAGCCACTTACAGTTAAAATGTTTAGTTAGATGCAGTTTTTTTGTGGTATTAGTATTTTTGCTAAGATTCGTGTTTATTACTGGGACAAATGTAAATCAACTACTTCACATTCATGTTGATATAAATAAGAACTGTAAAACACCAGTTCTTATTATTGAACTGGCTGTGAGACAAAAACACATTATTCGGATGTTGGCAGAATATATATAGAGATAAAATAATAGTCTCATTAACAACCAACTGTTTGTGGCGACATTAACCATTCGGCAGGTACTTATTTCTAATAGGTCAATTTCAACACAAAATATCTATCATTCAAAAATACCTACATAATTAATAATATTATTATCCAACCTAATAATAGAACAACATATGCTGTACCTAATTCTAATTAAAATACTTGTCGCATGAACCAATTATTAAAAAAAATAAACCGTATCGGTAGCGACGGGCACCGCCATAATTCTTTTTTATAGCACCAACTCGTCGTGTTAACCCGTTCATTGACAAAAGGTATTTAAATGAAGCTGTCGAGAAAATAATATTTAGTGCTCTGTGCACACAGTCGGGGACATTCCGACCAACCATTAAACAGTCGTCACGTGAATGTGACGGTTTTAGATTGATACTCTCTCTTGTAACTGGCTTATCTTTATCTGTTAAATTGATATTTATGTTGTTTGAGATATCGTGTATTTTGTTGTTTACGGTGGTTGTGTAGACAGAAAGTCGTGTTCTATTTCTCGGTTTGATGAGCGTGTACAATTTTTCCTGTCTTGTCATTTACTATAGTTTAGGTACTTTTTATAGGATTTTATCGCAGCAGATAGGTTTACTATTTTTTCTTTATTTCCTAAGCATTTTCGTTTTACTTCTAAAAGTCGTGCTATCGTAATTTTCGGTAATAACATAAATTATACCTACCTAAAACTTATAATAGACACAAAAGTAACAAAGTTTTATGCAGCTGATGCAGAAGTGTTTTGCTTCAGTTTTCTATCTATTACTGAAATAATGTATTTATACATCCACCTTGAAACTTGCAAGCTAAATCACAAACAAAATGGATAATTTTATTTGACAATACATCGAATAACAGACACACACATTCTATTTATCGTACCTAAAATATTTTATAAACGTTTTCAAAGTTTTCTCGTTAAGTTATTTACGTTGGTATCCGTCAACGCGTCGCGGTTGGGCGACAAATTTAACAATGTAAGATGCGCAGCGTCGACAGGGTTAAAAAAAATCACTAATGAAGTGCAAATCTGTCAGTGCGCGTGTTTCAACGATTTATAGTCGCACGTCTAATTGTTTTATCGCACATTTTGTGCCTTGTTGAGATTTTGGTTCGTCGTCGATGTCGTTTGGAAATTTATTAAATTGTTGTTCAGGTAGATAATTAGGAATTGTTTTATTAAATTAAGTAATCTTTCATCTGCCTAGCCTTTTCCTAATTACATTGGGGTCGGCTTCCAGTCAAACTGAATGTAGCTTAATACCAGTATTTTACACGGAGCAATTGCCTATCTGACCTCTACTACCCAGTAACTGGGTAACACGACGTCTCGTGGAATGACTGGTTGTCAGACTTTCAGGCCTCTGACTTCCCGTAACGGCTGTCATAGATCTTAATTTGACAACCGGGACCAACGCCTCCGTGCCCCGGAGAGCATGTTAATGCTCTCCGAGGCGCGGAGAGGTCTTGGTATGAAATATTGGTCACCCATCCACAGATCGACCGCGACAAGCACTGCTTAACCTCGATCGATCGATCTGTGCGGCTGTTACTTAGCCACGAATCCCTCCATCAAATGAAATCCAATATAATCCATTAATTTTTATTAAATTAAGTAAACTTACTTATAACACAGGTGTTCATTCCTCTCTATTAAAATTACGACAGTATTAATGTATGAAAAAAATGCATACGCGTTGACCTGAGAACCTCCTCTTTTTATCGTCGGTCGAAAAGAGGTCCCCTAAAAATAGGTTGGATGAAAAAAATTATTTAATCTAAAATTTATTCATTCTAGTAAAGGACTTTTGAAGCATACCTATAATTAAATTGCAGGGGCTTCTTAACTCAAAACACACTAAAGATACTAAGAACGTACCATTTTTCAGTCAGCCCCACCCCGCAATTAAGCAAAAGCGTTGCAAGCCACATTTAAACTGTAAAAACACCGCAGGACAACTAGATCGGCCGTCACTCCGTCAATTATTCTGCGAGCTGTAGTGCGGCTTATTAATTCGACGTACTACAACGCCACATCCACACATCGGACAAAAACGGTGTGACCGCAACGCAACTGTTCTGCTGAACAGTTTCCTGCCGCAACCGCAAAAGACCTTTTAATACTTGTTAGTTGTTAATGTTGTACCGTTCCCGGATAATTGTTGCGTTTATATGAGTTCTATAAGTTTTTCTCATAACATAACACACGCTTCTATATCTGAAGGGTTAGGTAGAGGAGTAGGTACTGTTGTATACCCATGTAATAGGTGGTAAGCATAATGCTACTGAAAAACTTGTATTATTAAGTTTTTGCCTGACCCGGGGATCGAACTCAGGTTCTTATACTCAGCAGCCACGCTCATTTTCGTGTCTGTTGAGTTTTATTTCTAACTAGCTGATGCCCGCAATTTCGTCTGCGTGACTAAAGGTAGCCTATGTCCTTCTCCAAGGTCCAATCTCTATGCCAAATTTCATTATGATCTGTTCAGCCGTTTAGTCGTGAAAAGGTAACAAACAAACAAACAGATTACTTTCGCATTTATAATATTAAGTATGGATAGTGGTCTTCTTTTTTTTAAATTATGTTTCATGAACCACCTGGTGTCAAAGTTTAAACCACCCGTAGGCCTGACATAGCATAAAACACCACGTTTTTACTCGTAGGTACTGCAATTTTAATGGCACTAAAGTAAATTCCGCCCAATGACATGAAAAACTGACAACCGATAATGCTGTGTATAGAACTGTCAAGTTGTTGTAAACGGTTGTTATTGTACTTAATAGACCCCTTGTACACCACTAAGTTATTTATCGATTCTCCGCAGAACGGTTTTGAGCGAAAAATATGCATTTTTATGTTTCATGACACGTCCTGTGTTATGTTCGCTTGGTAATAACTGTCATAGTTATTTTCGTTTTTATTTACATGTGTTTGATACACATCGAATAATGCACAAAAAGCGGCCATTTTGTATTGGTGCTCGTAGAAAGATACCTATGTGCCGTTATTAGTTAAGTGTCTTGAAAGGATTAGATCGAACCCGCAGCTAGACTAGTGTTCACTGGGAAGAGGGTAGTTACAAACTTAAATCATGTAGACTTAAGAACTATCTACACGTAAAATTTACGCGATTTACCAACCAAAGTAATAAAATGTCTTCTAGAGGCTTTAAAATGTTCTTACCGAAGTTATTACTTCTTTGTAACTAGATATTATTGTAATGAGCAATCATTGTAAGCCAGTATGAATTGGAAAAATTAATATTATTATCAACTTCAATTATGGATTATGGTATCAATTAATTCACCAGAATAAATTGAATCATGTTGAATAAAGACTTTCGAAAAAGAGAGATACCAACTTGGCAGCCGTAAAGGCGTAGAGCCATTTTAGTGTAAACATTATATGCAAAGACATTTTTTTTTTTATAAATAATTTATGGTAAAAAACTTAAATGTAGATACTATTATCTAGTCAGTCTATCAGTAGGCAAGACTAACTTTGCTCTTTTAACGGTGAACATTTAGAAAATTTTGGTACTCATTGATCACTAAAATATAATTCACTATAAGATAATTTAAAACGTTTTATATACCAGTTTATATATAGATACATATATTTACCAGAACACAATAAATAGTCACACTTATACATGCATCTAAAAACTCCTCAGTACTAGAAGTATAACCCGCGTCATTATTAAATATTTGTTTTCAACATAACGAGTTGGCAGACTAAATGTGAGAAGTCATTATGAAGACGTATGGCTGCGCATGAGCAAATATAACTAACCGCTATACAGCATGTAAGTGTTAACATAATATCCGAAGTTCCAGAGCATGCGGGTGAAGCCCTAATGACCTGTAGTAAAGCCTCGATCCCATTTTATACTAACTGCCACAATAAAATATCGCTCAAGTAATTAAGCAATAGATGCAAACTTAACGATGTGTAATGTAAAAACTGAGTTCTTAAGAAAAAGCCGTTGGTTGCCTTCTTCTTTCTTCGCAATCATTTAAACAGTCCAGGAAACTATTAACATTCGCGTCTTACATAAAAATAGTGTGGATGATTTTCTTCAGACGGTTTACGTCAATATATATGTATATATGTCATTAAATATGTTGATACATCAAGCCTATAAATAAAATTTCATTACTTTATATGATTTCAATGCAATATTATCCCTATAAGTCATCCTATGGTATATGCATTATTTATTGACTCCCCATAAAACTATCTGAATATGGAATTTCCAATGTTGTATTTTAACCCTATTAACAATCAGTCATCCAATCATCGCTAAACAAACTATCGGTCCTCAGATTCGTTGCATCTCACAGGTTGCCGCCTCAATCACCCTCAATGATTGCTCCCAAAGGGTCTCTTTTATATCTCTTTGTTGTTACCGCCCTCAGTTAATAGTGGTCTCCGCCGCTACCAACAACCAAAGGAAACTAATATAGTCGCATCGAACCCTTGAGACTTAAAAGTATCGGTCCGATTTAGGAGTCATTAATGTCATCAAAATTGCTCCAGACAGCTCCTGGATATCTCTTTGCTGCTAAGGCATTTTAATTCTTGTAGAGGTGACGTTACAGACGATAATCGAATTGTAAAAAAAAGGTCGGACTCGATGATGGGTCGAGATTTTGCAACTCATTGCATTAGCCCGGCTTGTTAGTGTGCGGAGTGGTACTCGGGCGGCTCAGAGGCGGCTTAAGGCGGCTCCGAGTCGCGTAATGAAGGCAAGGTGCAAGTCATGGGCCCAGAGGCGCCTCGGCCGCCCGTCAGCGCCGTCATCGCGCGCCCTGTCAATATATGATGGCCCGACAACGGAGAAGGTTATTTCCGAAGATGTACCACTAATTAATGCCTTCTACCGAATAAAAAAATCAGAAGCGGCGTCTTCATTGTTCTACTGTCAACTTGAAAGTGTTGAGGTATTAGATTAATGTATGTTAAGTCATGTTGACATTAGTGGCCATTTGTGTAGAGGAATTAAATAAATATTGATTATTTTGCGGTGTAAAGCCGTTGTTCGTTGAAAGGGTGTTGTTGGTGTGTGGGCAACAATTAATTTAACACTTAAGCGAGGTACAAAGAAGCTGGGCGCACCGCGGCGACGCCCCGCGGTGCGCCCCCCGCTGCGCTCTCCACGCCGATACCATTCATACAACCGCCGAATCTCTTATCACCATAACGGATTATTTATAAGGTTTAGTGACTGTCACTTCTAATGGTGTCACTTAGGTCTGTGAAAGAATGGAATTTTAACTTATTTTTGATACGTCATTTTTGTGGTAGGTACTTACAAAGCTAAATAGCAAAACGTTTTCTTTTCGGTATTTTATTTTTTCTAAAACATCTACGCATAATTAAACAAATGAGTCATCAATTCATCATACATTTCCACAAGGCCAAAACCATATATTTTTAAATTACGCCATTCAATTACCGTAAAACCAGCGCACATCCCATACATTACAAGATATATCGGAAATTGCGACTATTTACTATGAAGCATCCGGCTTTTAAGTGTAAATTTTCCGGTTGCAATTTGTAGGAGTCAAACAAATGCTCCTTGTATTGTAGTGGCCATTAAATGCACTCGTAATATGGTACTGTTATGGTTCGGACCCGGATGTCTCTTTAGTGAAGGGGGACGCTTTTAAAGTTGGAGTTGAATGACGCTGTGGATGTTGTATCACTGATAGAGCATATCAGTCCCGGCATTGACAGTTCCTGTCAAAGACACGAGTGAGCCAAATTACATTTGCCAAGATTTTCCTATAGATAGTTTGCAAAAAGAAAATTTTGTGGTATTTACATATAGCTACAGTCCAGCTGACATCCACTTAAACACAAAACCATTCTCTATCTTGCTAAAACTTGCTTTTATAGCTGCTACATCTTTCTCGCTTCCTTTTTACCACAAATTCGAGAGGGTCGTACGGCCATTAGTTCCCTCTCTGAGAGTCATATATCACGAGCTCTTCGGCAGACTCCTCCATGAATACTCGACGGCTCTCGAGTTTAAATCGCGCCTGACTTTGATGGCCCTAATGCAGTCACATTGTTGATCTTTTGCAGGGGTCGCGACCAATTTCATAATTGTTTCCCCTATTTGTTTGGTTCGTTGAAGTTTGTGTTTATTTTAAACTTACTATCTGAGAGATATATAAAAGATTTGAATATAATATGCTTTTTTTTTTCATGATGTAAGTAAGAACTCTGGTTGCGATAAGGGTTATTATTGTATTGCACCATTTCTCTACAATTTAACAAGAGAAGTCAAATGTCCCATAGTCTTATTTCTTGTTTAATTGGCATAAAAAATATAATTTAATTAATAGATACGTCAAATGAACTTACCACTGTACAGTATTAGTACCTACATCTATGGCTAGAGCAATTATTTAAAATAGATAGAGTGGTCTCGTCTGACAAGCGGTGCGTTGCGGTCTGCGGTGAGTCCATTCAGTCGCTGCTCATTCATAACAACACTGAACACGCAGCAACTGCCCAACGGACGTGTGGAAACGTTTAGCACAATTTGCCTACGACTCTGAGAATGCCTGAAAGCAGATGTACTTTGAAATTATTCAGAAGTTTTGATGCTGTATTGACTTATTCCTTTGTTGTTGTGTTTCGGTGTCCCAAAGTTACACATGGTACAATACATCGCCCTGGTTCCCAAGTTTGTCTCTATGTCACCTCAATGTTTTCCGTCTTTAGGTACTATCTATATCACTTCAAATGTTGTGTTTGGCGATCTAACGCAATTCCAAACTGCGGACTGCTACTGAGAATTCCTAATAAAAAAGGGCAATAAGACGACATCCTGTCACCAAGAAAACTATTAGACTTTTTTTTGAGAAATAGATCCCAAATGAAGCAGGCACAGAAATGATAACGCTTAAACTCAGCGTCTAACAATCGATCAAGTGATACGAAAGTCAAGCTCGTAAGTTTCAGGCTCCACACAACATTACCCTGTTCACGTCAGTTAACTTTTATAACTCGTGAAAATGATAAGCAGCATTAGTCGTGCCATATATCTTTATACAGATAATCAAAGTATTCGTTACATTGTTGTGGGAACAAATTTTTAGTCGACACAACAAAATAGAACGATATACTAAGTATTAATTGAATATTCAAATGATTTTAATGCACAAAGCGAAGGAACTCTAAACGATACTATAAAAAGGTATATATTTAATGTTTTATCGGTCTATATACAAAAGAATAAAAGAGTACCTAATAAATAGAAAGAAGATTTCATAGTTGCCTAGATCGATAAGTCTCGGAATGGAATCGATGATGAGGTGTATTGGTGGTCGCGTGGCGGCCCGCCCGCTGCGGTCCGCTATGCTAATTCAATTGTGTTACGAGAGCGGATAGCGGGCGATAGCATCTGCTCCGCCTGCATTATCATAATATTGCGCGAGTCACCTCGTGGATGCCTCGCGCCTCGCTGTCGACACGCTCGGCGCACGGCACCGGTACAACCACGTTACGTTGTTTTATTATCATATCAGTACCAGTTACAATTTACAAGATGTGTAACATAGTTATGATACAATTTGTGGGTACAAGGTTGCTTTGGACTTTCTTTTGGAGCACGTAGCGTGTTCTCTTATTAGGCCCGATTTAATTTAGCCACATTTTCTAAAATATATTGTGATACCAAAACTGCTTGTCTACTGTTAATAAAAATAAATATGCATTTCAATTAAATTACATTTAAAATGCCTATGCAGGGTATTAGTAAATAGCAGCCATTCATATGACTATCGATATACATAATAACTACACACACGCATCAACGCCTGTCAATAACCGCAAAAAGTTAAAAATCCATCGCAAAGTACCCGTAATAGGTAAAATCAGTAAAAGAAACACGTCAATCTAATCGATTCGTCGAAGTGTTGAAAAGCGGCGAAAGCTGTTCTCAGCGTTGCAAGCGGAGTTGCGCCTGCGACGCCCGCGGCACCTAACCGTACCCAGTTCTTGCCAACTATTACTATCTAGCGGGATGCAAATTGAATTATGGGACTTTTTGTGGCTGTTCAATTGTTTAGTAGATACTCGTATACCGCTTTGTTCTTCCGCCGCTCGGATACGTGACGACGAACCTCTCAACGCCTCGTAATCGCTGCTATACACCCGCGATTGTTCACCACCACCACTTTTCGTGACGCCAAATTATAGTCTTTTGTTTTATTATCTAATTGTTGCTATTGTTATAAGTAAGTAATGGACTTTACTAGTGCGGTTCACGATTATGATTGAAAAAATAAGTGTTAATACTGTACGCTGTACGGTATTTCAGTAGAATAGACATTCTTGGTTGTGCGCAAGAAAACAAACAAAGCATTTTGCACTTTTTTCTCTACAGATTAGATAATAAGACAGACATCTGCATTACAAATCATTCAAATGCATCGCTACCTAATATTATTTATTTCGAGTTGGAAACAATTGTTACATATAAATTATGTAGGTACCTAGTACATATCATGAATAGGTAGTTTTTATACATATAAGTAATAGAGACATATAATTAGCTACACTCTTCACATAGGCAATCATATCGATCCACTTTCGAAGAAGAAACCATGGAAGAAACGTTGGTCTTACGTAATTGTGGTAAAACAAAGAGTTGAATGCATAATTGTTAGTTTTTTATGAGTCGACTGTTCTATGCCGTTGCATCGTGCGTCTACTCTTTGTGGTTTAGGCCCCCGGGGCTTGCGCCTGCGCCGGTAATTTTCTCAGCAATTAATATCCTACGCGGTTCAATTAGTTAAATGTAAAAAAATATTTAACAGAAGTTGAAGGAAATTACGACGCTTTGAAACAGTTCTTCGCTATTATCTGACACCGGATGAAATGTCAACTAATTGCGATACATTCGACATCTGTCACTGCGGTTTTTATTGAATGTCACATGTTTATATGCTACGAAAACATTTGCTTTTGAGTTAATTACTTTTTTTGCTGAAACTCGCGACTTTAATAGTGTCTCCCCTTATGGTGAGGTGGTTGACTTATGAAACTGGATGATCTTCAATATATCGGCAGATTGGTAATTAATATATCCCCTTATTAATAAAAAGTCGCCTTAAATTTCATAAAATGAAAAGTCAGTTACTTAGCGTAGTACGTAGTTGAATGTAGAGCTCAGAGAACTAGAAAGAGCTAGAAATCAGTGATAGAGTATCGATACGAACTGGCTGCCCCCTTTAAACAATTCCAATAATGGTGAGTATGAATAACTTTTAATTACAAATGATTGATGTATACATACTTTGTGGAGGAGGTAGCTTGGGTCCGTCAATAACCAATACCGAATGTTACAGTGTTACGAGTACATAACTTGCAAGTCAGACTGAATTTATCAAAACACCAATCTAAAAATAAGACTTGTCAACAATTAAAAATATAATAAAAAAATCGCGAACGATGTAGATATTTTTGGACAATTCAGTATAACTTGAAAACCGTAATTTTCGGAACATATATGCTATTTTGGATAGGTCTGGATCCAAGTTATAACGGAATGGACACTATGTATATGGACTTCAGCTATGACAATTTTTACCCTTAGCCACTGCTAGAAGTCTAGATCAATAGGTCATTTAAACATCGACTTCAATTTGCAGCAGACTGAACCTCAATTTAATATAAAATAGTGGTACAAATCGGTGCAGGCCGTATCGTAACTAATGGAAAAGCGACTTGCGTGCCCTCAGGCGCGTTGTTCCAGCCGTTTTATTTGTTTGTTACTATCGTATAAATGGAGCTAATTATAATAATTTCCTTGGAAATTACTGGCATTAAGCTGCTACCAAAAATACTTGAGTTTAACGACTTTTTCTTGGAACTGTCTGAGAGAGACTCGCGCCCGTCGGCGATGTCGAGCGATGCACGCAATGCCAATGTATTTGCGATACGACCTTGAGTGCACGCTCCGTAGCGCGTAGTCTAGATTAATGCCTCATTTTGTAACACACAGACTTTGTACTTGAAATACCTATCGAGAAACTGTATGATTTATGACATTTATGACATCTATTTTAAATTTACACACAAAATAAAAAAATAAACGCTACTACCTACAACCTGTCCTAATATTGTCATGTATGCTTCTTTTTGGTATGCAATAAAGTATAGGGAGGTACTTCATTTATCTACTACATCATATTTATCTATAATTATTAAATATTTAAAGGAAGGTAACTATATCATATCGAAATCAAAAGTTTTGTTTTTGTTTTCTTAAACAAACGTTGCCCCACATTAGGAATTTCTTCCTGTGTCGTGGGTGCGTTTACAGACATATAATCTCACAAGCACACTAACACCCAGACCCGGAGCAATTATCCGTAGATCGTACAAATATTTGCTCCGTGCAGGAATCGAACCTGCGACACGCAGCGCAGCAGTCGGTCTCTCGACCACTGCGCCAACCGCGCTGTCAAAAGTATACCTAAGGTAAAACTAATTACCCCTTAAACGCACGAAACAACTTTTCAAATGAAAATAATTGAAATAATACAATTTAGAAAGAGAGCCACCACACTCGCAGACGAACTAAGTCCCCATATAAATATGTAGATACATAATATTTTCCCGCGACGCACTTGAACACAATCACAAAGAGACAGAACAAAGCCTTCGGAGGAGGGGATCCCTTGTTTCCATTCGTCCGTCGTTTGTTTTTTATCACGCGGGAACTGGTTTCTAAAATTGGTGCACCTATTATCTGGACCCAAGCGGTGAAGGTCGGCCGTCATACAAAATTTTGGAGCAAATTCCAACACGCAAAATATGAGTAGGTAATTTTTACTGAGGTTTTTTTTTCGTGGCCCTACAATATGTCGAAATAGTTTTTTTTGTGTTATCACATTTAAAATACAGTTAAGAACCATTAACGTTCAGAAATAATAATTATAATCAATTAACGTGTCAATTGTTCAAACTATGAAGTAGATACGTTTCTAGAGTCCCAATTACCAACAACCTCTTGAAACTCCTACGCATAATTTACGTCAAACATATTCAGACTTACATCTAGATATTCATAATCCGAGTTTTGTCGGCGTCTCTACGTTCAAGCCTGCAAGCGGACAAGCCTCGGGCTTAATGTTCGGACAGCCCCGGACAGATACGGGGCGCCGCACACCCGTGTCCGACACATTACCACGCAATTTCGTCGACTTATCAAATTTAAACGCGCACATTACGGCTTAGGCTTGTGAATATTAAAACATGGCTATTAGATCGCTTTGATTATGGATAATTGATTATGTATATCGATAAGCCCTTGCAGCTGAAATGTCGACAGAAAAGGGCAATCTCGATTTCTTATTTCACACCCTTAGTTTTTTGCCTATTTAAAGGGAGGTATGACCTATTGACTGAAAAATCCCTAAGTTGTGACTATTGAATAAGCAGAGCAAATGTTATTATAATGTAGGAATAACGCCTCAAGTAGTCGACATATCTAAACAAAACATACTATAAAATACTTAGTCAAAAAATGTACTTACAACATGATTTCAAAAAGGAATATATCAAAAATATCGCTGGCCACAAAAAGTCGGCTTCAATCAATAGACCATGACAATTTGAAATCGGAACCTTAACCGTGGTCGACCACATATGGCAGCGGAGTACGCACATGCGCGTCAAAGCGTCCGGCACCTCACAAACGGTAATTTCCATTTAAATAAATAATTTGTTTCGGCTCGATTTGAGCGATCTGCCATGTGGTCTGCCTAATGACCTTTGTTAACTAGCGCGGTTTCACGCCTCCGTTCACCGTTCTCCAGTGTGTACCGTACGTAAACAGTCCTTGTTACGCATACATAGCTTTTTTTTTATAAAAGTAATATTATGTTTTTGAAGTATTTAGTATGGTATTCACGTATGCCTTCATTCAGTTTTTGCCACATTCATATTTTAATGTTAGATGAATAATCTATTAGTTATTTTAAAGGATATATCTTCATTATGCTAAACGCTTTAATGTTGTCATAAAATTGTCAATCGACCAGACTTGAAGATTGTTAACTATAACTTAACCAGCGTGTAACAACTGTTATTAGCATGTAATAAATAAGTATCTACTAAACATTACTTGCAGAATATTGTTATTAAATATTTTCGTATTAGTCGTAATCCAAGAAGTCACCATCAATTTTTCGTTCATGATATAATTTATGAAAAAGTCTATGACATTAACTTAAACATTTTAATTAATTTTGAAATAGAGTTATAACTTAGGAACCATTTTATTTTCCCCACTAGCAGAGTTCCACGAAATCATTTAATGTTAACGAACATTACACAAAAACTATAATGAATGCAAGAAATCCTGCAGCAACAGCGATACAAGATACAAAAGTGATCTAATTAACTGTAATTAACCTGCCAGTGAGAGTTTCACACATCAACGAGACCGTTCGCGTGCAAGACGAACCTTAATGTGGAAATAATGTTCCGAAGTCATTATCTTTTACTTAATTCATACAACTTATTTTTACGACATCGGACGTCGTTTGGCCTACACTCGGCATGCGCGCGCTTCGAGCTAAAAGTTTCATTATAGGAAGAGCCAATCGATATTCCCCCTCGTAAGTGTCAAATGACAAATAGCACTCTGAACCCTTTAACGGCTGCAAACGTTAGTAGCATAATTAACTCCGAGACCAGCAGACGTGGCAAATTATTTTGTAATTTGATGTCATATCCTCGCTTCATTAATTGGATAGAGCCGATGAACGACTGGCGATTACTCATTCTTAACAAGCTCTCGAAGACAATGTGGGGCACTTTTGTGCTACTTTCATTTTA
The DNA here is from genome assembly GCA_935421205.1 of Xylocampa areola. Lineage (NCBI taxonomy): Eukaryota > Metazoa > Arthropoda > Insecta > Lepidoptera > Noctuidae > Xylocampa > Xylocampa areola. The sequence continues at coordinate 13,358,298 of OW285206.1, forward strand.
TAAAATGTAACTTTACATTGCGTAGTAGTCAAATTCAAATCAGGATTTCAAAACCACTGTTCACGACATTCTTAACTTACGTTACAAAACGATGTCACAACCTAGTTAGAGAGTAAGTAAACACAAACGAATCCATTTGCATCAAATAGATTTTAGTCAATGCTGTAGCGACATTACATCCAACAATATGTCATAAATTGTAGATCCCAAATTAGTTGGTTGCAGTTTGCATTAGAATTGAAGGGGAGCGGTAGGGTAGTCGCGACGCGACGCCCGGCGACGGCGTACGGTTTCACCCGGAATTAACTCGATAATTCCCTAATTGTGCAATTACCCATTGGCAATTTGGTCTCAGCTTATCAAGCGAAATCACATCAATTGCCGCAGAAGTGGGTCACTTTAAACTTTGATGTCGTAATAAGATAATATAATAATATAAGATAAAAACCGTTAATGAAATTGGATTAATAAATGTACGGACTTTGATCTTCATTTAATCTAAGTAACTACGTTGTTCTTAATTAACTTGAGTGATTTAACATGAATATTCATATTTGGGATGCTGAGCTAATGACAAATCTAATCAAAAAAATCTTACATGTTTCATTACAAGTTTTGTACGTTAATCTCAACCAAATGTATGTACTTACCTATTCTATCAACTTATAAGCTATAATATCAACGTATTTAAATTACCAATCAATATAATTATCGTGTATAAAATGGTCGCCGGACGAATAAAGATTAGACTCATTATTTTCAATAACGTGTTGTCGAAAAAATATTAGCTCATAAGTATAGTTATGAATTTTATGAAATACAATTTTGTCAGTAACGACTTCACGATCATCTTAATAACACGTCGAGGGCTAAGCGTTTCGCTTGAATATTCATTTCGGTTCATCATAATTTTGGTAGATAATTTTAAATTATCCAATCTGCGTGAAGCCGCGGCTGGCCGCCGTCTCCTGCCGCTCCGTGAGATACGTTCGCCTACAGTTACCACGATTTATTGCTTCACACATTAATTTAATTATTTTACTCTTATATTTTCAAGCAGTTAATGTATAAAACATATTATTTTTCCATTACAGTCAATTCCGTAAAATATAATTATTTGGGAATTATAAAAAGGTAGGAGTACAAACAAATATTTATTGTTTTAATATTAGAAAGCGTGACCTGAGTGTGTTGGATTGACTTAATAAAGCTGCTCATGATTAAGTAATCTGATACGCTTAGTCATTGATACATCCGGTCTCCTTTCAAATTATCTAGTAGAGTACCTTTGTAATAATAGCAATTCTTTGCTTCAACAGCATTATGTTTTATATAAGCATGAGTACCTACAGTGTGATATTATTACTGCTACTTACATGTCAGAAATTATTAGGCTACATTCCAAGATTAGGTAGTGAGTAAAAATATTGAAATAAGTACTAAAAGTAAATGTCTGCTCAATCCTTAAATACTCATCAGTATTTTTCACATTTCCCAAACCTACACTTTTTAAAAACATCCTTCTGCAAGTTGAAATTATTCTACTGTTTTCCTGTTTGATTGAAATAAAAGTCCTTAAAAATGCCTTGAAAAAAAAAATGTTGGCTTTATGTTATCCTATTAAATAATTTCGTATTAGCTAGGTTCCTGTTGAACAAAATAACCACTTTACGTAAACTTGACAGTCCTTACCATCTTATTCAAGTTCAGTCGTTGCTCTACATCTTGCAAAAATATTATTTCCAAAGTAGGTACAGAAAATAATACTGACATAAGCGAGTATCTACATACATAACAAACGTTTTAAAACTTTCATAATTATATTACAATCGACACTTACAATTACGCCTAATATTAACTACTACAAAGTTGCATTTTCAGGTATATTATAACACATTTTAGGTGTTAGAAGTCATCTATATTATTCTACTGAGTCCCTTTCCTCGTGATTACCTTCCAATAATAAAACAAAACATGTTTCCGTGAGCACTGTCAGCTGTGACTACCTGGCTGCGGTGATACTACAATTTTGTGCTCACATTAGGTAATCTCGTTTTATTTCATCTCATATTTTTTATGACAAAAGATCTTCGTCATTTTTGACAAGGAAAAGGCCATCAACATTGTATAATGCGGGTGTGGCGCCGTTGTGTCGGCTCCGAGGCGTCATCTACTCTTTGATCCAATCTCGCGGCCGAGAGCCGAGCCGCCGAGTTGACGACCAATTACCCGATATCACTCTGTTTCGGCCTGCGCCCAAATGGAGCATAATGCCTAGGGTAATTATGACTTCAGCTCCGACCGTCGCGTCGCCTTCGTCTCACGGCTCGTATTGATTCCACCACTCTCGTCGCCTAATACTTATTATCTTTAAATTGTTTCGAAATAGCCTTCGAAAAGAATGGTGTCAATTCTATAAATCATTTATGATAGCGATATTTACGAAATCGAATCAATTCAATCGTTACACGTGTCATATACCTACACGTAGGTCGAACGAAGGACGTAAGAACTTTGATCATCAAGACAAACATAATTCTATAATTGAGAGCAAATAATATTCGTGGAGGTAATGTGGCGGGTTCATACGACGTAAGTGCCCACCGCCGCAATTTGGCGGAGTTTTATTATTTTTTTATGGTAATTGTAATTGTCGTGGAGTTAATTGAGAGCGCAGCCATATTTACAACTCAGCTCCGTAGATGTTGACGTTTGATAGCGCACTGGGCCGGGCTCATTATTTCTATTTACTAGAATGCCGCCGGCCTACATCAGGCTGTAGGTATTAATAATACATTGTGTGTAGTAATTATTATTATCTTTCTACGTCTGCGTTTATATCCGTGATTAGGATTGTAACGAACAGAGATCTTGACATTGTAGCGACGTGTTTTTAACCCTGTGTTATGAACTGTCGGCAAATTAATGTAAAGTGATTGATGAATGGCTTCCTTAAATGATGTCTAACACGCAAAATTAACATACTACATTAAAGTTAAACTACGTACTCTAACCTAAGAATATGACTAAATTGATAAGAACATATCAATTTTGGAAATTAGAATAATATCGTATGTGAATGTGTATATTGATTTGATCACAACTCATCACAACTCTCGTTTTCTTCTGAGCAACCTAGAAAATGTAAATAAAATCTGCGTTATGAGTATTTAAAATATATGAGAAAGAATATAGTTTAGACTACAGGTGCAGATACACATTAGAATGCGGAATAACTAAACCATTCCTAAGCGTTTAATGCTCTTGAGATAGTTCAAATATATTTAATACATTTATTTATTTATTTATTTTATAATTTATTACACTTTACATAATAATAGGAAAAAAAAGGGAAAGAAAACTAAGTACAAAGGTACATATACTTACTTCAATTTAAAGTATGTTCAAAGTTTGCTGAATAAACTTTAACCGTTTGAACTGAGGTTATCAAAATCAACGGTAAGGGTTGGCGCACATTGCGACACAACAGCTGCGCCAATCACAATATAATGGGCGTGGCTGCGCACCCCTCTCCCCTCGCCCCTAGCCCTTCACGGCTCGGACCCGTGTCGTGATCCCGGGATTATATTATTGCATACAATGGAAGATTTTTTATCAAACCATTGTGTCTCACATTCACATTGGGGTGAAATATCCGGCCGGATGCTCTTATGGCTCTCACCTTTATTTAGCAAAAAGAACATCAACGAACTGATTATTATTTGTTACTCGCTTGCAATGTTATACATTTTTATAGTTAAGTTACTAGGTTCATTAACGGACACAAAGTAAAAATATTGAATGAGCTCAATATCAATAAAGTTGTAAGCTAAGCTTTACGAGAAGCAGGCGTAGACAGCATTTATTAATTACAATGTCCAGCGGCCGGTAGCAGCAGGGAGCTGTCACCGCACCGCCTAATTGTAAATACACTACCTTTAAGCTTCCATAATTTATTTATATTATTTCAGAAGCCTCGGGGCACGAGCGGAACTCCGCAGTATTAGTTCACATATAAATTAGTCCATAAATCTCATTTGATACTTCGACCGATTCCCACGGTTTAAACACTGGTCGATAATTAAACCCGAATAAAGTATTGCCTTTTTTTATTCAAAATAATTAACCATTTATTTTCTGTCGTTCCAGGAACATCCGAGCTTACGCGGTACGCCTCTGGCGATGCTGGCGGCGCAATGCAACAAACTGTCGAGTAAATCACCTCCTCCGCTGGCGGACGCGGCCGTGGGCAAGGGCTTCCACCCGTGGAAGAAGAGCCCGGGTGCGCACTCGCCGCCCGGCGCCGGCGCTGCACCGCGCTCGCAGCCACCCGCCTGCTCGCCGTACGGCCGCGGGCCCACCTCCTGCGCAGCCGCACCCTCATACGGCAATGATCTCTACTTCCCGTCCTCGGGAGACCAACTCCTCGGTAAAAGTGAATCCAGTGCAAGTCTCGGCTCTATGTACTCGCGCCACCCCTACGAGTCGTGGCCTTTCAACGTCGGGGGTGGTGGTGGAACTGGCGCTCTGAAAGCTGCCGAGATGAGTGGCGTTGGTGCCGTTGGCAGCACGTGGTGGGATGTACACAGTGGCTGGCTTGACGTGGGTGGACAGATGGCAAATTATGCTGGACAGGACTATTCTCAACTCACACATTCACTTTCGGGTGGTGCACATTTATTACCACCCGCGCCTCATCTTTTACAAGACGCATACAAGTCGGTGCTCCCTACGCAAGGATCATTCGGACTACATGGGCCCGGCTCACCGGCACCACCAGCGCAGGCGCCGTCCCCGCGATCTCAGCGGCGATATGCTGGTCGAGCTACTTGCGACTGCCCTAACTGCCAAGAAGCAGAGAGGCTGGGTCCCGCGGGGGCACATCTACGAAAGAAAAACATTCACAGTTGTCACATACCTGGCTGTGGAAAAGTTTACGGCAAGACATCCCACCTGAAAGCTCACCTCCGTTGGCACACAGGCGAGAGACCATTCGTGTGCAACTGGTTGTTCTGCGGAAAAAGGTTCACACGCTCAGACGAGTTGCAGCGACATCTGCGAACACATACGGGGGAAAAGAGGTTCGCGTGTCCAGTGTGCAATAAAAGGTTCATGAGGTCGGACCACCTCGCAAAGCACGTAAAAACGCATAATGGTGGGAAAAAGGGTAGTTCAGATTCGTGTTCGGATTCGGAGGAAAATAGCCAGGGCGAGGGCGGTGCAGGCGGACGCTCACCGGAGCACGCACTGGACGTGAAGCCAAGTGGGCTGGTGTGACGGGGGCGCGCGGCGCTCGCGCACCACGCCGCGCCGCTCCTGTGATAGCCGCGCCCGCCGCCGCACCGCTGTACATACCACATATCACTACACTGTAACATAGGATCCACACGTGTAACTATAGACAATGCGCCGCTCGACGCGACCCAACGTGTATGTAATTGTTGTGAGACTTAAAGTGTTGTACAGTATAGATACTATTAATAAATAATTATCTCATATTATAGCTAGATATTATTATGTTAAATTAATGTAAGTAGATTCACTGTTTAGTCCAAAATTGCAGATTTAATTTATTGTAACAATACCTCAGCATGTTTCAAAAGGAGTCGCTATTTATTGTACAGAACTAAGCAATAATATTATATTCTCTTTACTCATAAACAAATCATATCAATTAATTAACAAGTCACCCATTTAGAATCTTGATTAGTTTAAATCTACATAACGGCTTACCGTTATGTAGATTTCAAATGATGACTATTGTCAGATTTATGGATATGTCTGAAAATATTTCAAACATTAAGACCTTTTTCTAAAAAGATCGGTTTTATGACTAGGAGTAGTGGAGCACATAAGTAAACAGAAAAAATTGTAACATGATAATTTACTACCCATCAAATAAAATACTGAAATTAGACCTTTCCAATTCCATTATATTATTGCTCTTGCAACTTTAAGATTCTTAAGTATTATTATTTTAAATCTTACAAACTTGTGAGTCAGCCTAAATGAATTTGCCTAAGTATATTCTTATTCCATCATTTCAATAACCATAATGTTGTCTTTGTTTAATAATAACATCAACATTACGTGTCATTCTGTTGTCTCTATCAACACTATGAGCACGCCAAAATTTAAAGTAATTTTATAATGTATATAATAGTGATCATGTTGTTTATGAGAAAAGTGAAGTAATTAACATACATCAGTAAAAAGCTGGTTATTTTTGTTCATAATCATTAATATATATTATTAACAGACAGAAAAAATCTACTTGAATTTAGATTATTTTTTCTTGTTTCTCCATATCATTAGCTTGGCGTCCTTGTCGAAACGAAAACTAGTTGGTGATAATTGTTAGCTTCAAAACTGTAATTGTAAAATGTATATTGTACAAAATTGTGCGAATTAAAAAAATGCCTGATATTGATTTTATAAAAATTGAATATATTTTTCCGAGTGGATACCTGCATTTTCATTTTGCGGCCTTTTCAGATGTCTGATAACAAAGAGCTTATGTAAGAGTAGGTATGTACATTTATCGTTCATTCATATGCAAGAATAACGATGTCATACCGATGTTTCCTGAGCGAGCAGTGCCATCTATCGGTAGTTAATTTTATACGACTGAAACACAGAGCACAGCTGACCTATCTCTTAAATTTAAGTTATATAGCAGTACCTACATCTCAAAACTAGACTCGTCACCACCATATTTTGCACGACTTATGTAGATAGATGTTGTCCGTAAAGAAAGTGATGTAAGGTTTTCTCAACATATGTCCTGCGTTTCCTGAGCTGAGCCCTCGGCGATGTCGATGTAAACTCAGTTTGACTCGCGACATCGACATCGCCGCGGGCTCAGCTCATGACTAAGGGCTCCGTTCGAGTTCGAAACTAGTCGGGTAATCCCGAAAAATGCACGTGAGTAGTAACCGGTGAACATTAATTGATATGAATGTCTCCCGAAAGTTTTTATACTTTTCTAGTAGTTTTTTTGCTTATCACGTTAACGTCATACCGTTATATAAATATGGGAACTGAAGCGTAGAGTACTTATTAAGTATGTCGCATGATCCTTAAAGGTAGATGATCGTAAACTGACCAATAAATCACATAATTAGTGTGGACCAAATTAATAACTTACCACAATAAAGCTATCTTCTTTTTTGTGTGGTTGGGAAGTTTTAAAAGAAAGCTTTAATATTATCTGGATAGATTGTATTTTTATCCAAAGTATTTTGTACGGCGACTTAAACAACTGTAGTTATATTATTCCTAGAATCGTTCAGTAGTTAATAAAAGAAGTCGGTAAATTAAAAATATCATACTAAATAAACTGTATCCGTATGATACCCTACACTGATACACCTACTGTTTTAATCAACTCGATCACAAATGAATTTTGGCACAAGTACTTTTACAATTTGCAATAACCGTAAAACACACTCCGTATGTGCGAGATCTGAGCTTTATTTGAATTGAATAAGTTATCTTTTAGATTGGCAAATGGTGGGGATTACGACATTTTTGTTCAAGAGTAATTTGGGACGCAAAGAGGGCGACGTTCATCGTAAAAAGCGAATTGAAACCACAAATGACGAGGGGAGCATAGTAAAGATGAAAACATATTCAGTATGCGCTACGCCACCAACGCCTCGCCTCGACAGATTATTTGTTGTATGTCAATAAAGTTACTTCTTAACTATTAGGTACCACTCCACAGTCACTGCGAAATACTGCGTAACTATACTAATGAAAAATTCTGTAAGTATGTCTTATACTATATAATATAAAAGTATTTAAGCAAACTGGACACATATCTAAAAAAAAGGAATTACAAAAATTGTATCCTTCTAGATACAGACTCAGTTTACTATAAATAATACCTATAATGAATATAATAAAATCTCCCAATCCCTTAGAAAATGTTATCTACCAATCGCAAATTGTAGCAAAGTACCTGCTGCTACGTCGTAGCGCGTAAGCGCGTGGCGTAGCATAATCTAAACATGCTACAGCATTAAGTGTCGCCTCTGCGGGTGGCCGCGAGCTCGTGCCGTAAAAACCGAGCTCATCTGCGACACCCGACTACATTACACGACGGCCTAGCTCAATCTACGCTTTATTAATGACACAACACTCGGTGGTCTCCTGTAGGAACAATGATGTATCAATCCAACATGGTTGATATAGTTTAAGGGTCAATTGCACTCAACTTTAACTTAACATGTTACTGTATTAAATTTGACAGAATTTACATAGACAATTTAAACTCTCAAAATACGTCGGTTATGGTTAAAGTAAATTGGGTGGAATTAAGCTTTAGTATTTTAACTAAAACCGAGTTCATCTGCGATACCTGAATACATTACACGATATCCTAGCTCAATCTACGCTTTATTAATGACACGACCTCGACGAACCTTCGATCCACTATTGGCAAAACAATGTTTGAGTTTTATGTTTGCAAGCCCAACGAATCATCCCAACACTTCGGCACTTCCAACTTAAAACGAATGGTAAGTATATATGTAAGTAGATTCACGTAAGTATGACTTAATAGTCCTAGCTCTGACGTCCAAATATTATGAGGCAGAATACTTTTATTAGTTTAAGTACGAACTTTAGACTTTATTAAACTGCCTTGACTAATACCTGCATGGATTAAAACTAAATATTTGAGTTGGTTTGAGGGGCTCGTGGCTTATTAACAGCCGCACAGATCGATCGATCAAGGTTAAGCTGCGCTTGCCGCGGTCGGTCTGTGGATGGGTGACCATAATTTCATACCGAGACCCCTCCGTGCCTCGGAGAGCACGTTAAGCCGTCGGTCCCGGTTGTTGTCAAATTAAAATCTATGACAGCCGTTACGGGTAGTCAGAGGCCTGAAAGTCTGACAACCAGTCATACTACGAGATATCGTGTTACCCAGTTACTAGGTTGTGGAGGTCAGATAGGCAGTCGCTCCATGTAAAATACTGGTATTAAGCTGCATCCGGTTTGACTGGAAGCCGACCCCAATGTAATTCGGAAAAGGCTAGGCAGATATATATATATATATATATTTGAGTTGGTTTGGCTTAATTTGATGAAACTGTATGTGGCGGTATTTTGCCAAATTTTCCTATAAATACACCATTTATCCTAATCCTGAATCACCCAGAAACGACACAAAGACATCTAACTACATATAACGCAATTATAAACAAGCGGGCTATATCAGATTAAACGTGAGATCATAAAATTAATCACTTTCAAGTGACCTCCATAATCACATAATGCAGGACATTATCGCATTGATCCTCGCGTAATCAAATTCTCTTACCCTAAACAGAGATTTATAGTCCCTAACCGAATTACTCGTGAACTGATTGAGCATGAGATGAGGGAGGCTACGTTAACTGTTTTATATTCTAGTCATCGTCTCTCCCCTGTCTGCGAAATGGTCACAATAATCGCAATATTTGTGGTGATATTTTATGTGTGTGTTAGGATTAGGAAATAATTGAAGATGTGTGTAATGCTGAACCAAAGTATGTTAATTTCTATTTTTCAAAGAAACATTGAAAAAATAATAGACAAGAACGGGGCTTGAACCCGCGACCTTTGACGTTTCGTGTCATCACTCTACCAACTGAGCTACCTTGTCGTGTTCAAACCTATTGAATTTTCAATCCTCTTTGTATACGTCTTAAGGAGACGCCTGGTGATATTTATCTAGTAATCATTACAGATTTACTAAACTCAGCGTTACCACTGCGATTTACAACTGTAAGTTGTCACAACGTTGTACACAAAGTTGTAACAACATCCCAATCCTTTATAAATCTTTATATTTCAAAGAAAAATAGAAATTAATATAGGCATTACATGGCCTCAACATGTATTAAAAAATATAATTATATATGACAAAGTATGTTATATACGAATCTTATAAACATAAGATTTGTAGTTTGAATAGGGAAAAAACACGTAAGAAACGAATAAGAGGAGTTTGTGCTTAGTCTTACTTTGGTCTTTCTTCTTGTTTTCCTCAATAATAAAAGAGCCTCTGTATGAGAGGATTTCTTTCTCTAGCATATCCCTGGCAGTCAACAACGTTCGTCAACGATCACACGAAAGTATAAGTAGTTTTAGTGTTTCGGTCACTTGTATAAGGACTGAATTGATAGCAATGACGACGCCATAAGACGTATTAAAATATGGAAGAAGAATTCGCGGTGGTGAGCAGAGGTCGAGATGGCTTAGTGGTCAGAGCGCCTGGAGTATTCATCCGGGAGGCGCAGGTTCGAATCCTGTTCGCGACCGTATTCTTTTTCCATTTAGGTAATATAATATCTTTATAAGTAGTTTCATATACAAAACTTCAACTATGGTACCTACTTAATATAAAGGTGAGATAACCCTAAAATTGATTGTACCGTTGTGTGAATACATCAATTTATAGGCAAATGTTTCCAAATATTAATCTATAATTATACAGTACTGAGAAGTTAATGTATCTAGAACCATCGTCGTATAATTTTCTCATTTCTGCCGTACTAAAATCTAACGGAATAACTTATAAAATTATATTTTAAAACTAGTCACGTTACATATGTTTAGTTTAATAACGTCTTGCTGTTTAGTGGTCCCGATTCTGCAGTCGGCGAATAAATCTAAAATTAGAATATTGCTGTCTTTTACTCTTAACTATTTTAAAGGCTTTTGACTTATTAATATCCAGATTCTTTAATTATTTTTAATTCATTTTAGAATTTAAAAGTAGTAATTGACATATTTCCAAAGTCAATTGAGAGGATTTATTTTCAAGAGCAACCCTACAGTTACCAGTAAAATTTTTAATTAGTAATATCAAACTATAGCTTTCAATGGAAGCAATTTAAATTTAGCGTCTGTAATTTTAATGGCCACCTAAAAGTGTGCTGCCTTAAAATGTTCGGACATTTTTGTTCGAAATGCCTCTTAATTTGTCCTATCTTGCTCTTACAGTAACTTTTAGTAAAATATAGCAATGTCCTAATTTAACCATTTGTCTCTCCCGTGAGTCTTATTATACACGGCCATAGTTTAACTAATGTGACTACTTCGAGGACAGGCAAGTCGTTAAGTTTAGTTTGCCTTCGGAATCGACACCAATGTATATAGCAACCATTTTAAAGTCTATTTTATTTTTCTCCATACATTAAAAGCGTCTAACTGCGAAATATTCGTTTACTAAATAATTGTAATTATCGACCGCCAGTTACGATTACCTATTTCATTTTAGCTCTTTAGAAGTGGTATGAGCAGTTGTGGGTAATGATTTATGTTTCCTTAACGTAGGTGCTTGTCTATGGTTTAGTTAGCTTTTGCAATAACGTTACGAATGCTTACCTTCCTTTACGTTCGACTGGTGAGGTTCCTTTGAGCTCATGTTAATGGAGCGCGAAGTTGTAAGATAGTTAGGAGATGCTGAATGTTGCACTTACGGCGTAGTTACACATGATCGTGACAGCGACAAATAAATAGTGAGAGGATGACAGGCAAAGCTAAATAGTCTCTTTAGAATAAAATTATACATAACATAGCATTACGCCTGTGGTCCTCGAGGGGGTAGGCAGAGGTGTACTTACCAGCAATTGTACACCCTCACTTCCCCAATCCTTTTATGAAATCCCATGTAGGGTATATCACGATTTCAGACTCCGGGCGGCAACTGAGAATTTTCTAACAGAAAAACCCAATTCCACTTTCCTGACCCGAGCATTGAACCCAGGACCTCATACTAGGCAGTCTGGTTGGCGAACACTAGACCAATGAGGCAATTCATGATTATATTAGACACTATACAATTTCATAATAAATCTGAAGATCAATCAGGTATGTAATTAATTAATAAGATAAACTTAAGTAAAAACTAAATACAGTTATACTTACAAAATAAATACTTAGTATTCTAATAAAAAAAAAGAAAAAAAAGATGAAATTAATTTAATAAGGACAATTTAAGGATTCTAAAAATACCCAATACATTGAAATTGATTCAGGCATTTAGAAGTTATGGTGGAATAAATAAACTCACAAACATACATGAAACCTAAAAACATAAAAAAATTGGGCACACGTGTAAAAAATTGGGCACACGTGTAAAAAATTGGGCACACGTGTAAAAAATTGGGCACACGTGTAAAAAAGAAATGTACCCTGACTTCAGGTGTGTCAGCGGAGCACCAAACATGTATTCTTCTACCATACATCTCTATCAGCCATCATATCAGCAGTCACTCCCTTACTAGCCATATGATCTTTAACACAATCCATCCATCGCTTCCACGGTCTTCCTTTCTGTCATAGCCACTCAAACCTACAACCTCAATAAAATATGTAAGGTGAAACTTGAAAAATTTAACATTTTTACGACAAAAATAACTAATAATCTAAGACTTTATTATAATAATATAGTAATCAGTTTTATTTTGTAATATTATGTATTAGTTTATTTATAGTAAAATGTTTATGTATGTGTATTTTATTCTATGGGCCAAAGTTGCCTGCAATAAAGGAAATAATAATAATAATAAATCAGTAGTAAACGTTAATTAATTATATCAGCTAATCATATTTCATTGCTGTCGTATGACTCTGCCTACCCCTTCGGGAAATACAGGCATCATGTTTATTTTATAATAAAACCTTTATCAACAGAATCATAATTTTTCGCTGAAAGCATTTCATATAACTCTGTTATCACTGTCAAAACAAACAGTACGTTGTTGACGTGTAAACCGACTTTAACTCAATCGATGAAAGATACTGCACATCAAAGGAGAAGTATTAAACGCATCGTTAAATTATAGTCGGTTTTGTGCCACCTGCTTTGAAACTTGTGGTTGTAAAATATTTGCGTCTCGTATTCAATAGTTAGTCGACACCTGTCTGTTGTCTATTTCAAGCTATTTGTCTTTAAGAAATTATTGACATGTAAATAGAAGGTAATAGAAGATAACTTAAATCGGAAACTGTTTGAAAGTACAGGGAAAGAGTTTTGTATCGTACATACCTACCCTAATACAGAAAATCCTTGCCCTCCTTTATCCCCGAAGGTTTAAGCAGTAGTATGCTAGGTACTACATTTTAACAATGCCCCTATATCTGGAAAGCATATTACCATCCATTAGGCACAACTTCTATTGGGTTAGGATAACCAATGAAAGACGCTTTTAACGATTTAAAGAGATTATTTATTATATCGTTATTTATAGCAGGAGAGGTGTGTGTGCGCTAAACACCTCGGAGCTCTATCGAGGCGGAACTAAAGTATAGAGCGGTAATACATATGAAGAGAATAGAAAGACCCTTGAAACACTTAAGTGAGACGTATATATTTTTGTTACATTCCAACAATTTCTACCCCCGGGCTGCTACATAGACCTTCATAACACAGAACCCAAATAACACTTTGCCTGAGCTGGGAATCGAACCTAGGACCTCATGCTCAGCAGCTACACTTGTTCAACGAAACTAATGAGGCAGTAAGTAATCAAGTACTTTATACTAATATAGATAAATATTTAAAACGCATTAACGCGTGCGTAGCGAACTCCAAAGTCAAAGAGTTTTGTGGAAACAAAAAAATACGGTCGTGAACAAGATTCGAACCTGGACCTCCCAGATAAATACTCCAGGCGCTCTGACCACTAAACCATCTTGACTGCTCACTACCCCAAATTCAAACGACTTTTCGTACACTTCATTTTTTTTTTTTCAATTGTTCACGTTTTTCCTCTCCATCCATAGGTTGTCTCTGTGTTAGCGTAGCACCCTATCGTGGTCTTATTGTGGTCCATTGATAATTGAATGAATGAATATATAAGGTCCTAATTTATTAGGTAATTTCCTTTGAAAGGCGTTATATATAACTCAAATAAATTCACCCAAGCTAAGAATTAAATGGGTATAACAAATTATTTGTATTTAACATTGTACTAGCAAGACGAAAACTGCTACTCGAACGGCACACATTATGAAAAAAAAAAAAATTTTGTAAACATTTGAATTATTTTATATTATGGCTTAAATGAATCCTTATCTCTTACACATAGACCCCTTAAAAGGAAATTACCTAATAAATTAGGACCTTAAATATATATATAATATAAATGATACTGTGATGGTGAATAATGATCTTATTTTTTTTAACAAATTTTTCTACCTAATCATTTATTGTTACTTTTAAGGGATCACCTACATGTCATATACTATATTTCAATATAACTTAGTTTCAATACATTCTAGAAACAATGACAGGCAGGATCTCTCCCGTCCTTGAAATAAAAGAGGGCTCATTAAAAAGTTATGATTAATATCGACACATAAATTGTGACGTTGTCGGCGAGGCAAACAGATCCACACGTGTTACTACACCTTCCGAGAAACGTCACGACACTCTTGCGCACAATTAATTGGATACTTTTTAAGCTGATGATTTACTAAGTATTATGGTTATATTTTATTTGTACATAAATTAGGTCCGTATAGCTTAAATTTTGATTTCTATTATCTTGTATAAGAGTTGAAGAATGTTCAACAAAAATTTAAACTGAAGAAATAAAAAACGTATAATCTAAGGTACCTACCCTTTATATTTTAATTCTTTTAAATTCTATACGACTGCCTCGTTGACCTAGTGGTCCCAAGCGCGACTGCTGAGCATGAGGTTCCGGGTTCGATAAATTCGCTGTCGCAGCCCGGTGTTTGGAATTGTAACCGGTAAATGGCAATAGGCTCACATCACATGGGACTTTATAACAAAATTGGTGAAATGTGTGGATATAAAAGTTTGTACCCCTCTGCCTACCTCTCCGGGGAATACAGGCGTGATGTTATGTATGTTAAAATCTATAAGGTACACATTCAACAGCGCTACGCACGTACGTACAAGTAAAAAAAGTTCAAAGGAATTAAAGTAAGCACCTAAATGTAGCTATTAGTATAAATCATGCGAATATGATTGAAACAAATCCAAAGCTATATATATCGTAGAGATCTCGATATTCCGATGCATTGTTATATTTTTCTTTGGTGTCACATCCAGCCAGTACATATCTACATGTAGAAATATAATCTGAAACAGCATAACTTGTAAAGATCATATCTTCCGTTGTGTTATCTCCAACAGCTGACAAGGCAAAAAGCTTTCTAAAATATATAGAAAAAGTTGATATACCTACATATAATATAAATACACTGCCACATACTTACATATAGGCAACGAATGCTCATTGTCTTAGACAGTTAACAACATTATGCCAAACATTAACATATAAGTCGTCAAAATACTAAAACATTGTTGCAAAAAGCGGCGGAAACACAGGCAGTTTACAACTTTTTAACAGCGCAGCCCGGTCGCTGTAAATCACATGGTTTAGTTTAGACCCCCTTCAGAAGTAATATCGACTTCTTCGAACTCACATTAATCTGCCATACTTCAATATGTGAAGGGAAACGTCGAGACACACAAAAGAGAACGCATTTAGCAAACACACAAGATAATTCATGTTCCGTATTCAAAAACACGGTGAAACCGTTTAAACAAAATAAAATAAGTTAAAACAACTTCCAATTTCTAATTTCGCTGTCAGAAACAAAAGCAATGTGTGTAATTGTTTTTTTTGTTTGGTTGTGAGGCGACACGACTATTTGAGCTGTCAGTGCGCATCATAAAACAGTAGCAGCGATCATTCCCACTTCAGTGACATGTAGCCGCGGTTGGAACAGAGAATGCAGGAGCTGTTATTATTAAAAGTAATTTAATTTCTTTCAATATATTTCGTGGAAGGTAATTCACTAGTATTCGTATAGCTTGTTTTAGTATTTTATGATGAATAGAAGCTATATACTAAATGGGTTGCCTTGTGATAGGCACTAACTTGTTCAAAATAAAATTGAAGTATCCACATAAGAATTCACTGTAAGCAATATATTTTTTGCATAATTAGCAACATTATATTGGCGGTTAAAAACAATGATTATAATCGATCATACAAACGAGTTCTTAACGGACACTAATTATAACACCACAATTGGCAAACTGATCACCTACGCACCGCCCATTGAGTATTTAAGCATTACTTTCAAATAAATTTAAATTCAAACAACATTCCGGCCGTCACTGTTCGCCGAAGAGCAAATCTCCGTTAAAACGTATTCAGTATAACCGTGACGGTAGCTGTCAAGTTAAAATGTTTTAATTTAGTGGTGCGGTTCGTCACACGCGGCATATCCGCCAACCGCCGCGCCATTTGACACTCGCCGCGTTCCGAGAGGTGATAAATCTCCACACAACGCGCCGGCACTAATCACGGAAATGAAAACAACCCTTCACTTGACTCGTTTACATTTAATGTTCCGCTTAAATGACAACGTTAAATCGAGCACCCGAAGAAATTAATATTTGAAGTTCAAATAATGATTTAGAACACACTCCGGCCATTCCGGCAGACGTTCAAATAAAACACTTTTTTGGTATACCAAATACGACCCTTTGTCGCGATTGACATCAGCAAGGAAAACAAACAATTTATCTATTTCCTCGTGCGTCACACGAAGATCAAACACTAGTTAATAAAGAGGCGAGATGCCGACGACGCCAATAAAGTCGGGGGGCGTCAGGTTCGCACACGCCGCCGACTAGCTGATTTAAAATTTGTAAATACGCGTCTGCCGCGAATCCGACTCGTCTTTCTGTGACGTGATAAAATAATGACAGTAAATTGCTGTTGGGGGTTCAGTCCCCATAATGTATTTAATTCAGTTGGACTTGCACCTAATCAACAAATACTGCTGCGCGTAATTATAAATATGTTGCGACTTGCGACAAAAGATATAAAAATACTGCTCCTACAGACTCCTACGCTACTTCACCAAGCTCATCAATATGATGAAAGAATAAAGGTCATGGGGCGAGATATTGTTTGCAATTCTAAAAAGATGATGCAAATTAGCGCATCTATTCAGTAAAATGAAAACTCCGCTCTGTCATTTGACGGCGCTTAGGGGAGCTTTTCAATCAGCCCTCGTTTGGGGACTTTAAGTATTAAAGCAATCTCCTATTGCGACACTTTATTAGTTTGTGCTTTATTTTGTTCTTTTGATGTCGAAAAGTAATCGAGCTACTTACTTTGTGTTTGCAGTTTATTGATGCTAATTTAATTTTACATTCAGAGGGACGTGAAGGTATATAATTTAGTAAATATCTAAAGAACAGTACCAGATACATAATGTAATGGCATTACCCCGGCTTGCACACATCATTAAGTTTTAAAAGAAAGTCGGAAATGTCTGAATCTCATTACCATGGCTGTACATTCTGCGGTGATATAAGCGGAATAGGAATGAGTTGGAGGATACGACATGAATGACAAAGTGGATGCAAATGTGAGCTTTGTCGGCGAACGGCGAGCAGCTAGTCGCAACCACCCGATCAAACGGCGCGCCACCATCCGTAACCTCTAACCGACGTTCAGTATTTCTTTTCATGTAGTTTAATTTGAAGAAAGTTGGTACATTTGTTATACCACCATGTTTCACTTTCTACTCGTTCTTCTTTAAGATGTTTACTAAAAGCTGTTCATGTTGTTGTTTATTTTCTTTAGGGAGGAATTTAGTGTTCGTAGAAGCTCGCTGCACAAAAGCGGTACCAATTAGGTTTTGGACAAACAAAAAACATTTGCGATAAATGAAAAGATCATATATAAGTTTTATATAAAAACTATATTTTTTTTCGTTATAATTAAAAAGTTATATCAAATTAAAAATTAATTTTTAATCCCAGTACCGAAAACACGCTGACAGGATCCGAGCTAACCCGAGTGCGTGTGACGTCACAATGTTAATTTCTCCTCACAGTAACACACAGCTGTTACAGTGTTTTGAATTTTAATTGATTAAATGTTTTGATTTTTGTATAAATACATCAAAAATGTCGAATCTCAAGAGTTATCGTGCTTACTTCCTACCACTAAGTATGTACGAATACTACAAAACGAACCCCCGAAAAAATGATTTTGAATGTTCCACAAGATAATAAACGTAGAAATAAATGGTTTCAAGCAGTGCGACGATCTAATCCCAAAACAACATCAATTATTTTTTTTGTTGTGAATTTGATAACTATTTTTAATTTAAGTACTTAATAATTATATAAGTAATTGGAAATATGGCTCGTAGAATATTTAGGACCAAGAGGTCCTGTTACTTTTTTGTTCATATCATAATAATAGAAATATGCAAGATAAATCTTTGAAAAGCATTAACGCATGCTTAGCGAACTCTAAAGTTATTATATTAAATGTAAAAAGAATACGGTCGCGAACAGGATTCGAACCTGCGCCTCCCGGATAAATACTCCAGGCGCTCTGACCACGAGGAGGCGCAGGTTCGAATCCTGTTCGCGACCGTATTCTTTTTCCATTTAATATAATAACTTTAGAGTTCCATCCATCGTTGCGTGTTCGTAGACACGTGATTTCTTTTTAAATTTTATCGAATTTTAATAGGTTATCATTAATTTTTTTTTAAACAATTTCTCGCATTGACTATCAATATAATTTTAAATGGGGTTTTAAAACATATTTTATATACATATATATATATATTAATTCAAAAAGCCAATTATTTATTTTAATCGACTAATATTTTTGCTACACTAATAACATTATGGGGTTGCGGATTACGGCGTTGGTGTAAAACTTTAAGTTTAACATTAGAATTACTCCTACTTACGAAGTTGCCTACCTATTACGTCGTCTTTCTGCCGAGCCTTTTCAACTACGTAGGATTGGCTTCCAATCTAAGCAGATGCAGCTTAATACCAGTATTCAACATGGAGGGACTGTCTAACTGACCTCCACAACCCAGTTCCTAGGTAACACGCTATCTGGTGGTTGCACTGGTGGTCTGACTTTTAGGCGCCTGACCACCCATATCGGCTTTCATAAATCTTCATTTGACAACCAGGACTAACAGTTTAACGTGCTCTCCGACACATGAAACGGTGATAATCGATATTAAATCTTACCTAACCTCGATCAATCGATCTGTGCAGCGATATATATATATACGAGTCGATTCTATTCGAGTAGGTATCACTCAGATGCAGGTACTTACATTGCGGCAAAACTTGTGTGGACTGCGTCGCTGATCTAGTGGTCGTTAGAGCTCCTGGATTACATTCTCGAGTTGGATAAATTGATATTAGAGAGATAATATCTACTATGTAGTACCAAAACTAGCTTGATATCAAAATGAAAGTTACAAGGAGTAACTACCTCTCTTATTATTAGTACTAGTTGTCGCCCACTGGCCGAAATTCGACCATAATTCATTAATTTTTTTTATTTGATCGATAGGTAGTAAGACTCTATTGTCAAAGATATATGTATGTGTCAAACGCATGATGGTGAGCGTAATGCTTTTTTAATAATTTCATGCATTCTAATGCACACCTATTTAATAAAAATATGGGCTTCTTCTTCTTATCATGTGGTTATCCCGAGCCATGTCAGAGACTCCATCGAGAACATCTCTCAGGTGTGCTGGTTTCCTCACAATGTTTAAAATTAATGTTGATGTTTAATTATTTGCTTTCTGCACTCCTTCTCCATATAAACTTTCATTGTGCCAAATTTCATACTCCTCCATCCGCGTAATATTCGTAAAAAAGGTTACAAAGTTTTTGCTTCACGTAGTAATATATAGATTACTGTTCCAATAAATTGAACCAAGGCGCCGCTGTTAGTATATTTGTAAAATTTACACTCGTACGGCAGTTTTTTTTTAACGCGTGACTTTTGTTAATGAATGTCGTGTGTCGGAGCAAAAACTGGAATTCCGGAGGACTAATATACATAAATCACTCAGTTATGTGTGTCGGGACCTTTAATTAATTATGTGAATTCTTGTCAGTGAACCGTGAGTCTTGAGACTATCGCGTATCTTAACAAGGGAAAAATATAAAACAGTGCAGTTGAAAATGTTAGATTTGTTATAGTTTTGAAGACGGGTAATAGCATACTACAACATATGAGGCCGTGAGCCTAAGAGTGGCCTATCTTTTTCGAGGCATAATTGATTTTAATTGTGTCTAAAAAAGATAGGCATTTCTTGCGCTCATGGTCTCATATAGGTATTCTTGCTTCCACCAAAAGATACAGAATTTCAACTTAAACTTATTGTTAATTATATCTCTACAACTATATCTATCGTCGATTGATGGCACATAATAGTATCATGACCACATGTGTTTCACAAAAGTACAATTAAATTATAACAGGGAAGTGCAAATTCGCCAATTAAAGGTATCACGTGAGAAAGTCACAAGAAGCTACTGAAGGTAATAATCAATATCAGGCGCAGTCACTCCTGAAGTCATGCTTAAATATTATCTAATTCCACATATAACTGTAACTTTGCAATAAGCTCCCATTGACGTTCACACTCACTCACACACTTGTAAATAATTACTCAAATTAACAAACGGTTGTAACTTTTATTAAGTGATGTACCTATTCATGTTTATTTGAAGAAATCGATACGCCAACTTAATGGATAAATCCTTTATTATTCGAAAGATGGAATAAAATGTGCATTATAGTATGAATAGAAAGTAAAAAATGGTTAGAATATCAACTTGCGGCAATTTCAAAGTGTATTGTATCCAACGAAAAGTGTTGAGTTTCACAAATCCGAAAATACGGTGGGCGTAAGCGTCGACGTCTGCGCACGCGCTGCCGGATGCGGAAGTGTGTAATTACGGCGTTATTTCGCAAAAATGTCTCAATCGACCCTCGACAGATGGCGCGCGACCCGAATTGTTCAAACATTCCCTGAATAGTTCAGCTGTTTGTGTGGCTCTGCACCGCCCATTCCTATTCTTCATTACAATCTGGCGACATTCACGATAACGGTAGCTAAACGATTGCTTATAAATATAGGACTATATGAAATGTAGGATTAAAAAAAAACTGCGTACCGATAACAAACAGAAAATTCTGCCAAACAAAAGGCCAAATCTATCAATTCCAGTGTTGTGCCATCCGCTAAATTAATAAACACGACAAAATCCGCAGTTATTCTGCACCTATATCTGGTGCTGTATTGAACACTTTTGTTTGGAGCCGGTCCGGTGCGAATAAAATATGAATAAAATAAATTATTGAATGTCTTTTTAATAAAGCGCTTATTGTTTTATCGGGATAATGGAGGGCCCCATTGTGCTGCGGCGCCGCCCAGGCTTATTCCAGGGACAATGCATAAATAATAAATAGTCGTATTTTGTTCTCATTTTCTGCGCTCGGTCGCTTCGCCGTTGTTCCAGTAATTGGTGACCAAAATAAATTAATTGAATTAGATCGCTCCAGAAGAGCTGACACGTCGGTACCTTAAAATGTTTGGACGTTTCGTAATTAAAAGCTTTGCAAGTTAAGTCGTTTGTGTTAATTTAATAACCGCTTTGTTTTTCGTGTTGGGAAATATTAAGTGCATAAAAGGGTCTGTTTATTACAGACTAATTGAAATGAAATTTCTGCCTTGGTATACCTACTAGTGTTTATGCAACTCTACGATTTAAATTGCTTTTCTAGTCCGTAGTAAGTAGTCCTAGTAGGTATGTAACAAAAAAAACATCTTAAAATTTTACAACACTTAACTGTTTTCCTATTCTGTATATGTATTTTGGTTTTGTATTGTTGGTTAACTTACCTAGGAAGGTGTAGGTAATACGTGTAATCAGAAAATTTACTAATGTAAAAGAAAATAGCTTTTTCCTTCTAACCATTGATATTCTGTAACAGTTTGGACTGTGTAATAGTCTTAATACAGCACAAAACTAAATAAATAATTAAATACATATTCGAAACCTATCACAAATTATAAATTAAAATTAATTAATTACACAAGAGCTTCTGATTTTCGATATTTTGCAGCTTTTTTACTAGAATAACAATGTACTTGAATCTGCGTATTATCAGTGAACTGCGTATCATCCCGCATTTTTGGAAAATATACCTGTATTAAAAATTTATTTATTTATGTTTCATTTTTTATGTAATGAGAAAATAAAGAAAGAAAGGTAGACAGATGGCACGAGGAAGAGAAGTACAATAAATATTAAAACTACACTATTTATACTTAGCAAGAAAGATAGTTGTAGAACAAAATACTTTTGTCATAGATATTGGACATATTCACAATTATGTCCAATGAAACATGACTCAGATATTTCCATGAAATTATATTGACTAACCATTCGATTTACTCAAGCCATATTGATGCTAATTGACATGATTTAAATTGATGGTTTGCAACAACTTTATTATACACCTACATTTGTAATATAAGACTTTGTTATTATGAGTTGTTTTTGAGTTGTTTAACTTCATGACATAATCGATGATAATAATTTTATTGTAATATCTGTAATGACAATAATGTGTTAAAAACACATTGCCGTTAACTGGTGACCTCGGCTATTTAGTAATGGTTTTATTTTTATTCTTCTGAGAGGCAGCGAGTTCGTCATGCTCCCCTTGACGTCATTGCTTGCGGTAGCGTCATGGATCGGGTCGCCACCTTCCCTCTAAAATGGCGAGGGAGGCGATGGCTGATCTTTGCGTTATGCTCGTGAACGGGTGCTGCTTGTGGTGACTGGTCGTCTTGCTGATCGTAGTTCCTAATTTATTAAAATGCATTTATTGAATTAGCCAAGCTGGTCCTAGTTAATGTGCAGTTTCTATCTCTTGGCATGTGTAAGTGGGTACGACCTTCATACGAAATAGTTTTAGATTGGACGCTTTCGGTAATTTTACATTGTTTCTCGATTCATTTAATATTTTTATGCATTGGCATGCATATTACATAGGCTCGTGCTAGCTAACTGTGCCCAAGATATTTTATCTCACTAGATACAATTATTGTATATAAATTCAATTTTGGATTTGTATAGAATCTGTAAATAATTTTGATACAGACAGACGTGTTGCTGGGAAGTTTGTTGCGCCGCTTCTTCTTTCCAGCTAAAACACTAGGAAGCGGTGAAGGGTGGGCTTTTTTGGGGGCTGTCTTAATGTTTGACGTTCAAAAAGCGCTAATTTTTAGCCTAATTTGAATAAAGAAATTTTGATTATGAGATACCTTTATAATAAGTATTAAACATAATTATTAAAAAGCACATGACTATGATAATAGACCAAAATAGAATCAGCAAAAAGGTTAGGACGATCATTATGTCAAAAGGGGGAGGCAATAAATCCTACTTCCTATAAGTAAATATAATAAACTAAGTAGGTATGTATACTGAGTTTCTTTTTTGTAAATTATTGCATGCGTAGAAAACTCCTAAACATAAATTTTGGTGGAAAGAAAACTAGAATTTTTATAACAACAGGACAGTGTAAAATAGAAAGTATCGACATTATTTTGGGAAGCCATAACACGACTCCTTACTTCGAGCTTTTGTAAGTTTTCAGTAATTTTTAAACGTAATTGAAAAAAAAAAAACTTACATCATAAAATTATTATTCCGAGCTTCAACCCAAAAACTGTTTCAAGGAGCCAAAAAATATTTCTAACATGTAATTATAGTACCATCTAGCGGCGAGTAGAAGAAGTAACACACAGCTTTGCCCAAATGTTGGTGACAGAATGCAGAACGCAAATAATGCAAATTGGAACCTTTAGCATGTAATTTTAAAGGAAAATGTGTGAAAATGGTTTAGAAGTTTTTAAGTGGATACTAATATGTTATTACTTGGGTTTCATAACAGTTTGCGGTTATAAACAAAACTATTTCCTCGACAGTTTGAAGACGACCGGAACCCCGTAACTTTCTACTGTTCGCGCAGCTCTTTGTGTGGCTTACTTTCTTATTTCTTTATAAGCACGTAATTACCTTTTAAAAAATTAAGCGGTGGTAAGTATAACAAAAGCCAGTAGCGGTGTACAGACGGGTTGAAAAGCGTAGGAAGTAATTAGGGCGGCGGCAGATGGCGCGCGGGGCGTCGCGGCCGCGGCTCGACCGCAACCGCCTCTGTCCGACGACGGACGCGAACACTGCACATGCCTGGGATACGTGTTTTGCCTGCCTTATGAGCTAGCAATTAATTGGTGTTCAATTGTAGTTATTGTGGAGTTTCTGGTTTGCTCAACTGAACTCAATCTCAATCTAAGTGCCTATATTTGGCTTATCACACTGTTGCCCCTAAAAACCAAAATACCTATTATAAAATAAATCATGTAAGAAGTTCTTCAATATTTCTTACTTATAACCAATACTGGGTTTTCAAATGTAGGTACCTAAACTAAATGTTGGTTAATTTTATAAGTACTTACACTAAGAGTTTAGCAAAGCTTTTGACATCCTTTATATAACAGGTGTCCAATACCTAATAAAAATCTTATATTCATACCTAAGCATAGGTACCTACATATAGATACATAGGTAAATAAAAAATATATTTATTTACCTACATAAACCTCAAATTAAACTAAACTATAACTAAACAGTTGAGTCACGAAACAACCTAATTTTATAATGAAGACGTAAAGCTAAGGACTCGATGGTTACTGCCTAACCACAAATGGCGGTCGTTGAAATTTAACATGCTAACGCTAATATTTGAAATAATAAGTAAATAAATTTATTACCGATTAAATAGCCCCGCTGCTTTCGTAAATTTCGGCATATTTTTCTCTTGTGTGGTTAAGAGTACCATTAATTAACAATAGCCAGGATCGATAGATTAATGTGCGCTTCGAATCTCCAAGACGCTTAGCTGTAAATGCTCTAAAAATGTCGCGCATCTACAGAATGGCCGTGCCGCGCGTTGCTTCACCTCAAAAATCGTTTACTGACCTAGTTTTCAACGGGCTATGTGCATACGTAACCCTTTGAAGACTGCGTATCTTTGTGGCGATGTTTATAGTGGATAAACGAATGCTCGTTGAACTATTTTAAATATTCCTAATCATCTTCTACTCTTTTGCCGTGCCCGACAGTGTCCACTATAAGTATGTTTCTTGTTTCCTTATAGTTAGAGTTTTATTTAAATACTGGTTGAGCAATAAACGTATTGAGTAGGTATTGAGTATTAGCGTAACTTTAGCCAAGCGTAATTATTACGAAGAAACAATCAAATGAACAAAAGAATAACCCTCTATTCTAAAGTGCGAATGGTTAAAACATTAGGTATATCATACCAGAGATTACCAGAAAATTAAAGTCAGTCCAATAAGTGCAGGTGAGTGAAACAAAAATTTTCTGTGGAAGAAGAATTCGGTGTAATGAATAGAGGTCGAGATAGCTTAGTTGGCAGTGCGTCTGGAGTACTTAAGTTAGTTTTTTTTTTGTGAAATTATGGTATGGAATTACGCCTGTGGTCCCCGTAAGGGTTGTAAAATGTTAAACATCCACATTTCACCGATGCTATTATTAAGGCCCATGTAATTGGTGAGCCTATAACTATCTGCACAATGCCAAACTTTGAGCCGCTAAGAATTTCCTAAGAGAAAATCCTAATAAAAGTTTTCCCGACCCGGAAATTTAAAGCAGGTCTTACACGCTCAGCACTTGACTGACCAGCGACACAATGAGGAAGCTTTTTTCTCTTATGATAAAATACAGGATTTAAAAATAAAAAAATGCGGACCAATGTTATCGGGAACATGCTTCAAGTTACTCATAGCTAAGGTTTCAGAGAAAGGAACAAAATAAATAACTCCTAGTAACAATGCATGCCGTATCAAAGAATACCTCTCGAAGCACTGGTTTTAGTCGCTTAGCAAGAGCCTTATAAGGTGCATTAATGCTCTGTGCTATAAGTTCATTGATAAAAACTAATATCAGCTCAATGATTTCCTCGACTCCTCGCTCTACATGTGCACCTACAATCCTATAAACTCATGTGCTAGATCAAGATATTAATATGTATATTTAGTGTTATTTTATCTGTCTCAAATATACATATTTTAAATACATATTAAATAAATAAAAATTTATAAAAGTTCTATTTATTTAAAAATATAAATAAACAGTAGGCCACCGGTGTCGGGAACAGGGTCCAAGCCACCGGTGGTTAGGGCTCCAGCGAGAGAAACCTCCTGACAATTCATGCCGTGTCGAGGAGTACTGCTTTCTGCATCAAGCCCTTGACCCAGCTGCCTGACGAGAACCTCCTAAGGTGTTTGTCGAGGCTCTTGGGTATTAAACCCACTGGCTGAGAGGACTATCGGCACAATGATTTCTGAGTCATCATCCCACATATCGACAACCTCGTGTGCTAAGTCAAGATATTTGATTTCTTTATCTTTCTCATCAGTCGCGCGGTATATATACATATGTATATTAATTATTAGTGTATCTACACCAGCTAACACGAGCTTCTCGTCTTTGATCAAACAACCTCAGTTAACTAAATACCACCAGATTTATTCACTAACATGTTTGAAAGTGTTTGAACAAGCAAGCAGTCAAAAAGTTTAGTTGCGGCAAACAACCAGCCAAGGACTAAATGTAAACAACCATGTACCCCGCTGAGTGTTATACAAATATTTTATTTACCTACTTATAGCTGCCATAGATACTTACTATAGGGATGGTTTTATGTTAAATTAAAGTATTATTTATGAGATATTTTTGTTACATTCTTCTTGTTATCGTGTGGTTGATGAATAACCTAATGTCAGAGTTTAAACCACCCGTAGGTCTCTGACATGGCTTTACACACCATCGAGAACATCTTTCAGGTGCGCCGGTTTCCTCACGATGATTTCCTTCACCGTTTTAAGAAAGTGATAATACATTTTTAATACGCACATGACTTCGCAGTCAGTGGTGCGTGGTTGCGACCTTTGACTTGCCAGTCCTACATGAATATGGAATGTCGAGAACGAATAAGAGGATACAGTTTATGGAGCCACTTCTTAAGCGACATCTTGTGGGACTTGTGTGTTCAAACCTTGTGTCCTTTTAATGTTATATGTTTTTCCTTTTTTTAGTTATAATAGATTCGCTGAAGGAAATCATCGTGAGGAAATCTAGGCTTAATAGTCTGACATCGGCAACTGGTAGTAGTTACTAACGTTTTGAATAATGCTCGTGCCATCTTTGTATGAGAAGAGGCCCTTAACATTCATTTACGGACTGGTATACTATGTGGTAAATATATTTGACGCAAGTTGTATTTTAATCAAAACTATAATACAGTATTGGTGTTGAAGCAAACATTATACCAATTATGGGAGCTAAGGTGAATGTGTAAACAAAAGTTTTTGGAGTTGAGTGAAGGAGAGCCTTCAGACATCGATTCTTATCGATCTTTCTCCGTATTTCAAAGAGTAATAATTGTCAGACTTCAAACTCCTCATACCTATAACATTCATTTACAGATATGAAGACTGGCCTAACATTCGAGTGTCAATATTCAAGGGTTGCAAATTATAGAGTCGCTTCCTGTAAATCGCTCAAAATGTAAAATGTGTAAATGTGTCTGAAAAGGTAAATAAATATGAAAATTATGGATGGTATATACCTAATGCTAAGATGGTTTGGGCACGTAGAAAGGATGGAAGAAAGGCGATTGGCTAAATTAGCACATGAGGCGAGAGTGGATGGAAGTGTCGGGGCAGGCCGACCTCGACGAACGTACCGCAACCAAATTACGGACGTTCTCAAAAAAGGACGGGTCAGGAGCCACCTAAATCGGCGAGCATGTATGAAGAGGTTAATGAGCATAGATGAAGCGAAAGAGGTGTGTCAGAATCGTAGCAAATGGAAATCGATAGTCTCTGCCTACCCCTATGGGAAACAGGCGTGATTGTATGTATTTATGTATGTATATACCTAAATAAAAATAAAATATCTACTACCATTTTTTCTTTATGCATGCTGAGTTTACCTGTGAGTGATTGTTATACATTTTCCTCTTCATCATCAGCATCCACAGCCCGACTTCACCTACTACAGGGCCTAGGTTTCTCCCTGCTTGTACCAATCTCCATGCTCCTGTACTAGATTCATCCAGGTTTTTCCAGCGATAGTAACAAAATCATCCGCCCATCTTGCCGTCAGACTACAACACTTCTACATTCTGTCCTTGGACACCAGTTACAACTTTATTGCACCTGTTATTATTACGTCTTGTCAAATGTCCTGCCCAACTCCATTTCATGTTTTTTTTTGTCAGAAAACTGCGCGTACAATAACATGTTGATGAACAAATAAAAATAATAACAAGGAAAGGAACGGTGCGTAAGCTGCATAGATTATAAATTTACTCTACCGTCTTACAATTAGCAATGTTTACATTGCTACTATTGAGAATTTCCTAACAGAGAACCTTAAAACATTTTGCCAGCGCCGGGAAGAGAAACCAGTACCTCACGCTCAGCAGCCACGCTTGCGACCACTAAACTAATAAGGCAGTCGTAACAAAATAAGTATAATCCATCCAAACAACAACAACAATAGTTCAATACGTTTCACTAATGTGACAAAATGCCGAAAATTACCCTCTTTATTGATGGGAACTAACGAACAATGTCACCAGCGAGCCCGCGGTACAAGCAGCTGGTGACGTACTACTCGCGACCGCCGCTCTGCCCATTCTCTATGCCTTTTTGACTTTGATTTATGGGCTTTTTATACCCTATTCACCCGTCACGGTTACTTTAGATTTTATTCCAGTAATGCAGAACTAACATAACATGGTATTATAATTTAAACTTTTTAATAAGCTACATAAAGTCTAATTTTATTTGGGGAGTACAGGGGTCACAATTTTATGAAGCGTAGCGATCTGCGAAACATTCACAGTTGCGTTTGCGCAGAGTATCGCTACATCATCTCTTAATAGTAGGGGATGAAGAGAGGGTTTTTATTTCATTTTCACAGTAATTTGCTTTTGTCAGGGAACAATAATGTTATTGTGCAGTTCGATTTTAAAGCAAATATGTGTAAGTTTGGAGGGAGTGCCGGGGACACGGTTCACACCCTCTTTAAAAGGTAAATATTAAATATAGGTAAATGTGGATTTGATGAATAAAATAATCATTTAGAAGTACCTAGGTTTATTTGTTGAGTGGACTCACACCAGACTGAATGCTTAATATCTAGTAGGTACTAAGCACCTATTGTAGATATCATTTATAATTTACAGTTTACTATATTTAGGTATTGAATAATAGGTGAATGCAGTTCTATTTTGATTAGGTAAATGCTAAATAAATCTTGCAAACGCATTTTCGGATGCGTACACGATTAGTTAGGTAATTTTAAATCTTGCTGTTTTCAAAGAAAAAGGCATTTGTAGTAGCAATTGCAAGTAGGTATGCCTATAAGATGCTCCTAAAATATACCTAAACAACTATGATCCATGACTAACTATAGTTGAGTTTTGAACTATTTCATAAACTATAGTATTTTTTGTAACATTTAACACCAACAACAGCATTCCATTTTTTTCGCTTTGCCATTTACAACAACATTATACCAATCAATTTTATTTGCCTTCTTTTCGAAATTTCATTCATGAATTCCACACAATACACAAACCAAACATTTATCGACGTCAAACATTTCGAGACAAACATTCCCATTTATCATATCATTCGTAAAACGACGACTCACGACCTATGGGCACATAATAAAACCGATTTGCAATTCTGTTGAGGATAGAAGTGAAAATGATAGCTGACAAAAGTCATTCGGAAGATTCGTGTAGCATTGTGCGGGGAGAAATGACAAAAGTGTACCACGCTGGCTCGGTAGCCAACAATGCGGCGGCAACCGAGAGGGGCAATTTGTCAGCATCGACAATACCGCTCGACATATTGACCATTATTTATGGAGCTTTGTGAAATACGCTCACGGTTTTATTGCGGGAACGATTTTACATCGTGTATTACATGCGATGACGTTCCAAACACTTTGTTGCAACCGACTTATTTGTGTGCATCACTCATAAAATATACTGATGTGTTTTATTTGTGATTGTAGAAAAATATTTCTAATTACTGACACAAAAAGCGGGAATTATGTAATGTAATAAGTGGGTGTTGTTCGCCTCGGGTGATTATTATTAAGAGTAAAAAGCGTAGCGAAATGAATTAGTACGGGGATGTTGGTTAGTTCTTTATTCGCGGGCAACAATCGGCGAGGCGGGTCTGTGCCGCCCCGGCCGCCCCCTCAGCTGCCGCTCTCGGTGGAACACGAGTCTGCTACTACTACAGCCTCCATTCAAAAAATTATGGCTCTGATACACGCGACTTAAATTACAATTGATGGACGGACCAGCTGTATCAAAATCTAAGGTAACTATCAAAAGACATGCCTCAGAATAATATGTCGCTCATAAAAAAAAACCAATTCAAATAGTGGATACTTATATTGTCTAAAACTTAGGTACCTATAAGTATTCGCAATCATTGCAACATCTGCCTTAAAATATAAGATTTATTGTTTCTAAAACTAACGAGTTTTTGGTGCTAAAATGAACAGAAAACAAAATTAGATCATTAAGAAGAAGTAACAGCTTTTTCCAAATTTCCATATTTTGCCGATTTCACTGTCCAAACTCAAACCACAACAACTCACAGGCAAACATTTTTCGAATATAAATACCTGTGTAATTTATTAACGGTAATTTGGATTATACGTTGTGGTGCTGTCACCGCATCGATGGCGTGTCCCGCACCAGTTATGTTCCGCACCAATACAGATGGACTGGTGTTGAATACAAATGCAGGATCAATTGTAGGCGGATCACCCGACGTTTTTACGTCGTTTGTGGAGGAACAAATGGCATGTTTCGTCACACCCACAAACTGAATGCGATCATTAAATTCATAGCACGGGTTAATATTAATTATTAATTATAATTTATTATAAAATATCCACTTAATGTAGTGATTTGAAATACTTTTCCTACCTAGGCAACGCTTTCTTCTATAGGTACACATCGTGCTTAGATTTCTTTGCATTAATCTTTCTTCTGCAATTTCCAGCGAAGAAGCTTGGACGCTTTTATACAGGTTTATATTCTGGACGACGTAAAATTGCGCCATCTATAGAATCTGTGTGAACCATTAAAAGCGCCATCTCGCGGAGAGTAGCACGCCTTAGCCATATTCGCTAGAATAGTTGTATGGCCTTACCCGTTGGTACTGTATAAAATTATGAGATTTAATACAAAATATTCATAGTTATAAATATATTCTAAAAGCTTTAAAATTTTTCAGTATTACACGCCGTATTATCTTGTCGTTCAAAGATAGAAACAAAGGTAACTATTTTATCAATGTTATAAGTGATTGTTGACTGGCCTTTAATTCAAGGTGAGATAAACATCTACTTAAGCTCACTATGCCATTATATAATAATTAGGAAGTTATATTGTTTATTCACTCGTTTTAATGATGATTTTGTGAATTCCACGTCGTTCATGAACCTAGAGACGGCCTCCTAGACGGTTTCTAAATGAAATATCTATTTATTAAGTTTTCTTTTAAAATGTAGGTGTTTAATCTAATCTCTTTCTTCATTTATTTATATAAGACAGTAAACTATTCTATTTAAAGAAGTTGAACCCAAATAATAACAAACATATATTATAGATTTTTGTTTCTGCTTACCTAAATTCAAACACTTAGATACAGTGTTCATGCCAGCAGGTTGACTGAGACACCTGTTAGTAATTATGAAAGCTGCAATTGACATTAGGTACTTCTTTAAATTCTTTCTCAGACCCCAAAATGAGAGTTAAAACAACAGTTTTGAAAACAAAGATAAATAATAAGATGGATTATCTACTTACGTAAAAGAGAACCTAAGTATCTCTTTTACAGATTTAGCACATAAGCTGTCGATTAATATTTTTTTGTACTGTTTTGTTTCTTTTGACACAAGAAGTAGAAACCAGGTGTCTCCAAATCCTTAAAAACATATCAATCTAAATTGCTTCGTATCAAACACTCACCCCACATGATCTGAATGATCATTCTATTTCTTCAACTACGTTAATTATGATACAATCTTTGTCAAATTTGAGACAATTTGGAGTAATAAAATAAAGTTTTATGTCGCATTTACTTTGATGCGGTCTCTCGTAACATGTTATTATCCGACAAAGGGACTTGGCAGCGACCCGGGCGGGTCTAACTCCTACCAAAATAGTATTTCTTTCATTAATGACTTATTAAATTACGATAATTTGCCAAGAATGGGTCTTTTTAGATGAATGGCAGGTATTATTAGTTTTATCAAGGAATCTGTCTATTTTATAATTATTTATCTAACAGTGAAGGTATATTATGGATTATCTGCTGTGTTATTTTTGTGTTGGATGCTGAATTAAAAACGAATACATTGATGAAATTGTTAAGTAAGTAAGTATTTATTTACATAGAAAGTAGGTATATATACTTAATAAAGGTGTTAACAAAAAACATATTACTTAGTTACTTACCTTATACCAATAATATCGTTCAATTGCTAACTTCTTATTCGGTTAATGATTGAATGATTCGTTAAACATTGAGACCCATTTGCATGCCTAATGACAAATCCATCATTACAATTCATGATTTAAACTAGAACTAGAAACGAAGTCAAAGAAACCAGCAATTTGCTTTGAAACTTTAATTGTATTGAACATCACCGTAATTCGATAAAACCCTTTGCCGATCAAACCACTTTATTATTATGAGAGACCTCGACGTCAATAGCCGAGTGTTTTACAAAGAAATCGTTGCAAAAATTGTCGACGATTCTTTGTCATTTTCCTTTAAGAAATGTTAGGCTACGGGTGCGGCCTCAATCGAACCGAGTCTTTTGTTAATGCGTTCCCGTTACAGTCCCACGGAAACACAGGTATCACCGCAAACACCTACTCTATAATCTTGCCATAGCCTCCCATTATGCATAGAAAACAACAGTTGGTAGGACAATGAAAAAAATCCCATAGCTGCATGGAAAATCTAATGCTATTAGAGCCCATTATTTCCAACATACCTAGGTATAATAAATGCATGCAATGTGAAAATTGCCGTTTTTTTATGCAGACACAATATAGGTAACGTTGTCTGTTGTTGTGACGGTTTCGTTTAAATTTTAAAATAATAATAACAGAGAATGTTTGTTGCTATATTTATTTTTGAATGTCTAACTACGGGTCTTGGAAAACGTGCTTTTCATTAAAAATACACAAGTTTGAAACTTCCTTTCTTTCACAACACTGAAACTTTTATGTTTAATGGTGTTAGCTTTTGACTGCATATGTTTCAATCGGTACTTATGTTTCCATCGGTATCAAGTTACTTAGGTATTTGTTATGAGGCCTGTAAGTATTATAACGATAGACATTTAGTTTTTGGTTACACAACTTTTAGGGAAAAATGTGGTGAAAATTCCGATGATATTTAAAGAAAACTCACAAATTTCAACCTGCCTAGCATTTGTTCTACTATCTTGCAGACAGCTTCCAGTGTAACCTGCAGCTTAATGCCATTAGTTGCTAATATCTTACATGGAGATACTGCATATCAAACCTCCTCAGCTCAGCTAGCGATTGTACACAATATCTCTTGGTGAGACATGTAGTAGTTGGGTTGTGGAGGTAGACTAAAGCCTGAAAGTCTAACATAGCATAACATCACACCTATATTCCCGAAGGGGTAGGCAGAAGAGTATTTATTAATTAATACTTTATGCACAACTTTGTACAGGGGCGGACTTAATGCCAATGGTATTTTCTATCTGTCAACCTTACTGTTAAAAGTGCTGTTTTACATCCACATTTTAGTAACTAAGTCTGACAACTAGCTTTATCTGACAGTCGGACTTTCAGGCACCTTCATTTTTGACAAGACGAGGCGAGAAGGCGAGACTGGCTGTTTAATGGATGAAAGAGTCAGGGTACTCGACGAACGGACCGATATCTACGGGTCAGGAGCCACCTAAATCGACGAACATAGATGAAGCGAAAGAAGTGTTTCAGAATCGTAGCAAATGGAAATAATCTCCGCCTACCCTAATGGGAAACAGGCGTGATTGTATGTATATGTATGTTTAATTGGCTCTCCAATACACAGAGGGGTTTCGATATGAAATGATGGTTAGGGAACCATCCACATGCCAACCTTGGCAAGCGCAGCTTTACGTCAATTGATTGGTCTGTGTGTACTTTACGAGTCTTTACTTTACTTTACTTTGACACTGAACTTCTACAGATACCATAACCTTTCACAGATTCTGAGCTTTTTAATTAATAAGGTCTACCTACCAGTCATATTTCTGAAATTTTGAAAGCGTAATGGCGGATCTGTACGGCTGTTATTTCACAAGCTTACCTACTCTATGTTCTACTCTACATCTTTGAACAGCCTACTCTCTACCTACCTTTTACGGATACCACAGACTTTAAAAGTCCCTGAGCTAATAAATTAGTAAGCTCTACCAGTCTACCTATACCTACAAGCTGTTGATCTTGTACCCATGCCATACGTAAGGAGATGATATATTTACTAACAAGATGAATAAATTTAAAATTATTATTTTTATAGTTAATTAAAAAGCACGCCTCCCATGTGCGATTTTTTTATTTTGTTTTTAACACCTTTTTGTATGTTGGCAATAAAATATATAAGGTCCTAATTTATTAGGTAATGTCCTTTAAAAGGGTTAATGTATAAGTCAAATACATTCACTTAAGCCAATAATTAAATGGATATAATTTTTTTTTTGTAATTACCATAGAACTAGCAAGACGAAAACTGCTCCTTGAACGGCGAACATTAAAAAAATAAAATTGTTGTGAGAATTTGAATTATGGCTTAAATGAATCCTTATCATTTACACATTGACCCCTATAAAGGAAATTCCCTAATAAATTAGAACCTTATATTGTTATTCTCGTAATTATTACTAGCCTATGTTACCCGGGATAATATTGTATAAGGATTCTAACGATACCCTATAGGTACATCTAAAATGATTCAGGCGTTTTGAAGTTCCCCCCCAGGAGTTCCACCTTGTCGTGGTGGGGGGGCTCTAGTAGCCGTGGCTTGGTCACCCGCGTTGAAGCTAACGGAGGCTTTGCCCAAGCCCATGTTGGAGCGGCGGCGGCGCCGGCGTAGGTTGTGGGCCAGCAGTGGGTTGTGAGCAACAATAGTAAAAACTTAAGACGCAATGTGCTACAAGGTGTCCAACAATTCGGTTGGCAACCGAGATAGCGAATAGGTACGCTGTTTTTCTAAATGTCGGGACTTAAGTGGAAAAGAACCGGGACAGTGATGAAAAATTCGGGACGCAGACAAAATGCACTTCAATAAACTTACAAATCTGTACAAATAGTCCCGCTCAAAGTGCTGGCGGGACGCGTCCCGAGTGGCCTGAAAAGCGAGATGTCCCGCCAAAAGTGGCATCACTACAAACAGCCATGTCAAATGATAAAGCTAAGTAAGTATGCAAAAAACTCTAGATTATCGTTATCCAGTTTACACAAACTTAAGACATACTCCACAGTGCTCCACATCTGTGTAGGCTTGCACAGATGACGGCCATAAACTTATCTATATACCTAAACCATAAGACCAGTATTATGGGTAAAGAACCGTGGTATGTCTGTCGCAGATGGATTGTAGAATCCGCTGTTTTACAAAACTGCTAGCTGATTTACAAAACAGTACTGTTATGAAAAACAGCTGAACGACGTTTAGCGGTTTTCATCAACCGACTAAAATATCAACAGACCAAAAGTCTGTAGACTGCGGGGATCTAATTAGAGAGTTAAGCAAGCCATTTGAAATGTTAGCTATTCATTAGTATACCTACTATAATAGTATGGGTAGCCTATAACTGAATGGAAATTGGCTTCGCAAAGAGAAAGGCTCCCTGTAATTTTACAAAAGGAAATACATTGAAAATTGAGGAATTTTCAGTATCGGGCGTCTATATATATAAAATTTAATATTTTCTATTATAGTACAGCATGTAACAAACGTTCCAAATAATATAAGGGTTTGAGACTATTGTTGAGTTATCAATTCTTGTGCATAGGTGTTAAAAGGGAACCCCGAACAGTAGTTGAGTACAGTGATCATTTTCACCAAAACGATTATAAACACAGCCCTAAACTTAGTTAAATTTATTATTATATTATAGTTTGCATGGAAAAAAAATTTTGCTTCTTTGCATTAAATATTTTTACAAGGGGCTTCCTACTTGATTGACGTCCGTCAGTTTAAGGTAGAAAGTTTTTTCTTTTTGGATATAAAAAATAATCTGGTCGGGTGCCTGTATGATTGTATTCTATGCATTCCTTCAAACTTCGGTAAGTAGTTGTGCTCGAAGTCGCGTTCCCATAGGTTTCTGACATTCTGACGTGTGTCATTTGTATATGTCATACTTACCACCTTAAAAAATATATTTGCATGTTTGTTCGTCTATGCGTTACTATACATTCATTCGACTACGATGAAATGTGAGCTGTTGTGCAAATACCCGCGAAAGTTACAAAAATGATACAACTAAGTAAAGCTTTAGTATAAGTAGTTTTAAATATGCTGTACTTAGAATGAAAAAGACAATACAGCGCATGTTGGGCACAACTAGTAGATATAAAATACCTAAACAATCAGGAGTAGGTACTGCAGTTTCAGTGTAGAATCGAATCAATTTGCAACAGTTTTCCAGACCTGCTGTTTGCCTAATAATAATGTGAAATCCTTAATAATTTTTTCTATAATAGATAATACTTAAAAGCTGCAAAACTATAGATAGTCCATAACTGAAATCAACAAGGTAAGTACCTACAAAAGGAAATTGTCGTCGCGATGACAAAACGTATTTTCCTTGTAATTTTACGAAGGGAAATGCAATTTTAAAAATGAAAATGTATCTCAAACTACTTATTTGATTTCTCATTTTAATATGCAGGTAGTACTTACTTAATATGTACCGCCTTTATACAAAAGAAATGGTTTTACAGTCTCAATGCCCGTAGCGTCAAATCAATTTGCCACAGTATCTCCGACCTCTGCTTAGTAATGATGAAAGTGAGATATTCATTTGTAGGTGCAATAATAAGTAGATAATAAAAGTTGCAAAACTAATAACCCAAGATTTCTAACTGAAATAAACTACAAAAGAAATTATCGTTGCAATGAAAAACGGGATTTCCCTCTCTTTTTCCAAAGGCACCTAAATGCGTCGCAAATTATGGGATTTCCCGTACTAGGTATATGCAGGTAGGTACTATATAAAAAATTAATGGTCAGGTGTTGTGCAGTTTCAGTTGCCTGTAGCATTGAATCAATTTGCAACAGTATCTCCGACCCGCTGTCCGCTACGCTCGCCGCTCTGGTAATCACTGTGATCGCGCGACCGTAGCCGCGGGGCGTGATTATGTCATTAGGTGCAGCCTCACAATGTCCCGGATATCTAAGTCGATGAAAAGCCCAATGGAAATATAGCCGACAGCTATCGATCAACCAATTGTCCTCAATGATACGTTATAGTTTTAAAAAGGTATTAGGTACTCGTCCGTTAGTCTGATCATTTTAAATCAAAGTTCTTAAGTTTTCGGTTATACTCATCAGTGTTATTAATTAATAAGCTGAGTGTTAATTAAGTAGATACGGGTACCTAACAGATATCCATTGTTACATAATGAGGAAATTCGTCGCAAACAAACCTACCTAATAAAAATGTAGGGGGTGACAGGTACAACGAACTAGCTGTTTTGGAAACTTCAATTAAGTAGGTACCTAATCCATCATAGATTATTCAGAAAAATCGATATAGCCAAATCCATATATTATATATATTGAGAACATAAAGATGGTACACAAGCTTTTGTTAGCAGATATTAAACGTGAGTTTAAAACTGAGTAATGTGAGAATAAAGTAGATTGTGCGCATGTGGGCGTGTCCCGGCCGCCGATTGGACCAGCCCACGCCAATGCGTGTGCGCCGCACAGTAGCCGCCCGACATGCTCTTATTATGTGTTTCGTAAAGTAAATCCCATAATACACTCAATTTTATGTTATTTTCATTGAAATTTGAAAACATAGCCTTCCAATATTTCATCGGACAATCTAAATTATTATACACCCGGCAATAATATTAACATTATCCGTAGCGAATTGCTGCTGCTTGCTACCCACCTCAGTGACTCTACGTAGATTTCCAAGAGACATTTAAAAACATTAATGTGACATGCGTGTGTGCAGTCGCTTAAGAAAAACCTTAGGAATAAATAAGTGGTCTTCCCATCCAACCCAACCTGCCAGTCAGCTTCCTAAGAACGTTTAAACATCTGATATTACCAATAATTGAAGACGTCGGATCATTAAGCCTGCCGGGGCTGGTTCTATGTTGATTGCTCGTAGTTATCAAGAATTTGAGCATCGATCGACCTATTACAGAGGTACGAGGACTACGGGCGCTTCTTCGTAATAACCATGATGATACCTGAAATTATATGATTTTTGAGGAATTTTGTTGAAAATGGCGAAAACATTACAGAAAAGTACAGGGGTCGTAACGACGCAGGGCGGCGCACTGGCCCCGCGGCCCCGGGGCAACCGCTCCGCAGGCCGTATGCAAATTAAACGTAATCAAAATAATAATTTCGTATGAAGCAAGGAGAAACAGAACGGTACAAGAGAGTGGATGAGCTCTCGCTCTAGCGCCTGCAACGTCAGTCCGCGAGAAAGGAAAAACACCTGCCGCACTGACCACCGTCCATCGGAAATGCAAATAGCCATCGCCCGATTCGCTTTTATTATTTTGTATTGTTTCAACTAAGGTAATTACACACGCGATAGCGACTTAATGCGCGATATTACTGTAATTGGAATGAAATATTTCAGTAGTGATTATATGGTTAAGCAGGGCAGTCAAAACGTGATGAAGTCGGCTATACGAACGATGTAAGTAAATTACTTTAATGGTACTTTCTAGTAGCAATTGTATATATGAATTATGCACACCTTAGTCAATTATGCGTCATTTAGAGGACGTTAGTGTGCCCTATTAATGAAGCTAACTGTTATTTCAGTTTAAATCGGTAGCAATGGGACATTTCTCCCTATTTAGAACCATTGTTTCTTACTGTGTCCAGCCTAGTAGTCTAGGTACTAATTTTTATTGAGTGTTTCTACGTAGGCACTCAGTTTTGGTATTTGGCGCCAATATTATCTAGTTTTTAAGTTAAGTTTTCAGTGGTCACGCGACGTCTTCGTAATCTTTTACCAAAGTTCAATCCAGTACCTAATTACCTAAGATATTAATATAAACGCTATTCCAAAATACCTACATAAATACCAACTTCCTGCGTCTTCAGTCCGTGCAATACCTAGTAGACCAAGATCAAGTAGATCAAGAAGATTAGTTAAGAACCTATTTGATGGTAGAATACTAACTACATACTTACTTACCTTTCATGATGCACTGCGTGATTCTAATCATAAGATTAGACACGGACACAGTCAGTCACTTAAAGAGATTAGATAATTATTTATATTCAGTAACTGTTATACAGTTTGACGTATTACCAAGTCCTTTCAGATAATAAGTAGGTACACTTACTAACATTTAATAACGTTACCTACAAAGGCGGCAAATACTCACGATTCTAACGTGATAATAGTGTACCTAAGAACCAAATTGGTGTCTACCATTTAAGGTACATAACGCTGCAGGCTTTTTAACAAATAAGTGGTACCTAGGTTATTAAATCTAAAGGTTAAGTCCTAACATTTACCTTTACCTATAAGTATATGGTTAATTCATTGAAACAAAAATAAGTTCCAATGGAATTCTTTTGGTCTCTTCTCATGAATATTTTAGATATTTAATAAGCTTAGCGCAAGCTTGCAAATTGCAGGAAAGAAACAGGCATCGTCTTCGGAGAATACAAAGACTAACAAATCTTCGTTTCACTGACGACATCGTGCTTATTTCCTCCTCGGCATCGGGACGAGGCACCATGATCAATGAACTCAACCAAGCAAGCCTTAAAGTCGGATTCAAGATGAATAAGTTGAAGACCAATCTGATGACTAATAGTACCAAACGTAGGGTAGAAGTCGATGGCGCAGAAATTTTTTACACCTATTTGGGCCAAATAGTATCTTTACAAGCAAGACAAGAATCTTAATGACTCTACCTATCCTCACCTACGGTGCCCAGACTTGGTCTTTGACAAAGCATCAGAAGTCCGTTCTTGGGGTTTGCCAGCGAGCCATAGAGCGCAGCATCTTAGGGATTCAATTATTGGACCACACAAGGAATAGTGTACTGGGCTCCAAAACTAAGATCGCTGACGTTGGACATAACGCCGCACGGCCGCAAGCCTCAAGTGGAACTGGGCCACATCAGCCGCATGTCGGACGAGCTGTGGGCAAAACTCACCACTGAGTGGAGCCCACATAACATTAAACGAAGTTACGGCAGGCCCAATAGGAGATGGTGGGACGAGCTTGACTCCTATTACATGGTTTGGCCACAGAAAGCTTTAAATCGAGAGGAATGGAAGGATGGTAGGGCTTTGTCCCGCAGTAGGAAGATCATGGCTGATAATAAATAATAATAAATATAGGTTGCTTCCTAGAACCTCGTAACCATAGATCATTTGATGCTCATCACTAAGCTGGCAATCGGAACATTTAAATGTTTATCCATTCGCCATCAGTCTCTTAACACAACCTCGTTGGTTAAACATTCGCACTATCAAGGAAATTGAGCTTTTGAGATTATGATTTGTTGATTTCATGAAGTATCAAGATGAAGAGAGAGCTTTACTTATTTGAGATGCCTGTTAGAAACATCGCACAGGTGCTGACTGTTGCAGTTAAGTCTATTGCCAGGCCACATGTATGACAAAGTTATTACTTCCGAACTGCTCACCGATTTGTTAGTATTTTTTTTGTTGGTAATTGCCAATAAACCTACTCGGGTTTGTATGTAATTTTGTTAATCTACCCTAAAAGTCAGAAATTTCGATGTTTTTTTTATCCTAGCTACCTATTATCATGCGCCTCGGCATATTTCAGTTGACCACAGACAAACACAGGAGTATGCTCAGAGCCTACAGTTGTCAGAGCTACCGTTTAATTAAGGTCACGCTTGGCTAGCAGCGGGCTAGTGGTTAGAACCCGTCACGGCGCACGCCAATTGGACACGATTAAAAATAATTTTCATTTTTGATGTCATTTCGCTCGTTACCGCGGTTCCTGATGCGAATAATTCCTCTGTTATGAGGACCTCTATAACATTATGTGTATATACTAGCGGTACTGTAAACAGCATATTAATTTTACGTTATTTGCGTCAAAGATAATCACGCTGTTTTGATATTACGTAGCTATGAGTTCTGGTCGGTGTGTCTCACTGTGATAGGTATCATCATCATCATCATTTATTTAATTTGTGAACACAGAGTATACAGTGCAGATGTTATTTACAAATTTAAAAATGTTCTTACTATGTCCCGCCAGAAGGCGTACAAAATATCAAAAAACAATATAAATAAAAAACATAGCAACTACTCTACAAACAAACAAATTTTTTTTTAAACGTCAAAGTTAAATTAATATCAACAAAAATAACAATAAATAAAACAAATAAATATTACTTTAATTGGTGATTATTGTAATCATTAACAGAATAATATGCTTTGTCGTATAGTAAGTTTAAGAGTTTTACTTTAAATGCATTCATATTCTTACTAAGTTTAATTCCATCAGGCAGTTTATTATAAAGCTTTGGTGCCATTGAATATATACTTTTGTGGAGAAATGTAGTTTTAGTGGGCAATAAGTGTAACTTTTCCGAGCGTCGTTGACTTTCTATGGAATTATATAAGGTCATGTTGTTTTTGACGAAACTACAGGCCTCATAGACATAAAACGAAGGTACGGTCAATATGTTGGTGTTTTTGTGTCTCAAATTGTTTAAAGAATTGTACTACACCACCTTTTATGAAATAAAGATATTATTATAAAAGGTCCTAATTTATTAGGTAATTTCCTTTGAAAGGGTTAATATGTTAGTCAAATACATTCACTTAAGCTAAGAATTAAATGGATATAACTTTTTTTTTGTAATTTGCATAGTACTAGCAAGACGAAAACTG
This sequence comes from Xylocampa areola, assembly GCA_935421205.1. Classification (NCBI taxonomy): domain Eukaryota; kingdom Metazoa; phylum Arthropoda; class Insecta; order Lepidoptera; family Noctuidae; genus Xylocampa; species Xylocampa areola. The sequence goes on from OW285206.1 coordinate 13,400,472, forward strand.
CTCCTTGAACGGCGAACATTAAGAAATAAATAAATTATTGTAACAATTTAAATTATGGCTTAAATGAATCCTTATCACTTACACATTGACCCCTTAAAAGGAAATTACCTAATAAGTTAGGACCTTATATATAATATTTTTAAATTTTGGAAATGTGGCTTGCATGTGTCCGTCCTTTTAAGTTTACATATAGCTCGAATATATTTATTTTTTCTGTGCTATTAGTACCTCTTCGATATTAGTAGCATTGCCCCAAAATATAAGGCCGTATCGCAGAGTAGATGCGACAAAACCCTGATAAGCAGCTAGCAGTGCCATCCTATTCACAGTTTTACCTAGCTTATAAAGAGCGTAGGAGAACTTACTAACTTTTTCCGCATACGTTATCAATTTGTGTTTTCCATGACATATCGTATCAATATGTAGCCCTAAAAATTTTGTTACATTTGTTTCAAATACGTAGATAAGTATCTAACTGGATGATTAAGAAAAACGTACGAGATAACTTCATCGATTGTATATTCGCATAGGTATACCTACTTCCGAATTAAAATACACACGGAATTGGGAATATATGCAATATACCCCGAGGGCATAGACCGAGGTGACCTGTTGAGTTGTACACCCACATTTCACAGTGCTGTTAAGAAGTCCCATGCAATAGGAAGGTGGTGCTGGTGAGCTTCTTGTCATCAACCAGGCACAATTCAAAACTACTGCTCCTGAGAATTTCAATTTTCCCGACAAGGAAATCGAACTCAGGACCTCACGCTTAGCAGCCGCCCATGCGAGTCTTGCGGCCTAAGAAGCAGCTTCTTCATCTAAAATAACTTCACTGTATCAAGGTCCATTTGATTTACTCACGATGTTTTCCTTTACCGTATGCCTATGATGTTCTAGGCCATACTCAGGCCCGCCATGGGTTTTATTGTTATACCGCAAACAGTGTAAAAAGTTTTCAAAAATATCATCGTCCCTGCTTGAATCTGTAAACGATGACATAAAATGTCTTCGAACAGCAATAATTGAAAAGAAAATGCATTTTAATTTTGTTGGAATTCTAGTCCCCTGTAAAATTACCCACAGTTTTCTGGCTCCAATGAATAAAATTACCCATCTCTGATGCTAAATTAACTAAGAATATTTAACATTTATGTAGGGATGATGCACATATGCTATGTATATCAGTATGTGTGTATATAGCAGAAACACATAAGCACAATCGTATAGGTACATACGTACATACATTACGAACATAAGTAGCATTTACCGACACAAGGGCACCGGCTATTACGCAAATTACAGCAAATAATAGGCCGGTGACAATTAGATGATTTTCTTGAATGAATACCAATTGCTAGGTATATTTTGTAGCCCACATACGGCTCAACACGTGTGAAAATTATTCTCCTCATTGTGTAGGTACCTAAGCGGTAATATAAAACAAAACTACTTAGGTACTTACCTACCTTATACGGTTCAAGTTATAGAAACAGCTTAAAAAGTTCTACTGTAATCTCTTGGTAATATTTTTAATAGGCACTTTTGTTTCTCACGTTCCTTCTGCTATTTAGGGAATTCCTTAATTTAACTTAAAACCTAAAAAAAGTCATGAGCGGGATTTGAAATTGCGCGCCTCGGACTCCAGAACTCTTAGCTCTTCTAAAGTTACCTCTTTTCCATAACCAAGAATGATAGAAGAGGTAAGTCCTGTAAGATTATAGGTACCTTCATATAATAATAAGTCTTACTACACAATATTCATCCTTGCATCCTCGGATACTAAATAGGTATTTAGTATCCACATTCCATCGTTACCTGCTGTATAACAAAGCGTATATAAATAAACAAATGAATCGGAACAAGTATTCTCAAAGGCTGCTTACAAAGCCTAGGCCTCATTACCATACACGTTAATACCGAAACGATTCGAGTTCACGCTTTTACCGGTCGGCATTACCGACAGTTCGGCGGCGCGGCGGCGGCAGTGCGTTAGATGTGCGCAATTTGCCTCCATTTGCCATAATGACAGGCCGCGTCTGTGCTCATGGATGCTGCATAATGAGCCGATCCCGCCGATTGATCTGCGTATGCAACTACCTATAACTAGCCGTAGCGTTCGAAGCTTATAGGTAGCCTACTACGATCGTTGGGCTAGCATTACTGTGTTGTAATTAGAACTGATTGGAGCGATTTGTTCTGGCTGCCGTAGGTAAATACATATGTACGAGAATGCTATGTGAAGGTAGAGCGGTGCTGCTTTAATTAGGTACTGAAAATATAGCTCGTAGAACTATAAAGGCTTAACTCAACTATCTAAAACTCTATGTTTTCCATGAAAGTCACTGAAGTAATTTTATGTATTGTATAATATACAAACTTTTATGTTTGGTTACTCGGTACCTGGTAGTTACTAAAACATTACGAAATGATATATCAGAATATGTACTACTAACATAAACACCAATACCCACTTAAATTAAAAACTTATTCTAATTCAAAGAGCCTTTCCTACAAATTCAATTCTAACCTGGGCCAAGTACCTACTATTTGAACTGAGGCTATAACCAAAATTTGTTTGATAAAGAAGAAGAAAAAGAGATATAATAACAGACACTTGTTACACAAAACCATTGACATCATTAACTGATAACCACCTCATAACCAATACATAATAAAAGGTTCTTAAGGCTTAAGGGTTGTTTGATCGACCCCGGGTTTGGCGCGGCGGCGGGCGCCTCCGTCGGGTGTGCCCTACTGGAACGAATGAGTTACAAAAGCATATGTTTGGAGCCCTAGAGCACACCTTATCATTTACCACATTACGTGCGTCATGATTATAGTAATCTGGTCATGAGGGCACAATGGCGCTGTACCCACTCGCCGTGCCACCACATGCGATATAGTAAGAACAGGATGTTTCAAAATTATGTTATGATATTTAAAGCTTTGGTTGAAAACGTATGTAATAATAAAGAAACTAATACTACTTTTTGTCGCCAAAAACCTGCTTAGCTTCCAACACCCCCATAACGTAGCATGTCTGTCTATATTCTACCGGATACATTTCGATGAGAGCTTCGTCATCTTATTCCACCCTCCCCCTTTTACTAATACGATTTGGTTCCACGTTCATGATACGTGCTGCTTACCATCAGGCAGGGTTGGTGGCCAAACATAGATCTATTATTGATAAATAAAAAGTTTACCATACACATGATATCTATCTAACCTGTATTGTCCTACTGCAAGGCAAAAACTTCTATCTCCCTTTTAAACACACTTGGTTATAAGCTCGTCCCTTCATCCCCGCCGTGTTCAACGCGTTTTATGGTGGTTCTTTTGGCCTATACCTCATGTGATTATCTACAAATTAAAGAAAAAAGAGTAAAAGTCAGGTCGTATTCAGAGGCCAAAATGTTCAATGTTTCAGAGTTCAGTGACGAACGACAAAGAAGTGCATAGAAGAAAGACAAAGTATGATCTTGGCGGGAATTATAACCAACCTTCTACCATTTTCGTTGTGGATGACAGAAAAGAGTTTCATTGACAGTCAACCTAAAATACGGCCGATCTATCCTGGGCAGTCTGCCCACTTACTAAACTTGCTAGTGGGATGATCTTATTGCATAAAATCTTAGTCAGACAAAAACCTGGAGTTGCAGTCAATGCGGCCGAGAGCCCGGCTCCCCATTAAAGATTAGATGATTACAGTGTGGTTTTTAACTTTTTAGTCAGTAGGAGACAGCACAACGTTCATGATGGATCCTATACCTACAATAGAAAAAAAGATGTAGGAAGACCAGGTATAAGCTTTGCCATCATATCTAACCATTCCGTAGTCTCTTACATACGGAATAATACTGAATTAAGTAGTCAGTCTCTTTCTCGTATTTTTTTTTGACGTTTAAACTTTTTACCTAATTTCACATTATGTTGAAGTAGGTAAGTAGGTATGGCATATAGTTGTAGTTGTGTATTAAAGTTTCCGAGGAAATTATTCGTCGCACTTGGTTGCACTCTTTTTGTTTAGCTTTATTTTTATAACCGTTTATCAATCTGTTGAAACGACAGATGGTTATCTCCAACAAACTATCGTCGATATTTACCACAAAATTAACAACAACAATTCAATAACGAGAAACAGAAACATCATGTATCCACAGTTGTATGAATTTAATAGAAAATATGACCCTTTCACTGTTCCAGATAATTAAGGAGTGCGCGACGGGACAAAAGGGCCGATCGCTACATGTTGTTAACAATGTTTTATTCGTTGGAATCGGTTGACAATGGCGCGCCCCGGTACCCTTTCTTCGGCAATTTGGTGCGCAGCAGTCTCCGGAAGTCAGACCTTCACCCTGGAATTAGAGATCCTTAGGCTCTCCAGGACTCGCATTGTTGAACTAAGAACTCCGCCCCGCAAGAATTTTTACGTGTCAAGTCAGCACGTGACACTTTATACATTGAAATTTCAATTGTGAGGTAGAGTTACGTAGGGCCTTTAATAAATGTCGTTACTAACACCTTGGTGCTTTTTAAGAAAATGAATAGGTATATTTAAAAGTTACCTTTAAGTGTGTGATGTAGGTTGAAAACATGTAGTTATGTTTTAAATAGAAAAACTCGTAAAATGCGACAAAAAATATATAAATATTGTGTCTTGGCGATTAATTAAAACCTTTAGTTAAGATCCCAGAATTAAAATAAATAGTCATAGCTGATCGATAGCACGAAACCTTACCTAAACGCATCATCGACTATCGATAATACCAAAATTATCTCGTTGGGTCCAGTCGGTGACCTTGTCCAACCATGAAGTTGCAACCACTGATTACCGAATTACCGACTGCCCTCGCCTATACTTACAGCGCCGATTTAAATAATAAATATCTTATCTAAATAACACCCAAGCATTGTTTTGCCCTCGACGATCATGTACGTAATGACGTATATTAACTCACATCACTAATAAAATTAGGCTCGCCGAGTAATTTGACTTAATTTTGCTAGAATCTTTTCTGAATCAGACCCTAATTGTATTTCCAGAACGAAAAGCTAATAAGGAAACGGTTATTATGACTCAACATCGTCATGCTAAAATATACATAAGAATAATTACGTTAATCACAAAACTTCTTTAACTCTCTCTAATCGAGAACTGAGTTTGCGAATAAGACTTAAGTATATATGCACAGTTCCGTAATAATGTTGATTTTTATACCTACTTTATTTAGATTATTTTCTTTTTAATTTGACAAAAATATTAGGTAGATCCAAAACCAAAATGAAATAATATAAACTTACAAAATGATAATTCACATTTTTGGCTGTAGTTGTTTCATATCAATGTATAAGTATGTACTAAATCCTGGCCGCAATTTCATCTACATAGAATTGGGTCCAGCCGAGATAAAAAGTATCCTCAAGATAAATCTTTGAAAAGCATTAACGCATGCTTAGCGAATATAATTTAATAACTTTAAAAAGTATCCTATGTGTTAATCCAGCTTAAAAACTAAGTATGTGTGCCAAATTTCATTAAAAATCCGTTCAATAATTATTGTGTGAAAGATTAACAAACATCCATCCATCCTCACAAACTTTCGCTTTTAATATTAGTAATTTTTGTTTTGTACCTAAATAAGTCAATATATTTTGTATTTTCACTTTAAGTTTTTCCACAAGTTAAAATTGGTTAAATTGGGCCAAACTAAGGGAAGCTGCGAGTAGTCCCAACACGAGTATTATTAACTTACTGGGACATTTTTGTATGAATTTAATGTTTGAGAAAAAATAAAAACACTTTTTTATACCTAGTTTGTTTTTAGCTTTACTAGGTCGGTATCGTCAAATTAGATATGTAGTATCTAATTTGATGATACCGACGATACAAAATGATGTATGGTGGAATTGTGTACCTTATATAGGTCTACAGAAAAGTCCGATGACAATGGCATATGTCTATCTCTTAAGGATAACAAACTACATCCATTTTAATACTTAAAAAATGGGCAATTATGAAGCGGTAATTGGAAAGCAAGACCGGGATCAAAATTTTGGTCGCGAAATTCGAGATCCACGCGTGCGAAGACGCAGGCAACAGCTAGTATTTTAAAATTTTGTTCAAAATTGCAAATGAGTGGCAGGAAACAATTGATATACCAGAACAGAGAACTACCACAATATTAAACTTTTGCATGTTACCCATGCACCTCTAAAGTTGATACTAGTTCGAGATGGCTTAGCGGTCAGAGCGCCTGAAATATTTATCCGGGAGGCGCAGATTCGAATCCTGCTCGCGACCGTATTCTTTTTCCACAAAAAAATTATAACTTCAGAGTTCGCTAAGCATGCGTTTCAAAGATTTATCTGTATTTAATACTACTTGTTACCTACCTACTTGTTTTAGTTTTAGGCGCATAGGTAGCATCATCATACCTATCATTAAAATTATATACAAGTCTTTAAAAGTAGGTAAGTAACTATTGTAGTTGTATAACCAATCCTTCTTAGGTTAAATTCGATACGATGATTGGAGCGAAATTACACTCTATTCTACATGTTTTTTCATTCATAATACTGCGATGGCCTGGAAAATGAAGTACATAACAAAGACAAAGACGCTACGTCCTAAGAATTTCTAAGAGACATGCACGGCTAATGAGCGTATGAGCGCTGTTCACAGTGAGACTACTAATTAATCCGCCATATTAGTTAATTGTTCCCGCCCGCTCCCGCGCCCGCCACGCTCCACTCACGCTCGTAATTACACCTTCTATTTCCGTTACAATAAGTACATACAATTTTGCAATCATTCGTTGGTATGTGTCAGCTACTGGTTATCATCAACTGGCTTGGCGTTTTTTATTTATTGGGCTGTTAGCTCCCAATTCCCACTCTTAGGAACGCCTGAATAGTGTTTTATACAGAGGTACTGCTTGTGGATCACCTTTTTTTATGCTGGATGATATCATAGATGTTATAGTTGTATACACCATATATATTGATTATGCTGGGGTGTGTTACTACGACCTGAATGCAGATCTCATCTACAAACTGGACCGGCTTCTGAATAACTACATTCGATTCGGGTTAAATCTCCGTAAGTATGATCACGCCTCCGGGTATCATTCGCGTCTATAATGGCTGCCTATACATCAGAGTAGAGAGCTGAGGGCGTTAACTGCTTTACTCTCTTTTCTCTACACTCCCAGTTCTCTGTCTTAACTTTCTTCTTACTTTTAATACATTTGTTAAAACCATAACAGAAATCTTCGCTCTTCGAATAATCGTCTCCTATGTTGCCACTCTTAATGAACTAACTTTTTACACTCCTCTTTCTGCATCCAGGCTATAGGTACTTTTGTGGAATGCGCTCCGTCAGGACATCAAAATGGCCACCAGTCGGTACTCATTTAAAAAGTACGCGAACATTTCCTAAAAAAACTAGCAGAATCATCTCAACACTAATTATTATTCATATCATTTATTTTATGTATTTATATATATATTTATGTAATCGTTATTTTTATAGGTATATATATATTTAGTTTATATACTTAAGCACCTACCGACAAACCACCAAGAATAACTAGGTACCTACTACAACAAAGTCGCATTCCGCGTCTGTCTATATGTTTATCCGCTAACTTGCCCTTAACCACGCAACGGATTGTGATGCGGTTTTCACCATCGATATATAATTTTTCACAGATGGTTTATATCATATAAGTACCTATATAAAAATGAATCACCGAAATGTTTGTACGCGCATAACTTCCGAACGGCTGCACCAAATTGGATAATTCTTTTTTTTTGTGTTAGTTATTGTCAGGACAAGGCTTGCACAAAATAAAATGAAAAAAAAACTAACAGAAAAAAAATTGCGGTGCGGAGTTCGCTGGGTCAGCTAGTGTAATAAAACCTAATTAAGTTTTTTTAAATAGAATGCGAAGCCGGGGTGGGTCGCTAGTACCTACATAATAAAATAAAAACTCCAAACGTAGGTACCCAAGTACATAATATTACTTATTATTAAAAAAAAAGTTTATGTCTTTAGAAATGGCTTACATTTAAGCCAACCAGTAGGTAATTTTTAATTACCGTTAAAAAAAAAGTATTCAGAACCTTGAAAAACCAGTTAAAAGAAGAGGGCTGGCCTGTTTCTTGGTCAAAGAATTAGTGTTGCCATTCAACGTGGCAATGCTGCCAGTTTTCTGGGCACTTTACCAGATGACAGCGATGCAGAGGAATAGTTCAACGCCTAAACCATGTTTGTTTTCTGTTATATATTTTATATCTATTATCTTTTTCTTGTAAAGTATTTAGGTTAGGTTAGGTTATTCAATGATAATTATAAAAAATCTCTAAAATTACCTATATGTCTACTAGATACATACCTACATAAACTCACGCCTTTCTCCCATGGGGGTAGACAGAAACTACAGAACGGCACCTGCTACGAATTTAGACTATCTCGAATTTTATAAAGAAAATCATTTCAAGTTGGTTAAAACGTTCGAATATTTGTTACTCTTTTTTGCTGTCCCGATTGTAAAACATAAATCCCGATATTTTTAACCTCCTGTCCAGGAACTTAAGCAACACTAGCAGTGAGTAACACCCGATAACACCGCTAACACCGGTTTTACCTATAATATGGTGTTTAGTCTTCCATTAATAAACTGTTGCCTCACTTTACAGATCTTGTAAAATATATGACAGAGATTATGGGCACATAGATATCTTTCTTGAAATCCTATCTAAGTTCAAAGTCAAAGGTTTTTATTTCATATAAACTATACAAAGGCACTTATGAAAAGTCAGAATTTATGTTCAGTGGAAGCATGTCGAATTAGAAACTGTCCTAACATGCCTTTACGGTCTTTTGCACTTGCATTTTAAACCCTAATTCATCTGAAAGGTAAAAATGTACATGGTCCTATGGTAAATGGTATAATTTAATTCGCTATGGTACACCCGCCATTTTGACTCTCACTAATAATCGAATGTAGGTATCTAATCTTCTTATATTCTTTATTGTACACAAAGTAATTACCTAATTACAAAAACATTCCAGTTTGTAACGTCATGTACAAAGGCGAGCTTAACTCAACATTGAGTTTTCTACCGACAAACCTTTGAGCTGTAGAAATAGTGGTGGTAGGATGAGGGTAATCAATAATAATTTGTTTGCAAGTAGCCCCAAACCTGCATTATGCTTAATATTACCTATAGGTATGTTTTTATAACATACCTATTCTAGCAGATTCTTTAGTAAGTAGTCTGCAGTAGGTAAGTGTGATATGAACTTATTAAATTGTGAATTTGTGGAAACTTTTTTGGTTTAAGTACCTATAATAAGCATGTATTATCATATTTTTTATTGTATAACTGTAGGTATGTTACCCTCGAAAATAAATAAATTGATAAAATCAAAATCAAAATCAAAATTTCTTTATTCAAATTAGGCTAAAAATTAGCGCTTTTTGAACGTCAAACATTAAGACAGCCCCCAAAAAAGCCCACCCTTCACCGCTTCCTAGTGTTTTAGCTGGAAAGAAGAAGCGGCGCAACAAACTTCCCAGCAACACGTCTGTCTGTATCAAAATTATTTACAGATTCTATACAAATCTAAAATTGAATTTATATACAATAATTGTATCTAGTGAGATAAAATATCTTGGGCACAGTTAGCTAGCACGAGCCTATGCAATATGCATGCCAATGCATAAAAATATTAAATGAATCGAGAAACAATGTAAAATTACCGAAAGCGTCCAATCTAAAACTATTTCGTATGAAGGTCGTACCCACTTACACATGCCAAGAGATAGAAACTGCACATGAACTAGGACCAGCTTGGCTAATTCAATAAATGCATTTTAATAAATTAGGAACTACGATCAGCAAGACGACCAGTCACCACAAGCAGCACCCGTTCACGAGCATAACGCAAAGATCAGCCATCGCCTCCCTCGCCATTTTAGAGGGAAGGTGGCGACCCGATCCATGACGCTACCGCAAGCAATGACGTCAAGGGGAGCATGACGAACTCGCTGCCTCTCAGAAGAAAAAAAACAAAACCATTACTAAATAGCCGAGGTCACCAGTTAACGGCAATGTGTTTTTAACACATTATTGTCATTACAGATATTACAATAAAATTATTATCATCGAATATGTCATGAAGTTAAACAACTCAAAAATAATGTTGTCAATGTAAAACCAAAATAAAATTGGAAAATTAAAAAATTATAGGATTGTCTTGCATTCAACACGGCGACCAACTACTCTTATCATTTAAATAGTCATTAATTGTATAGTATGCCCTTTGGGAAAGGTTGTATTTAACTGTTAATTTAAATGCATTGAATGGCATTTCTAATATACAGAGAGGTAGTTTATTATAAAAACGAATACCGAGCCCCACAAATGATTCATGCACCTTGTGAAGTCTATGAATAGGTGCGTAAAGTTTGTGCTTGTTCCTTGTGTTGATGCTGTGGACATCACTCTTTTTAACAAATAAATTAATATTTTGCCTAATGTGAATAATGTTGGCAAAAATAAATTGCGAAGCAACAGTAAGGATACTAATGTTTTTAAAATGATGTCTAAGTGAATCTCTAGCTCCTAACTGATATATGGATCGAACTGCTCTTTTTTGTAAAACAAATATACTTTCAATATCTGCAGCTTTGCCCCATAACAGAATGCCATAGGACATAACGCTGTGAAAATAACTGAAATAGACTAACCGAGCTGTATCAACATCAGTTAGTTGCCTTACTTTTTTGACAGCGTAAGCTGCAGAACTGAGCTTTCCCGCGAGACTGGATATATGAGAACCCCACTGAAGTTTGGTGTCTACCGTCAAACCTAAAAACACTGTGGATTCTACTGCCTGAAGTACCTCTCTATTAAGAACAATGCTTGGTCCGAGATTTTTTACATTGGGCATAGTAAATTTAATGCATTTTGTTTTCTTGGCATTGAGTACCAGGTTATTTGTCGTAAACCAGTGCGTAACCTGTGTGAGCGCACTGTTCACATCGTCAAAATGTTCTCTATTTCTATCTACTTTAAAAATCAAAGATGTATCATCTGCAAACAGTACAACATCGCAAATTCCCTCTAAATAGTATGGTAAATCGTTTATATAAATCAAAAATAAAAAAGGACCCAGAATTGAGCCTTGAGGCACGCCTAATTGAACTGAAAGTCCGCATGACTTAGTGCCATTAATATCGACGCACTGATTCCTTTGACTTAAATATGATTTAATAACACTAGAAGCTAAATTTTGAACACCATAATGTTTCAGTTTACGTAGAAGAGTACTATGATCGACGCAATCGAACGCTTTGGAAAGATCACAGAACACTCCAATTGCATTCTGCGATTTCTCCCATGCACTGAAAATGTGTTTCAGAAGAGCAACACCCGCATCTGTTGTTGAACGTCCTTTCGTGAAGCCATATTGATTATTATGAAGGAGGTTCTTCAAATTAAAATGTCTCAAGAGTTGCTTCAAAATTAACTTTTCAAATATTTTACTAAATGCTGGTAATATAGAAATAGGCCTAAAGTTGCCAATATCACTTTTATTACCAGATTTATATAAAGGTATGACTTTGCTACACTTCATTAGGTCGGGGAAAATACCTATATCAATACATTTATTAAAAATAATAGAGAGATGGGGGGCAACAATATCAATAATATGATTTAAAAGTTTAATAGAAATTCCCCAAAAATCACCGGTATTCTTTTTATTTAATGAGTTGAATACATTAACTACATCTTGGGAAGCAATGTGCTCAAATCTGAATAAAGAACTACATTTAGGCACACTACTCTGCAAAAGGTGCTCAGCACTAGTTGAGGATGCGTTTAAAGAGCTAGTCGTGGTTAATGGAATGTTTACAAAAAACTCATTAAAAACCCGGGCTACTTCGTTTGGTTGACTTATTAATTTATTATTATCCATTATCTCGAAACGTTCAGCACGTTTTATTGGCTTCCCAGTTTCACTATTAATAAAATTCCAGGTAGTTTTTACTTTGTTGTTTGATTTTTTTATTGTTTCACTAATGAATTTCGATTTAGCAATTGTGCAAACCCTTTTAAACATTTTGGAATAGTTCTTAACATATTCTAGAAAAGGAGCATCAAACTTAATTTTTTTCATACCATATAATTCATATAGCCTAGCTCTACTCTTATATATGCCAGCAGTGGCCCACTGATTAAAAGTGACAGTATCTTTAATTAATAAAGTTTTCGTCTTAAAAGTACCATGAAACTCTTTCTGTACAACATCAAATAGAGACTTATACATATCATTTGGATTACCATACGTCAAATTTGGGAATTTTAGTTTAGACGCAATATTATTTTTAAAACGAATGCAACGACTTGCTGTGTAGGGCCTGCATTCGATTTTGTGAGGCTTATTAACTAATACCATTGGGAAACTAGCTATTTGTCCACAGTGGTCAGATGTTAAGTCACTCAGAACAAATTTAAATGTAGCATCACAATTACTAAATATGTTATCCAGACAAGTGGAAGAAGATGCTGTGATCCTAGTGGGTTCAAGGAACAAGTTACCTAAATTAAATGACTTAAAGAGATTAATAAGTCTGATGGATAAAGGAGATACTTCTAATAAATTTACGTTGAAATCTCCACATACAATTACAGTTTTCTTACTGGATTTTATTTTATTAAGTGAATCTTCCATTACTGATTCAAATAAATTATAATCACCTGAGGGGGGCCGATACACACAAATTATAACGAATCGCTCAAGTTCAACACAAGACAACTCAATAGTGCGCTCGATAGAAAGATTTACTAGATCAGTGCGCTCTTTACATTTTAACTTATTAGAAACAATTAATAATGACCCACCACGAATTGCATTCCTTCTTACAAACGCACTTTGTATAGAATAATTATCATTATTAATAAATGATACTTCATGACTTCTTAACCAATGTTCAGTTAAACATAAAACTTGAACATTGTAATTCTCCATGAATAAACTTAATTCTAGCTCTTTGCCGGATAGACCCTGCATGTTTTGATGAACAACAATCAAATGCCTACCCGTTGTCTTACCTAGTAGTTTAAACTACAGGGCATATCAATACATATATTAGTAGTATTACTAACAATAGCCTTAGGTACATCACAAGTACCCGTGTCTGACTGTATATTATATGCTAATAGTTTAGCAATTTGTCGCCTATTACTAGATGGCAGATACATTGTATCCTTTGTCAATATAAATTTACTAATAAATTTATTAGAATCAAATAACTCGGACTATTAAAATTTAATATCAAGGAGATGGCTGTATTATTTTAGATTTCACATGTAAATGGCCGGGTGAGGCGTGCGGCGTGCGAGCCGCAGGCGGTGGGCGTGCGCCACCTCTCTGACCAATAGCAGACCAGCTCAAACACACCGAATATTTTCCCTTTTTTCTACGACCAGTTACAATAATTGACCACATTAGCATATTTTGACCATTACTCGGAAAATACATGAGATAAAATATGTTTTTCGTATGTAGAATGTAAGGCGAAATCTTATTGCAGCTTACCTGTATCGACTTATTAAGTTTGTAGGTATTAAGTATGTTAATTCGTGTATGCATCTACCTACCTACCTAAGCCTACTTTAATTAAACTTAACTTTTGAATAAAAATCATTTGGTTGAGGATGGTTAGTCAGTCATATAGCACAAAGCATACCTAAGAGCAGTTCTCGGCGCATATAACATTATCGTCAAATGATCAACAATTACTCGTCGATTTAAATAAGGTTAATATAATATGTTAGTATAAAGTAGTAAGTTATATGAATATACCTAATATGTATTATATTTGATAAATCCATTAGACCCTTTCAGAGATCTTTTCCGTTAATGTCCATTCTCTGAATCTTGTCACGCAAGTAGATAGGTATGCCGTGTCCAAGGAAGGCTGTACCAGCGAAAGTCTAAAGTTAGGGGACACGACACTACCGTATATCACCTTATGTTGCCCGACTTTTTATTATTGTCGAGTTATGACTTATTTATTGATTTATGAGAAAAGTCTCGTAGATTCGTAGTTTTTTATAAGAAAAAAGAAAATTGACATGTTTTTTTCTATTAGTAGAGTAGACCGCTATAACAAAATCATTTTAAGGTATCCTCGCTCACTATGGAATCTCCCGAATACAGAGTAGATACATAGTAATATATGAAACTCCCGACCACGATAGGCCAGCTCAAGGTCAGTGTTACCACTGACGTGCAGCTTACTGTTCAGGTGCATAACCTTACTTAGGTTAGAAGTTCGAAAAGTATGCAAGTATTGAATCTGTAAACAGTAAAAAAGTTTAAATTTACCTTTGCCGAAGATTACAGGTAGAAAAAAAAAGTAAAAAATAATATATAAAGAAAAGAATAAAATAAAAATTAAAAATACTAAGGCAACTAGGCACTAGTGGGGTTCAAGGAGCTGTGACTCTTTATTTGGAAACAAGAAGATGAGAAGATAGTTGCGTGTGCTTGTTAAAGTAAATGTAGTTGGATTTGGAAGCGTTTAGTGTAAGGAGGTTACGATTGAGCCACGTCTCATCGGCGAACATAATATTGCGGTGTCATCCGCGTATGAAAATATGCTGGTTACACGGGTTATTAATTTTTATCGAACCGAGAACACGCCCAACACCGCCAAAAACAGTAGTAGGTAAGTTTATTTTTAGCTAGTAAGCTTCCATATTTTTTAAATATATGTTTTCGGTTTTTCAGGTAAGTAATATTTAAATAGCTCAAGAGCGGGTCTCCTTCTACCCATGTTTTCGAGCTTATGCAAAAGTATGGGGACAGACACTGGGTCAAAAGCCTTTCTATGGTCAGATGACACATCTAGACATTTCCTTCCGTTATAAATTAATATTTCTTATCTCTTTCTAAATAGTATATTTTGGAAAGGGTAAAGATAATTTGCTGTGGTATTCCGTCTTTTCCGCAGGGACATTGTAAAAGAAGAATAAAATATTACTTAAGGTCTTGTAAGTGACTTCTCCGCTTTTAATCTAACATCACGGCTAGATCCTATAAATGTGTGACCAGACTTGCTAAGATATTACAACTCTATGATTTTACCAAAGGATTTTATAGATACCATGGATAAAGAATATTTTAGATACTAAATTGTCTTCTATCTGTGAGATATTAGTTATAATTCTGTGGTCATTGTCACTGTCATAAGTCAACTTAACAATTTATGCCAGTCATACCCTGTGCTGTCATTAGTGATGTTGATATCAATAATATATATAATCGATTAATCAAAACGTATCGATGAATAATAAATTATATATGACTATCGATATCTTATCCTAACCTAACCTATTTCATATTGGCCTAAAATTTATATAAATTAATATTAACAGTCTCTCAAAAAAGGCCAACCAACGAACATTATTAAACAAATAAAATAAAACTCGGTTACAGTTTTATTTGATACGTAGCAGTGACCGATAGACTAGTGTATGACTGATGGACTAACAAGTCGTAGGTCGTGAGCTCGAATGCAAGACACGCACCACTGATTTTCTGTATGTAAATTAAGTGTCACTTGCTTAAATCTGTGAAGGTAAACATCGTTTAGAAACCAGCGCATCTGAGAGATGTTCTCGATGTGTGAAGCCATGTCGGATAGAGAGAGCTACTGGTGGCTTAAATAATACGATGAGAGAGAGGTTGATTAAACATTAAAAATATTAATCACATGTTTAGTAAATTGTGTACATAAATATAAATTATATGACAGAGATTTTCGTGTTTTACGGTAATTTGATTAATGTTACTATAAATCTACGGTCTACGGCAGTGTCTTCATTGCCGTAACAGAATCTACGGCAATTTTCTTGCATGCCTTTAATGTCATCTATCAATCTAAAATCGGTTCGGCACAAATAAATTCATAATAAATTAAGAAAATTGCATAAAATTAAAGGTTTATTTGGCTGTATATTGATTTAGAGATTATTTGTAAAGAATTTTATATCTTAAACGATTTTGTAACATTTCACTTATGTGCCTTTTCATGCTACGGCAATCAAAATCCCATGTTCCATACAAACAATGGCAATAAAAAAATTGGTAATTTCGCTTAGATAACACGGCAATTGAAAATTATGTCCTGGCAACACTGCTCTTATGTCTGATATTGACATTTGTCATCAGTCGTGGTTTATGAAATTTAGTGTAATTCTAATTTCCATTTTTTACTTTTACAATCGGCATAGTTTTTCCATCGCATCTATTCAGTCATCACAGGAAACTGTGGAACTGAATAATTTTATGAGAATAATACTTTAAAAAGTTTCAATTATTTGTGGGCCTATATTAAAACCTCAAAAGGTTGGTGATTGACCTAGAAATGTGTTTTTATACCCTTGTAATGGAATTAATTAATGTCTTCTGTATTCTACAGATGCAACTAACATCCGATCCACGACGTGCTGATCGGGAGCGTCGTTTTAAACCTCCGCCGCCAACATCGGCACCAGCTGAAGATCTCACTACGGATTACATGAATATTTTAGGTACTTACATATACTTTTATTTTAAGTCTACCTAACCTTGCCCAACATCGCTTTTGTCAAGTAAATAATACTTCTTTCAGGTATGGTGTTCTCAATGTGTGGTCTTATGATGCGTCTAAAATGGTGTGCATGGACTGCTGTCTTCTGTTCCAGTATTAGCTTCGCTAATTCCAGAGTTTCAGATGATACTAAACAGGTTGGTGATAAAGCCTCTATTCAACCTATTATATTTACTATTGGTTCACATGCTACAAAATAAATAAACATTTTACTTATAATAATTTATTTATTTATTTATTAAAAAAAAAAATAACTTCATTTTAGATAATTATCTATCCATAATAATCTTGTTTATTTAACTGTTATGATCGGACTAGTACAAGATTGTACTTCATAACAATAAATTCAGATCACTATAAAAAAACTAAAGTTTCATAAGAAACAAGACAATAAAAGACATAATTGTATTGATAAAAATGTTAAATATTTGTACTGTGATAGCTTAGTTGCATGACTGTTGACCTGGCAAGTCAAATGTAAGGTTTCAACCCAAGGCATGTACCACTGACTTTCATTATTGTGCATATTGGAATATAATTACGACTTGCTTAAAAAGAAAAACAGCACAGTTTAAAGATTGGGGGTAGTTAAAACTCCAGATTTTTCTCATCAATTAATGTTCACCGGTTACTACTCACGTGCATTTTTCTAAACTGTTGACAAAAGTTTGACTCGCGACATCGCCGCGGGTTCAGCTCATGACTAAGGGCTCCGTTCGAGTTCGAAACTAGTCGGGCAATCCCGAAAAATGCACGTGAGTAGTAACCGGTGAACATTAATTGATATGAATATGTCTCCAGATTTTTCATTAAAATATATTATTCTTCTTCAATATAAGAACTTAGCTCATTTCATTAGAGCTGCCACCACTCTCTATTCTCTGCTTCATTGGTCTTACCATTCAATATAACTCAACTCCTACTTTCTCCTTTACTTTTGTATAAAGCTTCATCTAGATCTTCCTCTTCCCGTCTCTCTTAGACTTTATTTCTGAGTAGTAATTTTTCGAGAGTAATATTGTAATGTCTCTCTTGTAAAAATGCCAACAGTTCACTTGTACAAAATATGTGGTCATAAAAATATTTTGTTAAAATGAATTTCATTTATTGTCTTTTCAGATTGTGAGCTCCTTCATGTTGTCAATATCTGCAGTTGTTATGTCATACCTACAAAATCCTGCACCAATGTCACCACCATGGGCTGCACTTACAACATAAGTTAAAGACAGGTTTTATTTATTATATTAAAGTTATCCTTACATATCTGCTGTACATTTTTTTTTCTCCTATGCCAGCCGGTTGTTGTTCCATACAAACATAGAAAGTTGATAACTCAACAGTTTGGTTAAAAACGCCTAAAATTAAACATGATATGGATTAATCTTCTCATTAGCTAGGTTTATTCCTAAATAGAATAGTAAAAATAAATTAAAAGCAAAAAAACCTTTTTTTAAATAAGCTTTTAATTATATGATCACTAAAGCTTGTCGCGTTTGCGTAAGTATCTATAACCTTTATGTATTTAATTAAACTGAAATTAAAAAAAAAACTTAGCAGATTAAGACCATTACGGCACGCGGCTCATACGGCGTTTTTCAACACTAGTGAGGAAAATAGTTTAAAAAACTAAAAAACACGCATTACATATTTTAACACGTCTTTTGGCGACGTCGTTGCTATCTATTCAGTCCCTATACAGGTGACCGAACCGACACACAGTGGGTCGAAACTATGATTTTAGTGACTTAGGGCTCAACTTTGCTTTTTCACTTTTTTTTTATGCGGATGGGTAGAGCTCATTAACCTCAATAATAATTGTTCTGATGTATTTTTTCCTAAACTTTATACTTTGGGTAGAAAAATGTGTTTTGTTATTTTTTTGTATGGAGCGGCTCAAATAAACTTAAATTCCTGCTAAGTAGCGTGTGATCCCGCGTTGAAACTTTATTTTTCATATACCTTGTCTGGTCTATTATCATTTGATGCTATAAACAAATGCATAAAGTTGCAACTCTGCCAAATAAATGGATCGAAAAAAATGAAAAAATACATAGAATAAAAAGCTTCATTTTTTACTTTCGTAAGTTATTTTAAGTTAAATTTGATATGGAATAGTAAGTAAAAGCACGTAATAATACACATAATTACTTAGCAACTAACAACAATACATTTAAAAGGTCCCTAATTAGCTTAAATTTACTAATACTACATATATTAGTAAATTTAAGCTAATTAGGGACCTTTATTTAAAAATGTGGATATGAAATCAATTAATTTCTATTTGTGTGTTTAATTACTGTAATTAGCTTAACCTTTTACCTTATAAAAAAACAATGTTTTTCACTTTTAGTCATTACTGTAATATTAATTAGGATAATTAGTTAATGACGGTAGTAGAAAAATTAGTAAACATTGTTTGTCACTGGATTCTGGAAGTATAAAATGACCATAATTTATTATATACTAACTAGTGTTCGTTTATTCGTACTACTACTAACATCTCGTGATTCTGATCGTCCCTTTTTCGTTATAATGGATAATTTAGTTAACAATTTAGATTTATTTATGATTTTAAGAGAGCAGGTCAAGTCACTGTCGGATAGTCAAAAATTCTTTCAATTCCTACAACATAAAATAAACGTGACCGAAGAGAACAGTGTTGAGCTCCAAAAATTCTGTTCGCGCTTTTGTTCAAATATAAGTGCAAGATGGGAACGAAGTAGTCGCACGTTAGCACAGTTTGTAAGAAAAAATGGTGATTGGTTGGAACGTGCAATAAACTGGCCCGAAGGAATGATACCTGAAGCTGTGAACACTGAACAGGAAAGGCTCGAGATTTGTAATACTGAAGATGTCGAAAATCTACCACCATCTACTACAGAAGCTTCGACATCTACATTTACACCTCGAAAACCTTTCGAGGAATTGGGCTCCAGGCAAAAACGAAGACGCGTTGATCAAATTAACCAATCGCTTTCGTTATCCCCGGATGAACTTAAAGCTACTACAATTGCTAGTTTAAGAAACACCGGAAATGAGGATGTAGGAAAAATTATGAACCATTTACTAAATCACCCCGAAGATCTAGAAAAAGTTAAAGAGTGTTTAAGTACAAGTAAACCGAAAAGTAGTACATATTCACCCGATAAGGCACTGTCTTTATTAGTTTCACTTAAATTAAGTAAGTGGCAGTATATAAGCCTAAGAGAAGCAGCAAGTGAAAATAGGTCTGATTTATACCCTTCTTATTATAAAATAAAACAAGCGAAGGCAAAATGTTATCCAGGGAAAGAAGACATAATTATAACTGAAGAAGGAGCTGCTATTAAACTGCAAGCTTTACTCAACTTGACGGTATCTAGGCTTTTAGAAGTGATTACTTTAGATTTGGATTCGCCAACTGAGTTACTGCTAATAAGCAAATGGGGTTTTGATGGAGCCTCAGGTCAAAGTAATTATAAACAAAAGACTGAAGCAGAGTTTGATGACTCAACTATCTTCATGGCCAGTCTAGTTCCTATAAGGCTTCAACAATGTGATGGAACAATTGTTTGGGAAAACGATCGACCCTCATCAACTTTCTATTGCCGTCCGATAATGTTCAAATTTACCAAAGAAACGCAGTCAACAGTGGTAACTATAAAAGCTAGCATAACCGAAGAAATAGAAAGACTTCAGCCAATCAAGTTCAATCAAGTTGAAGTTAAGCATCAATTGCACTTGACGATGATAGACGGCAAAATATCGTCATATTTGTCAGACACATCTTCAGCTGTCTGTGATATCTGCAAAGCAAAACCGTCAGAGATGAACAATTTAGAGTCACTTGCTCAAAAAGAGAACAACGAAGAAGTGTTCCAGTATGGAATGTCATCTTTACATGCCTGGATAAGAAGCATGGAGTGCTTACTTCATATCGGTAAATATAATTTTATTAGTTCATAATTTTTTTCACGTTATATAGTTACTTGTGAGATTTTTATTTAAGTGATATTTCTTTTTGTTTGCAGCTTATCGTTTGGACTTCAAAAAATGGAGTTGCAGGGGCGATGACAAAGAAAAAATGACACTCAGAAAGAGCGCTATACAGCAAGCGTTTAAGAAAGAATGCGGTTTACTTATTGACGTAGTCAAGCAAGGAGTAGGCACAACCAATGATGGCAATACTGCCAGAAGATTTTTTAGGGATGCAGAAACAACAGCTCGCATAACAGGAATAGATAAAGATTTAATAGAAAGGTTTCATGTGATTCTTCAGACGGTTGCATCTGGAGAGAGCGTGGATCTTTCTAAGTTTTCCGAATTTTGTAGAGATACTGCACAATTGTACGTTCACTTATATCCCTGGTATTATATGCCTTCCAGTATACATAAATTGTTAGTACATGGGAGTGATATAATTAAGCACTTTGGTGCCATACCTATAGGTAAACTGTCGGAAGAGGCAGCGGAAGCTCGTAATAAAGATTTCCGGAAATATAGAGAGAGTCATTCTAGAAAGGTAAGTAGAACGGCGACAAATGAGGATATTATACACAATCTTCTTTTGTCTTCTGATCCAAAGATCACAAGTCTAAGACCTCGAATGGTGAAACAAAATATAATGGTTCTCTCTCCAAAAGTCAAAGAGCTTCTGCTGATTTTTCCCACAGAATCCGATATAGATTTTATTGATGTAGATAATTTACAAGATAGTCATAGCGATAGTGAATAAGATTTTTTGGTAGTTTGTAAGTTTCTTGTTTTTTTTATTAGTTTATAAATGTCAAACTCATAATTGAAAGGAAATAGTAATGTTTGATGTTGTTTATAGTTAGTTTTTAGTTTGCTTGTGTTAGTTGTAGTAATGTTAGTTTACCTTTACTAATTTGTATTATTATGTACCTATCTTTACTTACTATTCAGTATTAAATCTAACTTAAAATAACATTTCATAAACATGTTAAAGTCATTAAAACAAAGAAATTGAAATTCATAGATCCCTAATTAGCTTAAATTTACTACTACTACATATATTAGTAAATTTAAGCTAATTAGGGACCTTTTAAATGTATTATGATTAGTGTGATTAGCTTTAAATTTACTAATACTACATATATTAGTAAATTTGAGCTAATTAGGGACCTTTTAAATGTATTATGATTAGTGTGATTAGCTTAAATTTACAAATTTACTAATACTACATATATTAGTAAATTTAAGCTAATTAGGGACCTTTTAAATGTATTGTTGTTAGTTGTTAAGTAACTATGTGTATTATTACGTGCTTTTACTTACTATTCCATATCAAATTTAACTTAAAAGAACTTACGAAAGTAAAAAATGTAGCTTTTTATTCGATATATTTTTTCATTTTTTTCGATCCATTTATTTGGCAGAGTTGCAACTTTATGCACACGTTAATAGCATCAAATGATAATAGACTAGACAAGGTATATGAAAAATAAAGTTTCAACGCGGGATCACACGCTACTTAGCAGGAATTTAAGGTTATTTGATCCGCTCCATACAAAAAAATAACAAAACACATTTTTCTACCCAAAGTATAAAGTTTAGGAAAAAATACATCAGAACAATTATTATTGAGGTTAATGAGCTCTACCCATCCGCATAAAAAAAAAGTGAAAAAGCAAAGTTGAGCCCTAAGTCACTAAAATCATAGTTTCGACCCACTGTGCGACACGACTAACTTGGCAGTTAATACAATGTCGTAAAGAATGCAATTACCCTAACAATTACCTAAACAAAAGCAGTGATAGCGCTTGCGACTTGGCGACCGCGAGCGGAGATGCAGCCGCCCGCGCCGCCTCCCCCACAGGCCTCCCCTTCGTTCTAAGCGTGGGGTTGACTGTTTCGGTGAGATGGCACGATGTTCTTACAGAAAACAAAAACGAGCGCTTCAAAAATTATCAAGACTTTCGGGAAAAAAGTTTTTCTACCTGTGGTTACTACTAAAAAACGAATGAATATTTCTATGAAAAATGAAGTTATTTAAACCGTGGAATAATTAAATTGTGTCTATTACTAAATTATTTTTCAACACTCTTGCTCGTAAAGTAGCTCTTATTGCACCGCTTTCATAATGAGGCTTATTAATCACGTGTGCTCTTTCTACATTTTTACCGCTTTAGTGCCGCAATAGCAAAAAAGAGCGCGTGACCATTGACATATATATTACTAGCGTAAGGACCCGGCCGACCGCGAAACTAAATGGCACCAACGCGTTGGCCCTAAAATGACATTTTAGGGCCAACGCAACTCAGTCGACAGAGGACCGCTCGCAGGAGAGAACGAGCGTTTGTTTGTCATAAATATGCCTAGTTGCGTGGTAAAAGGCTGCAAAAATTACGATACAAAGATTAAAAAGGAACATGGGATATCGTATCATCGATAGATAACCCTAGATTACTTCTGTTCCAATTAAATTATTAAATTATCACATTTTAAAGGTATAATTATTTTACTACGGAAGTCCATAATGGCGGCCATTGTGTGGCCGGCCGCGCGCGAAGTAACGTTGAAAGAACGTCATTTTTTATTTGTTTTATTTTTGTCTTAAGAACTTAGTGTTAGTAATTTTAGTAAGTACCTAATATGTTAATACTTAATTATTATAACAATATTGTTTACAATTTCAAATAAAGCTGATTGATATTAATTTGTTTTACATACGTTTTTTTGTGACATGTATTATTATCGCAATAAATTATAAACTAATATAATCTAACGACACCTCTCAAGCTAACATCCATCAACCCGTTTAGGCTATAGAGCGTGCTAAAGAAATATACATACATACACCCGAAAAAATGATAACCCTCCTTCTAGCGCAGTCGGGTAAAAACTCAGTTCAGTTTATGACTGATGTGTGTATAAAAATATTGACCATTATTAAAATGTGATAAAAAATTCATGTACGCACGTACAAGGTTTAGTCTTCGAGCTATGAAACCTACGGCTCACGTAGTTTGCATGAGTTATGACAGATGGCGCTACTTTTGCTTGTATGAAGAAGGTTTCTGTAAAATGTTTAGATGGGCGTATCCTTTCTTTTGAAATCATTGCGCGTGACACTTGGCGTGACAGCTTTAAATATACTTTTAACCTCAGCCACAGAGTACTTTGTAATATAACCTCAGCAAAGAGTTTTGATGTTTTAAAACTCCTTGATGAGATTTAACATTTTTGTGACTGTGCTAATTTAAATAAGTTAAATAATAATTTCGATTCTTCAAATTATTTCTTTTTATCAACAAATTAGCATTCATTTGTGTTATAAATGGAAGAATATTCACTTTATTTTTAATTTTATATAAAATATATTTAGACGTATAACTATAGTTCAAGTTTCAAGCAACCTCGTCATTTCAAGACAGCTTCTACTTGCGCGTGCATAGACCATAGACCCGGCGTACAAACAAGAAATCCGCATTTTAACAAAATAAGTTTAATCGGTTTTATTATCATGTTTTCTCGTAAGAGTGTTGAAATACGTAGTATAAATTTGGGAATGTAGATATCACTATTATTTGCTTGTCTACAAACTCTTTGTTGAAATTTCCCATTTTTATTATCAATTACATTCTTGGATAAAATATGACATTTCAGATAATAGTAAAAAAATGGTTCTGCATTAGGTAATTTTTGTTATTATGTATTTAATGAATAGAACGGTAGAAAAATCCACTTACACTATTCATAATTATGATATTAGGCTGTTTGGCAACTTCGTCAGTGAGCCTCCTTTCTGTGCGCAAATAGAACATAGACTCGGCGTACGAAAAAACAAATTAATTAATGTCTTTACAAAATGTAATTTAACACTCTTTTTTTTAAGACGCTTTTATTAGCTTCGCCTGTAACTAACTAACTATGTAAGAAAATCTTGGAAGTTAAATTTGACCCACTTTCCGGTTTCCGATTGAGCTGAAATTTTGCATACACGTCTAGTTTGGATGATAATGCATGGTGAGCTAAGTGACGTCATTTTAAATCCAATATGGCGGACTCCCAAAGATGGTGGACTAGTCATTTTTTATGCACTCCCGCGATATGGGTATCAAATGAAAGGGTTTGCTGAGCAGAATACGAACAATAAAATTACGTCACTCTAAATCCAACATGGTGGACTCCCAAAAATGGCGGACTAGTAATTTTTATGGAATCGTGTGATATGGGTATCAAATGAAAGGGTTTGCTGAGAAGAATACGAAAAATAAAATTTTCATTCCAATGGACAATAACAATATATACTATACTAATATAAAGCGGAAGAGATTTTGTTTGTTTGTTTAAACGCACTAATGTCTGGAACTACCAGTCATATTTGAAAACAAAATTGTTGCATTGCAGGACACGGCCACGGCGTGACATTCCACAGACATACATTGCTATAATATAGTAACTTGATTCATCAGTACAATACTAGAATTGCCCCATATCCATACTCATATTATAAATGCGAAAATAACTCTGCTTGTTTGGTTTTCACGACTAAACAGCTAACCGGATCGTAAAGAAATTTGGCAAGGAGATCGATTGTGTCTTAAGGAAGGACATAGGCTACCTTAAGTGGCGCAGACGAAGTCTCGGGTACCAGCTAGTATTCTATACTTGTGTACCATAGTCCAAATCTGTTGAAATTAGCCGTCTGACTTTGCTCTTCTTACTATATAATTATTCAATTATCATTTACTGGGTTGCTTGAACTCGGTGCCTTTGTGGAGGACTAGTAGTGCCTGGGTGATCTTTATTTCTTTAAGCCTCTTCTACTTCTACGAAATCTATCAATAGTAACACAAGCGTTAGGTTGGCGGTGGACGTGCTGGCAGTGGAGTTGAGTAGACCAGTAGATATGATATGAAGTTGAAGATGAATAGGCTATAAATATTACAGTATGTTACATGTACCTGGAATTTTACAATTATTTTTCATATACTTAAACTATCCGGACGGACTCTTTAAGCGTATTTATTTATGGTTAGATATTATATTTGTGTAATCTGTGGTATAAGTAACTAAGGATTTTCGTTAAACATCGATATTGAAAGAGAAAACTCAATTTTTTCTTTATGTAAAACATAGATGTTAAATGTTAATAAACACTTAACTATTTTTATTTAATAACTTACTATTTCCATAATTAAAACGCGGGCGATGTCCGCAAATATCATCAATACTGGCCAATATCAATGTTAAGAAATTAATCCAAAAATAAAAGTAACTAAATACTACACCGGTCAAAAAAAAACGCATTTGATTTCCTTAATATATTTTGATTGTTTAAGCAAATATATATAAAAAGTGCGATTGGAAATTGAAAATATATGTTTTAATTTTTTTTTGTGATTTGACCATTTTTTATTGCCGCGCTCAATTGATTTCGGCCATTTGGCGTTGTCGCTGTTGAAAGAGAAGTAAGAGGGCGGGGGGTAGTGTTTTTCTTCTGTTCTTACGTCGGTAAAATGTGTACAACAAATAGTATGTATTTGCGTATTACTGAGGCATAACATGTTGCTGTATCAACTTGTGCAAAATGGCTTTGTGAAGGTGTAAACGAGACGCTGACTCGTTTTGCTATATTTGCGTGGAATTTATTAAAGTAAGAGCATAAAAATATGATTTAAGTACAAATTTAGAGATTTGCTGGAATATGTCACATCAGTACCAGCAAATCTCTAATCTTCTTCTTCATGGTTTCCTTGGAAACCGTTAAGCTGAAAATTATGACGAGATGTCATGATGAATTTTTGTATCATCGGATGTTGAATGTGTCTAAAGAAGCACATGTCACATTCTCATTTGGATAAATTTAAGGATAACATGGGAGCTTATTCGGAAGAACAAGGGGAACGCTTCCATCAAGGCTTAATGGATTTTGAGAGATGTTACCAGGACAGTGCACTATAAGCATGATGGGATATTTGGGGGCTGATAAGATAAATTTCTGTTGAAAGGAAAAGCAAAACAGTTCATTTTTAAACATTTGGTCTCTATTTTAAGACAGATAAAATCATAAATGGACGTTCGTTATCTTTTAATAAATCATTTCTATGTACAAGTTTTATGTATTTTTATTTAATTATTTGTTTTTTTTTTTTGCATTTTTTTCACCTCCATCCTAAAACCTTACTAAATATTTCGGACAGTGCCGGATAATATCCGAAATCATTTTAAGAACACTCTAAACATCGAGGTTGATCTATTTTCATAATTGAAACGCAGTAGATGTCCGCAAATATCATCACTACTGGCCTATATCAATGTTAATAAATCGATCTTAAACCTAACATTATCGAAGAGGACAACATCGACCATCCCTAATCTGCACGTTGCCGATGCCGGTTGACAATTAGACATTGACGTTTTTCAGTTTTGTATCCTCTTCGGCACCCAGATTTTAATGAGCTAAAAGTTAGTTAAAAGACGATTCCTGAGTGGAAATCTGGTTTTATCCTGTTAGTGTCAGGTGTGGTCTTAGTTACTTGTTGGGTAAAGGATAAATAAAGTTCAGGTACTAAAAAAATATTTACTTTTCACGAGAGGTTATCTTATTTCTATCCTAACGCTATATAATACTTATAATGGGGTTTTTAGCATCAAATGTAATATTTCAGAAATTAAGAATGCATTTTAATATTAATGGTATCTTAAAGTATTTTCTACAAAAAAAACTATCAATTAGATTGCAGACTTAACATCTGGTTAAAATAGAAAAGAGCAGTCAGTCTGATTTTGAAATGAAATTGCTGCACAAACTAGTACTTCTTTATTAGTAGCGAATCTATAAATGGCCTGAAAATCAGAAACTTCTAACTAGAAACTGCAAAGTGTAATTACCCCCATGGAATAGCCTGGTGATTGTCTTTATCTGCGTCATGCCAATAACCGCCAGACACAATAGTATCGTTTTTGTTATGAAGTACAATTTAGTACTTGATAACAATATTATATAATAACATAAAGAATAGGGTGCCTCTAACCAATAACATACAGCAATTAAAGTGTCACTTGACCTAAAAAAGCCACCTCTCCCATGGCTTCCCTTACTGAATTATTAATAGAAATGGAAAAAAAAAAAAAAAAAAAAATTCACACTTACATATTCTATCATAACAGGAGCTTAACCTAATGCGACAGAGAAGTGAATTATGTTCTTAAATATAAATTAATTCAATTAAGCGTAGGTATTCACACAACACATTCTAAAAACATATGGCAATTAAATCTATTATAACATCTATCTATGATATTTTTGTTAAAGTATAGTGAGCATTCAAAGACAATTAGAAATGTTCAGGTGTTTCATGTTAAAAATATTATAAATTTAGTCACCCTCATAGGTATATTTTTATCACTAGCTTTTTATCCTCATTTATCTGAACACTTATTGTCCAAAGTTGAAGTTTGAATTAGAAATTGTATTAAAATTCAAAATTTAGAAAGGATACCTACTTAGGCTTGTCTCACATTGAGAATTCAGTACTGAGTAAAAGATTAATTATTTTCTATTATAGTATTAGTTATATTTATATACATGAAATAATATGCTAACCCAGTGCTTTTTTTAATTTATCAACTAAATAGTATTGAGAAAAAATATAGATAATCTCTAGATAGTTATCAAAACAAGCTTAACTGCTTAAATTTATTATTATTATATATTTCAGTATGCCTCCCAAAAAGGTTGAAGAGCCTGAAAAGAAGCCATTAATTGGCCGTGTGGGAACCAACCTAAAAGTAGGCATTGTTGGTGTCCCAAATGTTGGCAAGTCAACCTTCTTCAATGTGATGACGAAAAGCCAGGCTGCAGCTGAAAACTTTCCTTTCTGCACTATTGATCCTAATGAAAATAAGTATCTGATCATTTCTATTTGGAAATTCACTACTAACATATAAACCACAGCTTTATAAATATACAAATTCTCTATAAGAATGATGATGTCTATGTACATACAATGTTCTTAGTAGAAAGTATTACTGATGCAGATCGGGTATCTGCAGGCAACTGTTATGAATGATAATTGACACTAGAAGTACTTATTTAATTACTGAATACTTATTATTCTTAGGAATATAATATTAATAAAAATATATAACGAATTTTATCATTCCAGCACGTAGGGTACCAGTACCAGATGAAAGATTTGATTATCTCTGTGAATTTCACAAACCAGCTAGGTAAGTCACACATTGATGGTTATGATTTTGTTAAGTTTTTCTGTTGTTGTGTGATTATCACGCCTGCTCATACTCACAGCGACATTTTAAATGTGGCTGGGGGATGTCTGGCCACTACAATTGGTCTGTCAGCTTCAAAAGATATTGAAATAGTCCCCTAAATATCATTGATACAAATTAAGTCTTGGACTATAAGTAAGATTATGTTATTTTCTTTGGATCTTTACGTACCTGTAGCCGACGACTAATTGTTAGTTTCCAGTTGTACCTAAAAATTGGCCGTCGGCACAAGCTAGCAGGTTTGTATGCGTTGATTGTACACATTAAGACTATTGTATACATTTTGTTCATCAGAAAATAAGTAAGGTCTGGGGGCCCTGAGTTCTTGGACTATTACAAATGCATTAACGCATGTCTCACAAACTCTAAAGTTATCCTGCTCAGTTGAAACCATAATTTTCTTTTCAAAAAAATTTATATCTTTAAATGATAATATATTTTTAGCAAAGTTCCAGCATTCTTGAATGTAGTTGATATTGCGGGTCTTGTGCGTGGAGCAGCTGAAGGTCAGGGCCTGGGAAATGCATTCTTGTCGCATATTAAAGCTTGTGATGCGATTTTCAATCTGTGCCGTAAGTTACTAACTATTTGAATTTATTTTAAGTCATACGAAATCCGTTCTTTAATATCAAAATCTTTATAGGCGCATTTGATGATGAAGATGTAATTCACGTGGACGGAGACGTGAATCCCATTCGAGATTTAGAAACCATTGGAGAAGAACTGCGATTAAAGGATGAAGAACAACTCGTGCAAAATTTTGATAAACTTGACAAAATGGTTAACCGGGGTAATGATAAAAAACTGAAGGGTGAATATGTGAGTTATCTTTAAAAAAATGCCTGAATTTTTTCCCTACCTCGAATAGTACCTTACTGTAATTCATTCGCTCAAAATGCATGAATTTATTTTTACAGGATTCTCTTACGAAAATCAAAGGTGTTTTAGTAGATGAAAAAAAACATATTCGATTTGGAGATTGGAGTGCGGCCGATGTGAGTACCTAACTAAATAACTACTTCCATATAAGGGGCCATCCACTAATCACGTGATGTTTTAACCCTCCTTCAGCATTTTAAACCCCCTCCCCTCCCCCTTGTTGATACGTTGTGAGGTTTAAGACTAACCCCCCATCCCCACCCAAATCAAGTATATATTTTAGTACCTATAAAGAATTTTAAAATTTTTAGAATATTATCTTTAAATATAGAAAATAAATACACGTGATATCTTACTACACCCCCTCCCCCATTGTGATATTTCGTGCTTTTTACCAAACCCCCCCTTTCGAGCCTCACGTGAATAATGGACGGACCCCTTCCTTCCTCACCTTCACTCACTATTACGAATTCTTTTCTTCACATTAATACGTCTGAAAGTTATATCAGCGTCGTCTATCCAGCCACTAGGACTGAATCGACATGACTTGGCTGATGCAGATAGGTTAGGAAGTTATTATGATGATATTATTGTAACAATGAGTAGGTATTATTAGCACGGGCGCCGACTACGTGTGTCCTCGAGCGCTCCACCTCCCTCGAGAGGTTTATTGTGGGTACAGGGCACTCATGATCACAGGCTTAAAAACTGACCAGCGTACCTATTCGCTCCTATCTCGGTTGCCAACCGAATTGATGAACACTTTATAGTACATAATTATAGTTTTTTAATACATGTTGAGGCCATGTAATGCCTATATTAATTTCTATTTTTCAAAGAAACATTGAAAAAATAATAGACAAGAACGGGGCTTGAACCCGCGACCTTTGACGTTCCGTGTCATCACTCTACCAACTGAGCTACCTTGTCGTGTTCAAACCTATTGAATTTTCAATCCTCTTTGTATACGTCTTAAGGAGACGCCTGGTGATATTTATCTAGCAATCATTTACAGATCCACTAAACTCAGCGTTACCACTTTTCAGTTGTAAATCGCCGAACAACATCCCAATCCTTTATAAATTATATATAATTATAGTTTTTTAATACATGTTGAGGCCATGTAATGCCTATATTAATTTCTATTTTTCAAAGAAACATTGAAAAAATAATAGACAAGAACGGGGCTTGAACCCGCGACCTTTGACGTTCCGTGTCATCACTCTACCACTGAGCTACCTTGTCGTGTTCAAACCTATTGAATTTTCAATCCTCTTTGTATACGTCTTAAGGAGACTTTATAGTACATTGTGTCGTAAGTTTTTACTATTGTTGCTCATCATTTGCTAATAACCATACATCGTTATGGCGCGGGCGGTTTCGGGGCAATTCCGCGATGAAATGTGCTAGGGTTGTCGCACTTCGCCATCGCGTAAATATAAATGATCGGGGTACCTATTAGTCTTTTTGTCCAAAAATCGATTTGTGTGGTTATTTAATTGGTTCAAGAGAAATTTTTGTGTATTATGAAAATGTTTCTAAAGACTTGCTTTATAAGGTTTATTTTTTAAAAGCACAGGAATGTCACTTAAACCAAATAGCCTTTCAACCGTCTGTTCAATTCGTCTTATTTTATTCAATGTTTTTTTTTCATATTATTCGTTTATTTTCGTTAAATTATACAAATAATACGATTGAACGTTGACGTCTAAAACGTGTCCACATAATTTAGTTCAAATTTGTATTACACGATCCAAAATACGGTGTATTTTGGATATAATTTATTAATAAATAATTATCATATTGCTTTATAGTGGTTGCGTAACTGTTGAAAATATAAACTTAACGCTGTCCAGCACCTTTATGCGATAGCGTGATAATACATATTTACACTAAAGACTAGAAATATTTATTGTCCCTTTATAGTTATAGTAATAACCTAATTTCGAAAAGAAATAGATGGCGAAATTTTCTACTAAATAAGATAAGATTATTTCCCTAGAATATAATTATTATTTCAGATTGAAGTGCTCAACAAATACTTATTTTTGACATCGAAACCTGCTTTGTACCTTGTGAACTTGTCGGAAAAGGACTATATTCGAAAGAAGAATAAATGGTTTGTATTTGCATTCTTATTTACAAATTGTGTGTTATTTAGGATTTTATATAAAAAGTTTTATTAATTAACTTTGCATGTTCACAAAAAGATAATTCGCAAAGTTTTGTTGCATATTTTTGTTCATCCAATTTCAGGTTGCCAAAATTGAAAGAATGGATTGACAAGAATGATCCTGGAGCTCCTCTCATACCCTTTTCTGGCGCACTTGAGATTAAACTTCTCGAGATGGATCCTACCGAACGACAAGCTTTTTTAAAGGAGCATAATATCACAAGGTACTTTATAAAATGTATTTATAAACATGTAACAGCATAATAGAGACAATAAATACAGTTGTATTCCACTTCCTCCACCACCTAGTCTGTGCGTTTTTCCAATTACATTGGGGTCGGCTTCCAGTCGAACCGGATGCAGCATACGAGTATTTTACATGGAGCGATTGCATATCTGACTTCAACAACCCAGTTACTGGGTAAAACGATATCTCGTGGTATGACTGGATATCAAAATTTGAGGCCTCTGATTAGATCTTATTTTGACATCCGGGACCGACGGCTTAATGTGCTCTCCGAGGCACGGAGGGGTCTCTGTATGAGATGATGGTCACCTATCCACAGACCGACCGCGGCAAGCGCAGCTTAACCTAAATATCATCGATCTGTGCGGCTGTTACTTAGCCAGGAGCCCCTCCACTTCGTCCACAATAAAAAATAAGCATAGGTTTGTTCTTAGGTGAATCCACATAATGTAAAAGTTAAAACTTAATAATAACTCAATAAATAAAGTACTATTAATAGACTGCCGTTTGATTCCCGGTTCGGGCAAAATATAATTGAGACAGTTGCGGGAGATTTCCTATACCTACATAAATTGTCAGCAGCAGTTCAGAGTTTGGAATTGTGCCCGTTTTATGGCAGTAGGCTCACCACTTATTACTTGGAAGTTAATAACTGCATCGGTGGAATGTGGGTGTGCAACAGTACTCCTTTGCCTACCCCTTTGAGGATCCATGCGTGATGTGTATTATACTATTCATTAATATAAAAATGTTATTGATTAAATATTGAGAAATATTTGTTATGTCTTGTAGTGCATTGGACAAGATCATCGTCCAAGGTTACAAAGCACTACAACTGGAGTACTTCTTCACTGCTGGTCCCGATGAAGTCAAGGCTTGGACGATTCAGGTAAACGCAAATAATTCAAACTTCCTAAATCGGATTATACGCATTAAATGCATTTTTTTCGCATCTGTGTTCAAGCACTGTGTAATTTTTTTTTTTTCGTCTATAAGATGTTAGTATACATTTCATTTAAACTGTTGCAACTGACGTCATTTTCTGAGTAATAAGTGTAATCTAAACCTATTCCTCAGAAATTGACATACTGCCCTTTTGTTCAAGAGGCAGTCTTTGTCTCTGTATAACAATAATTTTTGTTTCACAATAGTGCGGGTTCAAATCTGCCATGATCAAAAGTATTGTGGCATTCAATGAGTTCAAAATAACTAATATTTTCTATGGAAACATTTAAAAAGACACGAGCATGATACAAAATAATATGAGCATTTGGTATAAATCTACCTTTTATCAATTTAATTACTTAGTTAAATTGATATTCCGTTTATTCTCTAAACGCACTAAGTATTACGACACTTTCATATAGTAGAAATTCTTAGATATAAGACACTAAAGGTTAAAAAAATTATAACAACTGACGTACTTTGAAAGCTTCTTTAAATGGACCTAACCTTGCCATTTAAATTAATGCCATGATCAGTATTTACTCATAAATAATTAAATATATATAATAAAATAAATTTGAGGTGGTAAACATAGATGGATGAAAATATTGTGATTAAATCTTAATTTATAGTCTTAAAAACACGTCGTAACGCGCGTTGATCGTCATTGATGAATGTTTCTTGCTTCTTCGTAATACGGAAAAATGCCTTAACTCTGCAGTGAGAGAACAACGCTAGTATGTATTGATATAACAAAACGATAACATGGTTCTAATTAATTTTACAGAAAGGTACGAAGGCACCACAAGCCGCTGGCAGAATTCATACAGACTTTGAAAAAGGCTTCATTATGGCTGAAGTGATGCATTACAAGGACTTCAAAGAAGAAGGCACTGAAGCCGCTTGTAAAGCGGCTGGCAAATATAGACAACAAGGTATTGAATAAAAAATATATTCTATTTTTACTACCTTATTGATCTACTGGTCGCTTACGCGTCTGCTTAGTGCGACGTCTTGCGTTCTGCATGGCGGTTTTTTTTTCTATAGCGTGGCTCAAAAGGAGCCCGCAGTTAAAAATTATTGGATCCAATAAATGACGATATATATATCACCTAAAAGAGCATAAACATTAATGTCAGAGTCATTTCATAAGCGTTATTTTTGTGCAGGCCGGAATTATGTGGTGGAGGACGGGGATATTATTTTCTTTAAATTCAACGCTGGCGCTGGGTTAAAGGATGCTAAGAAGAAATGACGTGACAAGGTACTCTTACTCTTGGTACATCTGTTGTATCTCAACCTACTGCTGTACACACTGCTGCACGTGGCTTAAATAGCATACGTTTTTTTTTTTACATCCAAATATATTTTATAACACTTGTCTTAATAATAATCTAATGAAATAAAGCTTGTTGATGTTCATGAAGTTCTGTTTGTTTTACGTATGTATGTATATATAATTGTATTTTAAGAATAAAGTTAAAATATATGATTTTTTTTTCGTATTTTTATAATAGTCATAAAAAACTTCCGGTTCAGTGTAACTTTTTGAAAGTACATTTCTTAACGTTCACGGTTAAGAAATGTATTCTTCCTTTACTATCGACCATCCAAATTTCCACTCTAATGTTCAGATGTACCATAGATCTTAGCTATAACTAACCAACAAATAACTGTGATAAGCGTTAAGTATCATTTGTAGGCCCCTTGCATTCCTCTCTTTGTCTTTCTTACCCCTATTGTGCCGACATACTATTGTCGACAGTTTAAACTTAGAATAAGTAACGAAGTCCTCCACGGGGTGGGAGAGTGACCAGTCTGGGACGAGCTCTACAGGGCTGTGCGGAACTGGTGGAGCACAGTCCTTTCCCACCTTTCTTATTTTCTCTAAGAGAGAGGGAAGCTGACAAAATAAAAAAGTAACACGTCTCGATCAATTCCTTTCGCTGATGGCTCGGGTAGCAATTGAACCTGTAGACTGTAATGACTGACTTTGCGCTCGTGTTATAATGTACCATTATTAAAAGTTTTTTTTTGGCAATGATTTGAAGCGGCAGTTGTATATTGTAGGATGGGTAAGTTAAAAATTACAAAATGCATATAGGTACAGATAAATCTTTGAAAAGCAATAAGCAAGATAGTTCTTGTCAGATTGTAGAACCAAATTAACCAACCCAAAATGGGATAGATTAGGTTCGATAACAGTGACAGAACCGAATCGACGGAATCTGTCAACCCCGACTTTACCTGATACTTGCCCTACACATCATGACCTGAAATCAGCCACCGCTAGCTTTTTACAAAATTCTAATTCGTTCTTGTCGAGAAACTAAAGTGGAGATTGGCGCAAGCAGACAGAAGCCTAGGTATACGCAGCAGTGGGTGAAGTCAGCTTTGATGATGATAGGTACATTTTACACTGAACAATTTTATTTAGTTATATGCTCGCTCAGTATGTGTTTGTTTGCTAATTTCTGCGCACGGTTCTTTATTTTTTTAACTTCATTAAAGCCCATCGGCCTAAATTAGGGTTGGTTCGACAATAGTGGAACCGCGCCTGGACAGCACGTCGTGTTCATCCTTTGATTGCCAATGTTATGAAACGTTATTTATTTATTTATTTACACTGTTCTTAAATCTATCTTTACAGGTTAACCTAATGCGATAGACTAGATTTACATTTATTTAAAGGTTAGCCTAAAATAATGTCTAATGTACTTATGTATCCTTATTCTATGAATTATAACAAATTACATTATAAGTGGCTTTAGTAAACTCATTTAGTGAACACGTAAATATATCAATATGGTTAGCCACCGTATTGAGCGTGCGCAAGGCGCGCGTCAGTGGCGCTCGCTCCAGCAAGTTGGTACGCGCGTTAGGCACCGCCAGCAGCCGCGGGCGCCGCCGCCTACCCACGTACTCATCCGGCACGCATAAGCGTATTTCCGTTAAAATATCGGGGTTAAATGTTTTTCCACGCAATACTTTAAACATATATGTAGCCAGTGCCACCTCACGCCGTGTTTCTAATTTAAAATATCCCACCATACCCACCACAAATAGTGTTGGGTATATTAAAGGATAGCCGGGGTATACTTTAAATAATTTTAAATAAATAAATCTAGCAAATTTGTTTTGTATCCGTTCAACCATAAACTTGTATTTGGCTTCGCTAGGGCTCCAGATGACTGAGTTGCACTCAAGGTGACTTTTGACAAGAGCGTCAAACAAAGCCTTCAGAGCCTTAATAATAATAAATAAATGTAATGTGTTAATGTTATTAAATTCATTTGCTTGCCGTAAAACAAATCCTAAATTCCTGTATGCCTTGTTACATACATTAATTATGATGAATGTCGCCCGAGCATGCGGTTGGAGTACCGGGGGTCGGCTGCGACGGTATCGCGGCTGCGGCTACCGAGATGTCAAGCGGCGGGTGATACGCGTCCACTGGCTGCAGTCCCTCGTCTCCCGCGCGCACCGACACACCCGCGCACCCGCTCTACACTAGGTCTAACTGCCTGCCATTACAATTAGGTACTGAGTTACACTGAATGACCTCACTGAAAGCCACAAAGTATTCAAAATAGTTACTAATATTATTATTACATGAAAACAAGTTAAAATCGCCTAAAATTATTACATTACTATTATATTTTATACAGACCTTTTCTAATAAGCTAAACATTACCATATACTGATTCTCGTCAGTCTTTGGTGGAATATATACAACACAACATGCAAATAAAAATCTATTTTTTAAATGAACAGTAGCACATATCATTTCAAATTTATGTTTGTTTACGTCTATACCATCGGGTGTCGGTACTTGCCTTAGTTCGAACCGCGGTGTGGCCACTAAAAGCACGCCACCCTGCTTGCGCCCGTCCGCCCGATCACACCTAAGAATCGGATACCCTGGTAATGTAATTTCCACATTTTGAATTGACTCACTGCAGCCAGTTTCAGTGATGGCGAATATATCCGATCCCGATGATTGAAGTAGGGATAGAAAATTTGATGGTTATGAGACGCATTAACATAAATTTCGTGAAGATATAAAATAAGTCTTCCTTCCCTACGATATCTTTAATAGTATTTAGGTATTTCCACCTCCACGATGTCAGAACATCCAAATGAATACTGATACGGAACGCCACCCACTGTATCTCTCACATTCACAAAAACTCGTAGGCATCTTTTCTGCATATTAGGTAGGTAAGTAGGTTTACATTGTTAAGTTCCAACAAAGCCTATGTTCGATAAC
Organism: Xylocampa areola; assembly: GCA_935421205.1. NCBI lineage: Eukaryota > Metazoa > Arthropoda > Insecta > Lepidoptera > Noctuidae > Xylocampa > Xylocampa areola. The sequence continues at coordinate 13,437,905 of OW285206.1, forward strand.
GTAAAGTGACCGTAATCCGACCTCCCACCGAAATATGTCCTCTAATTGTAATGGCTATTTTTGATTAAATTCATTGTATTTTTAGGATAGATCCTGTTACGACTTGAAACTGATTAAATAACCTTTTGCAATACACTGAGATTTTATGGACTTTGTTTTGTTTCTTGGTAAATCATAGTTTACTTCAAAACGGAGCGATCTCATCATTATTTTTAGTCAAAACGTCCAACCCAGGCGTGCAACGATCATAAAGTTTACATATAATCTATTTTGTCTTCTATATGTATGAAATGTTTTTTGGGTAGTATTATTACTAGTCTTGGATTAGAAATAGAGTATTGGATTATTTATTTATCATTAGGTGTGTTATGACTGGTCAAGTGTGTACTGGGGCCTAATTCTGCTAACGGTGGTCTTATTAAGCTAGCAGATTACCAATTAACTAAAATCATTCCATCGACACACTATCGACACTCAACTGAAGCATTGGTAAATTAGCAGAATTAGGCCCCTGAGCTTACGCACGCAAAGACAGAGTGCATGTACACTTACACACACAAGTATGGGTCACCCGCGTTCGTGAGATAAAACATCTATACTCTTGTCTACGTTGTTAATAAATAAAGGAGTTTTTGTGTCAGCTGCTCTAAATTTTGCAATAGAATCTATATTTGCGTGACCTCGAGTTCCCGTAAACATTTCCTTTAGTCTCTTTTTCTTTTGAGCCAACATCCAGCCTTCATTCTTTCCTACCTCCGAAACCGCTAATGTATTTATTTTCTGCGGTGTTGATATTACAAGTTGCGCGGCGGCAGCGTAAGTAGGTACCAATGTCTCGTTGCACGCGCCGTTGACGCTCATTGCCTCACGTACCTGATGCACCTTTGTGCAAATAGGTGAACATAAGGCCCGAGGACATCTTCAACGTTTAACGTTCATATTGCTATCTTTAAAGACGATTCGAGTTCGACTGTTCTTCATGATACCCGCCCATACCATCACTGTGGAGGTGTCAGGGTGCACTTCCTGGACGCATCTCAGCCGTTCAGTATTTCCAGGACGACGATACACCCTCACCCTTCTCGTATCAGGCCTAAATCCAAACCAGGACTCAACGCAAAATAAAATGTTATCCCATTGCTCCTGGGTCCATGTCAAGTGTTCCCTAAAAGTGTATTGAAAACGGATTTACTTGATTTAAATACATGTAAATAACATAAAACTTATAAATTTCCAAATAGATTTTATTAGATAGGTTAAGTATCATTTCAAAAAACAAGCTAATTAAAAATTATAAATCATATTACAAACGATCAAGTGGCTATCTAAATACATGTCTAAGTTTTTAAGTAAAATAATATCTAACGATAAATACATTAATAATAAGTAATAACTAACAATAAATAAATGAATAATATTGGGTTAGGTTAGGTTCTATTGTTATTATCATCATAGTGGTCAGACTACTTCTGGACAATGGCCACACGCCACTGAGCATAATCCTCGGCTTCTCCTATTTAGCTTCTACTTGTGCAGATCGCCGCAGAAATATTGCTAGGGCAGACTACCTACTTAAAACTAATACTTGAAAGTGCCTTACGGCTGTTTGGATAAAACAGGCGGTCTCAAGCGCTTTTGTCCGAGACAAGCAGTCCAGTTTAGACAAAATCCCAAGATTTCATAAAAAAAAAAACTAAATTAATACTAAGAGTCCTACATCAGATACCAAATTTGTAATACATTTTATAGCGTTCTTATTCTATATTTTTCTAAATGCTTTGCCAATTACAATAAAATTTTAATAAAACTATGAAGAGATAATAATAGTTTTAATTTATTTTCTATGTAATTGGCTTGTAATTCTTGAAACCCTTTTTGGGGGGCCAAATGATGGCTTACGTATTTGAATATAATTTGATGTTCTCTGTGACATAGTCGAAGGTCTTTGTAAACGATCTGAACACAACATTTCTTCTTCCACTTTGGCAGGGCGAAGTGTTGGTGGTTTATGATGGCAGTTCGGATAAGTTGAAAATGGATTGTCCATTGATCTTAAACGTAATCCTACATTTAACACCAGTTTGCATCGCGTTTCAAATACTCTTAAAGCTTTTAAGTAATTAGACAGCTTAGCTTTATCCATGAGAGGATTATGTGTCTTCAAATACAATGCTATATGAATCAAAGCAGACATCTGAAAGGAGAGTCCCGGATATTTTGGTCTAAACACGTTAACAGAGCAACACGCTTCAGTTAATATGTTCGCTAATGTTTGCTCTAAGTATCCGATGTTAGGTAATTTCTTTAAACACAGCTGTGGAAATGATCTTCTTCCTTTAAAGACAGTTATATCTTTAAATAATTGTGGTTTATCTAAAAATTTATAAAGACATGACTCACTACAGAATAAATATGATTTACCAGCATAGCTCGCAGCATATTCATAAGTTCCCATTAAAATTTTTTGTGCAGGCAAATTTTCTGCGTATGTAACAACACATACTCCATATTCATAAATATATTCTATATTTATAATTTTAATTCTAGCTGCCATTTCAGGAATTTCAATTTCTCTATTGGTTAGGTAATATTCAGGAAACATCATTACCAGATCCAAATGTTCATCGCATATCCAGTAAAATTTGTTTTTATATTGTACTACGTTTTTCTTGTCACCTATTAGACCATTACCCATACGTCTATATACCTTTTTATGGAAACAAACAGGACACAGATTCTTATACTGAGATTGTCTTTCTTCGAATGCGTCATTTGATATCCACATGGCATGCACAATTTGTTTATCGACGTTACTTACGTAATGATGTATTTTAGTAGTTAATGCTTTGATATGGTTATTAGCCTGCTGCAGCAAATGCCATTTGGATTGATTGCCATCAAGCTGGTAGAGATTTTGATAATCCTCATTAATCCATGACCTTATTCTGTATCGCCGTAGCTTCCAATTATCATACCTTTTTTCGATTAGAGTAATAGGATATGGGGGTTTATATTTCAAAATATCATAGTAAATTTCTTTTCGTGCGTTATCCATCATTTTGGATTTATCAGCGTGAATATCAAATATAACATTTGGAAACAGACCATTTTTTACTAAACCTTTGCCTTGGTACGGTGTACCAGGAAAGCCATCATAAACAAATCCGTGTGTAACCGTACGATGATCAATGGAAGCGGATTGTATAGCTTTCACCATAAAGTCATCTTCAAGCTTTCGTCCTTCTTGAAGATTCTCCATAAATCTACAAGCTTGTTCTGTCCAATACAAGTTTTGTAAAACCATACGTACCGCTTTTCCTCTGGAGATACATATCAATCCATACTGTTTCGCCAATTTAGCAGCGATATGGCTTTGTCCAGAATTCGGTGTTCCTATAACAGCAATTCTCAAAGGATACTCAACAAACGATTTTAAGGCGTCACTTGTGATGTATTTTAGAGGATTCGTTCTAAACTTTCTTACGTTATCTTCACTACTGATAAAATAAATATATGTTCTATGGATGACTGGAAAAATTTTACCCTTATTTCTGCTAATTTTGTAAGAATTTAGAATAGCTTGGGGATTTTCATAGATGTATACTGGGCACAGGCGATTAAATTTACTCAGAAGATAATATCCCCGCAATAGTAACTTTTCAGCAATATCAGTATCTACAATAAAAGTTTGCTCAAAAAATGATTCATTTCTATGTTTAAAGATTGATAATTTAGATAGAGTATCTCTGATTACTTTATTAAAAGATTTCGTTACATCAATATATGCCGTTCTAATCCTGTTTTCCTGAAATATATCTTTCAATAGTTGGATTTTCTCGTCTTCGTATTCAAATATAGATTCTATTCTCGCGTCTATTCTTTCACGTGCTTCATCATTTGTTTCCCACGTATTAGAATCTTTAGGCTCTGGATATTCTTGAACCATATCATTGTAAGCATTAAACAAGATTGGGTCAACATTTGCAGAGCCTGATGGATGTGCATCAATTATTACGCTTTCAGTTGAATGACCTTTAACAGCTTCGGTTTTTGATAGAAACACGGTACCTAATATTTCTTCGATTATAAGTTTCACTACAATTTTTTTCGTTATAGTATGCAACCATTCTTTACGTTCGTTATCTAATTTTATTTTGGCTACTTTTTTAGCTTCTATTTGTTGTGACTTCCATTTAGTAAACATTTGGGGACCCTCTCGATCAATTGTGACTTCTACAGTACTATCCAATATTATAACCATGTCGGGTATACAATAACACGCCAACATATCTTCAAGACCATGCGGTAGTCTTGGATAACCATCTATAACAAAGCCCGCGGGCACAAAAGGATTGAACCAGATTTTCATTGCAATACCTTGCATAAAACCCGATATAATAGGAGTTCCACGTTCATAGTAGTTATACACCATTCGTCTCATTTCTAATTCGTTCGCTAACATATCCGTAGTCGAGTTTTCTTCATCCATTTGAAATTCTACAACCGCTTCCTCATCTAAATTGTCATCAGTAAATATATTTTCATAATGTCGTCCAACTTTTTTGAAATGTCTGGGCATCATATAATCTAAAATAATATCTGCAAAATCGATGTGTAGCAATCCGAGCTCTTTTCCTAAATGCTTCGCTATAGATGTTCTTCCACTACCAATGGGACCCACTATGTTAATTTTTAATTTGGGCAATTTTTTGAATGGTCTATTATAAGATTGATACTTGGTTATGTTTTGACGAAATATTTCTAAAAATTCTTCTTTACTAAAATAATGGATTTTATTGTCGTATCGTAAAGAAAATTCCGGATTTCCTTCCCATAAAACATTGTAAATATAATAAGATATAGGACAATAAATATTTGTTTCACAAAGAAATCTGTGATCATTGAAGGTAAGAAGATTTCTAGGAGACGGGTCCCCTTGATCCTCATCCCGATTTTCGGATTCTTCATCTTCAATACGCTCAGCCACACGACAATAACACTGTCGCATTTTTAATAAAATTTCTTCGATGATTTCTACATCTGATTTATTTTCAAGCTCTATTTCAACATAACATTTTGATTTATCCTCCAACTTTATTTTTATACTGTCCCAGTCTTCACGAAATTTTTCAATAGCTTCTGTAAAAGATATTATTTGTTCCTGAATATTCGTTTCTGATGTTTCGTTAAGCTCAGCGCCTATTTGAGTTATAAATAAATAATCGAGAGCATCATTTATTATATTATTTACGATAACTTGCATGTCTATAGCTTGTAACTTTGACGGCTTTGTAGCTTGCAGTTTAGTATGGAGTAGTGGATCTTTAGCCAATAAAATCTTTTCATCATAATGTTTAGTATACATCTCTGCTTTAGTGTAATATCGGTGCAGATTTTGATCGATTTCTCGATTTTCTATCAATGCGATCGTATAATCTGGAATTAACATAGGATTGCTAAGATACTCCCAATATTCAGAATCCGACGGAAACCCATCTATTATATATTTTCCATACATCTGTTCAGAGTTAGTATTTTCTTGATGTTGAGTATCTATTGTATTGAGTAATTTAATAAATTCTGTCATTAATTCTTCAGTAGTAGGTTCGAGTGCCTTTTGCAAATCATTAATTACAATATAATTTGATATAGCTATTGTAACATCTTCATCACCTATAACAGGTATTGAAGGTTTGATTGTTACCGTTGTTAATTCAATAGGTGCATATTGGGAAACAGTTTGGCTAGCAAGAGCAATTTTACACTCCTCTATGTTATCTAATATAGGAAGAAAAGAAAGCTTAACACGGAGAGCGTTATAATTTTTTAAAAATTCTGTGTCACTTTGTGTTGGTTTTTCAACAGTTTTTTCTTCTCCTTTTAGTTTCTCGAACTCTTGTTTCACTTTATTTTTTTCTTGAGAATCACCTGTGTCCATTTTAGGCATATCTACCTCCTTTTCTTTATGATTTAAACTTTCTATAAGTAAAGGCAGATAGCTTTTTAAAAGATTCAGGGTGGAGTTGCACCATTTATTTAATTTTGACAACCGCTCTAATTCGGTCTTTTGCCATACTAGAAACCGAGCGTCTTCTATAGTTGCTATTATTTCGGATAATACATTTTTGGCAATAGCCTCAAACTTTTTTTCTTTTTCAATTTTTAAGAATGTCTTGAAATTCGTTACAGGCGTATCAAAAATCCAAGATAAACACTGTGCAATCATGGTTTTACCGGCCCCTTTTGTCCCTGTAACTATAACCCGGCAAGTTGGTTCTAAATATTCCAATTTCAAGAAAGTTCGGGGGTTCATGCAAAAAGATATGAAATTATTAAGTGAAGCCAGTAGATATATATGTTTGAAGAACCGTACAGCATATTTTGGCTTTCCTACTACTGTCCGTCTTAGTTTAAGTTCCACGGGACATCTGTTAAACCAAGGTGAAGCATAATACTTAAAAGAAACAGAACCACTGCGAATGGCTTTTAATTCTGGTACAGTTGCCCAAAATTCTTCCATGTCTTCTGGTGGTTCTTCTAAATACAACGGTTCCGGAATAAAAATGGGCAAAATTGGCAACAAGAGTAATCTTTCTGAAATTTGATGTATCATTCTCGCGACTGTAGTCCGACCATCTAACTCTATTATCATTTTAGGATCGTAATCCTTCAATTTTCTTTCAATGTATGGAAATATATAACGCCTATAGTTGCAAATTTGTTCAATAACTTTGTCTTCAAAATTCTCAGGTGGTCTACAATTGTATTTAGGTTGAAAAACAAAATTTTCAGTTGGAGGTTCATAGTCGCTAATATTATACTGAGTTGGCCAACCTGTCTCTGCTACATATTGCGAATGAAAAAGTTCAATCATATTTTGGCCTGTTAAATAGTTGATATATCTTTTTCCTCTTTTTTTAGCTAAGGTGACGTCAGGAATAGTTATATGAATAATCACATCCGGTGGTAGACTTAAATTAAATATGTCTTGAAGCTGATTTAAAAACGCAGATTGTTGGGATATGAAATGAGCTTTTTCATTGATTACTACATTTGAACAAAAATCTAGAATGAATTTTGGCAGTTCGGCACGTCCTTCTTGTTCTTCCTCTGCAACCAATTCTTCTGCCTGCTGACCCTCTGTTTCATCTGCTTTTTCTTCTTCTTCTTCTTGTTCTTCCTCGAGTAGTAACGATTCACTACTTTTAAATGTGCGAGACGTCTCTGGGGGCTTAGGCTTCTTTTTTTTTAAATTTCTTATCATATCATACAATAGTTCTTCTACTATTAAAAAAGCTTCTTCACCATGTAATGAATTAAGATAGTAAAGTGGGTTTCTGCTATTTGTCACTAATGGTAGATCAGACAGTACATATCCTCTATGTTGAACTGCTGGAGAATTTATTTTTATTTTCAGCATTGTTAGTATCATATCAAATAAGCAAACTTTATTGTGTCTCATATTAAAGTCCCAAGTTCTACCCGTAGCGCTATTTTGTAAAATTTCATCAACTATTATATTTCTTGGACACAAATGAATACAGTTCAGCTTTTTCGCCAATAGTTCACCTAGACTAAACGCTCCAGTACCTGATTTACCAAAGATTAAGTAACACGTTGGTTTAGCTCTCAGTTGTAATTCTTGTGCATCAATATCTGTCCAAACGTCGCAAAATTGAGAGTTCTCAGGAATAGGAGCTGCTGTGTTATCCAAACCGAGTGTTGCTGTGGCCAATAGTGGAGATTTATGCTCAGGTGGTTTTATACGTTCATTGATATAATCAGTCTTTCCGGTAAACACTGCACCTTTATTTATTTTAATATTCTTTAGTTCATATGTGTCTGCTACATCCAAATTACTTTTGTAATTCTCCAATTCTATCATTTTAACTAAATATAAATTGCTATCAAGAATAATGTAAATTAAGTAAAAATTAATAGTCACATGTCATTTTTTTGTTTGACACTAACTGAAAATGAATGATTTGACACATTATGTTTTTTTTTTAAAGGTGTATAAGTTGAATTTCGTGGTTTCAATGGCCATCCTTTCAAGTTTTATTTATTCTGAGCAGCGTTTAGAATATTTTATGTTGTTATTAACCATATCATTAACTACAACTGAATACACTACATAAAGGAAAAAATGGTCTAACTTAATTTTTATTTATGAACATAATAACGTAAAACCACCGAATACCGATCTCCTAAGGCTTGTAGATTTTGTTTTATTTCGATAGATACAACAGCTGTTGAGGGAGACTAAAATTCTATTAATGTCATATTAATGTAAATTTCATTGTCTATTCAATCTAGCGAGAATTATAATAAAGCATGTTTCTATTATATTGATATGAACAGAAAAGTAACAAGAGGTCTAAAATATTCTACGAGCCATATTTCCATCCACAAATATCCACTGTTGCAAACTACCTAATTCCGACTCCTTACGACAGTAACTAACCAGCTCCTTCATTTAATTAATTTAGGTAATAGGAAGACAAGATGATCAAACCAACTGCCTAGCCTATTCCTAATTACATTGTGATCGGCTTCTAATCAAACCGAATGCAGCTTAATACCAGTATTTTACATGGAGCGACTACCTATCTGACCTCCTATATACAATAAAACCTCAATATTGTACATAATTCTAAAGAATAAAAATATCATAGAACAAAAACTTTAGAAAAATTATAAGAAAATTTTCACTTCGACTTTTCCTTACATTTCCAAAACTAAATGCTCTATCGACTTAAAAGTTTCTGGAATATTGTTTTTATGTCAAAACCTTTCATTTAGCACTAATTTAACAACAATATCCCCATAAACAAAAAATCACATTTTCAAGTTTATATTTTTATAATTATTTACAATACAATATATAACATTTATGAATTTCCTTACAAACTAGTGAAATCTGCACTACTGTTTGTTTGTTTGGTAGAACGCGCTAATATTAGGAACTACTGGTTTGAATTGAAAAAATATTTTTGTGTTGGATAGTCCATTTATCAAGGTACTCGTAGGCTATAGGCTATATCACGCTACGACCAATAGGAGCGGAGCATCTATGAAAAAATATTCTTTTTGAGAGCTTCCGTTGCGAACGCTGCGTAAACAGTTAAAGTGACGCAAAAATCATGTATGACAGAAATGTTCCTTTTAAAAGTTAAAAAAAAAGTCCGCGACAGATGTCTATCTTTTAAGGTTGACTCACTATAACCTTTTTTATGGTTATCAAATTAGTTTTAAAATAATGCATTATTTGCGAAGGTGTTTATATAAACATGATATTAATCCTCATCCAAATAAATACTCTATTCATCAAAGATATTTAACTTTGATCAACATTGCCTTTGAAATCATTTGATTTTAATGAATATCTTCGTATTTTTAAATAACTCGGCAACAAAATAATGATCAAGTACCACGCGCGCATTTATAACATAACATAGCATCACGCCTAAATTCCCCGAAGGGGTAGGCAGAGGTGTAAACAGTCGTACACCCTCATTTCACCAATGCTTTTATTAAATCCCATGTAATAGGTGGTGAGCCTATTGCCATCTACCAAGCACAATTTAAAACTCCGGGCTGCTACTGATAATTTTCTAACAGAAAAACTCAATTTGCCGCCCTGGGAAACAAACCCAAGACCTCACACTCAGCAGTCGCGTTTGGCACCACTAGACCAATGAGGCAGGCGCATGTATGACGTACTAGTGTTCTTGTACATGAGAAAACGGTGTTTGTAATAAAATGTTATGAAATATGAACTGAGTTATCTAAATAATTATCCCATTTACGATAGGTCGGATTTCGGTCTCAATATTCCTTAACTAATAGATTAACAATTAAAATACACTCTAGGCTGTAATTATACTCAATCGTACTTAGATCATTTTAATACTTGAAGTGTACTAGAAAAAAACCCCGAAATACCGAACACCGAGCGGTAGTAAGTGTGTTATTTGGTGTAGTGTCGATCTATTATATTTAATGTCATAGCCTAATTTGGATTCATTTAATGCGCGGGAGAGTGGATTGAGGGCCAGACAAAACCATAAGGGGCTTAACGAGTCCCCTTGAAATATACCTTTCTTTATCGCTATCTCATCAATTGATATATTAGTTGTTTTTGTTTGTAATTTTAGTCTAGTTTTCCAGAATCCCATAGTATTTTCAAGATATTTTATAATTATGGATTAATTTTATATATATATTTAGTACTTCAATCAGCCATGAATGTGGTACGCTGTCAAACGCTTTCTTATAATCAATATACGCGACATATAAGTTTCCCTTACATTTCTGTACATGTTTTAGGATAGTTGAATCAATAACCAATTGTTCTTTGCAGCCCATATTGCAGCGTCATTCAGACATTTTCAAACGACATTCGCATGGAATTTGGAATAGACAAATGTAAAATTCAATCTGTTATTAAAGGAATATATCAAACCGCCTCATATGAATTAGCTAATCATGATGTTATAGACGCCGTAGACCCAGTGGAATGTTATAAATACCTAGGATATCACCAGTAACAGGAAATTCATCACAAAGATACAAAAATGATTTTACAACTAAAGTTTAAAAACAGATTACACAAAATACTACACACTCATCTTAACGCACGAAACTCCATTATAGCCATCAACACCTACGCTAACCTCATACTCACTTACTGATTCGGAATCATCCGCTGGACACAAACAGAGCTAAAAAACTTACAAAGAATAATTAATACTACAAAGACTAAGCACAGGTAACACCACCCAAGAGCTTGCATTCAGAGATTAACCTTACCAAAACAAGAGGGCGGCAGAGGACTCATTGACAAAACAAACTTACACAACAAACAAATCATATTACTCAGAAAGTTTTTTCATGATCAGTCACAACAATCAACACTACACAAAGGCATAACTCAAGCAGACAAATTCACACCACTCTCTCTTGCGGATCACACCAAACAAATAAATATAAACACAAAACAACAAAAAATTTACACATGGACACAAAACTCACTCCATGGTCGTCATCGCCTAAACTTGACCGACCCAAATGTTGAAAAGGTAGCGTCAAACGCATGGTTAAAGCGAGGCGAGCTGTTTCCCGAAACAGAAGGATTTATGCTGGCGATTCAAGACCAGGTTATAGACACCAAAAACTACAGAAAGTACATCATCCGTGACAGCAGTCTAAGTACTGACCACTGCCGTCAATGTCATAAACAACCTGAAACAATCCAACACATCACATGCGCACGCTCATCCATCACACAAACAGATTATAAACACAGACACGACCACGTAGCAGCAATTATACACCAGACACTCGCACACAAACACAAACTCATTTCAGATAGAACACCATACTATAAATACACACCTGAAATCATACTAGACTCACCTGATTACAAAATGTACTGGGACAGAACTATACTGACTGACAAAACTATACACCATAACCGACCAGACATCACCCTACATGACAAGCAAAGTAAAATTGTATACCTGTTAGATATAGCAATACCCAACACGCACAACCTAACATCCACACACACAAACAAACTTTCAAAGTACACAGACTTGACAATTGAATTAAATCCCAATGGAGAGTAACAACAGTCAAGACCATCCCCATCATAATTTCCAGCACCAGCGTTATACCCAAAACACTTCATACAAGCCTTAAAAAATTAAATTGTCATTCACTCACATTCGTACTCCTCCAGAGAGCAGTCATACTGAACACATGCAGAATCGTCAAAAAGTTTCTGTCGATAGATCATATATCAGTACCGTCATAGTTGTTTGGCCCAAAGCCCGCAATTTATAATAATAATAATCATTTATTATCAGACCACAGTCCATAGTAAAATAATAGATAAAACATACTATTAACATATAAAACATATTACATAATTCTACATTCATACCTAATAATTATTTAATATATTTGAATGACGCTCTGTGAGTCGTCATCCAATGCAACATAATTGGGCTCTCCATTTTATTGGCAATAATAGCCACTACGCTTTCGGAGCTATCGCGTACTCGCCGCATTAGGGACGCTATTCGTGTCCGCATAAGTGCTTAAAAATCAGGCACACCTGTCTCCGCGAACATTCCCGACGCACTGCAAAAGCGCGGTAGCCCCATCATTAACTAAATGCGTTATTATATTGGACTCGCAGAGCATGGTACCAGTTTTTTGAATAACTGACCCATATGGCACACGTGTACAGAGACTGGGAATATGCCTTAAAGAGTGTAATTTTTACCTCTTTTGTACAACGTGCAAACCTACGGGCTAGCATGTTACATCTAACTGCCAATGCTCTGCGTTCCCTCTCCAAATCCGTATCATCGGACAAACTGTCAGTCACCCAGTGTCCCAAGTACTTGAAACGTGTAACTCTGGTAATCAAGCCCCCCCCCCCCCCCCCCCTAAGGTGACTGGTGGGACTGTGTCGTAATATTTGTTACCCGCCTTAAATACCCAGAGCTCACTCTTGGTATTGTACTTGAGACCATGGACCACCGCATTGTGTTCACAGATACGGAGAAGCCTTTTATGGGCACTGATTGATGGGCTCAGTAACACCATATCGTCCGCGTAGCTGATGTTATTGACGCAGTGCCCATCAATGGAGCATCCTATATTGGTGTTGCTGAGCTCACATATCAGTTGGTTTACATATAGGTTGAAAAGCCGGGGTGAGCTCACTCCCCCCTGCCTCACCCCGCATTCCAACCTGTATGCATCCGACAGGACAACCAGTACAATTATGTCAAGTGGGCGGGCCACTTGACATAATTGTACTGGTTGTTGTACCAGTACTTGACCATATTGATTAAATCCCTTGGAAGGTTGGTGTCATGCAATAGTTTCTTCCAAAGGCAATCGTAAGACACTAGGTCGAAAGCCTTAGAGAGGTCACCGGTGTTTTTCTATTCGCATAGTATTGGACAATATGCTTAAGGCAGAGGATAGCTGTTTCTGTGGATAAACGTCGCTTAAACCCAAATTGGGCGTCGTGTAGTGTTAAGTACTTATCCAGCTGTCGATCAATCAAACCGTCCAACACCTTTGCAGTTATAGTCGCCAAGGAAATAGGCCTATAATTATTCTTGTCACTCGAATCTCCAGTCTTGTTCTTTACTACAGGTACAACAATAGTTTTAAGTAAGTCTGTTGGGAGATACGAGTGACTCGTACAAAAACTAAAAAGCATTGCTAGGACCCGTGGTAAGTGTTTACCTGCATATATAATTCCACCCTTAGAAAGAATACTCACAATATTCCCATACAATTTATCTATAATTATTCTATGTTCTTTAATATTGCATCTGTTATCACAGCATTTTGTAAATTGTACCGGAACGTCAATCTTTTTCAAATTATCATTACAATGTTTAGTAAAATGTTCAATTTGTAGCAAGTCCCTGTCCCCCAATAAATCTTTTAATTGCTTTCTAAATAAATTTAAATTTAATTCTTTGTAAGTGTTGGGTAATTTGGTGTAGATTTTCGGTGCTGTACAAAAAAGGCTTTTCCACATAAAAGCGGTTCTAGCACTGCGAATACATAGTTTCGAATTATCACGTCTATTACGATTAACAAAATTTGACAGCCGTGGAAATAATTGAGGGTTTTGTTTTACAAAAAGAGAAACTTCCATTAAATAAAGAGACGGCAGTGTTAGAATTTTATGTTTTGTAAAGTATTGTTTACAATACTTTACAAAGTCAGTTATTTGAAGTCCAAACATTGCCCTTAAGCATCGTTTTTGCATCTTAAATCACCTTGATTGACTCCTCTTTTAATTAGAAAGGATGGGCCTGTGGTGTTAATTTTCATTGATGCTGTACTATTCTTGTTTTTACAACGGACTTTAATAAATTAACGTAAGTGGGATCGATACTTTGGTTCGGACGATAAAATATTTACATACTAGACGGTTAATCTGTTTAAAAATGACAGTCTAATTCTGTTCATTTAAAGTGTTAAGTGTACATACGAATTGCAGTGTCGATCAATGAGACGTGTTAGAATGATTGCCTTCAGCTTCACTCATAGAGTACTTTTTTATATTGGCTTCACTACTACCTAACAAGCGGCGACTGCGTACTTCAACCTATTTTGTCATTTAAGCTTATTTATGTTTTATCTGTGGCGGATTATTTATATCTTATTATTAATATCTATGGAAATGAGAGTTTAGGCGGGAAAATGTAAAGTGCATGTTGTCGGTTTTATATTGTTTTCCAAAACGTGTGTTTCTCTGAAGTTTAATGTGTAATTATGGTGGATAATTAACCATTAAGTGTTCATGAAGGTGTGCGAGTGTGGGCAAATTGTATAAAATTGAGAATCATGACTTTTTGTGTTCTCTCCACTCCATCAAAGACTCAGTAAAATTTCCACCGTTTTACTGGGGCAACCCGCGCAACAACTTATAATACTTCTGAAGGATGTAAGTGAAGACGAGGCTTTGGCCTTACTTTTATTCAAGAACACTGAAGACGAGGCGGTATGGTCCAAGACCTTAGCCTGCCCGACTAGGGCGAAGGAATAAAAAAAATATATCTATGGAAATTGTCTATGATGGTTGTTCGAATTTTGCCCGCCGGCGCCAAGATCAATAAAGTATAATTATATCAAAATAAAGTCCGACAACTGAATCTTACTTTTATGGTTTATCACCACTAGAAGTTAAATCACGTTTTAATTTTATAACACACTTGCCGGTAAATTGTTGCAATTTAGGTATTTATTTAATATAGTGTCGCGTGTGTGCACAGTCGTGCGAATGTACATATAAGTGTGCTTACTACGTATACATATCTTCGTGTAAATCGACTACTAAAATATCTTTAATGTCGATTCGCCAGTTTCGTGCGAATTTAATTCGTGCGAATCGATCAATAAGCCGCTATTTTCGGGGCTGAACTCAGTTAAATTCCGGTATTTTCGATATTTCCGAGATCTGAAGAATAATAATAATAATACCTACAAGTATTAAGTTCATAATTAAATATCAACTACATATTTATGACAGTTTTGTGGTATAGAGTTAGGGGATTTCAGAAGAATCGGCTACAAAAAAATATCATTTTGTCGATTTTAAAAACAATTCAGGATATGTAGTAATTAGGTGTGAAATTCGATGCAGTACCCAAGTCCAGTCTACTGTGGGCACCACTGCCAGCTTCAATGTGGCTATAGGCTTACACCAGGGATCAGCTCTTAGTCCTTACCTCTTGTTAGTAATAATGGATACTCTTACATCGGACATTCCAGAAGAGGCTCCCTGGTGTATGCTGTTCCGAGAGTGGCCTTGAGGTCCAAATAGAGGCATGGTGGCAAAAGCTGGAGAGTGTTTGCGTGAAAATGAGCTTAAATAAGACGCAGTATATGTTTTGTAATTTCGGCCGGTCTCCAGTCATGTGCCTATAACTCTTGACGGAGTACCCTTACCAGTCGGCTCCGAATTCCAGTTTCTTAGATTACTCATCCAAGGTGATGGTGAAATAGACTGAGATGTTACGAACCTGATCAACTCAGGATGAAGGGTCAAGTTGAAGAGCAAATATTACAAATCCGTTATAAGACCTGTCGTCCAGTATGGATCGGAATGCTGGGCTATGAAGATGACGTATGAAAGAAGATTACATGTGGCGGAGATGAGAATGTTGAGATAGATATGCAGAGTGACGACAATGAATAAGGTGAGAAATGAGTATATTAGAGGAAATGTAAAAGTATCGCCAGTGACAGAAAAGTTCAAACCGTTTGTCTTGGTATGGACAAGTGATAAGGAAGGATGAGACACATGTGTGACTTGAGAGAGTAACGAATATGAAAAGTGGAGAATGGAAGAGGAAAACATATTTCGCCGATCTCAAATAACTTGGGAGCAGGGCAGGAAGAAGAAGCATTAGGTAAGAGATTACTTGAATCTTTGGTTGAGTGAGTTAATGATGCCGCAAAAACAATAACGTGTCTAAGCTTTTGTCACTGAATCTTGAGCGCAAATTTTTGCTTAGTGACCCGATGAAGAGAAATCTCCCACTGACTCTACACTAGTTGGAGGAATACTTGTTAAGCTGTTATAGACCAAATCAATATATTTTCCTCGAGATTTACATTTCGATTAAAGTGTCAATGTTTTTAAATAATTTTCAGTATGCAATTGTTTTTTACCGTCATATCTCATTATTTATTCAGCGGCACTCAAGGGCAATAGTCATTCTTGTCCTCGTCTGCAGAAAAAGAAACATAATTATGTGGATTTTAAATCCGAATCGTTACACATCTTGATTATATTCACAATCTATTTTCTCATCTAATTCTTCTTGTCGTGTGGTTTATGAACAACCTAGTGTTTATATTTCGTTCCGCGAAAAGTACGTGAAGCTATCGAAATAAGCCGACGCCCGAACTTCAACAGAGACTGTGGTTGGACACTGCCTCCTGCCTGGAAGCCAGCTCTGAAGTCTTCATAATGCAGAAATGAGTCAAGTCTGGAGTGCGAAACAGTTAGCGCGGTATGCACCATGGACAACACGGACACGACGAATGAAGGGAATACACGAACAATCCCGACGCCGGCACCGAGTACATCATCGGCCCGCGCGTAGCGCTATGCAATGTGGTGCAGCACCAGTTTGACTCGCGACATCGCCACGGGATCAGCGCATAATAAAGGCTCCGTTCGAGTTCGAAACCAGTCGGGCAATCCCGGAGAATGCGCGTGAGTGAAAACCGTTAAGCAATAATTCATTGTGACAATTTAATTTCTAATACGCACATGCCTCGAAAAGTCAGTGTTGCGTGTCTTGGATTCGAACTTGCGACCTTTGTCTTGTCAGACCAACGGTCATACAACTATGTTATCTCATTATTTATTTAATTTCTTATCTCATTGCTGTACGCTTATCCCGTCTCATATTAATCTAGCCTTAAAATATCGTCATGGTATTCATTCGCCAAATCAAAATTAAAACACAGACATACGTACACGCACTGGTCCGCCAGTCGTCAGCGTCATTGTCAGTCGCACCACACGCTTGTCGCTGTGATTGGTCGGCTATTGTCCTGCAAGTTCGGAATTTCGGCAGTCTCGTCGTAACCGTTTCATGCAATCATATTACACGTGGTATGAACGAAATTGTGAGCGGTTTTAATTTTGTTTCGAACTTGAGAAATTATTTACAAAGTTTTATTCATTTATTTACACAGTTTTGGTGAAATTAAAACCGGTATTTTGAAATCCTGCATTTGGTGCAGGTGTTTCCGGTATTTTCTGTGTCTTGAGTGTTTCGAGTAGTATCTATCTGTGTCACATAGTTAAGTTAAGGGTTATATAGAGTTAAATCATGGCCGAAATTTAACCCAGAATTTAGCAAACATTGACAAATAAAAAACATTATCTTGTCAAACTATGACATGCGACTTGTGACACATCAAAGATTTATTATTTTCATACTTATTATTTACTTATATCCGTATTACAATGATAGAACTGGAGAATTATAAAAGTAATTTGGATGTAGCAGACACATATGAACTAAAAAATATTAAAATAAATAAAGGTGCAGTCTTTACTGGAAAGACTGATTATATCAATGAACGTATAAAACCACCTGAGCATAAATCTCCACTATTGGCCGCAGCAACACTCGGTTTGGATAACACAGCAGCTCCTATTCCTGAGAACTCTCAATTTTGCGACGTTTGGACAGATATTGATGCACAAGAATTACAACTGAGAGCTAAACCAACGTGTTACTTAATCTTTGGTAAATCAGGTACTGGAGCATTTAGTCTAGGTGAACTATTAGCGAAAAAGCTCAAGTGTGTTCATTTGTGCCCAAAAAATATATTAGCTGACGAAATTGCACAAAATAGCGCTACGGGTAGAACTTGGGACTTTAATATGAGACATAATAAAGTCTGTTTATTTGATATGATACTGAAAATGTTGAAAATTAAATTAAATTCTCCAGCAGTTCAACACAGAGGATATGTGCTTTCAGATCTTCCATTAGTGACAAATAGTAGAAAGCCACTTTACTATATTGATTCATTACATGGTGAAGAAGCTGTTCAGGCAGTGGAAAAACCATTGAACGACTTGATTACAAATCTTAAAAGAAAGAAACCAAAAGTAAATCCAGAATCGACCACCCCAACACTTAATTATGAATCGTTTACTGAAGAACAAGAAGTAGAAGAAGAAGTAGATGATGCAGAGAGCCAGCAGGCAGAAGAAATTGTTGTTGAAGAAGAAGAGAGACGTGCCGAACTGCCGAAATTCGTGCTAAACTTTTGTTCCAATATAGTAGTCACCAAAAAAGCTCATTTTATATCCAAACAAGCTGCGTTTTTAAATCAGCTTCAAGACATATTTAATTTATGTTTACCACCGGATATTATCATACATATAACTATTCCTGACGTAACCTTAGCTAAAAAAAGAGGAAGTAGATATATCAACTATATAACAGGCCAAAATATTATTGAACCTTTTCATTCGCAATATGTAGCAGAGACAGGTTGGCCAACTCAGTATAATATTAGCGACTATGAACCTCCAACTGAAAATTATGTTTTTCAACCTAAATACAATTGTAGACCACCTGAGAATTTTGAAGACAAAGTTATTGAACAAATTTGCAACTATAGGCATTATGTATTTCCATATATTGAAAGAAAATTAAAGGATTACGATCCAAAAATGATAATAGAGTTAGATGGTCGGACTACAGTCGCGAGAATGATACATCAAATTTCAGAAAGATTACTCTTGTTGCCAATTTTGCCAATTTTTATTCCGGAGCCGTTGTATTTGGAAGACCCACCAGAAGACATGGAAGAATTTTGGGCAACTGTATCAGGATTAAAATCTATTCGCAGTGGTGCTATTTCTTTTAACTATTATGCTTCACCTTGGTTTAACAGATGTCCCGTGGAACTTAAACTAAGACGGACAGTAGTAGGCAAGCCAAAATATGCTGTACGGTTCTTCAAACACATATATCTACTGGCTTCTCTTAATAATTTCATATCGTTTTGCATGAACCCCCGACCTTACTTGAAATTGGAATATTTAGAACCAACTTGCCGGGTCATAGTTACAGGGACAAAAGGGGCTGGTAAAACCATGATTGCACAATGTTTATCTTGGATTTTTGATACGCCTGTAACGGATTTCAAGACATTCATAAAAATTGAAAAAGAAAAAAAGTTTGAGGCTATTGCAAAAAATGTATTATCCGAAATAATAGCGATTATAGAAGACGCTCGGTTTCTAGTATGGCAAAATACCGAACTAGAGCGGGTTTCAAAATTAAATAAATGGTGTAAATCCACCCTGCAACTTTTAAAAAGCTATCTGCCCCTACTTGTAAAAAGTGTCCAACATAAAGAAAAGATTGATGAACTAAAAGAAGAAAAAACTGTTGGAAAACAACGAGACCCAGATTTTTTTAAAAATTATAACGCTCTCAGGGTTAAGCTTTCTTTTCTTCCTATATTAGATAACATAGAGGAGTGTAAAATTGCTCTTGCTAGCCAAACTGTTTCCCAATATGCACCTATTGAATTAACAACGGTAGCAATCAAGCCTTCAATACCTGTTATAGGTGATGAAGATGTTACAATAGCTATATCAAATTATATTGTAACTAATGATTTGCAAAAGGCACTCGAACCTACTACTGAAGAATTAATGACAGAATACGTTAAATTTCTCAAAACAATAGATACTCAACATCAAGAAAATAATAACTCTGAACAGATGTACGGAAAATACATTATAGATGGGTTTCCCTCGGATCCTGAATATTGGGGGTATATTAGCGACCCTAATTTAATTCCTGATTATACTATAGCTTTGATAGAAAATCGAGAAATTGATCAAGATCTGTACCGGAATTACACCAAAGCGGAAAAGTATACTAAGCATTACGATGAAAAGATTTTATTGGCTAAAGATCCATTACTCCATACTAAACTACAGGCCACAAAGCCATCAAAGTTACAACCTTTAGACATGCAAGTTATCGTAAATAATATAATAAATGATGCTCTCGATTATTTATTTATAACTCAAATAGGCGCTGAGCTTAATGAAATATCAGAAACGAATATTCAGGAACAAATTACATCTTTTACAGAATCTATTGAAAAATATCGTGAAGACTGGGACAGTATAAAAATAAAGTTGGAGGATAAATCGAAATGTTATGTTGAAATAGAGCTTGAAAATAAATCAGATGTAGAAATCATCGAAGAAATGTTATTAAAAATGCGTCAGTGTTATTGTCGTGTGGCTGAGCTTAATGAAGATGAAGAATCCGAAAATCGGGATGACGATGAAGGGGACCTGTCTCCTAAAGATCTTCTTACCTTCAATGATCACAGATTTCTTTGTGAAACAAATATTTATTGTCCTATATCTTATTATGTTTACAATGTTTTATGGGAAGGAAACCCGGAGTTTTCTTTACGATACGACAATAAAATCCATTATTTTAGTAAAGAAGAATTTTTAGAATTATTTCGTCAAAACATAACCAAGTATCAATCTTATAATAGACCATACAAAAAGTTGCCAAAATTAAAAATTAACGTAGTGGGTCCAATTGGTAGTGGGAGATCATCTATAGCAAAGCATTTAGGAAAAGAGCTCGGATTGTTATATATTGATTTCGCAGATATTATTTTAGATTATATGATGCCGAAACATTTCAAAAAAGTTGGACGTCATTATGAAAATATATTTACTGATGATAATTTAGACGAAGAAGCGGTTGTAGAATTTCAAATGGACGAAGAAACCCCGCCTGTTGATATGTTAGCGAATGAATCAGAAATGCGGCGAATGGTTTATAACTATTATGAACGTGGAACACCTATAACATCAGGATTTATGCAAGGGCTTGCAATTAAAATCTGGTTCGATCCCTTTGTGCCCGCGGGCTTTGTTATAGATGGTTATCCAAGACTACCGCATGGTCTTGAAGATATGTTGGCGTGTTATTGTATACCCGACATGGTTATAATATTGGATAGTACTGTAGAAGTCACAGTAAATCGAATGGGTCCTAAAATGTTCAGTAAGTGGAAGTCTCAACAAATAGAAGCAAAAGAGGTAGCCAAAATAAAGTTGGATAATGAACGTAAAGAATGGATGCTTACTATAACGAAAAAAATTGTAGTGAAACTTATAATCGAAGAGATATTGGAGACCATGTTCCTCACGAAAACAGGAGCTGTTAAAGGTTATTCAACTGAAAGTTTAATAATTGATGCACATCCATCAGGCTCTGCAAAGGTCGACCCAATCCTGTTTAATGCTTACAATGAGATGGTGCAAGAATATCCAGAGCCTAAAGATTCTAATACGTGGGAAACAAATGATGAAGCACGTGAAAGAATAGACGCGAGAATAGAATCTATATTTGAATACGAAGACGAGAAAATCCAACTATTGAAAGATATATTTCAGGAAAACAGGATTAGAACGGCATATATTGATGTAACGAAATCTTTTAATAAAGTAATCAGAGATACTCTATCTAAATTATCAATCTTTAAACATAGAAATGAATCATTTTTTGAGCAAACTTTTATTGTAGATACTGATATTGCTGAAAAGTTACTATTGCGGGGATATTATCTTCTGAGTAAATTTAATCGCCTGTGCCCAGTATACATCTATGAAAATCCCCAAGCTATTCTAAATTCTTACAAAATTAGCAGAAATAAGGGTAAAAATTTTCCAGTCATCCATAGAACATATATTTATTTTATCAGTAGTGAAGATAACGTAAGAAAGTTTAGAACGAATCCTCTAAAATACATCACAAGTGACGCCTTAAAATCGTTTGTTGAGTATCCTTTGAGAATTGCTGTTATAGGAACACCGAATTCCGGACAAAGCCATATCGCTGCTAAATTGGCGAAACAGTATGGATTAATATGTATCTCCAGAGGAAAAGCGGTACGCATGGTTTTACAAAACTTGTATTGGACAGAACAAGCTTGTAGATTTATGGAGAATCTTCAAGAAGGACGAAAGCTTGAAGATGACTTTATGGTGAAAGCTATACAATCCGCTTCCATTGATCATCGTACGGTTACACACGGATTTGTTTATGATGGCTTTCCTGGTACACCGTACCAAGGCAAAGGTTTAGTAAAAAATGGTCTGTTTCCAAATGTTATATTTGATATTCACGCTGATAAATCCAAAATTATGGATAACGCACGAAAAGAAATTTACTATGATATTTTGAAATATAAACCCCCATATCCTATTACTCTAATCGAAAAAAGGTATGATAATTGGAAGCTACGGCGATACAGAATAAGGTCATGGATTAATAAGGATCATCAAAATCTCTTCCAGCTTGATGGCAACCAATCTAAATGGCATTTGCTGCAGCAGGCTAATAACCATATTAAAGCATTAACTACTAAAATACATCATTACGTAAGTAACGTCGATAAACAAATTGTGCATGCCATGTGGATATCAAATGACGCATTCGAAGAAAGACAATCTCAGTATAAGAATCTGTGTCCTGTTTGTTTCCATAAAAAGGTATATAGACGTATGGGTAATGGTCTAATAGGTGACAAGAAAAACGTAGTACAATATAAAAACAAATTTTACTGGATATGTGACGAGCATTTGAATTTAGTTATGATGTTTCCTGAATATTACCTAACCAATAGAGAAATTGAAATTCCTGAAATGGCAGCTATAATTAAAATTATAAATCTTGATTTAATTTATGAAAATGGAGTTTGTGTAGTTACATACGCAGAAAATTTGCCTGCACAGAAAATTGAAATGGGAACTAATGAATTTGCTGCGAGTTATGCTGGGAAATCATATTTATTTTGTAGCAAGTCGTGTCTTTATAAATTTTTGGATAAACCACAATTATTTAAAGATATAACTGTCTTCAAAGGAAGAAGATCATTTCCACAGTTATGTTTAAAGAAGTTGCCTAACATCGGATACTTAGAGCAAACATTAGCGAATATATTAACCGAAGCGTGTTGCTCTGTCAACGTGTTCAGACCAAAATATCCAGGACTCTCCTTTGAGCTGTCTGCTTTGATTCATATAGCATTGTATTTAAAGACACATAATCCTCTTATACTCAAAGCTAAGTTGCCTAGTTACCTAAAAGCTTTAAGAGTATTTGAAGCGCGATGCAAATTGGTGTTAAATGTAGGATTACGTTTAAGGTCAATGGACAATCCTTTTGCAACTTATCCGAAATGCCATCATAAACCACCAACACTTCGCCCTGCCAAAGTGGAAGGAGAAATGTTGTCTTCAGATCATTTACAAAGACCTTCAACTGTATCACAAAGAGCTTCGAACTATATTCAAATACGTAAACCATCATTCGGCCCTCCAAAAAGGGTTTCAAGGATAACTAGCCACTTGACTAGAAAATAGGTTATAATTACGAGTATTCGTATGATTTCGTTATATTTTTATTATAGTTATTCAATCAGATATATTTCCCAATTTGAAGTGTTGTGGCTTGATGACTGTTAGAAGGGCGGTATTCATGAGTGTTAGTTTAAACATGCAAATACATAAGAAATAATTACTACCTAATACTTATGTAGGTACTTTTAAACCGGGAATATTAAGTAATGTTTTTGACTGAGACTCAGATTACATAGTTAAAATTGGTACATGGGTAGGTAACGTAAACTGGCTCTCTCTATACAACAAACTGAAAAACTTTTGTGAATATACAACAAAAAAATTTGTATACATATAAGTAGTTAACCTGAAAATAGTTTGTTCAGAATCGATTGTAATAATTTTTGCACCATGTTATAGTATACCATATTGCCATTGCCAAAATAATGTTTAAAATATCCTACAATTTGAAAACATTACGAGGACTTACAGCTGCGCGTGCGTATAACTTTAAAAGTTTTTATTTGAAATTTTTGAGTTTTTTTATATACTTTCCATATTTGATAATAATTGACATGTATTTCGCATAAACTAAAAATAATGTTTTATTAATGGCTGTTTCGTTTAAACAAAAATTCCTAGTTAAGCACAATTATACCTACTTATTTCCAAGGTCAATGTTGCATATTCTAGGACCCCTAATTTCAGCCCAGAGAAAGATATATCTGACTGACATAGGTACTAAAAATTATTATCGCTTTTAAATATTAACTAGTTACATTTTTATGTGCTTTATTTATTCTATTTGGACTTAGTTAAACGACATGCCTACTACTTACGATTAAGAAAGATACAGGTAGCATACGTTTAGTAATACTTTAATAGGTCCAATTTGTTTTGGAAATATCAAATAGTTTTATTTATTTATCAATTCTTGCAGGTAAATCATGTACTAACAATTATCATTTACATTGTCCTTAAGTACTGGACTGGTCACGTAATAATATACAACTGTTATTTTATTTATCTAATCTTATAATTATAATTAGATTTTTATTGTAAGTATTATTGACTTATAATATATTTCAATAAGTTAATTTTATAGTTTAGTTAATATAACAAGTATTTCATCAACTTAATTTTGACATCGTTTTTAAAGTTTATACTACTTAAATATTAAAGGAGAATAGGTGGATGCTTTTCGAGTACCTACTGTATTACTTAACTAAACACTTCTCATCAGAAAATATCATCAACATCATATTTATAGGTCTTAGAGAGTAGATATTTATGTATGGGAGTAAATGTGTCGCGTGCAGAGATAAGTTGATTTATCTATGTTTAAATGATTTCGAATTATTAAATAAGAACTGAGATATTTTTTCGTTAAGTTTTATAGTAAAAAAAACATACCTATCTAACTAAAATTGTTTAACTAAGTAAGTATTTAAAATAATTTATACTTTGCATACTTGTTCCTTGCACAAAATACTTTCAAATATATTGTCATACAAACACGTACCTAATAGGTAGGTACTCTTATGATCTTTCGTATGACGTTATTCATTGTTGCAATTCTTAGGATGATCTCTACTTAAAGCAGTGCCTATTGTCCTTTAGACCTTTAAACTTCATCATATTATTATAGGAGTTATGTGCAATCAGATATCTTTCCACGTACGAAGTGTTTTGGCGAGGTGATTATCCATAAAATACTTATTCTGAGAGTAAAGGTCAAAACCAATGACAAAACATTAGGTACTTCAAAACTAAATGATATTTTTTTTCTATCTAGTCTATCATGTGTACTAACTGTTAACTTCCATTTTAACCTATACACGTAGTGCATTCCAATGTCGTTAATGCTGATGTAGCCCAACAAAACTAAAATTAAGGCACCATCTTTTCCAACAATTATTAATAATTAATAGCGAGAAATTCGACAATGACGTTCTAAATTCATCCCGAATTTAGAACGTCATTGTCGAATTTTATCACGTCATATATTGGAACATTTTTGTCAGCACACTAGGTAGTCCCTAAAATTTAGAGACATTTTTTATCGGCACACCATTAGGTGGCCACTAACATTAGAAACGGCAAACTACAATTAGATGCACTTTTAGGCTGCCATGACTAAATTTGAATTCGACGTCTTTTAATTTATCCCGTCTCGCTCTTAAAGGAACTGTTAGTATTGTTTTAGATAAGTTATGCTACATCAGAACTGACGTCATTATTGATCTTTACAGTCATCCTTTTAGTTAAGTTACTGCTACTTTCAGAAAGAAGTTACCAAAGGAAAATATCTGATTGAGATTATATAATAATTATTAGTTAATTTAGATGCTATGTACTTAGATTGTATTTTCATTTATTTATTACTTAGTTGGACGAAGCCCTAAACGGCTAAGGTACTATGATTGAAAACTGCGTACGACGACCCTGAATAGTTTTAATGGGTCCGTTCAATTTGTTTTATTTTAGTATTTTCTATCGATAAATTATGTAAAAATATATTTTAGACAAGGCTCCAAAATATGTGGACTAAGTAGTCTAGTAATAATATATATACAATGATTGTTATGTTAATTATGTATGTTATAATTTGATTGTTTTATTAAGACATTTTACTATAATACAATTTATCTAATTTAATATAATTTTAACTTAAATTAATTTTATGGTTTAATTATATAAATATATTAATTTTATATCACTTCAACGAATTCTTCTTTACGCATGACTTTATGAACGTCACTTTCCACATTATCGTTTTCTAATACTTCAGAAAACATTTTGTCGAAAATCATTCTTAATTGCTTCAATAAACGTTTTAGATTGATGTGTGACAATGCTCCTTGTTCTGTCACTAGAGCTAGTTTTTCTCTATCCTTTTCTGTTTTTGGAAACACGATATTCAAAATATAGGATACTGCTTGAGTAACAGCCTCTTCCCATTCCTGTCAAATGACACAAAAGAAGCAGACGATAGTTAGGTAGGTATGTTCTATATCACGTCTTTTAATATGAATCTATATACCTATTACACATAAACTTACTTGATAAAGCTCATAAAGTGATCCAAAAGATATCATTTCTTCAACAAGCGTTACCTTCAAATCATCCTTAACGGATTGCTTCAATAAATAAATAATCAGATTACCAACTGCCGATAAGGCACTTCCGGCTCTAAAACAAAATAAGTATTAAATATATTTTGTTACTTTACTATTAGGTATTTGACTACCAAAAATGTGTAACTTGTTCTTTGACTTGATTGCTTACCTACATACTGCTTCCTTACATTTAATGATTTCGTATACCACTTTCATCAAACGTGTGTGTGTATCTTTCATGAGAAACTCTAAAGGGTCACAATCACCAGGTGGTAGAGAGCCATATTGAACCAAAAGTCTTTTTTGCACCACTGTGAATTGCTTCTGAAGAATATTTAGTTCATCCTAATAACATAAAAAGTAAACATTGGCTACGATGTAAGTATTTTTCTGAGTTTTCATAAGATTTGTAAATATTACCTCTAAGTCTTTCAACTGAATTCGCTCTCTTGCGTGTGTTTCAACACATTTTAAAAACTTGTGAGTCAGTTGCTTACCAAATTCCTTATCATGTTTGATATTAAAACTGAAATCTTTAACGCCGAGGCGTGTGTAGTGATCGGTAATTTTAATTAGGAAATGATCTAAAAGCGAAGTTAATTCAGTGAAATCGTCTGCCTCAAGAGAATATTGCTCGACATCAGTTTTTATTGTTATAGCTTTTTTTGTCGACCTATACGCAAATGTTACAGTACTTCCATATCTTTTCAACTCCTCTTCTGAAAAATCTAAACACCAAATTAATCAAGAATTTTAATTAAAATTAAGGGTAGTATAAACAGTTAATATTTCACTAGCGTGTAGTCAAAGCGTGTAGTGTACCTGTAAATATTTTTGAAAAATCTAAACAAGTATGATTTGTGTGTATGCGCAACTTAATTCGGTTTTCAGGAACATCCTCGGAGGGTGTACAATAAAGACTTAAGGGTAGTAACACTTTTCTAGACAACACAACTATTTTTCCAGCATTATCAGTGATGGTTAATACTATTTTCACTTGACTCTCAGCAATATCACCTTCACATGTTAAGAATACTTGGTTTTCTATTATTTCAGTCCCATTAACACTATCTAAACAAATTGTCGATTCTGAAAAGGAAAAAGGTGAAGCGCAAACATAAGTCACTTGAACGGTATGAATCAACTTGGGATCTTCACAGGTTAATATCACAACCACTGGACACATCAACAAATGTAAAGCCTCATTGTTATTACTAGAAAATTCTTGAAACAGGTTTTGAACCGGTTTGCCTACGTCTGCTTTTATTTTAATTTTTCCAAGTATCGATCTTCCATTGTCTGCATCTAAAAAATAATTATTTTAAATTAAGTCAATTCAGATGTAACCTAACTAAACTCTAATTGCTTTTTTTCACTAACAGTTACTCTATCAGTGAGACATGAACAATTATCGAGACAAAGCTCGAATTCCAAACTAAAATTCACGGATCTTAAAAAAATACGGACGTAGCGTTGCGTACTACATATGAGAAGCATGCCTAGTCATCCAATTTAGCTTGTTCTATACGAGCTAAGCACATACAAATACTTACTTAAAATTCATCCACTCGGCGCCAGTACGCTGCGTGTGTGTGTGCGTAATCTATGCTTCGCTTATGAAAAGGCAAGGTTACATCCGTATTTTTTTCAGATCTGTGCTAAAATTATATATAAATTTTGATGATATTACTAAATTTGAATTCGACGTCTCCTACTATAAATAGATTGTTCACCTTCATTATTTAAAATTTTCTTCAATGAATCCTCAGCGCCGTCTAATTCTGTTTGTACTTGTTCTGGATCAATAATTTCATTGATCATCGCTGGAGCATTTGAGTTGAGATCAGGTTCTGTTCCTAAGTAACCAACATTAACTATTCCGTTATTGGAGAGTGTGACGATACCACCTGACAAAGATTTTAAGAAACATCTAGATATTGATACTGCAGGACTTAGTAATGAACAAGACCATAATAATGTCGTGCCCTCGTAGATAAATAATTTTGAATCTTCCGATGTTACCATTATGAGTAGTCGAGCACCGGGTTCTGTAAATACATAATACAAGACAATAAAGTAGAATAGAAAGTCATCTTACTTGGTAAAAATATTTTAACTTCAGAGACATTACTTACCGTAGTACCAACCGACAAGATAAGCACAAAAACAGATTGGCATGAAATCAAATTTGATCATGTATTTCATCAGTCCATTGTCTTGAAAACAGTAAACATGCCTTTCGCCAAGCGCGACTATACTGGAAAAGTTGCTGCTGGTCTGGATAAAAGCAAAATTACTGATATTAATAATCCTAAAGTTGTAAATTTTTGTGGTAAATGAATGCTGTCGTGAGTAGGATTCGAACCTGCGCCTCTCGGATAAAGGTCTCCTGGATCCCGGTCGAGATGGCTTAGCGGTCAGAGCGCCTGGAGTATTTATTCGGGAGGCGTCAAATCCAGCTCACGACCGTATTCTTTTTGTACAAAATTTGTATATTTAGGATTTACTATGCATGCGTTAATGCTTTTCGAAGATTTATCTGTATTAATAATGCTCTTAATTTTAAGATATTATTTTGTCAAAGTCAAAGTCAAAGTCAAATCATTTATTTCAATTAGACCCTTTACAGGCACTTTTGAATTGTCAGAAGCTAGTTGCCACGTTCCAAAGTGTAGATTTGTATCAAATTACCTGGATAACTTGTACACGTGAAATTTCTTCACCAGCATTGTAAACCCACTGTGGTATGTTCTTTTTATGCTGTCTTATTGTCAGTTCGCTAAACTCTCTTAGTTGTTGGAAACTATAAAAGTAATAAATATTTATTAAATTAGGTATCTATTATAGCGTCGACTAGTGACCTCCTCCTTTTTTGTCGGTTGAAAATTAACATCCAGCCCATAGCCACCTTTCGTGAAGGTCTTAAATTGTTATACATACCCACATCAACATCTTCTACAGGAGATTGGGGTAGTGTTAGGCGGTTTACTCTATTGGCTTTCCACCGGACCTGTGCGAGGAAGCACAGCAGTGTGTCCATGTGAAGCGTACTCTTCTCACTAAAGCTGTGCAAGAAGAGTGCTACGGTTCTGAAGTAAGCAAGCGGGGTGTGGTGGGCATTAACCTCCCTGTGCTACTATTATCTAATATTCACCACACACGTCCCTCACACGCATCAAAGTAGGTAACTATGTAAGAAGACCTCGCTCTGCTCAGTTTTTTCCATCAAAACTGCGGTGTGCAAGGCTATGAAAATTAAACAGTCCTAGTGGTCTCGTCTAATCATGGGATAAGCCGCCCACTGTCTATAGGTGTGTGCATGCTAGTGTTAGTAGTACTTTCGCCACTTGACGGTCTTTGATGCGTTTGTATGCGTGTAACTCGTCCTGTATTGACAACCGGAATTGTAGGTCTAGTAACTGCTTTACTTATTTTTTGTGGAAAATTAGTCTACATCAGTATTTTTTTAGGACTATTTGGAACCATTTGAATAGCATTTACCATTACAAACATTTTTAACATCAAAATAAAATTGACATCGTTTAGTCAGACTCAATTTTTTTTTGTAGGTACTACATAGTTCATTACTTACCTGAATATTTCTAACATCCATGTTGATTTACAAATTACGAAAGAATCACTGCTTGCAACATAGCATACAGGTGATGGGATAATGACGTCATTGAATAGGCACATAAACAAAAACGTGTCCTGATCGAAGAAACTTAGGCTGCCGTCCAGACTTTGTATACAAATAAAATCTCTTGTTTTAATATTCCCGAATGGTCCACAAGTCAAACTGTCTGCTTTTCTTGTAAACGAATGTTTTATAACAGGTGAGAGATAGTTCTGATCACCTGCAATAATTTACTTCCATTTAAAATATATGTAGTTCTGGACAAAAACATTATCTAATTATGTAACTACTGGTAAATATAGTTATCTATTAAATAAAAGCTTTTTCGTAATTTTAAACTTAGGTATTTAACTTCATGTTAATTGTACAAATCTTACCAGCTTCCATGTGACCGTCCTTCCTCTTCAGATAATATATTTCATAGTTCTGTGGATGCAACACTATTATCTGCCGATCTTCACAATTTCTGCAACGAAAAATAAACTTGTAACGTAGCATCACGCCTGTACTCCCGAAGTGTTAGACAAAGGTATATTTTAAAACTTAGCTTTAAAATTCAAATAGTTATTATATCTGATAATTTTATAGGTACCTGCCTACCGACAGAGCAAGGACAGGACTAATTACATATTAGCAACCAGATATC
This sequence comes from Xylocampa areola, assembly GCA_935421205.1. NCBI lineage: Eukaryota > Metazoa > Arthropoda > Insecta > Lepidoptera > Noctuidae > Xylocampa > Xylocampa areola. The sequence continues at coordinate 13,468,783 of OW285206.1, forward strand.
AGAAGCAGCAGACCTCAGTGGTATTACTTCTGGCTATCATGGCACCCATATAGGTACTACCACGGCCGGAATCTCGGACCTACGGTTCCGTACCATATAAACTATTAACAATAATATTTTATATACCATTTTACAGACGGGACACAAGATTTGAATCTTTCCACCATGCGAAAACGCATTTGAAAGATTTATCTACACCAAAGTTATAATTTTAATGGATAGGAAAATACCTACAGTCGTGAGCAAATACTATACTAGGATAACCGGTATCCGGTAACCGACCAAACAGCTATCCGTCTCATCACGACCTATTAAGAACCTTCATAACTTGTATTTGAAGTTGGAATGAAGGAATATCATGGCAGTTGGATAACATCTTGATCTCAGAATTCAACAATATTATTATTATATAGGACTAAGGACGCCCCCCGGCTTCGCACGGGAAATATTAATTATCTATAGCCGGATGCAAATATATTAGAAGAATGGAGATAAATATGTACGCGAACCTTGCGATCCAGTTTTTCTCTTACAGTACACATGCAGTAGAATACAAACACACTAATGCACTCCACACAGTGTGCTGTGGTGCCCGATTTTGTGACATGGTCTGTTTATTTCAAATTTTAATAACTCCCCAGTGCCAGGAGTTTTTGAGTTCTTCGACTATCATTGTTATATTTCGGCAAAGTTACACAAAACCTCAATACACCTAAACTTTCCCTCATGAATCACTCGGTCACTCCCTCCATTGGGGAAAACCGTATGAAAATCCGTTCGGTAGTTTTTGAGTTTACCGCGTACAAACAGATGCGGAGTATGTAGTGATAGTGTTATCCCGTTTTTCCCGCCATCATTTTGGCCGAGGTATTAGGAATACCCGCTACCATACATATTATATACCGTGTTAATTATATTTAAAGTATCTATAATAATATAGACACCTAATTTTCTGTTTAATCACATGCACCTACCTAGGTACTGTAAACTGACTAAATAGGGTCGATCATTAAAAGGTAGCGGTTAGTTACTTTCCGTGTACCCAAAAAAATATTAAAGCAGTGATAGCCTAGTGGTATGACCATTGGACTGGCAAGCCAAAGGTTCGAACCCAAGGCACGCACCACGACTTTACGAAGCCATGTGCGTATTAAAAAATATTATTTATCACTTGAAACGGTGAAAGAAAGCATCGTGAGAAAACCAGCACACCTGAGAGATGTTCTTGATGGTGTGTAAAGCCATGTCAGAGACCGAAGCAGAGACCTACGGGTGATTTAAACTAACTATAGATTGTTCATCAACCGCACGATAAGAAAAAGAGAAGACCAATGAAATCAATGCCTCAGTAGGTGCTTATCGGTACTTAGCAAACGGCAGGAGCCTGACAATTAATCAAACAATCTTACCCCGTAAACTTCCCAGTCTCAATTTGCAGCACAACATCACTTAAATGTGTTTCCAATAAAACATGTGACGATGTCTCTTCAACACTTGGCTTGTATACTTTTAGCAATGATCCTTCACCGACTAAGATACAGTCACTGTCATTATGCGAATTAAACTTATCCACTTTAAGACAATTGGCATTTTGGTTCCCTTCATTCGGTTGTTCATTTTGCAGTTTATCATTAGACCACCAGTGTTTCACTTTGAAAATGGACATTTTAGCTTCGTCTTATTAATATTAGCATTTTATAAGACTCTCACTACCAATTAATCATTGTGGGTGTACGGTTGCCATAGCAATTCCTTTGACAATTTGGTAAACAAACCGAGCTGTAACAATGGTACTTAATACCTACCTGTTTAAATCGCTAGAAAACTAGCACACTAGAAAGATGCTTTCGATGGTGTGTACCCATTATACAAACCATGTCAGAAGCCTACGGATGATTAAACTTTGACACTAGATTGTTCATCAACCACACATTATGAAGATGAAGCGTGTGATCAGTCAGAATTTAGATAGTAGGTAGGTACACAAATTCAAATGTAAGTTTTACAACAATATCGCACACTTATTTCTCGTGCAGGTAATATAAATGTACGATTTATTAACTATTCGATATGAGAACTTTCGAGAATTTAGATGTTCGATTTATAGTGGTCGATCAATTGATATTCGATTATAAAACAGCTGAGCAACGTTCAGCTGGATTGCCATTGCGGTACATTTAAAAAACTGAAACCCACGTTAAGACGTAATGTAGAATGACATCATTATGTACAGTGGGATAGATTTCTTTATTTTATAGGTATCTAAATTGCCTCGTTGGTCTAGTGGTCCCAAGCGCGACTGCTGAGCATGAGGTCTCGGGTTCGATTCCCGGGTCGGGCAAAGTGATATTGAGTTTTTCCGTTAGAAATTTCTCAGTAGCAGCTCGGAGTTTGGAATTGTGCCCGGTAGATGGCAATAGGCTCACCACCTATTACATGGGACTTAATAACAGCATTGGTGAAATGTGGGTCTACAACTGTGTACACCTCTGCCTACCCCTTCGGGGAATACAGGCGTGATGCTATGTTATGTTATGTTATGTTATGTTATTAACCCACGTTAAGACGTAATGTAGAATGACATCATTATGTACAGTGGGATAGATTTCTTTATTTTATAGGTATCTAAATTGCCTCGTTGGTCTAGTGGTCCCAAGCGCGACTGCTGAGCATGAGGTCTCGGGTTCGATTCCCGGGTCGGGCAAAGTGATATTGAGTTTTTCCGTTAGAAATTTCTCAGTAGCAGCTCGGAGTTTGGAATTGTGCCCGGTAGATGGCAATAGGCTCACCACCTATTACATGGGACTTAATAACAGCATTGGTGAAATGTGGGTGTACAACTGTGTACACCTCTGCCTAACCCTTCGGGGAATACAGGCGTGATGCTATATAGGCGTTATGTTAAGTTATGTTATCTAAATTAAATGGATGGATAGTAAAAAAAAACATACTGAATTCTGATATGTCTTTTTGTGGCTCGCTTCGCGGGGCTCCGTCAATCGGATGTCCTTCAAGATGATGACGGGGGTAGTTAGCTCGCTATGCTCGCTGACTGGCCCCAGTCATCCTCTCCGAACCTAACATGTCTGTGTCGGGGGACACGAAACTCCCGAGCTCGCTTCGCTCGCTCATGGGTCAATTTAATTTAACTTCTTTCATAATCCCGATTTATTTTCGATTATTATAGTGGTTTAGTATTTACGTAATTCAACATTTTCATCATTTCTTTTTGCTATTGACTTAAAAATAAAATAAAGTTAAATTACTGTTGATAAGACACACAGACCCATATGCGACAAAACTTTGAACTAAAATCTACTACATTACATATTCTCTGATCGTTGACCCGCTGCATTGATAAACGCAAAACGTTCATACAATTCTGCGTGTTATAGTTCAGTAATTAAGCAAATTCGCTAAACGTCGGTCAGCTGTTTTTCATAACAGTACCTACTGTTTTGTAAATCAGTTAGCAGTTTTGGAAAATAGCTGTTTCGACAATCCATCTACGACATCTATACTAATATCATAAAGCTGAAGAGTTTGTTTGTTTCTTTGAACGCGCTAATCTCAGGAACTACTGGTACGCATTGAAAAAATATTTTTGTGACTATCCAAGTCCATTTATCGAGGAAGGAGATTGGCTATATAACATCCCGCTACGACCAATAGGAGCAAAATCATTTATGACGGAATTATCTATCTTTTAAGGTTGACTCACTAAGTCAACCTTAAAAGATAGATAAATGCTGTCGCTGACTTTTTTTAAAGGGGAATAGTTCCGTCATACATGATTTTTGCGTAAATTTAACCGTTAACGCAGCGCACGCAACGGAAGCTGTCAAAAGGAATAATTTTTCCCATTTTTAACCGACCGAACGTCTGATTCACTAAAATGTAACAAAAAAAAGAAGGAGTTGGTTCTTTTTGCAATATTTTTTCATTGATGCTCCGCTCCTATTGGTCGTAGCGGGATTTTATATAGCCAATCTCCTTCCTCGATAAATGGACTTAGATAGTCACAAAAAAATTGAAATTGAAACCGCGGGGCACAGCTAGTTGTCAATAAAAATCGTACAGGAATCGAACCCGGACGCCGTACCATATCGTTGACTCTATTCTTGCTATGTAAAAAGAACCTAAAAGTTGTTAGGTACCTAAGTACTGTCCAACTCTTTGATGAAGTAAGTATATTTATTCCAACAAAATGATTCTTTTTCTTCAACACACTTCTTTTATCACAGCTAAAATGTTCTAAAACATATTTTGGATATCATATTTTTATATTTAATATCCATACCATAAATAATAAGTAAGTAAAAAACCTCCTTGGAAACCCGAAAACACATTACCGAATTATAAAAAAGTGTTATTTAAAAACTTAGAGGACCAAACGGATTTAGTCAGAAGGCGGCTCGCCTTCTGACTAAATACCGAACAAATTTGCTCGTCACTTTTTGCGGGGGGTTAGGTAACACACAAGCACAAAATAACTTATACTAAAGCGAAAATAGCTCTCGTCATTACAATAACAGTACTAAAATACATAAAAAACTAAACACAAACAAAAAATTTAGTTACAAACGATTAAAATCGTGTACTATCATTGGAACCATACTGGTAAAAGGTACCTTTATATGATTGGGAATAATATGCCAGTGGCGAGAGGTGTACGCCCGCCAAAACGAATCCAGTACTAATTCCTTCAAGGTTAAAAGTGTACCGTACGCGTCAGTCTACGGGGCCTATCCAGAGTCCAAAGTATATAGCTCTACGTACTCTTGACTGTATCTCATATAAAACTATGATTAACAAATAACTCTATAATAAGCTTATATTACCTTGGATAGGGCCCGTAGACCATGACGCGTATCTAATACAAATCCGAACGCAGCTATGAATTTGGCTTTACTAGAGATCTCATAACTTTCTAACAGTGAAAACATTATGAACTTGGGAGCCTTGGCAATCAATTCTACAGGAAAAGTTTTGGTTCCATTTAATTTTTTATGGGCTCTTTTTCTTAGCTATTCGTTTTTTTTCATCAATCTGTAGCGTTACCGCTTTTCTTTGTTGGTTTAATATATGTAATAAGCGATAAATCAGGCCGGTACTTCGTTTTAAGCCAATTGTATTCAACTAAAGCGTCCGCGTGGATGTCGTAGGTAAAATAACACCATGTCGTATATGAACACAAATTCATAATAATTAAAAATGTTGATATTCAGCTCAGCTCAATGCAAAGCAGCTAATGAGCAGTACTTTATGTACTTTACGTAAACAAATATTTTTCAAGAAATAGAAATAGAAAAATTTATTTGCCAGAAACATGGTATTTACAAGATGTTACATAATTCTATTTTTAATGTGCTACATGTGTCACCGTTTAACCGGCATGCAAATGTTTTACAATATAATTATTTGATATTGACAACTTGACAATAATTAATTACTTTTCTTTTATATACCTAATACAAACAGAAATAATTACAAATACGTTTCTATATTTATTGTTGTACATAACATGAACTCTGGTAATGTGTAAAAACATTTGTCAGTAAGCCATCTTTTGAATTTAAGTTTAAATTTTGTAAGTGGCATTTCTCTGAAATATATGTGTATTTTAATATATATTTGAACTGCCATGCAACTGCAGTTTTTTTTATAAAGAGTTGTTGACATACCAGGGACAACTAGTCTAGTAGGGTCTCTTGATGAATATTTTTTATTTAGACTCGCTCTTTCAAATAGATGGCTATATTTTTTTACAAACACTGCAATTTCATAAATATATAAACCTATAACGGTCTGTATTTTAAACTTTTTAAATAAGAGCCTGCAGGAGTCTAGTGGCCCAGCATATTGCACGTATACATTTTTTTTGTGATATCAAAACCCTACTTATATCCGTCGAATTTCCCCATAACAGAACCCCATAATTTAGAACAGACCCTACATATCCATGATACGCTAACAGGGCCGTTTCATCACTTGCCAGTTTTCTGATTTTCCTAAGGGCGTAAACAAAACGGTTTATACGCGTACACACATTATCTACTTGGGCTTTCCAATTGCAATGTTTGTCTACCAATATACCCAGAAATTTAGTTTCGGATATTTCTTTTATATCCTGTCCGATATGACTTATTTTTAAACTTTGATGTACGCTTTTATAATTTATAAATTGTATTAATTTTGTTTTCTGTATATTTACTGTGAGGTTGTTTTCGGCAAGCCATTTTGTTATAGATACTACTGTGTCGTTTAATATTACTTTGTAATTAACTATATTCTTATTAAGATCAGGTATAATTACAGATATGTCATCTGCAAATAATGTACATTTGTGTTTAGTTGCTTTTGGAATGTCGTTTATGTAGATTAAAAATAAGAGGGGTCCCACCACACTCCCCTGGGGAACTCCGAATCTATTAAGTTTGTAGGTGGATCTATATGAAGTGGAGTTTAAGTTTTTATCAACGCGAGTGATCTCCACACATTGTTTCCGATTACTCAAATAGCTTTCTAGCCATTGTAGAGCATTTCCCCTAATACCATAATATTCACACTTTTGTATCAGAATTCGATGGTCAACAAAATCGAATGCGCTGGACATGTCAAAGAAAATTGCCGAAACACGTTTCTTTTTGTCCAGCGACTCGGTCACTCTTTTTATTAACGAAAACGCTGCTAGTGTAGTTGACTTGTTTTTCTGGAAACTGTTTTGTTCTTCTGATAAGATATTATGTTTATTAAAAAAACTGGTTACGCGAGTGTACATCAATTTTTCAAAAAATTTCAAAAAAATTGGTATCAATGTGACTGGTCTGTAATTTTGTATTTGTTCTTTGTCGTCTTTTTTGTACAATGGTTTTATAACTGAGAATTTTAGTTTTTCTGGAAAAACTCCTTGCCAAAGAGAAAGGTTTACAAGGTAACATAATATGGGTGCAAGTTCATTTTTACATGTTTTTATAATATTTGTTGAGATGCAATCATAACCTACTGCACTAGTGTTTTTGAGCGATGTGATTGCCTTTTCAATTTCATTTTCAGAGCATAGTGTTAAAAATATTGTAGAGTTGTTTTTAGTTATGAGAGTGTAATTAGGAGTTTTGTTATTTGGTTTATTTGTTTTCGATATATAAAATTCATTAAATATGTTAGCAGTTTCTTTTGGATCATGTATATTAATTCCATTATATTTAATGTTTACAATATTGTGATGACTTTTTGTATTATCAATTTTATCTCCAATTATATCCCATGACGCTTTACATTTATTTGTAGCTTTATTTATATATTTATTATTGATATGTTTTCTAGAATCTGTAATACATTTTTTTAACAATTTACTATATTTTATATAATGTAATCGAATATCCTCTTTATTATTCTTATAACACAGGTATCTGAGTCTTCTTTTATTTTTGGATGATATTTTGATACCTTTTGTTAACCATTTTGGAGTTTTAATACCTAACTTTATTTTTACCTTGTTTATAGGAAAACAAAGATCATAAAGCATTGTAAAGTCTTCATGAAATATTGCATATGCTTGATCGCAATCAGATAAATTTTGAACTTCGTACCAAGATAAGCTTGCAATATATTCTTTTCAACCGATTTTTTCATGATTACGAATTATATCTGTGCCCCGTTTGGTTTCGCCGGCGTTAATTTGAGGAAAAAACTTTCAAGATATATTCCAGCAGCACCCTCCCTCTCAAGACCGTGCCAAGAACATCATAAATGCGCCTGCCTCGTTGGTCTAGTGGTCCCAAGCGCGACTGAGGAGGTCTCAGGTTCGATTCCCGGGTCGGGCAGTGTTATTGAGCTGTTCTGTTACAAAATTCTAAGCAGTAGTCCGGAGTTTAGAATTGTGCCTGGTAGATGGCAATAGGCTCACCACCTATGGGACTTAATAACAGCATTTGTGAAATATGGGTGTACGACTATGTACACCTCTGCCTACCCCTTCGGAGAATACAGGCATAATGCTATGTTATGTTATGTAGGATTATAGCCTGCGCCTTCCGGATAAATACTCCAGGCGCTCTGACCACTAACCCATCTCGACCTCTGCTCACCACCGCGAATTCTGCTTCTACATTTTAATACGTCTTTTGGTTATATAATACAATGTCGTAAAGATGCAATTACCTTAACAAATACAGATAATTTTTTAAAAAGCATTAACATGTGCTTATTGTTCTGTACTATACTATATACATAATTTTTTGTGGAAAAAGAACACGGTCGCGAGCTGGATTCGAACCTGCGCCTACTGGATAAATACTCCAGGTGCTCTGACCACTAAGTCATCTCGGTGGCGACCGTATTCTTTCTGAACCTGTGTTGGCTTTTGGCGGCACTCGGTCTTTGAGCCTTTGGTCGACAGTGAAGCTGAAGATATTCAAGGCATGAATTTGCGTGACAATCCTACTGGCTTCATCACTTGGCTTTTCATTAGTCCGACATGAATCTAAGAATCTGGCGAAATAGAAAAGTAACATGAAATATAATGTAATTGAATAAATAAAATATATTGTTTTCTATAACGGCATTTCTTGCCAAAAATCAGCCCTATAAATATGCCACTTCATGCACAGGTTTTAGCCATTTATGATTCATCTGCTGGCACCACTGATTGTTTTTGTCTTGTCAGTATTCTATCATTATGTAGTCTGTAGTATTCATTTATGATTGTCAATATCTGCCAGTGTTGCCAATTTTACGGCAATTGCAGTGTTCCACGGCAATTTGGCTAATATTGCCTTAGCAGAATCTAGGCCAATTTTCTTGCTTGACTTTAATGGTAGGGTTTTTATTGTTTTATAGGATGCTACCAATCTTAAATCTATAAATAATTAGGTAGAAATAAATACATAAGAAATCAAGATAATTACATAAAATTCGCCCCCACTGAAGATATATTATGTTCGCAATGAATGAATGGAAATCGCAAACTCGCAACCAACAAAGAGAAATTATGTTTCTTACATAATTTTTATTAGGCTAAATATTGATTTAGAGAATATTATCGTGATTTTTTTATATACGATATTTTTATATATACGATTTTGGGCGATTCCATTTATTTTCCTTTTCATCCTACGGCAATAGAAATCCCATGTTCCATACAAACACGGAAATTTCGCTGACCTGACACAGCAATTGAAAATTAGGATCTGGCAACACTGATATCTGCTACAGTGACTGACATAGAATTAGGGATACGATATCGGAACGAAAGTATCGATCCTGTAATCGATACCAGTATCGTATCAAAATGCTATTTTAATGAAAATTTATAATAAATAGCATCAATATCAGGACATTTATTTTCAACTTAGGCTAAACAGATATTTTAGCTTTCTTACATTCAAAAAGTACTTACATTCAAAAAGTATGGCAAATGACAATGGGATTTAAAATTATAATAACTTGCAAGATATAATAATTTATACAACTCACAGAGAAATTTAAAAATGATTGAATATTACATTTGTATAATTAAATATTATTAATGAGGCTGAGTAAAATAATATACCAATTTTATAAACTGTAGAAAACTTTATATTATTATCATTAAATGACGCTAGATGGCATTATGTTCAAATAGGGCTTACTAGTTTTTGCAGCTGTAAGTAATACCAATAGAGCAGCCCCTAGGGCACCCACATAATAATATGTACTTTATAGCCCACTTGATAGTGGTTTACTGAAGGGCATCGATTACATGTGAAAGTATCGATTCCTCGTGAAGAATTGCAAACAAAGTAATCGATTACAAAAATACTCGGTATCGAAACAAAAGTATCGATACCAATGAGTAATCGATTCTTTTTTCGTATCCCTACATAGAATAGTACATGGTTTATCATAAACAATAAGCTAGAATAGTTAGCTGTTAGATTCATTTTTTCGTTTTGGTTTTGTTTGTCAGTCAGTTACTCATACTTGTCAAACGCAGTTTTAGAATTATTAGCAGATTGGTAATTTTGTCTCTTTCGGTACCTAATTAATTCTAATAAAAGTGTGTACACAGTACACCCACAGTCCTAAAAATCATTTTATCCAAATTTTAAACTAAATTTACAAAATGTTGGAGGGAGAACCTCAAGACAATGGAAGCGTAGATGCGGAACAAAGACCTAACGGCGGCGGCGATGAAGGCGACGCATTAGGGAGTCATGAGTCTTCGACGTCACGGCGCTATGCAAAAATGCCTGTTGACAGAAACTCACCATATTACAACATGAACCATAAATACCGTGGGATGGCTATTATTTTCAACCATGAACATTTTGAAATTCATAGCCTAAAGTCACGCACTGGCACAAATGTAGACAGTGATAATCTCAGCAAAGTCCTAAAAGCCTTAGGATTCCGCGTTACGACATTGCCCAATTTGAAATCTGAAGAAATTATGGATTATGTTCGGCAGACTGCTAACATGGATCATACTGACCATGACTGTCTTCTTATTGCTGTGTTAACTCATGGAGAGTTAGGCATGTTGTATGCCAAAGACACACATTACAAGCCAGAAAACCTATGGTATTATTTTACAGCTGATAAGTGTCCAAGTCTTGCTGGAAAACCAAAGCTCTTCTTTATTCAAGCTTGCCAAGGTGATAAATTGGATGGTGGAATTACTCTAAATCGTACTGAAACTGATGGTTCATCTTCTGCATCATATAAGATTCCTGTTCATGCCGACATTCTAATTGTATTTTCTACTGTGCCGGGCTACTATTCTTGGAGAAACACTACTCGTGGTTCCTGGTTTATGCAAGCATTGTGTGAAGAATTACGCTATGCTGGAACAGAGAGAGACATCTTAACATTATTAACATTTGTGAATCAGAGAGTTGCGCTTGATTTTGAATCTAATACTCCAGATCTAATGCCAATGCATCAGCAGAAGCAGGTTCCATGCATTACAAGCATGCTGACTCGTCTGCTTGTGTTTGGTAAGAAGTAATCTCCTTATTTGATAGTATAGTTGATCTTATACCTATGTTAGGTATTCCATTGTCTTGTAAGCTTTAGTAAAAAAAAAAAAAATGGATATTATTCCTAATGATCATAAGTGAAAATATTGTTCAATGGTGGTTAAAATTAATGATTTAAGAAGAGATGCATTATAATAGTGAAATTATTTTGTTTCTGTTTCTATAATGAGGCATTATAGTGAATTTTTATCCAAATGAAGTTTGGTGGTTAATGTTATAGACAATGCCATGTCACAAATTACTTGTAATTACTTCTATGTAGATGTATGTGCTATTCATATTAAGTCAAAAATATTGCAATTAACTTCTGATGCTCATATTACAAAATTATGAGTATGCACAAACTTTAAAATTTAGTTTTTATGTTTAAAGTTGCTCAAATTTATATTAAAACAAATATTTTACTTACTTTAACCATATGGTTTACTGTATTGAATAAAACTACACATTTGTCATGCAATAATGTTTGACATTGTGTCATTCAGTAAGTACTTAAGAATAAATAATATTTTGTGAAACATTATAAAATTAAAATAAAAACAATAATAACATATCATAAATATGAATAATAACAAAAAATATGAATTTGTTTATTTTAAACCCTTGTTTGGGTTAACCTAAGACTAGTTCTGTTAATATCAACAAATAGAATTAATTAAATTTCAACAGTGTTACCTACAGTCTTGTTGTTTATATTAGATTTTCTTTTGTGTTATTCTTAACTGTTATAATGCCTTCATAAAGACATTTCATTAAATTTTTATGAAAGCATTTATTGTTGTATTAGTTAATAGTGTCTCTAAATTAAATTTCTGTATTAGTTTTTTAAACTTTATATTTTTGGGTGATGGCTTAAATGAGATTACCTAGAATTGCATGCCCAGGTGTCATAATAAATTAGTCTTTTTCTCAGTATGTTAGGATAATATCAGTCTGCTTTGTGTTAAACCTAATCAATTGAACAAAATTCTTGAATATTATTAAGATAATGATTGAGTATGTGATAAAGGCATTTATGGACTGATTTATAATATTTAGTGTGAATAGAATTCAAAATCTTTGAGGAGTAAAATAACGTAACCATGCATTTATATTAGTAATATGAAATTTTATTATGGTATATTAAAAGTGTGCCTTGTTCAACATTTTAAAATTATCTAGTTAAGTACATTTATTGTTTATGATGTTTTATAATATTATTTAGGACAAGAAACCTCCTCATAGATTTTTGAAGCAATGAAATGACTGGTTTGTATTTTTTATAATGCTTATATTATATAAATTTTAAGCAATAAATTTCTTCCATTCTAAGTTTCTTTTTATTATTAATATGTTTCAATTTGTACTTCCAGTAGTTATTGGCATAGTAATACATACAAAAAACTCAAATAGTCCTGTAAGAGTGTTGCCACTTGATAGTTGCCTATCAATAGCTTATGAATAGTTTAAAAATAAATCCTACTAAATCCCAGTCTATGATTATTGGTAGCAGGTATGTTCGCAGTGCACTCCAAGACTCAGGTGTGCTGATGTTATTAATTTTTTAATTAAAAATGTTTCTATATTTGGCCACCAACTCACCTGATGGGAAGCGACGGTGTGGACGAGGTTGGAGCATGTATATCCAGAATAAATCTGTACACTCTTAAGTAGAGTTGATATACCAATTCCATAAAACAGATTTTTATTTCTACTCCTTTGTTCATTTAGGCAGTGAGATTGTAGAACTCGCTTCCGCCTAACATACGTAATTCACTCACTGTCTCTATAAATAAAAGATGCGATAATAGGAATATTCCACCGAAGTGTAATTAAAAAATTTTGTCCTATTTCTTACACACTGAAAGGGGTATGCTCTATCTTCCGCTTTTAATCACCATTTCTCCTAAGCAGGGCTGTAAGAAATTTCTACAAGAAATAAGCATTACTTTTGTAGGTATTTAGTTTTCTTTCCTTTCCTTTTCTTGTATAACGTGAGTGCATAAATCTATACTAATATTATAAAGCTGAAGAGTTTGTTTGTTTGGTTGAACATGCTAATATCTCAGGAACGATTGGATCCCCCCAAGGGTTCTGCCTTGTCGTGGTGGGGGACTCTAGTAGCCGTGGCTTGGTTACCCACGGTGAAGCTAGAGGAACCCGAAGAGGGCCGCTCCTCTGGGCTTTGCCTCCAAGCCCATTTTGGAGTGGCGTAGGTTGCGGGCCCTATTGGGGGTGCCGGAACTGAGGTGGGCTGCGGTGTCGTATGGGCACACAGCACTGAAAGAAGGGGGCCGCGGGCGGGAGAGGAGTGCCGGTATGTCGATACGCCGCTCTCCCTACCTTCCGCAGACTTGACGGGGACTCCATTAGATGGCGGACGTGGTGCGGCCGCAGGGGAGGAGTATAGCGAGGCGCCGCTCTCCCTGTCCTCTACGGCCGTAGTGGCAGGCGACGGGGACACAGACCTGAACCGTCGCAGGGGACCTTGGGCGTCCGGACACGGGGTCGTCTGCCGCCCATTGCACATGATCACCGAGGTGGTTGCGGCACGCCATGCGTCTGGTGTGTCGTGGCGAGGGAGTGCAATACCCAACCCCGTCAGAGGGAGACCGGCTACGGATGGCTGCGGGTTCACGATCGTGTGCGAGAGCGTTTCCGTGTCCAGCCCTCAAGCAGCTGAGGAGTTAGGTACACTGTGGAGTTTTAGTGGTTTCGAGTCCCACATAACCGCTCTGTCCACCCGTGAAATTTGAGTTGGATAGTCCACTTATCGAGGAAGGGCCTATAGGCTCTATAACATTACGCTACGATCAAATAGGATCGGAGCATAAATGTTTTTTTTTGCAAAAACGTTTTTTTTCTTTCTAATATATGAATATGCCAGAAAATTAATATGCGATTTGTTTAAGTTTGTTTTTTAAACTAGTGTAATTTATCAGTCCACGAAAACGAAACGAAGAAACAACACGAATGTTGGTAGATCTACGTATAAACGCTGCTGCCCATTCGCTGGTTAAATCCCTTAATTTACAATGTCTTTGAACGATACACACCAAACGTAAAATTGGTAAAATTAATTACAATTTTTCAAGGAAATATTTAAAAATAATAGACACGAAAGGGGCTCGCAGTGGAAGTTCCATCTAAATTGGTCGAATCGCAGATGTACTACAGATGCTATGCATGAAGCTAGCTATAGGTCGAGAGAATATTCTCCAACCCAGAATATTCTGCAATGTTATTTTTGAGCATATTCTCGAAATATAGATAATTTTAAATTGGAAGTAATTTGACTCAAATACTATGTCTTAATTTCAAATTCTAAAGGGATTTAGTCTGTCTGTTATTAATTTATTGTTTACTGGTGTTATAAAGGTTACTTTTTTTTTGTAAGAAATTGGTACCTATTATTACGCAATTGTCTTTACTGTCCGACCCTGAAGTTCTTTTTTTTTGTGTAAGGCATCTCACAGGACAACTTATAGGTTGCCGGCTGCGTAATCATGATGCAAGTTATGCGTTTACGGTAACTGTTGCGTCATTCTATTAATATACCTCAAGTGTATAGGTAGTGCAATAAGTGTGGAATAAACAAATACCTAGATAATATTGTATATACCGTGAATAATTTGGACTGCTGTTTTCGTAAAGTTATTATTTTATCTTGATTAACATGGCTGAAGAAGGAACGTCTCATCTAAAAGGAAAAGCAGGAAAAGAACAATATTCTAAGTGTAGCAACGGGGCTAAACAGAAGAGTCATCCCGAATGTCATTACACATCTAGGAGTGAATATTACAATATGAATCACAAGTGCCGGGGTAAGGCCCTCATTTTTAGTCACGACCAATTCGATATTGACTTGCCAAGGCGTCCAGGCACGACAAAAGATTGTGAAAAACTCAATCAAATCCTAACAGAGTTGGGATTTTGCATTGATGTGCTTCCTAATCTAAGATACATTGACATTAAGAAGCATATTGAACAGACAGCGAAAATGAATCACTCAAAAAGTGATTGTCTTCTTATAATGGTGTTATCTCACGGCGGCCCATCTGGAATGTTGTATGCAAAAGATACACACTACAAGGCAGAAGAATTGTGGTGCAGATTTACTGAAGAAAATTGTCCTACACTTGCTGGCAAACCGAAGTTATTCTTTCTCCAAGCTTGTCAAGGTCAGCTATACGATAAAGGTGTTTCATTGTCAAACAGGATAGTGACTGATGGGTGGTTCGAACACAAATATCCTACTTATCCGGACTTTCTACTTGTACTTTCTACTGTGCCTGGCTATTATTCTTGGAGAAATATCGCCGACGGTTCCTGGTTTATTCAGGCTCTATGTGAAGAGTTATGCTACAATGCGTCAGATATGGATATTCTGACATTACTAACTTATGTTTCTCAAAAAGTTGCCTTAAATTTTGAGTCAAATACTCCTAAAGACATCAAAAGTCATCAAATGAAGCAAGTTCCATGCGTTCGGAGTATGTTAACACGCCGTCTGGTATTTACTAAGAAGCCTGATAATTCATTAGGAAATATGAATTCATTATTCAGGTATTTTAAATGCTAGAAACATGTAAAAGTACTAATAAAAGTATTTATTAATTATGACCAGACTTGAGCAAAATGTAATCAGAATAACGATTAACGATTACGATTACATTTTGTAATCTGTAATCATGATTACATTTTGTAATCTGTAATCATGATTACAGATTAACGAAAGTACTCATTTCAGTGATTAATGATTAGTAGTTTGTAATCGTAATCATGATTACTTTTCTTGACAACTTTTTTTTATTTCATTTTTTGATTACTTTTCTTGACTACTTTTTTTATTTCATTTTTTGATTACTTTTCTTGACTACTTTTTTGATTACTTTATTTATTACTTTTTTGATTACATTTTTTGATTACCTACTTTTTTTGACTACCTACTTGTTTGATTACTTTTTTGATTACTTTTACGACTACTTTTTATTAGTTTTTTAGACTACTTTTTTGATTATGCACGATTTGCAAATGTGGTAAATTGGTTCAGGCTTATAGAAGTTATGGCGGAATAAAGAAATACATACATACATGAACCCTAAAAACAAAACAAGGTGTTTTTAGTGCATGTTGTGGCAAAATCAAATGTAACCAATAATTAATTACCACTTATAGATGAGTCCTCTTAGTTATGATGCGATCTTACCAAAGAAAATTTTGGAGTGACCTTTGGAGTGAAGGTGTACTTCGGCACTTAGACGAGCAGAGCTAAGTGTGCCGAGTAGAGTAAGGTAAGTAGTAAGTAGTAGGTAAGATCTCATCATAACTAACAAAACAAACTCAAACTCGCCACACTTAGCTCTACTTGAGTAGGAGTTCCAGCTACCGAAGTACACCTTCAGGTCACTCCAGCAATTTCTTAGGTAAGATTTCATCATAACCAACTAAATGAACCCAAACTCCGCACACTTAGCTCTTCTCGTCTAGGAGTTCCAGTAGCAGCTAGTGCAGCTACCGAAGTACACTCCAACAATTTCTTAGGTAAGATCTCATGATGACTAACGAAACAAAAGAAAACTCGGCACCCTTAGCTCTACTAGTCTAGGAGTTATAGCAGCCGTCTATGTATCCTTAGCGGACGGAAATTCTGCGTCAAAACCGTCTCCCGCACCCCTAAAGTGCGTCTGGTCTTTGGGATATAGTCGGTCGGTACCCTATAAATACTTTTTCGAATTTCTAAATTAATTTTAATGTAACAAAGATGGAAAATCAGGAAAACTTCATGGAGAATCAAGCATGTGTAATCATGTAATCATGATTACTGTAATCAAGATTAAAGATTTAAAGTAATCATGATTAATGTAATCATGATTACTTGTAATCTGAATATTAATCTGATTACAAAAGTAGTTGATTACGCCCAACTCCGATTATGACCACCTTTATTACTTTAAATGCGAATTTACGAGTAAATAAACGACAGAATCTTTCTCTATTCTAATTTAATTTGAGAACCATGAATCTTTAACAACTTGAAAGCAAGTAGTAAGTATAAGTACATGTTACACTGAATCATTTTATTTAGTTTTATATGCTCGTTCCGAATCACGCACGGTACGTTTTTTTACTTCTTTAAGCATCAGCCTATCGACCTCCATATAGTTGTGGACATGGCCACCGTGCCCACAATAGTACATCTGCGCCTGACTTGCCCAATAAACTATCTATTAACTGCAGAAAACTCGCATAACAATTTTGACCTGTGTCTCAGGTTCGTATATACTAAGAATAGCCCTGTATAGTCGCGACTTGCGCTACATCCGTATCCGCATGAAAATCCGCATTGATCGTTGCGAATGCGGATGTCCAAATCCGTGCGGAAGCTCAATTGCGGATGCGGATGCGAATATCCGCAACATCCCTGGTATCAACCACGAAATTGCTTTACCACATTTGACAAAAACTTCCAGTAAATTAAAATGTCAATAAGGTTGACAGTGTTTCACTTACACTTTGATCTTGTAAGTGAAAATAGACCTTGTTATATTATGACGTGCAAACGAAACGAACAACGAAGGGTGGTAAAGCAATTGTATGGTCGACTATACAAACTGAATATAACAAACCAAAAGTAACTCATACATTACAAATAAATAAAATAAAAAGATAATTAAATAAACAAATAAATAAAAAATAACATACTACTTAACAAAGCTACTAGAACCAGAACTTAGCTAGTAACTACTCAATAATCTTATAACAAATGTTACATACAAACACTAATAAATAGTATCATAAATAGGGTGATAACATATATATTACTAGCGGTCCGTCCCGGCTTCGCACGCGACTATAATTTGAGATTTAAACTATCCTATCTCTCAAGTTGGATCGAACTGCACATGGTGTGCGAATTTTATTATAATCGGTTAAGTGGTTTAGGAGTCCATTGAGGACAAACATTGTGACACGAGATTTATATATATTAAGATAAGATAAGAACTACATAAAAACAAATAAGGATAATAATATTGTTATGAATGAGCACTCGAATACTTTATATGTTATTGTCATAAATACTAAATAACTAATAATTAATATATATATATATATATATATACATAGCATGTTTGCAAGAGACTAAGTGGAAGGGTGCAAAAGCTAGAGAGATAGGCGAAGGATACAAGTTTTACTACTGCGGGTAGTGATGGGAAACGAAATGGGGTTGGGATAGTGTTGGATAATAAGTTGAAAGACTGTGTGACGGATATCAAACGAGTGAGTGATAGAGTGATAGCTATAAAAGTGATAATGCAGAGTTTAGTGGTAAATGTAGTCAGTGTGTATGCACCCCAGACAGGTTGCGACGAGAGCGTTAAAGAGAAGTTTTGGGAGGAATTTGATTATGTGATGATGCATATACAAGAGAATGAAGAAGTATATGTGGGTGGTGATTTTAATGGGCACGTGGGAAGTTTGAATGAAGGGTATGAAAGGGTACATGGTGGCTGGGGATACGGAAACCGTAACTCTGATGGTGAGACACTACTGCAATCTGCCTCTGCCTTTGACCTCGCAATAGCAAACACGTGGTTCAGAAAAAAATTGGAACATCTTATTACATATAAAAGTGGCAATCACGCAACACAGATCGATTACTTTCTTATTAAAAGGAATACCATCAATAGAGTCAAGAACTGCAAAGTTATACCTGGCGAAGATCTGGTCTCACAACACAGGTTGCTGCTAATGGAGTTGAAAGTTAGTGTCTCCCTCAATAGAAACAAAGAACGACCGCCACCTAAAACCAGATGGCGTAGGCTAGAGCAACAGGAGTATGCAAGTATATTTAAGAATCAGGTGGTAGATAAAATGATAGGAATGGAGAGTATGGAAGGAAAATCTGTAAATGAATGTTGGACTGAGATGGCGGATAGTATTAGAGGTATAGCGAAAGAAGTGTGCGGAGAATCGAAAGGGAAAGGCATAATAGAAAAAGATACATGGTGGTGGAGTGAAGATGTACAAAAGATACTGAAAGAAAAGAAAATCGCGTTTAAAGAATGGCAGGGTGTGGAAACAGAGAATGAAAGTTTGAAAGAAGAGAGGAAGGCGATTTACATTGAATGCAAGAGAAAAGCAAAAAAGGCGGTAGCAGTTTCCAGGGCTAAGGCACAAGAGAGGTTATATAACTCACTAGATTCTCCTAGAGGCCAAAAGGAACTCTACCGGATAACAAAAGAAAGGGAAAAGAGAGCAAGAGATATAACTAGGATGAAATGTATGAAAAATGATACAGGTAAGATTTTGACCGAAGATGATGAAATAAAAGAGCAATGGAAGGCATATTTTGAAAAGCTAATGAATGAGGAGAATGTATGGAATGGTGTGCTAAATGAGGTACAAGTAAACATGGGTCTGGTGAATGAGGTTAGTATAGATGAAGTAAGAAAGGCACTTAAAAGTATGAAAAATGGAAAGGCCATGGGCCCAGATAATATACCAGTGGAAGTATGGAAGTTGTTAGGAGAAGATAGATGTAAGTGGCTGACTTTATTCTTCAATAAGTTGTTGCAGGAAGAAGCGATCCCACAAGAATGGTGCAATAGTTCGCTTGTGCCGATTTTTAAGAATAAAGGTGATATCCAGGATTGCAACAACTATCGAGGAATAAAGCTTATGTCACACAGTATGAAAATATGGGAGAAAGTGGTAGAGAAAAGGTTGCGAGAGGAGAGTATGATATCTGAAAATCAGTTTGGGTTTATGCCAGGTCGAGGTACAACTGACGCCATATTTGCACTCCGCCAATTGTGCGAGAAGTACAGACGTGCGCATAAGAACTTGCACATGGTGTTCATTGATCTGGAAAAAGCGTATGATAGGGTACCTCGGTGCGCTATTACCAGTCTGCTCCGACTTTCGGTATCTGGGTTCTATCGTACAATGCGATGGCGAAATAGACCGGAGCGTCAAGCACAGAATTAACACAGGGTGGATGAAATGGCGGCAGGTCACGGGAACTATTTGTGACCCCCGAATTCCCCTTAAACTTAAGGGGAAAATCTATAAAACAATTATTAGACCTGCTGTCCTGTATGGTTCAGAATGTTGGCCCACGAAGGGAATGAATGAAAGACAACTACATGCAGCTGAGATTAGAATGTTAAGAGGGATGTGTGGTGTGACGCGGATGGATAGAATTGGGCATGCATGAAAAAAATAAGGTATTTATTTTATATATTTTTTCGAATGTTTATCTAATTATGAGAAACTAATTTGGCTATTTTATTTTTTAGACCATTATTTATTTTTTTATAATTTTTTAAAATATTTGCCCAAATGACGTAATGTGTTCAGAAATTTTTAACACACCTAGTTTCTAAACGAACTAAAACAAACAGGTGTCAGTTTCATGTCAGTTGATAATGTCAAATGAAGGTCATAAACTTCAAACCGACGAGTGTTGCCAGCCCTAGTATTAAAATTTTGATGTTTATTAATACAAAACGCATGTTTTTTAAGTTTTTGGGCGTATGGGCATGTGATGCGGAGAGATGAGGGTCATGTGACAAGGAAAGTTTTGAGTATGAATGTAGATGGCTATAAGAGTAGAGGAAGGCCGAGGAAGCGATGGATGGATTGTGTTAAGGATGATATGACTAGAAAGGGAGTGACTGACGATATGACAGCTGATAGAGATGTATGGAATAAGAATACATGCTGCGCCGACCCCAAATAAATTGGGATAAGGGGGATGATGATGATGATATATAATAAATTTTAGAACCTATGTTATGTTGCTGTGCCCTTACTGGGTTTCATGTTGGAACTGCTTTATAATTATTCTACATCTTTGTAATCACATGAATGCAATAAAAAGTTTCGAGTTTACTCATACATATTTATCACAATTCCATGAAAAAGTTCCACGATAAGCAGTAATCACGTATATATTTTCATAGGTGCAATAGCGAAATTATTATAAAGGCAGTTTTGTTAAAAATCATATAATAGTTACCTATATTAAACAGTAATAATTAATTTACATTTAATATTTGGCTTATATTTTAACAAGATTGTATGCCGTGAGCCTTTTCCCTTAACTCCCAGCACTGGTCCCAGAACTGACTGAGTCTCTGCTCTTGATTCGCACAGAAATGTTTGAAGTCTCTCAACATTCGCATTTGGAAGCCCTCGTCCCCGGTAGCTGGTGTCTGTGACGACTTCCATTTTTTAGAGATCATGTGATTCCATGACCAAAGGAATCCCATCTGTGAAATATATCATTGGTGAACATTTATTCAACTGATAATACAGGATGGAATGTTTTTTTTATTATTAAGTACTGGCTGTACCCATGACTTCGTCCGCGTGGATTTCAGAAACTTACACCATGTCATAATAATTAAAAATGTTAACACTCAGCCCGCGGAATTAATTAATTATTTTTCTAGCTAGCCTAAACATCAGCTATCTGCCAGTGACAGTGCCTTCAATCGGTACAGTCGTTTCGGAGATTAGCCGGTCCAAACAGACAGAAAAAATATATTTTGTTAAACGTACCGTATATACAAACTTATTATTTTGATATCACAGAGAATTAAATTTTATTTATTTTTATAGATATCTTACCCTTCGATTATTATCATAGTCGTCTTTGTTTTTGCCGCTGACGTGCCTCGTGATATAGCCCTCGTGAGGGCTGGGAGCCGCTTCCGAGTGAACAGGATATCTGTTTTCCAACATGAACATGGTTTATATTGTAACAATGACATTTGCGTAGTAGCTGGGTGATTTGCTTTCCACGTTGGGGGTCGTGAGGTTGACTGTGTACATATAATCACATCAGATATCCATAGGGGGAAATTCATTCGAAGAAAAATAACCTAACATCAAGTTAACTAAAACAACTAACATTGTCAAGACCGTTCATATATGAAACGTAATATTTTTGTTTCTTTTAAAGTTTTTATTTTAGTTTATAAACAATCAGGCGTGTATTCCTCAAAACACGGTCGTGTTCATTGGATCTGTTTTTTTTTCTTGATTTATAGCCCATTTTGACATCTCGTGATTCGTCCCCTCTTGCGCATATAGTAACTGTTAGTAAAAGACATGAATCTTTTATATTTAGTTTAGTTCACTACATTAGAGTTGATGCCATTGACTCGAAGAAAAGGCTGTGTACAATACAGAATATAGATACAGTTCCGTAATAACTATTCCTTTGTTCGTATAGTATTACCTGCTAGCATTGAGTGGTTTGTTGGCAGGCTTGATCCTCAACGCCCTTTGCTCCGACTTTACGGTCGTAGGGATCAGAATGAACATATTGCCAGTCACGTGTACATAAAGATGGTCTCCAACTCCCGCCTCATGCGACGTACTCTCCACTGTGCACTTTATGAACCCAAAACGGCCCACAATAGCCTCTTGGAACAGGAATAAACGTTCTAGCCATGTGTCTTCGGGGAAACCTAAGGGTTGTAATTAATATTATGGATCTTTGGTCATTATATTTTGCAATATTACTGGAATACATTCCGTGCTCTCTATTGCTGGACCTCCTTATACATGCTATTTTAAAAATGTTAACGTAATAGAGACCACTAAATGTACTAATGATATCTAACGTATAGTCAATAGTCATGACTCATGTGTACAAATGTGCGATAACACGAGTAATATTAGTTAGTAAAACTGTTTTGAATTATATTAGTGTTGTTTTTCCTTCAATAATATAATTGTTCGATTTAAACACATTATTAATGTTTTTTTTTTACTAAGAATCATAAATAGTTTTCACACTGAATAAATAACCGATTAAAAGTTTAAAGTCGTTGAATAATCTTTACTTATTATTCTAAGCCACACAGTCATATAGAATTCAGTCAATTAGAAATCTCTATATTTTTAGTGTAGGTGCCTTACATGGCATTAAAACAAAACATCTAACCTATAATAAAATAAATAATATGAACCTTCGAATAATGTGGCTTTGCTTCTCAGCAAGGGCTCTTCGTTAAGAGGCACGTAGATGGGTCCTCTTAGAGGGTCTGATTTCAGCGTAAATGGGAGGGCGAGTGGGTCCGCCGGTATTGGCACCATTTGGAGTCGACAACTTTGAGCTTTGCGTGCCCAACCGAAGATCTAGAAAACATGATGATCATTTTGGCACTAGGCAGTATTGATCGAGACTCATTACATTATTGTCAATAATTATATTTAAGTGATATTATCTCTAAAATAGCTATGATTGTTGTTAAAACATATTAATTTATTTGATGCACATGCTATATAAAAGCCATTCATATTAATTTATAATTTTATCATAATTCTACATATGCATATCGCCTATTAAGGGTCGCGAGCCAATTGCGATAAAGCTGATATGACCATAATATATACTACATAATATAATCCTATAATTATTATACTAAATAAATATCATGGTAGTACAGATTTATAGTTTTATTATGATATATACAAGAAGAACCTCTTCTGCTTTGTACTTATAATTGTGGACTGAAAATACCTCGTTTACGTATACTCCACACAATAATGATTAGGTACAACTTCCATTCGATGAAGTACCCCCTTTATGTCTAACCCAGTGTAGATCGAAATCACAGTAGGAAATATGGTGATAAGTGCTCGATTATAGTCGGTGTGATGAGATACTGATACATGTTGTCGCTGGCAACGGCCCACTATATGCACATTTTAAAGACCTGCGTACTTATTGGCTAACTCGGTTACCATCAAATCGATAATCACTTTGTCGTACATTGCGTCGTACGTTACAGCTTGTTTATGATGAACAAAAATATTAAAAACATGCAGCGCGTTAAACAATAATTAATATGAATGTGTCTCACGAAAGTTATTATACAAAAACAGCCACGATATTGTTACTGGCGACGGCCCACTGTATGCACATTTCATAGGCCTGGCCCGTCGGCAAATATATTTAGTATAAATGCTAGTAGCAGATAGGTATCAGTTCAGCTACGATATTGCCGCATGCAACGACCCACTATACCTATGCACATTTCATAGGCCTGGTCGAGTCGGCACGTATGTACATATTATACAGGATTATTCTTAGTATATACGAAACCTGAGACACTGGTCAAATATTTTCATTTATAGAACCAATATAAAAAAGTATAAGAATGTATAATAAAAACTCACAAAGTTAGAAGCTTGATTTCTTGCCTCCTTGTCCTCCCATAAATATGCTCACCGCCTTACGTTCATTGATAACGTAACACACTGAGCTGTTGTAACTTTGTAAGTAGTGCAGTGATAACATTTACCGTCACACCTGCAGTCTTTGGACTATCTTAATACTTAATTGTAGATATTATGTACCTGGACTATCTTAATACTCAATTGTAGATATTATGTACCTAACTATCTACTTTTTCGTAAACAAATAAAAACGTTTGTACAGATAAACACCCTGGCGTGTTTAAAAATGTTAATTAACACAATTTACAATAATTATTTATCCCTTCTACACGACGTCATCAATATTATTATTTACAAGAGCACTATTTACACACGACACGATATGGGAACGCGCGCGGAATCGACGCGTAAGTATCGATCTCTAGCTTCCGGGCGACTGAGGTAGTGGCGCGGGGCCAGCCAGCGTGGGCCCGCTCAAGGACAGCGCGAGTTACTGTATCAGCGGGCGGTAGGTACTGTATAGCTGATACAGTACCTACCGCCCGCTGATACAGTAACCCGCGCTGTCCTTGAGCGGGCCCACGCTGGCTGGCCCGCGTACCTACTGTGTCTAACTTAAAGGATTTTTTAAAGATTATTTGGTCGAAATATAACATGGTGTAAACATTATTTTAATCGATTCTATTACTGATTCTGAACAAACTAGTTTCTGGTTTCGTATATACTATGAATAGCCCTGCATATGTATAAATGCTAGTACCAGATAGGTATCATTTCAGTCACGATTGTGCCGCTGGCGAAGTCCCACTATATGCACATTTTGTAGACCTGGTCTTTTCGGCACGTGGAATAAGCATAAATATTAGTAGCAGATAGGTACCAGTTCTGCCACGATGTTGCCGCTGGCGACGGCCCACTGTATGCACATTTCGTAGGCCTGGTCGGGTCGGAAGGTGGCCTGGTACCGTGCATGACCCCACTCGATGCGGTCACTTTTGTTGCTTATGTCGATATCTAGGTGTGTGTTTTTATATAAAGGCACTGAAACAAATCAATATAGGATTCGTTAACCTCCATATTGGACATTCAAGAAGACAGGTGACAAAGAAGACCGAATGCTAAAATAAAGGAGTAGGTATACCAATTTTAAATAATTATTACACTTATAAAAAAAAACAACATGTCAAAGGTGATACTGGAACAGCGCTGAATAAAAACATCTTAGAAGAAAGTATTTTTATAATAATTTTAGATATTCGTCTTAAGTCAAAACAAACTTATTTTTGTAAAATTCATAAATGTAACTTACTGTCACTATCCGAACCCAGTTGCATATAGCTAGGGTCTATATTATCACAGAGGAAAGCCGGCACTCCCGTATCATCAGTGACTGGACTGGAGCCAGAAATATCGATAGCTCCCAGCAAGGTCTCTGGCGAGAGTAAAGGTGACCTCGGTCCCAACACTTCGACCTCCATCCATTCATTCTCAAAGCTTTGCAGGTCGCCCAGAGGCTTTACATAGTCTGGTATGCTCTCTGTAAAGATAAAAACATCGTAATGTATGAATAAATTACTTTTCTTGAAAAACTATCAATATTTTGTCTTTTTTATTGTTGTAGAATAGTTAATATGACTCATGTTGTTTTTTTTAATATTTCCAAAGAAAAAAATGCATTAATAGGACAGGTTAATATCAGAGTGAGTTTGAAAAAACTTTCAGCGAATAGAGATTTTTACTATTTATTTCAACATAAAAAATTAAACTCACCTTTTTCTTTTTTCTGTGGCAGAATATGGTACATGTAGTATCCTACGACGAATCGTTTTGTCGTATCGCCTGATGCATGGCAGATCATCTTTTCCTGTAGTAATTTCTGTAAGAGAAAGCTTGTGACACTTATATTTCGTGAGAGATGTTTTAATTTTTCAACTTTATGACACGTAGTAAGTAACTTTAAGCCCGCCTTGCTCGATCTATTTTCCATGGAAATGTCGTGCTTGAGTTTTATAGGTGGTTGTGAAAATTCATAACCGCTATAAAGGGCTCAGCCCCTAGCACGAACATTGAAATCTCCGTTACGTTTTTATATTGATTTGATAGAAAAACAATAATAAAATGATACGGATGCAAAATTGACCCAAAGAATTCGGAGACATTATGTTCTTTTCGAAGGTATTAGTTTTTCCTCAACGTTATGATTTTGATAGATCGTGTTTTCCTTCATGGTGCTTTCAAATAATGAGTAACTGAAATTAGTTTATTAATTTACCTCCATAACAGATGTAGCTTTTTCGTAAGTCACTCCCTCCATATTGGCCTGTAGCCAATGTATTGCGTATATCGATACAAACGTATGGGACGGCAGACTCACGGTCTGTTGTAGAAAGCCCACGCCCAGTTGTGGGCTGCGCATACGTTCGATTATCTCCATCAATGAAGAGTTCACTTTCAGTTTTGGTTCTAGTACTCTAAAACAAATGGTTAAGGTATGTAAATATCTATATAGTTTTTCAAAGTTGTAAAAAAGTAACAATTGATGTACCAGGTTATTGTGCACCAAACCTGGACAGGTGTAGGACATTATCGACTAAAAATATATCTCTAAAATTTATTTACTTTTGCATAAAGCAAGGTTTATTATATATATATTGTTTATATTTACCCGTCATCATATGTGTCGTCACATTCACCAGTCTGAGATTGAGTTCTCTCTAAAACAGTTTTCGCTGCGGCCCTGAAGTCATTACCATATTAGGACATTTCAACACAACAGGAATAAAACTCTTACGATGATCATAAAGCAGATTATTCCAAACGCAAAGCTGCCAAGCACAAGTTGATTAAAAGAAAATTATGATGACTCATATAAAGGAATGATGAGGCGAGTATACTTACTTGTTACTTTGACTAGTATTTAGTGACTTAGTAGGTGATAGTTGCTGCAATGAAACATTCGGTAGGGATAAGAATAAGCAACTGATAGGAGAGGCACGGGCAAGCATTCAATGATAGCTTAGCGATAGAAAAAAATAAACCGTGTCATGAATTAGAATTGGCTTTATAAGGGATATCTGTAAAAAACAATTGTTTATTAAATAAGGGAAATAAAAATAAGTATATAAGTTTTACATAATCTAAAAAATAGGTGCAACTTACATAAATAAAACAATAATAAACTACGATATACATATATAAAATGATTATGAGAAAACAAATGTATGAAGTATGTTCCTTAATATTTTGTTGACGCTTTTATGGAGATGATTTGGGTGTTAAATAACAAATGAGGTGATTGATTCATTGAATGTTAATAATGTGAAGAGATCTGCGCAAGCACCAGCACACCGTGCGACGGACATAAAACGATTCCTCGTGTACGCATTGCATTGTTATGATATTTTTATATGCGTCTTTAGGATTATTTCATAATACTGAAAATGATTGTCTGTGTTGATCTGATTTGAAATAAACTGTGCTTATTTAAAAAGTAATATTCCGGATGTTCTTTTTTTTTCAAATACATTAGATAAGTAAATATCGCCAGACGTGTTAGAAATATTTTTAGTCCGAGACGCAGATAAAATACCACACAAAACACTGTCTTTATTTAAACAGTTCACGTTCTAAAATATAACATTAGGGATTTTATTATAAAAAGAAATGCATAGATAATTACTTTTTAATTTTTAAATAGAGACAGTGGAAAGCTATATATGTATTGGATCGTAAGTAGTACTGACATGGCTTCGATCCGGAGCCTCGGTCGGTCAGGCAGGCGCGTGCTTCCCACGCGCTCCCTGAACGGCGAGTTGGACACCCCGCCCTGATACACCACACACAACACGCATTTTAACACGGTATACCTACATCCTATCATAACATACAAAATAGGATAATAATCTCGCCTCCTAGACAATGTTACTTCGTATAAATAATTTTCTAGGCTTAATATTTGAATGACAAGTTATCATGTGAATGCCATAAAAAATTATAACGTATGTTCACACTTCTATCTTATAAATTCAGACTGCAGTATATTCATAGGAAATCATCCTGAGCCAACAAAGACGCGACAATACGTAAAATTATATTGAATACTGCAAATATCGGCTCCAAAACAGTCAAATTAAAATTCTATTTTACTTACTGAGAAAATTGTATCTGTGAAAGTTATAACTTTTTATAAATTACCGTACCTCAACCATACTCGTTATTCTATGATGCTAGGAAGTTTATTCACATAATTATTATTCCATTTTATCATGTTATGTCGTAGCTATAAAAATTTATAAAATAATAAAGAAAATAATCAAAAGAAGCCAGCAAACAAAAGGTCTCAGTATTGGTGCATTCCGTGCATAATTGCATAATTATATAATAAGCAGTGCAAATATATACGCAGTATGCATATACAATGTGGTGGTTCTCTTTTGCGAGTACTGGAAAAATAATAACATTCCATATAATAGGACCATAGTCGCATAGAAAAAAAAGGGCATTATGATTTGAATTGGAATACAATGTAAATATTCCTTCATAACACATCAGAACTGACATGTTATTGTAGACATTCAGGATATCGTATTGAGACATTGCATCTTAATTCAGGCGATTGCTTGCAAAGTATATGTATATCTACAGTCAAGATAAAGAAGTGACTTCCACCTGGCGAAGACCTCGACTGCACTGTTATCTATAAAATTACAATTAATGTTCAAGTAAAATTAGTACCTACCTACTGTGCCGTACTCAACGTGTTAACGTTAGTCTACTAGGGTTAAGGTGTGAAGATTAGAAGGTCAAACGCCAATCCAATGTAAGGTTAATACAAATTAACATATATCAATTACAAACCCGTTTTTCATGGAGCCAATGAAATGAGTGCGCAAATATGCTACAGAAAATAATATCGAAATTATAAATTTTATTCCGAATTGAAAATAAATAAACGAGTCAATCGACCAAAAGTCCAGACCAATTATTTTTTCAATAAACTCTAATGAAGCTATGAATCGTGTTAATTTTTATTACGTAAGATTTTTTTGTTAATTGAAATCGTTGGTCTGCCACATTTGATCGTAGCACAAACTGAAAAGTGACAATAGGGAATTGGCGTGGAGGCGGAGGGACTGGCGGCGGATGTGAGCCGGACACTAAATAATAACTAACGTAGTCGTGATTTCAACGTTACACATGACACTACAATCCAATCGATGTCCACACTTACCAAACCTGAACTCGGAAGTTTCGTTGCGCGTAAGTCAAACTGCGTGCATTACCTTCAAAAGACTGACTGTCGGAGAGAATGTTGTTCACAGGGGAGGGTGACGGGTCATGTGTACGTAGAGCATGTTATTATTTAGTGTAGCGTGGGAGCGGTACCTGCGCGCTCCGCGTGAGGATGGAGGTGGAGTGCCGGCGCCGGGTCAGCGCCGCGTCGGCCGCGCCGCCGCCCGCCAGCGCCATCTGCAGCACCACACCGTACAGCGGCGGCCCTCGCCCGCCTGGCGCGTCCTACTGTCGCCCCCGTCGACCGAACGCCCCCAATAACCGTATTGAGAGCCCGCGATCTCGAGGCATTTTACTGACGCGATTTGTGCGCAACATTTTCATAATTCGAACCACAGAGACTCGACCGCAGATCGGAGTCGATGTCGCCGGATGACGACGAAGAATAATAAATCGATGCTAAGCGACGCTACTACCTGTGCGATTACGCCAAAATCGATGTCGCCTAATTTGGTGTGTAGCTTAGGTAATGTTGATAGCGATGCTTAGTTCGATACTGAAAAGTAATATTTGAAGCCAAATATCTACACAATGCCAAGGCAGCTCATGTCACGCCCGGTCTGCGGTCTCTAGGTTTAAATATCAAGTTAATATTATATCATGCGCTCAGACTCAAACAAGAAATTACAAATAACACGTAGTGTGCAACTTAAAAATAAATAAAACCTGACAGACATTGATAAAAAAAACATGCTCATATCACAAACATTTTACAGTCAAAAGTAAGAAACAAATACTGACAGTGTGTATGAAATGTAAATAATTTAGTCGAACGTTATCATGCACTTCACGACATTGAAATTTAGAATTTCATGTTTGAGTAAACATTTAGTACAATAATTTATATCAGTAGTGTAATTTTTTGATAACAATTTAAATACTTTCAAGCAATTCTAGTAAAACTACATAAATTATTATTTGGGAAATGGTGCACTTCTACAATACATGCAGTGCAGGTAGTATCTATGTGTCATACAATGTGCAAATAACTACACTCATGCATATACATACTTCACTTATACACATTATTATTTTGGAAAAATATCAACACATTTAATATAATAGTCAATTCTCGAATCTTAAAATGTCTATAAGTGATATAATGAGTTACATACATAATTAGGTACATATAAACAAAAATATTTATAAAATAATATTGAAATATCTATTTAAAAACCAAAACAAACTATTTTCTTTGAGTGCGTTCTGTGAGATTGGATTTCTGTTTAATAATGTAATTGATCAGCGCTAAATATTAACAAGTAGTAATCATATTTATTGAAAATTTAAAGTCAAAAATAGCAGCGATATTACGTGAACATTTTTGCTAACTGAATCCTTCATTCAATTTTCTAGCCATATTCAAACAAAAAAAGAAATGCTGCAATATGATCTACAGTAATTTTCGTACCAGCAAGTACTTTAATCAGTATAATAATCCGCTACACGTAAAATAAAGACATTCAACCACAACTGGTTAGACTGAAAGCCAACTCCGATAATTTCGGGAAAAGATAGTTTATACACTTCAAATATCAGGTTAAATGGAATTAGTTGGCGATACCTTGACAGAATAACCGTTAGAGATTGCAGAATGCACACATCGATGATTTTTTACTTTCGGGGTCAAAGAACGTTCGCCCATGTGACAATACCGCGTGGCCGATTCTTTTACGTAACAATATATTATTAAAAGGAATAACAAAATATAAAATATAATATCATGTAACGTTTTAATTCTAACGATTAATGTAAATATTTCAAATTGCACCAAATATTACGTCGTCACATGAGTGAAAGTTGTTTGACATTGATCATTCTGCTACCTCTAACGATTGTTCTGGTATAGTTTTGACAGCTAATTTAATTCAAACATTTTTTTTTGGGTTTTATCTTAATTAATATTCGATTTTATGAACTGACCAGAGCTAGAAGCCCCAATTCAAATTCAGCGCTGACCAATTAACCTTACACGAAATCCAAGGTCCTTATTTATAATTACCATACTTACCCTTTGCTTGTTAGGTCTCTTCACCTTATTGAAGTACTGTTCAGTCATTTTGAGGAAGCCGTCTGTTAGCTGGTCGAGATCATGACGAGTTGGCGTCGGATAGATATCACAGTGGGTCGAGTCATCGTCTATTATTAGTTTGGTTGCTGGATTGTATAATGGCAAGAGGAGAGTACGGAACCGCCAGTATTTGAGAGCCTGCAAAACGTATGATTTGTGAGGTGGTACAGTTTTCGTGTGCAGTAATATCCTGATTTATACTACTCCAATTAATAAAACTTTAGATGTATTGTGCAACTTGTAAGTCATCTAGCTAGACTTTTCGTGCAGCTTAGGCGAGGTGCATAGCTAGCCTAATTTTGTTGTTAAGATATATTAAAAAACATTTTATCATACATATACAAAGACTAAAAGAACAATCAAGAATTTATAAGTCATTTCAGATGTACGATAATTTGAATCTAGTACGTAATTATATAAATTTGTCAAGTAACTCTACCAAATAGAAAAAAAACAAGCGATGCAGAACGTATCTTTTATGATATCATTTTGCAAGATATAGCGAAAATAATCATAAAATCTGAGCTATCCAGGATATTACCGCACACAACAGCAAAGAAAACAAAAGGCCCGGCAGCGAAATTGTTAAGCAAATTCTAGGCTGTTAATGAATTCTGCCGTATTGTGGCCCAATTACCGTAACAATCACCTCAACCAGTGCGAAGTCTGTGTCACCTCTAGTACAAATGTAGTGGTCCATGTAATTCCAGTTGTAAGTCTCCAGCTTCTCCGTTGTGAAGGAAACCCAGGAAACCTCGTAGGTATCGTGGTTTGGTGCGTGGAAACGGTAGCGGTAGTGGATGTTGAATGGCGGGTATGGATGTCTGAATGTTATATATAAAATATATTTTTAGTTTGGTAGTATCAACTTTTTAAAGGCAAGGGACATAGTACGTATATTTGGGGATTGAGTATATTTTGCATTGCGTTACATATGATACCTACGACTACGTAGCAAAATTATGCATTTCAGCGTTGAGTTGCTGTATCAAGCTGATGAAAGCGACTAAATAACTACTCATACGAAAGATCAGTCTATTATTAAACAGTCATAGCATACAACATCTAATAAGATATCCAATTAATCTTGGCCTTGATGCGTTGATGTTTAGATCAGATAAATCGGCAGATTGACAAATAAAACTATAACGCCGCATATTACGAACTTTGGTCACAGAGAGAATATGTGGCTCTTTATATATACCTTGGTCTATATCTAGTGACGGTGATGGTAGATCCGACCAGCGTCAGTTTGTGGAAAATCCTTCCAATAGAGAGCAGGTATCGTTTGGTTGGCGCCACATTCACGGGCTTGCCGCACTGTGGCGCCACTTTAGAAGGGGGCGGAGCCGCTGAAGTTGGACAGTGGGCTTCTATCACTTCGTTCTCATTCACACCGACTATTAGCTGGAAACCCTGAAAGGTAAGGTTAAAAAATATATGTAATTGACAAATAAGAGGGTAAATTTTTTACCTAGCTGCAGATAAAAATACAAACGCGTTCTTCTTCTGTAATATAATACATATAATAAAAATGTAACGGATCGCTGTCTGTACATGGAAGATATATGAGAAAAAATATTGTTGGGACCTTTATCAACGCAAATAGCACCCAAAACAATGATTGTTAGAATTTTTGTCTGTTTTTCTGTGTGTTTGTGCCTGCTAATCTCAGAAACGGCTCACTAATATATTGTGGTAAGCTTCACTTAACCTTTAGTGTTTGTTTCATGTCAATCGGTTCATAAATAAAAAAGTTATGCCAATTTAAAGAATCACGTCGAACATTTGTTAATAATTATGAAATTGTAACATAATGGTGTTAATTTACGACATCTACGCGGACGGAGTCGCTGGCACAGCTAGGACATAATAAAATAAAATTCGTAAGTACTTCAGAATAAAATAAGCTTTTTATTTGGCACACTGAAAATATCGTTCTACATGAAACTATACTCAGTGGACCATTGATAATTACTACGCGAATTGTGAAGACTGTTTTGTAGAACGAAAGGAACATAAGGACATTAAAAACCTTGAGAAACTATAATAACACCAATAACCTTCATCGTATAAATTTTTCACTGACCTGCGCTAATCTCTGGGAAACCAACTCCTTAAAAACTTCCATAGTAGTCAGCGGTTCTTTATAAATCGCTCTATTCTGCGCGAAGTCAGCATTTACGTCATCCGGCAGTAGATTGTAGTCGGAAACCAGATAGTCGTTCTGTAACGACCGCTTGTCTGGGAAATAATCCGTGGTGATCGGCAGACACGCCGGAATCGTCAATGATTTCCAGTCCACACCTGACAAGGTTATTTATGATTTAAAAAAAGCCATTTTTTTTTACTTTATACAAATCGTCAATTTTAAATATTTTCTATAAAAAAAGTTAAGCGATATGGAAGCTGCCGACTTGTTTCAGCATCCACTGATACAAAAGTAGTGACAAGATCTAGTGAAGGATTCATAATATCAGTCGATAGACGACAGCTGTTGGATATCTATCAGCCACTCCCATAGACTTCCATAACAACGGTCTCGAGCCTCTGCCCACAACTTTTATGCTGTCATCGGGCGAACGAGCAGGGAGCCGTCCTACAGGCGTCAGCCGGTTCGTCGTCCCTATTCAATAACCTTTTCCCCGTCACTTATATTCGATTCTACAAGGTTGGATCTCCTTTGTCACTCCAATTTACTGACTCAAGAAAGAAAAAATATTATTTTGGTCTCATAACAAGAGCTTGGCTTTATAAAAAGTCGAAGCCTCTAAGACGTTCATCATTCGATCGGCACTTTTGCATCACAGTCCAAGGGGCGTCCTGGCTATCTTGATTGACATCGCAATTATGATCCCTTTGTAATACATTGGGTTGTAGATGTCATTTTACTGCTCTTAAAAGACGCACAACGCAATGTATCACAAAGTGACCATCACATCGATGTCAACCGAGATAGCTACTAAACCTGCATGGCGTTGACGTTATTCAACTCACGCGTAAAATAATTAGTCTTTTTATTATGTGCCTGACTCTACTTGACTCAGCTGTGGCTCGACCCGTGAGCGATGGGACACTGGTTTTAACACACAAATACGGTTTCGAATTCTCTTTTTAATAATTTCTTATCAAAACTGCTCAATGAAACCTTAAATAATACAGCTCATCGATACAAGTATATTTCTAAAAAAGGGTTATTTTAATTGATTAAGAACTAAATGTGCCTTCAAATATTTCATTCATTCTACCTGCAAAGCATACCGAAGTAGCAAATACAGCCTTATTATTAAATATTGCTTTAATTAAATCTTAACGTATAAGTTATTTACAAGATCTTCCAAAAGCTGAAAACATTTTGTTGTTAATAAATAATACTATGAATATGAAAATGTCATTGATATGAGAGGAACTGCTATTGTTATTTCAAAGCATTAATTGGTTAAAAACCAAAACATGCAGATAAAAAAAAATACCAGATGCAAGTCTAGGAGTGTTTTTACTCGTACATTAAGACTCAGTCGTTCTATTATAATGATAAATGCGAAATTAATTAAAAAAGAAAAGCGATGCGGGTAGAATTGCTTTGGAATTTTGGAGTGTTTTTGATTTGTCCCCACAACTTGCTAGACTAATATTTAATTTATTTGCTATGCTATATAATTGCGTAGTATTTTCTAGATGTGCAAAATATTAGAGCCATAAATGTATAAGCTGTCTAGATTTTATTTTATAATACATCAAATAAAATTTTTGAGTACTTAAATAAAATAGTACATCACCATCATAAATAAATATAAGTAATTGCGTAAATTTTGTTTATACAAAGCGCACATTTTAATATAATGTATCCCATATAATATGTATGTAGCGCATATAATATCATATTAAATAACACATAAAAAATAATAATGCAGAAACTACTCAATGCAAATCCAATAAATGGAATATCAAACCTATAGCTCGGTTCGCTTCGATCCAATGAGGTTTGAAGAAAATTTTCAACGCGATGATATCATGAAACATTAAAAGTGAAGTGGATGTTTAGTACAAGATACACATGATTTAACACGATTTCCAAACCAACACAGTAGTACACAGTACCAATTATGGATCAACTGGACTCTGTTTCAAGCTCCCTTTTACAAAATACAGATGAAAATTTTATGAACATATTTCAAATTCATCTTCTACAACATGCACAACATCGATAGGAAAGATTTTATATCAAACAGCGTTTAATTTTAGTCAATAATTTTCATTTTGGTTTCAATAACGTCTGAGTTTTAGTAATCTAAATTACTATAATCTATGAATAATAAAACGTTTTTAACGACCATTACCATTGATCCTTCGTGCAAAAAGTGCAACATACAAGAAGTTAGTACATAAATGGTCGCTAAAATAGTTCTAATGCAAATAAAAGAATTTGTGCACATTAAACATTAATATTATTGAACATATTTCCAGAAGATGGATTCGGAAAAGTATTAAAAACCTGTATTAAAAAAACTACACAAATAAGGGTAATAGTTAATCGTAATAGTTTTTGAAGAAATTTACACATAATAATGACAATTAACAAACAGACAAAAAATTCAATAAAAATCGTGAGCGTTTGTTTTGCTTATGAAATATGGCTTCCCTCAAGTTAGTTAAAATGATAAACGGTTTTATCAATGAATACTACAATTATTGTATGGGCTAACGACCGTACATATGCATATCCGGCCCGAAGGACCATAAATGTACGGGTTCTGTATATTGATTGCTCAAATGATACGAGGAATGTTGTTGGACACTGTTTATTGCTACTGATTAAGTTCTGTTGTTAACACATTATCGCTAGAAAATTAATTTAATGTTAATCCCGAAACCGATTATATTGATAGAAATTCAATATTCAATGAGTACACTGTTCGGCTGCTAGTAGTGAACTAACCGTGACGAGTACAAATGCCGCGTTGTAGGTAAAACTGCTGACCGCGGCAAATGTACGGTCGTTAGCCCGTACAATTATGAAAGATCATAATTATACGTAATTGTTAAACGATCGAAGTCTTCACAATGGGAGCAAGTAAGTTAATAAATAATAGTTAATTTCCTATACATAAAAAAACACCTAATTCAATAACTTATATGCTTTCTATACATAAACCAACTAAAATGGTAAAATGCACACACCTGATGCATTATAAATCAACTAACCTGTTGTAAGGGCGGGCGTCCACTCCTGTTCTCCTGTAGCGCCCCATAGCAACGCTAAAGAAGCGTTGTTAGTAGTGGAAGGCGTGCCTGAAGCTCCTAGCACTGCTAATGTCCCTGATGTACTTATCATGCGCTTGCGACCCATAACATTGCCTGGAAAAGAAAACCGTAGGTAAGTATAGAGGGCGACACTGTAGATTGTCTTTTTTCTAATATAAGATTTTATTCTGCCTGTAAAAAAATATTCCTACAGAAATTATAGGAAACAGTGAAAAATAATTAGGTTGGTACTCTTGGCATAGGATACAATTCATCTGAGAGGTCAAATCAACCCAATACAAGATCATAAGTCAAGCAAAAAAAAAACCATGTCCACTTTATTGTTACATGGTATAAATTAGAATTTTTGCCAGATAATATAAAGAAAAGCTGTCACAAATCCTAAGGTTATTCATATAAGTTGACAAAGTGTAGCTAAAAGAGGCAGTAATTTACCATCAACTTGATATATGGAGTGGTTATTGTTAATAATAGACGATCCATTCTCCTTGGGGATGTTGTTTTCACAGCGGTGATCTTCAGTCCTCGACGCGGGTTCCCCGGCCGGCCGCGCTTGGTAATGATGCTGCTGTATCAACACGCCAGTTGGTCCTGAACAGACGAAAGGTATAATAATGGATATAACAACACGGAACAAAATAATACTTAATAAACAGTACTAAATATTTAGCTCTACGAATCGATTGTATTACTATTTATTTAGTACTAACTACTTATAGTAGTACAGTAATATATATTTAGGTACTATTTAGTACCCAAATATATATATATACAGTCGCCAAACCTGTACTCTGTGCAAAGGAGGGACTGGCTTCTGACATACAGCTCACCCTAGTTTAGGAGCCAGAGCCACATTGTGATGTGTCGGTGGAGGTAAATAAATAAAAATATTACTATACTAGTCCCGCTTGCGCAATCATTCAGCCTCATTAACTAAAGCATGCTTTAGTTATTGTTCGGAGCTACTGCGAATAAATCATAATCGATCAGCTATCGAATAATAGCAATCTTTTCACAGTATTGTGAGAAGGATCCGTTTTAATCGTGATCTTTTTGGGGAAGAGGGACTTTAACTTGTGAAATATTACCTACCTTTAGGGAATATATGCGTCCAACGTCGTCTATTACTAGTTAGTTTGACAGTAACATGGGACGGATCAAACGGGTTAATGAGTGCCCGCCCCGTTCTAATCACCGGCTTGTGGGAGGAGATTGAACTGCGCGGTGAAAGCCGGTTGCTTGAGAGGGGGGAGTCAGTCGCATCGCTATTCGTGTCATAGGCTCCTTGTTTATCTGTGGATTAAAATATTGATAGATTAAAAATGACAGAAGAAAAACATTGACGTACTATGTGGAATATCGTGATGAAATTAAGTAAGTAACAGCCAATATTAGCCTTTATGAAAAACATAATTTTACATAAAACACCTTATACATTATTTGTAGTCATTTGATCGTCATGTTATGACATAAAATAAAAAATATTATTAACATTATAAAGTTCTGCACTTGAAAATACAATTTGAACCAATTTGTTTTGCCTAAATTAAAAACATTTATATATTCTTAGAAAAACACTTACTGCCACTAGCCAGAATATCAGCAACAGTGTGATGAATATCTGGGTCCGACATCTTCCTGTGATGTAAACTCGATGTGGGGGGACTTCTTCTACTGATACCTTCGAGACCGGCCACCGAAGTCTTCTTCGTGCGAGTCACTCGTTGAACGCTACACATGATACTAATAATGGTTATTTCTGTAGAGTTTTTTTTTAAGTAGGTATAAGGGTTTTGATACAGTCAGTTTTGGTGAACAAGGTAGCTGCTTCACTACTTAATGTTGATTGCTAATGTCTACTTTCATTCCACTTTCCCGTCAACTGCCAATGGAAAGATGAGATGACTTTAGAGTCATTTTAGCTAAAATAGACTTGAGGTACACATGAATTGGGCGATAATTAAATTCCTTGAACAATAACAGCTGTTTTTTTTAACGTCTCCCGGGTTTTCACTAGACATTTTAAAGTTAAAATGCAGCAAGACCTTAATATGGCAACCTTTATAATATTGTGTGTAAATAATTATTATTTCAATAGATCAGTTCGGACATGGAGTGTTATAGTAGGATAACATCAGAACCTGGCGCATGGATAACATTGGGTGTGACAT
This sequence comes from Xylocampa areola, assembly GCA_935421205.1. Lineage (NCBI taxonomy): Eukaryota > Metazoa > Arthropoda > Insecta > Lepidoptera > Noctuidae > Xylocampa > Xylocampa areola. The sequence continues at coordinate 13,507,782 of OW285206.1, forward strand.
AACTAGATAGAAAGATTGAATATATTCAGGCGTTACTTTGCGGAAGTCCATTACAACGGATGCAAAAAAATACAATATACTAGTATTGTGCAAATATTTGCGGGCGGGCGGGCGGTGCACAGGTAATGCATGACTACCCTCAATTTTGTGGAAGTAGCTAGATATTGTATTTTTTTGCATCCATAGATACCCTACCGGAGGCGATTACCACGAACAATAGCGTACCCAATGAGATTTTACGTCAGGCAGGCGACCGGTCATTAAATATTGCCAAAACATACTGCTAGTATGCAATTTCAGAAATATTTAGATAGTGAAAGAAAAATACATGCTGCGCCGACCCAAGTGAGTTGGGATAAGGCCCTGCCCTTATCCCAATTTACGATGATATCAGTTCGGACGTGTTTCAATGCTAGTAGTGGCTTCCTTTGCCTAAAGTTAGAGCCGTACTTAAAAAGAGAATATTTTATAACTACCTATCAATTATTGTTCACCGGTTACTACTTACTTGCATTTTTCGCTCAACTAGTTTCGAACTCGAACGGTGCCCTTAGTCACGAGCTGAGTTGATGTCGAGTCAAACTCGTTCCTTTTTTAAATATTATCAACAATAACACCTAATTTTTTATCGCCACTACCAGCCAGCGTTCTCCACCCAAACGTAGTTTCTTTAAAAAATACTTAAGATACGCAAAATGCACGTGAGTAGTAACCAGTGATGCGTCGCGAAAATTATACAAAAAAAAACGTATAAATATTTGTTCAGATCGTTCAGATGATTGATTGAAAACTATTTGATGCAAGGAACGCTTTGTGTGTTATTTGTTCACAAACAACACTTAACCGCCGTATAGTAAATGGAAGTCTCACCACGTGCTATGCGCTAACGGCAACTGGAAAACCTGAGCGTCATACGCGTCATAATCAAATATGGAATTATGCATATATTCGTCTTCCTTCAATAACTTCCCTTTGCGTTCATCTTCATACATTTTCCTTAGCGGTTCCTGACTTTTTCTCGGCGGCAACTTAATTCTAGGAATGAAATTCGAATATGCAACTTTTTTGTTTGTAGAGTAGAATGATAAATTGATCCAATGCGGCATAGAGTAATCATCTATAGAATTTAGATTGTTGTCTTTATTGTGGAATTTCAGGAGTGGTACTGCGTGAAGAGGTTGTTCGCCAACACAGACTAAGTCGCTGCCAACTCCGTTGTCTATGATTCTTTGCTTGGTGACGTTGGTCAGTTCTCTGTCGACTTCGAATACGCCGACGCCTGGCGTGATCACCACACTGAGTTGACCCGTACGATCGAAACATCTGTCTAGATAATGTTTTTCGAATACTGTAATGCAGAAAAACTGTCGTTAAAAACACTGTTCACAGAGCAACATAAAAATTATATGCGCTTTGAAAACGCACCCTGAAGTCACCTACTTTAATGACTTGAAAATTTTATTTGAATATAGGGAAATCAAATATATCCAAAGATAATTTTACCATTCAAACTCATATTTAAAACTTCTAGAAAATTTCCTTGAGCTGCCGTAGAATTGATTGCCGTCGGAATTTCCATGTTCGGCCTTTCATGATATTGTAGCACAATTTTTTGATAATCAGTAAATAATCTTCGTAATTGTAGGAGAACGTTTGACCAGTCTTCATATCTCTCATTTTGGACTGCTACCCTGTACACCAAATCGCAATATTACATCGACTATAATAATTAAGAGGAGTACTGAGAATCTGACAAATATAAAAGTTTTACATATCCAGCTAACTAATTATGTGTATAGCTGGGTGTGTGTCAGACTTAAACTTATAAACTCATCAATTGAAATATTACATAAATAGTTATAGTAATCTATATAAATTAAAATTAAATGCTGTTCATTGGCACATAACTTGAGGATGGCTTGACTTAGCTTTTTTTATGTCATAATATTCCGATTAAGGTTAACTTTACAATTATTTCTTTTAGTTCTCTGTATTAGCAGAGATGAAACTGTTAAAGTAAGAAACACGAAATTTAGACAGTAGATTCATACATAAAGATGTGATATGGGTAATTTAGGAAAATATATTTAATTTGAAACAGGATGAGAAGATACCTGTAAAAGTCTTCATAAAATCTGCCTCTGTAATCTTTTTGCAAACATTCCTTCATGTGTTGAGGAAACTCTTCCAGTGATTTAGCTTTGTAAAATGTTCTTGAGAATAACACTATTGTCACCTCATGATTACTGCCATTTTTCTACAAAACAAAGTACATATTATATCAATTATCAACTTGGTGGTCAGGTATATTCTTCTATTTTTTCAATGTTACCTTCCATTTTGCAAAAAGGTCAGCTAGGAATCCGTTTACCGCCTTTTCGAAATACAAGTCACCATGTATATCAAAGTCCCACATTTCAGAAGACATCTGTATGAACAGGTAGACCATAGATGTGGAAGATCTGAACACTATCTTGGTATCCTCGGTGATGACTCCGCAAGCTACTCTGTCGCCTTGAGACCACATTTCGTAGACTTGACATCTTATGGCACCACCACAGTATTCAATCTTTTTGTTTAAGTACACACAGGTGCTTACCTAAAATATATTTGCTTTTAATAAAGGAATAATTTATTTTTAAATTAAAACCTACTGCACTGTAAAATTATGAAACATTTTTTTTTGTTTAATGAAAATTTTGGTCCCACAGTAGGAATTTCTTTTTGTATGGGGCCGTCCATTAATCACGTGATGCACGGAAGGGGGAGGAGGTTAAAAAATGCAAAAAAAAAACATCACGTGATTAATGGACTATACTATTGTGGGTGCGTTTACAAAGATTTATTTTCACATACACACATCCAGACCCGGTACAATTATCTGTAGATCATACAAATATTTGCTCCATGCAGGAATCGAACCTGCGACGCAGCAGCGGTCTCTTGACCACTGCGCCAACAGCGCAGTCAAATTTGATTGGGTTATATATTTTTCAGTTCAAATGTTGTGGTGGCAGAGTGGTTATAGACCTGCTTCTTGTACAAGAGGTTAGAGGCATGAACCTATGTGATTTTTTCCATGTTATATGTAATTTCTCAATAACTCGTGAGTCACCACAAATAATAATGTCAAATTAAAACATCTTGACTTAATAGTCTGAAAATGTCAACCAGCACTGGACAATGACACCTCGATTTACTTATACTATTAATATTATATATGCAAGTCTATGGATACGTCGTAATATGGTGATTATTACTGCAGCCTTCCTTGAGAAGCGACATTTGCCCTGTAGTGCGACAGCTATGGGCCTTTTTGATTTATTTACTTCAAATGCTATATTAATAGAGGGAATCTAGACAAATATAATGCAACAATTACCAAGCTGTTCTTCAACCTCCACATTTCTGACCTTCCCATATACTGATCTTTGAATGTGAGCTCAACAGAGTCCAGAGCCACATCTGCCACATTGACTATGTTCACATAAACATCAGCAAATGTTCGCAATTGGAAAGTTGTGGCTATGCTCTGTTCCACACTGATGGTATCTGTAATATAAACATATGCACTTAAATTCTGACCTCTCATAAACACGTTTTTAAGGTTTTAGTGAATAACAACATTTATATGTTTGACTTTAAAATGTTGCTTTTAAAACATATGTCAATAATTATGCAACTTTGTCAAAATTGTTGTTGCTTAGTCCGGTTCTGATTAGTACAGAGTAAAATGGGCTAGGTACCAAGGCTAGTTGATAGATTCAATATAAGTATTATATTGAAGAATACCGTACCGTCAGGAATACCTCCTAACCGTATTTTGGTCTCGGCGGCCTATCTACACGGACACCAGCCAAGTACGCAGGAGATATTATAGCGCACTAGTTTATGCGCAAATACAGGTGCACTCCCTCTTCCTTCACTGTCATAGTCTGATGGGATGGCAATCCGACACGACCAGAGAGAGATCAGGCGCAGGACCGAGGGCTTTACGTGCTCTCCGAAGCACGGGGATGTCACACCACCATCTTCCAAACTCCGGGCGACTACTGAGAATTTCCTAACAGAAAAACCCAATAACACTTTGCCCAACCCGGGAATCAAACCCAGGACCTCACACTCAGCAGCCACACTTGCGACCACTAGACAACAACGAGGCAGTCAATATAGATGAATATTTCATAAATTAATAGGACTCTACCAAAAAAGAAGCAGATATCTTCCACTATTAAGTTACAGGTATGTTTCTTAAATTACAGCCTATCATTATAATAAAAACAATGTTGAACATCGTCCTGCCTATTTTGTAACAACTTGTAGGATGTGACACAATTTAATCAGAAAACAAGAATTTATGCTCTTCCTATCCATTTATTTACTGTCTTTTTTTTCAGATTTATGATACTATATCTGACCTAGAAATATATAGTTCATTTCTTATTGCAGTGTCAATGCCACAATATTATTGTAGTTTGACCTCATTATCTTTTACTGATTAAATTCTAATGAACTATGAACAAAGGAACAAATAAAATAGATAAAGGCCCTTTTATTGTAAGTTAATTTCTCACTAAAAGATCAGAGCTCAGAGCTCATCACGTGAGCAACTAAAAGCGAGACAATATTGCAACCTGACATAACAATAATTCTGATACCTAATTAGTAGTTTTGCTGATGCAGTCAAAGATGGCTGAATGATGTACCCAATTGGCTTAGGGGTTGGTACCTAAGGAGGAATGTATGTGAAAATTCCCAAACACTATATCTGCCACATTTAACTGCATGGAGAAAAACACATACAGCACAGATTTACAACTAAAACATATATAATGTTGCTATGAACTCACACTAAAGTAAACTTGAAACACAATCAAACAATACATATTAATACATATAAACATCTATTGGGATATAACCATTTAATGTGGCTAAGGGATACTTCTGTTGTTACTACCTCCTTAGGTATTTACTATGAGCCAATAAGTAATTCATAGGGTCATACCTCTTCCTCGTCCTGGTGCATCCACTCTAGTAACTTGTAGTAGCAGGCGTGGATAATCATTTTCCGGATGATAGATCTCAACAATATCCTTTTCCTTTAGTCCAGGGTAGTCTTTTAAGTTTATAATTAAGTCCAGAGCTAAAATATATACATTAATTTTAATATATGATAAATGAATAAAATTTAATCTTTATGTCGCTTACAAGAAATTAATTAAAATCTATGTATTCATTAACCTATGTGTTTACACCTACAAGCAAAATTTCTTTTTCAATAAAAACATGTGAAGAAATTGTTATAACATTTTTATTTAGTTAGAAAGCCTGCATGGACTTTTCATTGAGACGAACCACTGACTGAAATGTTAAAAAAAATATGATTTTACATTCCACAGTACCATATACCCACTCTTGAATGAAAAAATAAAATACTTACGACTGAAACTGGACTGGTGGACAATAAGCTTGAAGGACTTCATCTTTCGTGTTCTTATTAGCAGTCGGTCCTATACTAGTGTTTACTTTGTCTGGTACATGATTATTTTATAAAAAGGGGAAAGAAGTGCATACATAATTATCTTCCAAATGAAAAGACACTAAAACCTCCTAAACCGTATGCTTGTTTTGCACTGTTTTCGGTTCGATTCGCTGTAATCGCTGTTTTGTTTAGCGGATGGCCGGATGCTTGCTTTGACATTAGATTTAGATTTGTCTGACACTAACAAAACTTAACAAAAGTGACAAATGATAGGGACACACAATCCGACACAGTAGTAGCAGCACAGACTATTAAGATATACTACGTATTACGTATGGTAATGTGTCCCTCACTCATAAGAGTATTAAGTTACCTCATTTAAGGTCCGTGACCGCAAATTGAAAGAGTTACTCGCATTTTTCACATTGAACCACCTCATTCGCGAATGTCCTCACTATTCAATTTGACACCGAGTCCCGAGTGAGCTAAGTGAATTTCAACATTGAACCACCTCACTCGCGAATGTTCTCACCTTGCTCCTCAATCACCTCATTTTTCAATTTTACACCACCGAGTCACGAGTTCTGAAGTGAGTACCTACGCCATTGAATGATTCCTCACCATAAATGAGGGGCACCTGATGAGGACCTCGCGAGGGAAAATGCGGTACTCCCTCATGCTCATATAAATTTGATGAGTTACATATCGTTATTACATATTTACAATACGCAGCAGCAGTGCGATTTTAGATTTTATATGTTCTTTACTCTTTGCTCAGTAGGTACTTAGAGGACCACACGGAAGACTAAATATCGAACAAATTTGGTCGCTACTTTTGGCACGCGGTGAGGTAACAGACAAGCACAACTAGGATTAAAGCAACAATAGCTCTCGTCTTTACATTCAGTATTATTCAATTTTTTTAAAATGTATGGCTCCATCGTTAGTCGATGATTTTGCCGATGTCGAGGTTGAAAAGACACTGGTGACGGCTCTTAAGACTGGCACTACTATTAAAACCGGTATTTGTAGTGATGCAATCAATGAAACTTGCTGAAACAATACAAAACATCACAATGTTAGTAACACATAAACTACAAAACAACACATGTAGTTAGTAACATATACTTCCAAAACTATATACAAGAAGGAGGTACGAAAGTGGAAGAAAGTGTAAGATATAAATAAAAGGAATAAATACTATAAATTACAAGGTTTTAAATACGAATATCGTTTAATCTAATAAAAGTAATATAAGACTTTTATTTGAGGAGAATAAACTAGAGTTAGTAGAAAGGGGATGTTAAAAGGGGGGGGTATATCAACAGGAAGAAGGTCATAAAGGGGAGTTATTAATTTCGGACAGGTGAAGAATAGGTGTTCCAGAGTGCCTTCCTCGAGACCACACTCACACAAAGAATGGTCTCTCACTCGGATTTTTGCCAAGAAAACTGGGGTACAGGTGAAGCCTAACCTAAGTCTTATAATGACAGAGGTCGCTAATTTATTAAAAAGATGTCTGTTACCAAACCAACATTTGGGGGGAATTGTAGGTTGAACTGAAGCGAAAAAAATCCTTTTAATCTGCTGGTTTGCTGCCAAAGACGATTCCAAGCCACCATCATATGAGGCTTAGCAAGACAGCGCAGATCGCGCGGGTAACTTGATTGGTAGGTGACACATCCCATCTGAATTGCTGTCCTAGCAATAGTATCAACATTCTCATTGCCCGTAATCCCGGAATGACTGGGAATCCAGGCTAAAGCCACCTCAATACCAGAGCAGTGACACCTATACAGGACCTGCTTTATTTGAAGGATAAGGGAAAAATTGTGTCGGGAACGGAAGGGGGGTTTGGAGATATCCTGTAAACAGCTAAGGGAGTCAGAGAGGATAAGCGATCTGTTCAACTTATGCGATTCGATATAAGAAACAGCTTCCAAGAGAGCAATAGCTTCTCCAGTGTAAATAGAGCAGGAGGACGGACAAGAAAAATTTAAAATAATTTGAACTTGGGGATCCAAACTGCAGCTCCCACATTGCTATCTTCCGATAGTTTGGAGGCATCAGTAAAAATAGTAAGCCAGTCATGCCAGTCCTCAGCTAGAATATTATTAAATTTTGTATTAGCTCCAGGATCATGTTTGGATATACCAAAACTAAAATAAATTTTGGGTTGGAAAATTAATGAATCGAAACTTACTTCGAATAAAGGATTAGTATTTGATTGGACAATAGAAATATGCATATTGTATAGTTTACTATAGCTGTTTACAAGAAGGGAGGGATTTTATTAGACCAATAAGAGGAAGTGGAGATTAAGTTGAAAAGATTGTGAAGAATAGGAATGAGAGGATGAGACTTGATTTGGACCACATGAAAGAAGAAACGATCCGAAAGAAATTGTCTACGTAGATGGAGGGGGGGATCTAAACATTCCACCTGAAGGGCGTTTATAGGGGAACATTTCATTGCTCCGGTAATAATGCGTAGACATTTTGACTGAATTTTTTCTAATTTGGATAATGCTATTTTATTACATGGTTCAAGAAGAAAACTACCATAGTCAAAGTGACTGCGGACTATGGCATTATATAAAAGTTTTTGTGTAAAAGGGTGAGAACCCCAGCGCACCCCAGAGAGGGCACGCATTACATTTACACTTTTCTCGCATTTTTTAAATATGTAATTAAGATGGTCAATTCCAGATAATTTAGAATCGAGGATAAGACCAAGAAATTTGACCTTATCACTGACTGGAATGAGTTTATCGTCCACACGAAGATGTATATCGGGAATATTGCGTTTGCGAGAAAATATTACTGCACTACACTTAGACACTGACAGACATAAACCATGATCAGTCAGCCACTGATTGATATAATATAATGCAGAATTCATACGCGAAGTAGAATCTACAAAAGAAGAGGAGCTACAGTAGAGGGCAATGTCGTCAGCGTATTGTAATATTTTACAAAAGCAGTTAACAGATGAATCTAAATCGTAGGTGTATAGGTTATACAGGATAGGACTCACAACTGAGCCCTGTGGAAGGCCTTTCCAGACTAAGCGGGAGGAAGAGTAAGAGCCCAGGTGACGAATGGAGATGGATCGGGACATTAAGAGGGCACAGATGATGTTAACCAGCCTCGCAGGAATACTCAGCTGTTGCAATTTTTGCCTGAGCAGTGGAAGCTGGACATTATCGTACGCTGACGAAATATCCAGAAAGACACCAAGAACACTTTCATTTTTAGAAAAAGCAATTCGAACATCAGACATGAAAATACTCAGGCTATCTAACGTTCCCATTCCTCTTCGAAAACCGAACTGGGTATTTGATATAATGCCTTTGCTTTCCAGAATCCATTCAAGTCGGTTCTTGATGAGGTTTTCCATTATCTTAGCCAGCACAGAAGAAAGGGCAATAGGCCTGTAGGAAGCAAAGTCTTGAGGATCTTTACCTGGCTTTAAAATCGGGATAATTATCTGGCATTTCCATGACTCTGGAACTCTGCCGGAAACAAAGAAAGAATTAATTAATTGAAGGAATAGTTGTTTACACTTTGAAGAAGAATTACAGATAAAGGAATAAGGAATACCGTCTACACCAGGGGCGGAATCCCGTAGATGGTCAACAGGTAAGTTCAGGAAAGGAAAAGGGAGCATCAAAACCATCAAAAGAGGAAGGGGAGTTTAAAAGAGGGAGACAATCAAAATTGGGGACAGAGGGTGGGGCCAATTTGTTAAAAAAGTCTTCCAACCAGGCAGCAGAGTCATTTGACAAGATATTTGGAGTGTAGTCATCACAAACTCTACGGTAGGCTTTAATTCGTTTCCAAACAAGTGAGATCGAGGAACGCGGAGACAGCGACTCGCAGAATCTGTGCCAACCAATGCTCTTTTTTTTTGACAAAAGTCTGCAGGTTAACGCGGAAACCTTCTTAAAATTTAAATAATTGGCCATGGTAAGACCGGATACGTATCTAATTTCTGCCTCTTTACGTCTCCGAACACTCTCAGAACACTCAGAATCCCACCAGGGCGGGGAGGGGATTATTTTGCGAGCAGAGTTCTTTAGAGGAATTGAGGAATCTGCAGCATGTATCAAACAAGAAATAAAATCATCATAGACATCAAGATAATTAGAGGAGTTTATTAGGGGAAGGGCTTCTACCTCTAAATCCAGCTGAGAGGAAAATTTATTCCAATCCGCCTGGGATAGAAGGTATTTATGAAGGGGTTGAATGGGAGGAGGGATAGAAAAGTGAGAATTATGATTGGTAACTAGGATAGGATAATGGTCACTGCCATATGAGTTGGAAAGGACAGACCAAGTGAGAGAAGAGACTAGGGAAGGGGAAGCAAAAGAAAGATCTGGAACACTGATATTTTGGATAGGGGATACCCTACGGGTAGCAGATCCATCATTAAGGACACAAAGGTTTAAGTCGTCCAGAAGGTCTAGTAGGAAACTGGATGAAGGGTCGTTGCAATGCGAACCCCATAAGGTGTGTCGGCAATTAAAATCACCTAACACAACCAGTGGACCAGAAATTACAGAAAGAATACAGGAAAATTCAGATAAAAGGTTAGAATTAGGATGAGGAATGTAAGCAGAAATAAAGGAAACACCTAAGGCTCTGATTGCTACAACATGTAGACCAGGGTCGTGCTGTGGAATAGGAATTTGGGAAAAAGGAAATGGATCTGCTAACCAATAGGGCACAACCAGCCCAACCATCATCTCTGTCATCTCACAGACACGAAAACTCAGGCACTCTGAAAAGGGAGCCAGGTCTAAGCCATGTCTCCGAAATGGCGAAGACATCTGGATTAAATTTGTTCAGAAGATATATGATATCGTGCTTCTTTTGACGAATGCTTCTACAGTTCCACTGAAGGATCCTGTGAGCCATTTTTGCGGATCAAGGTGCTTAGGAGCTGTTGGATAAGGACAATGACATTGTTCGGTAGGGCATCGCTGAATTTGGAAATAATGTTAACTAGGGAGCAAGTAAGTAATTCTATAAGGTTATCATTAGGAGTGAGTAGAGGAGTGGTTTCAGGGGAAGTATTGTCAAGCGCACAGCCATTCGGCTGGAAAGACTTTGGGGATCCCACAATGGAACTGTGAGCATGCCTATCATATGACTTACCCAACTCAGCCTTGGGCCGAGGAGTACGAAAAACAGTTTTCGTGTAGGAAGTTTTTACAGGAGAAGACATTGGAGAACTGGTAGGCGAAGGGAAAGGAGCAGCTGAAAGAAAGGAGGCTTAAGTGGAGTTGTTATACCCTCTATCAAGTCATCCAAGGACCAATCAGTTGGGATGTCCCTCACCACACCCATACGGGTTACCTGGAATCGCGGTATGGTAGCTACAAATTTGAAGGTACTTAATATATCATTTTTGACAAAAGTATTTGCGGCATCAGCAGATTTAAATTCAACGGACAGTTTATTCCGCCCAAGGGATTTAATTCCACCTTCAATGATTCCTATAACATTGTGTTTATGTAGGAATTGAGCAAAATTCAAAACTTTCAATGTTATTGATGATGCTGGGTCTGTATCAATTTTAGAGACAAAAACAGTGAAAGGTGCTCTGTCGCGTTGGTTATACATTAGTTTATAATTAGACTCATATCCAGGCTTAGTATAAACAGATTGTATAGACTCCGCTGGAGACCTGTTCTTTTTTGAATCAACTAAAAAGTCTGCTTCCGCAGGGCGTTTTAAATTAGAGTGCACAGGTATAGAACCGGAAATATTCTGAAAAGATTCAAACATTTCTATATCAGGAGGTAAACCTCCTCCCCCATCAGGGGGCTTCTCCTCACTCATCTTCCTGGTAGACCAGAACTAGAAAATTAGTAAACCTTACCTTTACAAGTAAAAAACCTCCACCAAACAACACAAAACAGTGATTTACAAAACTAAAAATTATTGAACGATTAAATTATTTGAGGTTAAACAAGCACCGTGTCAAGTCCAAGCCTCGAATCCATTCAGTATTAAAAAATTAAACACAAACATAACATTGTGTCATACACGATTAAAATCGTGTACTATCATTGTAGCCATAGAGGTAAAAGGATAAAATATATATTATTGGCAAAATATTAGAGACCATAGTTAATAGAAAGCTTATAGCTATAGCTTTTCAGCAATCACAGCTTCTTATACCACGCCAATCTACCAGCATAAATTTAGTCGGCTATGTTTGTTGATATCGTAGACTCTATGGACAAGGACGGTAAAGTACACGCTGGGTGTACCGACTTAAAAAAAGCGTTTGATCTGGTAAATCACAACTGCTTTCTAACATGGGCATTCATGGATCGTTACTCAGATGGTGTGATTCATATGTCAGGCACCGTTCTCAATTGGTACACATTCATGGTTTTAAGTCCGCGGTGTGCAAGGTCTCATCGGGAGTTCCTCAGGGTTCCGATCTCGGGCCCCTTTTTTTCTTAGTCTATGTTGATGATATCAAGTATATCCTATCTAGATTCAAATTATACGACTTAAAAATCTACCGAGCTATAAAAGACCAATCTGACATATTAGCTCTTCAATCGGATATTGATGCTGTTCAGGTGTAATCAAAATTATATGTTCCTAAATCTAAATAAATGTTACCATGTTAAGTTCACTAAAAGAAAACAACATATTCTATAAACAGCACCTTTGCAGAAGTAACTACCATTCGTGACTTAGGAATCATCTTAGATAGCTCATTAAGTTTTAGGTTTCATATTTACACTTTAAAATGGAATCATTAAATTCGCGCCATAATGTTTCTTTATAAACTCATCCGTGGCCTTGTAGATTTCTCTATTGTCCTTGAGCGTGTTGTCCCACGCCCCGGCAGTCATCTATGTAACCGTAAAACTCTAAATTTAACGCTAACCTTGGCCAGCACTCCCCTGTTTATCGTATGAGCTTCGCATGGAATAATATTCGTAAAGATATTGATATATTTGTCTGTCATGATTCTTTAGCCTCCTTTAGGAAAAAACTTTAATCAATACACTCTAGCGAGATAAATTATGGTTTAGTAGTACCTAGTTAAAGTCTTATAAATTATAACATAACTTTATTTAAGTAAGCTGTGTTCGCATCAAGAAGGATACAGTCACTACACGCCTCTAAATAATTGTTGTTAAACAACTTGTAATTTGTAAGATACCTATGTATCCAGTTTTATGACTCTAAAAAAAACTAAGGCATGTGCGATTTGTATATTATTTATCACGTTGAACGTTGAATGAAAACATTGTGAGGAAACCAGCACGCCTGGGAGACGATCTCAATCTTGATCTCAATGGTGTTTTAATGTCATGTCAGAGACCTACGATAAGATAGATTGGTTAAACAGTAGAAATAATAATCACATGTTTAGAAAATTATGTAGGTAAATAGAAATAATATGACTCGTCATAATTGATTATGGTATTGATTAGCTTTTCCATCAACGATTATAGGCGATTATTGAAATATGCGATTAATTGTTTATTTATAATCCATTTACAACATCACTACTAAAAACAATGCCAAGTGGCGGTAGGTAACGTCAAATGCCAGCCAGTTTATGTAAAATTCACGTTATGTCAAACGTTACCTACACATACACACACACTATAAAAACGGTACATTTTATTTATATTCTCGAAGTACCATGGTGGCATTAATAAAAAGTATAGCTTAGCTAATCAGAATGCATTTATCAGACTTTGAGAATTATATTAGCAGTTTAGCCGTAATCACAACAATTTTACAGTTTTTATCTGGCGTGTAAGTATTCGAAACGCTCTTTATTTACATTTAGTTTTTGTATTCTGCTATTGTGTATTTACGATGTTTTACAGATTGTTATTGTACTGTTCTAGCCTCGTGTGCAAACAATATGTTGCTAACCAGACTACGGCCGAGGCCTCGTCATTGCCTTTTGTTTGTGGAATCCTATGGTAAGAAAACACAGATGCAAATCTTATACATTGTCCTAAGTCTAGATAAAAAAAAAATATATAGTAAAATTTTTATATTTATTTTTGCAGCTGCTGCCTTTGGTTTCTCTACGGATTATTTAAGCATGATAATATAATAGTTTTAGTTAATACTGTAGGTATTACTTTGATGATATCCTACACAGCAGTATTTTATATTTATACATTTAAGAAATCAACTGTTTTGAAACAATTATTTGCAACAGTTGCATTTGTGATATTTATAGTATATTATGTTATGACAGAAGAAGATAAGGCAGTACTTTTTGCTACATTAGGTAAGTTTAATCTTTTATTTTATTTTAATATGATTTGGTAACATGTACTAGATTGGCTTGTTGGCCCCTTACTAGGACTGCTAGTAGCTGTATGAGAAGAGGCCCTTGCCCTGCAGTGTGACAGTTGTTTGCTAGTTAAGTAAAGAAGAAATAATGTATATTTTTAATCATTTCAAATTAAACTACAGCAGGCTAAATAAAAATATATATGTATATCTAGGATTTAATGGACTGATTGTCATCAATAAATGGGGTTTCACCTATACACAAACCACTAAACACTGTTTGAGAACCACACTCAGGCCCCTCAGATGTCATACTAAAATTATATATTTATTTATTTACACATGTTTCAGGACTGATGGCATGTTCCTTCACTGTTTTAACAATAGCAGCTCCCATGAGCCAACTCCTGTATGTCTTAAGAGTAAAGAGCACAGAATGTCTCCCATTTCCGATGATACTGATGTCCTTCTTTGTTTCTATGCTGTGGTTCCTATATGGTGCAATAAAAGATGATAACTTTTTAAGGGTATGTGTAATTGTATTTTTTTTTATTATCATACATTTGCCAATAATATTATTGCACACTTTCAAATAGTGCCTTTTAACTTTGATCAGAATCCTTAAAATTTTTGTTACTGTATTTAAAACTTTATACACATTAGAGATATCAGATAGGTATTCTTCTGCCCTAGTTATTTTTTTCTGTGATATAAATGTAATGTTAAGCTGTTGCCTCAGTCATTAGCAGACACAATAGATTTTTATTGTTACAACATACAGATCTGTACGTTACTGAGCCGAAAGGTTAATGTTTTTTTAAACTCTTTTTGTTATATTTATTTTTACTCTCATGTTGTCCAACCCAATTTCTCTGATCATAAGCTAATAACATTGCTATGTAGAAACTGTATTGTAAATTAACTTGTTTTCCTTTTTCAGGTACCCAATTTGATTGGTGTTGTTTTGGCTGTGACCCAACTCTCTCTCTTTGTTATATTCCCAAACAAAGCACAGTCACCAAGCTCAGTCAAAAATATTATAGCCTGATTAATAATATAGGTTGTGCAAAATAGAGATAGTATTTATATTAAGTTAATTTTGAAGATTACTGAATGAATGATGATGAATTTTTTATTTATTAACATTTGTTTGTATTAAAGAATAGGTCTGATTTTGAGTTTGAGATCTCATGAATTGTGTTTTATCTTAATAGCCATGATCTTTGTGCCAGTATATAAAAATAACAGTATTATGCTTGCTTATTTTAAAATCGTACATATGATACTAAACCAGCAATATTGCCTTTAGTATGTATGTACAATACGATTGGCATTTAGTATTGTCTCTAAGTTATACTTTGTAGTTAAGCTATGTTTAAAACGTCTTTCTTCTTTAAATTATTAGGTAGCTAATAATTGAAAGATTTTATGAAATGTTTATGTGGTAGGTGTCCACATACTCGCATCTTATTAATCGGATGGATCGTAGGAAAGGGATTAATTTGTAGCATCAGCGGAATAATAACCCACTGTGGAGCTCCACAGAGGACGGACAAGCCTTGCAGTCCTATGAATTTTTATGCCAAAAAATCGATTGTAAATGGCCGTCGTGTTGGCAAACCGATTTCTGCGGAATGGTTAATGCACTACTGCAAAGTAATCTGTTTGACATGATCTGCCCGATGCAACCTTGTGGACCTTTACCTCTCTTACATACAGACTTTTTGTATACATTTTCTAAAACTGTCTTGAGTTGTTACTTTGCCGACAAGCATGTGGTTATATTAAGTAAAAGAAACAACCCATGAAATAGGTACTAAAAAAATTAAGACAAATTAATTTATTTTTTATTAAAGTTTTTTTTTAATCTGAATAAGATTTAAACTCAGATTTAAAATAAACTTTTTACGATTACAAAGTATTTTTGTATATAATGTTGACTTCAGGTTAATGTTATTTACATTTAAATAAACTTTAAACTCGTAATGATATATTTTATATTGAATCGCAACACACCAGCCCACATTAGAGCTTATGTTCACATAAAGTATACGGCATTATCATCAATGAAATAGACGGTAGGGTATTATTAAATCGCGGCATATCACAATCTGCCAAATTATTTAAACGGATAGAGAATTGATATTCCAAGTTGCGTTTGTTTGGTCACAACTAACACGAAACTAATGAAGAAATATCAGGTTCGTGCTTACGGCTAGACTTGGTTAACTGACTGTGTTATTGTTTTATTAGCTTTTTTGTCTCCGTGCAATTGTTGCAGCCCCAATCAATAAAACACACACAATAAGGGCGATGGACGTTATCCAGAACACAGTTTCCTTTAACATTATATGGAGATATTGAACGTAAAGACAGAAGTTTGAAATTTTCGCCTACACGAACTACTAATGTTTCGAAAAGTATGCTATTCGGTGACATTTTGAAGGCTATCACATGATATGTTTTGTTCCCGTCTTGATAAACGTGCGATCTCATGATACTGGGAAACTTTAAAGGCTTGCACATCATATAAGGTAACGTTTTTATAGACATCCATATCTTGTGTATATGTGATATTGCTAAATCTAGACTAATAACAACGTCAGACTCTTGCTGAGATTCAGTTTTGGAAATGTTATGACAACTGCACAATTCGGTGCTTATACCTGCGGCTGCGCACGTCCTGTTGGGCAGTATCTCTTCAAACAGACTTGAACATTGCGGACACGCCTCTGATTGTGTGTGGTCACTTGATTTTATTGATAATTTCAGTATATCTGCTAATGTTAAATATAAGTCATAAGGGGTTATTAAGCGACCTTGATTCAATTGTAAATTGTGAAATTCATCTGTGAATAGCCTTCGAAACTCAATTGGGGTCCATAAAAATAACATTGGCAGTCGTTCGTCGTAGTAAGACTCTATCCGAAGTCTGTTCTCACCGAATCTGATACCATGATCACTATAGAATATAACAAACGTGTTTTTGTAAACGCCAGAATTATTGAGGTTTTCAAAGAAATCTGCAATTTCTATATCAATGAGTGATGGGTCATTTAGAATATTATGAGTATATGATTTTATGAAAAATATTCCAAAGAAAGGGTTGGTCTTATACGAATCGACAAAATCATGAGCGTATTCAAGTAAATGCGTAGCTGAAGGCTTCTTATGCGTACACACGATTTTCCCTAAACGTGACTCCCTTGTCATAAAAAGGGGACGCATATAGTGATCCGTTGGTTTTGTTTTGAACCCTTTGAACTTGGCGAAGGCATCAGGGTACTGCAAATAGTCCTCTCCATACGCTGTTATATAGCCCGCATCTTTGTATTGTTCCCATGGAAAGAATTCTGTGCAGTTGATCAAACCGGATGTACAATTCGAAATAATAGTAGACATCTTCTTCCCAGTCAGCACAGTCAATAAATAAGAAAATGCTTCATGGTCGACCTAAAAATTAATTTTATTTTAACCATATGACTCATAATTCCCAAAACCACGCTGTTTAAATAATTTACTGAGGTTCTGGGGTCACAAATACCTATTTGTTGCAACCTGGCCGTTGAACCTTTTTAAATTTCTGTACACCTCTGCCTATCCCTTCGGGGAATACAGGCGTGACGCTATCTTATGTATAATTATGTTGTTATGTCACAGGCCTATACCATTTGTGATTTTTTTCCTCACTCACCATTCAACTTCATCGCACATCTCTGGTGGATACGCAGCCTATCACTGGTCTGGTGGAACTGCCAAAGTTCGTCGCCCGCAGGCTTCATGTCATGGTGAGTGTAGACTGAGCCCTTTCTCCTTCTCTGACTGCCGCTTTTCCGAGCATCATCTCCTAGCAAAAATGGCTTATAGCTCCCTATAGTTATGCTCTCGCTCTTAACCATATAGGTATGTGTATTTGATTAGAGCTGGACGCGAGGAGCGCCCAAACTGGGTAAGTACGTACCAGTGGCGTGCATTGCATATAGGCAAATAGGCAGTGCCTACCTCAAAAAATTAAACAGTGATTTAGGTTGTATTTAGGTAATTTTTTGAGGTAGACAGTAAACTGCGATATAGGTTGTATTTAGGTAATTTTTTGAGGTAGGCACTGCCTATTTGCCTATATGCAATGCACGCCACTGGTACGTACTTACTCCTCCAGCGTGTTGTGCTACTGAAAGGGCTATGTTAGTAAAGTTTGTATTTAAACTATGTATTACCTTTTGATATCCTTTGTAATCAGCCCATTTATATTTTTTTAAGTAATTTGTTGTTCGCGGCATGGTGTCAAAAACTCTTGTTCTAGACATGGCATCTACACCTATCATGAGAATATTCCATCGAATATTAGAATTGTTTGTTTTAATGGGAATATCTTTTTCTATTTGTTTAAGTATGATATAAGCGTCTTTGTAGACTGGTACTATTATTTGTACCCTATCCTTTGTACGGCTTTTGAGTTCAAATGAATAACAAGATACTGTTATAGTTTCGTGCTTAAGCATAATTTTTTCACCGTTACGGAAGAATTTGCATCTCGTATATCTGAAACAAAATTCCAAAATAAAATAACACTGTATCACGCCTGTTTTCCCTATCCTATAAAATAGGCGGTGAGCCTAGGCACAATTTGAAACTCCCCCCTGCTACTGAGAATTTCAATAACACTTCCTAACCGGGGAATCGAACCCAGAACACCGAGAAGTGGCGTGGGAATATCAAATAACTCAAATACCTTGACTACCTAAAATTGGGTCGAGTCGCTATACCGATTACAAGTTATAATTCTGATGACTGTCAAATTGAAAGTACCAAATATTATCCTACAATTCTAGTTCATTAATTTATAGAAACACATAGGTAAGTTGATTCAATCAATAAAATTAACCATTCAACGTGCCAAAATCATCCCAATCAGCTGGCAGATAGGACTATACCTATTAGATTTAATTTTAAACCCTTACACCTACACCATAGGTAAATAAATCACATTCGGTAGAGAACGTGGTGCTAATTTAGGAGTTGCTCTGAACCCTAATTTAATCACGTCTGCAATAGTTTGATTAGGGCCTTAAACAAACTGACACAGTCTCATCCACCAAATATCAACCACCAAAGAAAGAAGCGACTAATCTAACTTAATGGTTATGTGATACAGATTCAAGATCTAGTTTATTGGCAAAATGTTCAAGAGCTACTAAGATTTTGAGTGGCCCTATCACACATGCTTTCAATGTCGCCTTGCAGTTGCCGTATTATTTGGTCATTCTGTTTAGGGTAGTACCTAAGTAATTTACTTACATTACCTGCAAGTTTTAAAAGTCCCTATAAAAGGATATAGAAAAAGATGTGGGCGGTGAGATTTTTTATCTAAATAGGTAATAATTATAAGGCGCTGCACTGACGGCGTGCGCCGAACATTATGTCCAACGGACAAAAAAGATCTACGATTTTGCTCATGGTCATTAGCGACTGTCCGCGGGTACGACAGTCGGCGCCTCGAACGCAAACAAATCGGTGATTGACAGAAGTTTCGTCCTACATGTGCGTTGTTGCCTAGGATTTCATAAGTTCTATCGTCGCGGCAAAATTTCCAGGTCCATCTTCCGTGCTGCCCGCCGTCTGCGCAACGCCTCAAGGTTAATACTTACGATAGCTGATCGCTTTCATGACCATGAATTGTAGATTCACTTACATATTTATAACAACATTGAAATCTGTGTGTGGTATAATATTTTTCCATTGTTTTCTTATCTATTCTGAATTTAACCGTATTATTGTCAAGAGTGTCTATGAATACAGCTCTGTCACCACAGCTACTTTTGGCTGATGATATTACCGGTCTATTGAACATAAAAGTTTTCGCATAGTTCGGTATGTAACATCCCGGTGTGTTGATAAGAAAATCTTCGGTTTCTGAAAGAAAATAGTTTTATCTATAGATAGATGTTTACCGAAATAAGTACAGTCAGCTGCACGTTCATGGTAACAATTTCACATTTACAGCATCTTTATGTAATAGTAGTAAGGGCGGTTTTCGTAGGTCAAGTGTTACCACTGACCACTGACTGTAGCCTGTACCTACTAGGTATCTAAGTTTTAACTTACCCTTAATTCTGAAGTTTTCTGTTGCTGAAATGGTAAAGGGTTAGGTATAACAACTTATTTTTTGCCAGCTTTATATTTTAAAAATGTGTTCTCAATTCGTCTGTTTATTTACACGGCTACGGCGTGCTTCCGAAGAAGGCTACTTAATGTATTAAAATATGATGTCGGCATAACATAATTAATATGCTCGGGATAATCTGTTCTTTCAACTGCGTATGGCCCCTCGCCAGCTAGGTCTTGTCTAGGGCTTGTTTATTAAATTGTAATGGATGATGATGCCCCGTGGAGGGGCGAAACACGTGTAGAGTAGTTGGTGGTAGTCGGAATTTTCACCGCTTGCGTATGTGCATATATTTGCGGGCGGGCGGGCGGTGCACAGGTAATGCATGACTACCCTCAATTTTGTGGAAGTAGCTAGATATTGTATTTATTTGCATCCATTGTAATGGACTTCCGCAAAGTAACGCCTGAATCTATTCAATATTAAATTGTAATTTTGTCTTTGTAATTTTTAACCCTACTGACTTAAAAAGACGAATAGTAGAATAGGTAAAGGTACGGGTAATAATTGAAAAAAAAATATAAGTGTCAACTTACGCGGGATTTCCGTAGTAGTCGTAGTAGTAGTTTCAAGGGTCGTTGATTTATTTTGTTCCGGATTTTGATTGGCTGGCAAGCTGTAATAAAATATTGATGTCCCCAAAAATATTGCCAGTGCCAAGAAAACATATTTATGTCGACGAGTAAACGTTACTGTTATGTTAATATGATAACTTTTGCAGCATTTTCTGAAATCCAAATATTTTGCAACAGTTAAATGTTTATGAAAATTATGCTTACGTAGTACATACCGCCTGCATAACTTAAGGCAGGCGGGCCTTTGGGGTCGCGGGTGACCGTAGCCGTGGCTTGGTCACCTACGGTGAAGCTAACGGAACCCGAGGAGGGCCGCTCCTCTGGGCTTTGCCTTCAAGCCAATGTTGGAGCGGCGCCGGCGTAGGTTGCAGGCCTTATGGGGGGTGTCGCAACTGAGGTGGGCTGCGGCGTCGTATGGGCGGCACGGCAGCTGAGGGATGGGGCCGTGGTGGGAGAGGAGTGCCGGTATGTCGATGCGCCGCTCTCCCTGCCTTCCGCGGCCTTGACGGGGTCGCCACCATTAGATGGCGGCGGACGCGGTAAGGCCGCAGGGGAGGAGGAGTGTCAGTATAGCGAGGCGCCGCACTCCCTATCCTCTGCGGCCGTACTGGCAGGCGGCGGAGCCACAGACCTGACCCGGCGCACGGGACTTTGGGTGTCCGGACATGGGGTCGTCTGGCGCCCATTGCACATGGTCTCCGAGGTGGTTGCGGCGCGGCATATGTCTGGTGTGCCGTGGAGGGGTGCAATACCCCGTGAGAGTGAGTCCGGCAACGGACTGCCGCTGGTGGGTTCGCGGTTGTTTCTGAGAGCGTTCCCTCGTCCCGCCGTCAAGTGGCTGAGGAAGTACAGCGTGGACTTTTAGTGAGTTCGAGTCCCACTTAACCGCTCTGACTCCCCGTGTCAGAGCAGTAGGCGTGGGCATTTCTCCACGTAAAAAAGGGGGTCGCGGGTGAAAAGAAGAAAGAAGAGGGGGCTCTGTGTTACGACCCGAGTCACGTGCTGCCGTGCACAGTGAGGCTCAGGGGAAACCCTTTTACAGTCTCGTAATAGACGGGATGCAGGGATGTATCCTAATAGGCGTTGCACAGCGGGGGTTCTGGAGTTGATCTCTAAGAGGAAGTGCCCCCTTCATGTAGCAAATGGTGTTCACCGGGGTAGTGTTAGTGAGGTAAGAACCTCACACTTCCCGGACTTATCCACAATGCCGGGGACCTTTTTGAATTTTTCCAACCGAGAACAAAAAAAATGCTATTATTAGCGCTTTGAATCTATTATTTGCTCTATTGTACCTTTTCCCCAAAGGGTTAGGCAGGGTTGTAAGTACACCCACATTTCACGGATTCCGTTATTAAATCCCAAGTAATAGAGGTCTACCTAGCTCTGCTTCGTTGGTATAGTGGTCTTGAGCGCGGCTATTGAGTGTGTGGTCCTGGAGTCGATTGACAGGTTAGGCAGTGTTATTGATTTTTTATAGGTATTAGGAAGTTCCCAGTAGTAGCTCGGAATTGTTTCCGGTAGTTAGAAATAGGCTCACCATCTTTTACATAACGTAACAAAAAAACTTGGGAATCGAACCGCTCAGCAGTCGCGCTTTCACTGACTACTAGGCCTAAAGTATAGTAAATTGGTTACTTACTGATATAATTGTATGACTTTCTTCTTAGTTTGTCGTAGCATATTCTCAAGGTTAATGTGGATCATCTGAATTGAGGACGAAGATTATACCTATCATTATAAGTCTAATATTGGAGAGTAAGTATGTGAAACTATTTTGTAACGGTTTATGTTATGTTTATGTTATAACTGAAAACATTTCCTGGTACATAGGTACTTACCTATACAAAAAACTAGCAGTGGGCTACGCACACGTGGAATTCCGTTTGAAATTAAATATAGCATTTGCTACTTCTGGGCAAATAGCTGGTGAAAGAATTAAAAATCGGTTCAGTAGTTTCACAGTTTATTCATTATAAACATAGCATAACATCATAGCCTGTATTCCCTAAAGGGGTAGGCAGAAGTGTACCTACACTGTTGTGCACCCACATGTCACCAATACTGTTATTTAAGTCCCATGTAATAGGTGTTGAGCCCATTGCCATCTACCGGGCACAATTCCAAACTCCGAGATGCTACCGCGGGAATCGAACCTGAGACCTCATGCTCAGCAGTCGCGCTTGGGACCAATGAGGCTGTTTATAAATGAATTTGATCAAACATTTTCTCGTTATTATAAATATTTATGTGTCGGGTTTTGTCTTATTAGTAAGTATTAACATTATTGGAGTGAGCGCAGCGCAACATGGCAAACTGAACTCTGACACAAAGTTTTAAGACTATGGCCCAGATAAATGGACATATTATGTGCATTTGCCAAGCATTATTTCTGTCAATGTCACACAATTTTCAATAAGACGGGTACGTATGCCAAAGCAAATGCTAAGTAATGTTTATGTATTTTTTTTTCTTCTTTGAAACAAAACCAACATAAGGCAATGTGATGTTTTATCAATGTAGGTAGGTAAGTCAGATGTAACCACATTGCTAAATAAAAGGTCACATTGTTGCTAAGACATGCATACATACATTGTTGTCGTTGCCCGTATAGCCATGTAGGTACCAAAGTATTAGTGTTAATTTGGTTTGTTTATTATTTTCAGACACCAATCAATACCAAATTATTACTTGATTAGATATAGGCATACAAGCACAACAACCAACAGAGCTATTTCTAACAGGTGCGACCGACGTCTTGAGAGTCATTAATATATTATTACCTATACCTACTTAAAGTCACGAAATTCACAACAAAATCGCAGCGTGACATAGGTACATAATATATCGCAGAAGTGTGTTGGATCGTGGTTGGCGGCGTGTGATCTCTTAATAAATTCTCTAGGTACAAATAAATGTTGTGGCACAAGTGTCTGAGTGTGTGCGAAATCCTTCAAATCCAACATGGAAGCTGTGCCGACCTACTGCGGACAAAAAAAAAACACGGTCCTAGACAAACCTCTGAACCGGAGAGTGTGTGAGAGCCTACAAGTTACCTGTGTAGCCATCAACGGTATTGAACTCTTCTCAAACAATTTTCTTCCTTATAATCGCTGCATGGTAGTTCTATCAAAACGTGTTATGACCATGTATCTTGCATTGCACTGAGCGAGGTATGTAGATATTTTATGACTGTTTCACTACTGCGTTTAATTTTAATTGTTTAATTAATGTTTATACTAACCAGTAACGAACATATACGTATTTGTTTGTATGTAGGTAGGTAGGTACGTCTCTCAGTTAATATTCTATTGGCTCGCTAATTACTTTTTTATTGTTATGAAATAAGTATAATTTTCTACTTCTCCCATTCGAAGAGATTGATTATCTTTTGCTTTTGCGTAAGATTTTCAATGTTATTCTCTTAGCATAATATTTTATTGCTTATTTATCTATACTTTTGTGATAAAAATTTAAAAAGAGGAGAAGGAACGTGCTGGGCTTCCCACTACATATACAGCTGCACTGCGCAAATGCGCTATCATATCGCCTAGTCGCACCTATCCAATTTCAAGATCCCTTTATTCTCATAAAGGAGACGCACAAAATTGTCTTTGCCACCCATGTTTGCCAACCTAGGTCATCATATAGGTAATAGGTACATGTAAACAATAAAGCCTTCAGAATCTTCAGATCATACATAATCATACCTACCTATACTATCCAGGACGGACACTTGTGTGGAAGATGCGCAAACAACTACAAACTGACAGAACTACTTACTTACAGTGTACATATCCATACAGTGCATATGACGGCAGAAATCGAAATATTATATTTAAATTTCATTTATACCTGTGGGTAGGTCGTGGGGGGGCTCGTGGCTAAGTAACAGGCACACAGATCGATCATCATTTCTTACCGAGACCTCTCCGTGCCTCGGAGAGTACCTACGTTATGCGGTCTCGTTTGTCAAATTATGGACTTTGACA
This sequence comes from Xylocampa areola, assembly GCA_935421205.1. Classification (NCBI taxonomy): domain Eukaryota; kingdom Metazoa; phylum Arthropoda; class Insecta; order Lepidoptera; family Noctuidae; genus Xylocampa; species Xylocampa areola. The sequence continues at coordinate 13,532,288 of OW285206.1, forward strand.
GCCGCGGTAGTCAGAGGCCTGAAAGTCTGACAACCAGTCCACGAGATATCGTGTTACCTAAGAACTGGGTTGTGGAGGTTAGATAGGCAGTCGCTCCATGTAAAATACTGGTATTAAGATGCATCCGCTTTGACTGGAAGCCGACCCCTATGTATTGGGAAACGACTAGGCAGGTATATTCTGTGGGTAGGTACGACGAAGGCATCTTACATATAGACTGATATATGAACCTATAAGCGGTGCATTATGAACCATATAACGAGCAAGTGTGTTGAAAAATACATAATTTTCATAATCTGTTGAATGTTTACTTATTACCGTCAATATGAGAATTTTTATTTCTCATTGTAATGATAGGTATGAATTATTATCCTTTATCTGTTTTTTTATGTACATATTAATTATATTTCTTATTACATAATAAATATAAAGCATCTAATAAGTAAATATTTAAAAAAACTTTGTGCTTTTATTTGAATTCTCTAACGGCTATCATAGTAAAATGCGTACACAACATTTCGTGTCCCTACTGTTGACCGTTGAAGCGTTCTTTATCTGTAGCTAATTTCATGGATGTCGATTCATGTCATGCTTAGCATAAAAATGCATTGTTATTGGAACTGAAAAAACTCCCTAGGATAACAGGAAGTGGTTTCAATTCAGCTTGCACGATTTGATCTAAACAAACTTACATACAAAGATTGCAAGTGTATTAAAATCTTGTTAAAAATTACATTTATACTTTAAATAATATAAAGAATGGAAAACAGAGAGAGAAACCTCCTTTTTTTGTATAATAACTTTCATGCGGCATATTCATTTTTATTGTTCACCGCTTACTACTCACATGAATTTTGGAATCCCGCAAAAATGCCCGTGAGTGGTAACTGGTGTACAATAATTTATAGAGAACCTTCTGACAATTCGCACCGTGTCGAGGACCACCTACTTTCTGCATCAAACCCTTGACCCAGCTGCTTAATGAGCTGCTTAATGAGAGCCTCTTAAGGTGATTGTCGAGTATTAAACCATTTGGCTGAAACGACTATCGGCACAAGTGAGTGCTGAGTCAACATCCCACATATCAACAACTTCGTCTGCCAAATCACAGTATATAATTTCTTTATGTCTTTCAGCTTTCACGAGGTTCTTTCGCGTCATATGAGATAGTGACATCAATATTTTATTCATTGTGCGACGCTGTAATCAGTCTGTCAGAGTCTTTAGCAACAACAGTCCTATCCGTGATGAAAGATCGATCCCAGTGCAGTGCAACATTACCATTTTCGAGAACAGGGTCGGGCTCACACTTATAGTAGGTATGTTACTTCCGATTTTACAAGTCTGTATTTCAGAGCAAGTTGCTGGTATTTAATCATGGTTATCAGACTGCGCCTTTGCAAGTACTCGCCGCAAGCAAGACGAGAAAAACCGGAGACAATGTGTCGGATGGATTCTCTCGGACACGGTGGCATACCGAGCGTAATGTGTACCTACTTTCACAATACTTCAGACAGTTATTCGTCATGATAACTATATCCATTATTGTACAAGTAAAATCTTTGGTTTCTCCGAATAAGTTACCTCGATATATGACAATCAACATTGGGCCCATGAGGGGCTCGATAAAAGCGCCCATGGAGCTCCTTTCTTTGCTGTACATCTTTGCAGTCATTGGTACCTTTTAGGTAAAACTAAAAGATTGTGCCAGTTCTCTTCGGCTAAGGAGAGCGAGGTGAATACTAGTGATCCACTGTGACCACATCTCTGTGCATATCCACCTCGGTAGATGAAATAATCTCCTCTCCTCGAAATAGTTCACTTCTCGGTTATGTAGGGATTTCGCGTTTAAGAAACCACAACCACCCCACACTTCCGCAGGATGTACAGTTATATCACCGATGATCGTGGGTGAAGCATCCGGTATGGGGTCAGCAGTATACAGACCCTCCTGTCCAGAGCATAAAATTATCATTGTTAACATTACTAACAGTTGTTTTTTTTTTGACATACACAAAACAGGCGGTCTCTGGGATAGAGAGCACACTTCCCTAAACCTCTGTAATTAGAAATAGAGCTGATTGGCCCAATTATATCATATTCTTTATCATCCCCCTTCCTTAAAACTGTTGCTTCATAAATTCCGTTACCAGGAATCATATTAAAGGCCACAACATAAAATATAGTTTTGTCTCTGCCGTAATAAAAATGTATCCTGAGAATGCCTTTTAGAAAAGGAGTCATACAACCCCAGCATTGCTGTGATTCTATATTTTTTGCCATATTCTTAATGTGATTTGCGACCACGTGTACACTTTTTATTCCTACAGGGTCTTGAATCGGGAGAGGATACAATTTGTGACAACTGCACCACTTTTCGTGAATGGACGCATCCTGACAGGTGCGATTACTGCTAACGACTTTAAACAGAGAGTGGCATTTCGCACAACCTTCGGGTACAGGATCGCTAATATTACTGCACTTTGATATTTTCTTTATATCTACAAGGGTGCTATAAATATCATAGGGAGTTATCAATCTGTACTGATTGATCGCTATAGCTTTTAGCTCAGAAGGTCTTTTTCCCTTAAACAATAATGGAATCCACATAAAGTTCATTGGCATACGATCGTCGTAGTACCTTTCAACTTTAAGACGGAGGCTACCAAAACGTATGCCGTGATCGCTAAAAAACATTACGAAAGTATTCATCATTATACCCGTGTAAGTCAACTGGTTCAAAAAGTTTTCTAGTATTTTGTCCGCATCTTCCGGATGACTTTCTGCATCATGGCTGAACGAATTTATCCAGAATAAGCCGAAAAATGAATCCTTTTTATACGTATTAGCAAAGTCCAGAGCGTAGTCTAACAGTTGTTGTCCAGACGATATTTTCCCCGCGCATAGTAAAGACATAATCTGGCGCTTAGATTCACCTTTTAGAAAAAATGGTCTCATGTAGTGATCCGTGGGTGGCTCGCTGAATGCGTATTCTTCTGTGAATGTGTCCGGCAGTTGTAAGTTGTCTTCACCATAAGCTGTTACGTAACCTGCTTTCTTGAATGCATTCCACAGTAAGAAGTCTTTGCAGTCATCCATTTTGCCAAAACATTGTTTTATTATTTCAGACATGTTCTTCCCCGTTAACACTGCCATTAAGTTAGGTAATGTGTTATCTGCAATCTGTTTATAAAACCATAAATATACATGCACTTAATTACAAACTCTTCCATGTAGTATAATACAGTAGCCTGCCTACCTTATGATATCCTCTGAAGCCAAGCCAATTGTTATCTTTCAGAAAGGCTACTGTTCTGGGCAAAGTTTTGACAGCTCTAGGTAGAGACATGGTGTCCAGCCCTAGTATAAGCACGTTATATTTACCTTCACAAGGTTCGGGTTTTGGTTGGTGGTAGTAATTTTTTTTGGTAAAGGCATACATGTCATCGTAAATTATAGTTGATTCGTTATTTTTATCATACCCGGAGCACACAACATTCATAAAATCAGACTGTAAAGTAACAATAGCCCCATCACGGAATTATGAGCAATTGCTAAATCTGAAACAGTAATCGCGCTATTAAAGTAATACATTTTATTACAATAGATTAAAACATGATAACATATTATACAAATCCCAGTTGGTCACTAGGAACTACCACAGACCTACAGGGTAGAAAAGAAGTTACTTTTACATAGCTGATATCTCGTCTCATAAGAAAAAATATTAGAATGTAGGTAAATATAGATATAAATCATATTTTTTAAATGTAATTTTTTGTCTCCAAGGAAAAAGAAATAGAACTTTCCTTTTAGGACCTGTATTTTTAATTTCCTCAAATCCTTACTTACATTAACTGTGGACTTTCCTGTGGATAGTAAATAGTGTCGATTATAAACCGATAACAACATTCTACGGGTGCTTCATTCTGAGCGTATTGTTTTAATATTTGAGTTTTAATACGAGCTATTACTTTATCGTTGTCATATTTTCGGACAAGGACAGCTCGTTTTCCACATGAGACCATATCTTTTGTATTATTTATTACGTAGTTTTCGTAATTAATTATTCTAAAGGGTATTTTACACCCTAGAGTGTTTAATATATCAGCTGAAATCGTAATGAAGAAATAATAAATTAATTGTTATTTGAACATGGGCTCAAAAATGAAATGAACTAATTAATAAAAAAATTATATACTAAATAATATACATTAATCTAAGACATCACATACATACGATGAAGTAAAATAAACTGGGCTTAGGTAATAATCTTGCATGGTAATCAATGTTCTTTAACCCTCTATAAAAGTGTGCAAGCTTTTGCCCTGCAGCGGGGAAGTTATTGACTGTCGTACATGACTTCATTAAAAAAAGCTGAGAAATTGGCTATTGAGACGCATATGTACCTATGCTTCGAGTTAAATTACCGCACAAAACGAATATTTGTTTGGATTGTTGATGGATCGTTCTTCTGGATCAGTTTGTTTCTTATTAGATGTTATTTATTTAGTTGAAATGTCTCTAAAAGTGACAGTTAAAGATGATTTGAGAATCGTTTTCGTGTTGGACTCTTTCCGACTAAAATCACAGTCCTCCACTAGCCTTTACCTTTCCAGGATCTCGGTATGAGAGGGACGGAAGCAAGACTACCTAACTACCAGACATAAATACCTGGTTCCGATTGTTCATAATCGACAACGTAATCACTGTAGTTACTGCCTTTGATATCATTATACATTTCGTCTAGTGGAACGTGTCTAATTGAAGTCCCAAGTTCGGATCCTGCTGTGGTTTGTTCCAGCATTATACCTACCAAGGTAATAAGTGGTCATCAAATGTTCCAAACCTTAGATAATACTCCAAGGTAGCTAGCTAGTAAGCGCTAACGTAACGTAACGCTCAGCAATCTCCCAAGTGTGTTCTAAATGATCAGTCACTAAACGTAGCAATTCGTTTAATTTCTTCGTCTCAGGATCGGCTGGAGCAGATAGACAGCATATATTGACGAATGTGCAGTTTCACCCACAATCGTGACAACAGTACACACTTTTATATTAACGAGTAGGTATTTATTGTTTGGAAAGACGATTCGATGACGTTTGAAATAGCTAAATTGGTCAATAGGGACAATAAAACAGTTTACATAAACGTATGGTCTTATTTTTCTTTTAAATTGTGACTACTTTTGTAGAGTTGCTAAATTTTACGTGATACAAACAATCGGGCCTGTTTTCCATTGGGGTAGGCAGAGACTATCGATTTTACACCTCTTTCTCTTCATATAAATTCAAATATTTTACATGACACTTAACAATTTTATTGTATAGATATCTATAAGTAGTAATTCTGCTAAACTTACCAAACATTTTAAAAGAAGCAAAAAGCCATGATTTTGTATAAAAATATGTTTGTTATGTATGTTTATTCAATTTTTTTTTATATCTGTCTGCGACCGCGGAATTCCCACTTTTAAGTGTATTTTAATATTCTAATTGAGTGTCCAACTTACGCGGGCTTTCCGTAGCATTAGTAGTGGTGGAAGAGGTAGTAGTAGCAGTAGTAGTCGTTTCAAATGTCGTTGATTCATATATTTTTGGATTATGATTCGCTGGCAATCTGTAATAATGTATTATGGTCCCCAAAATTATTGCCAGTGCCAAGAATAGGTACATATTTACGTCGGCGAGTAAACATTACGGTTGAGCTGATATCAATAATTTTGCAGCATTTTCTGAAAATGTATTATTTTACAACTTAGATAAATCTTTCAAACGCAATCAACGAACCTACGCAGAACGAACTTTTAAAGTTATAATTTTTTTTGGAAAGAAAAATATGGATGTGAGCAGGATTCGAACCTGCGCCTACCGGATAAATACTCCAGGCGCTCTGACCCCTAAGCCATCTCGATCTCTGTTCACCACCCCGAATTCTATTTCCATATTTTAATAGATCTTTTGGTGACGTCTTTTCTATCTATTCAGTCTCTTTTTACAAGTGACTGAACTTATTAAAAACCAAAAACACACGGTCATATTCTAACTTTTACAGAGGTCCGCAGTAGCATTCACCGCGACCTCGGCAGGTTGTGGACCGTCAACAGACACTCCGGGATTTGTGCAGGCTGTCCACACTAAGCCTGCACAGACACTTCACCGTGGCGCACCTGCTTGAAGCATGGTTCGTGGTCGTCTTGGGCACTGGTTAGGCTGGGCACACCTCCAGCATTTGCTGCGCCTGGAGTAGTTACTGCACGGCTCCCGGCCTAAGTTACACATATACTTCCCGAAGCACCCGTGGTCCGAGAGTAACTGCGTCATCCGCAAGCCCAGGGCGCCATGTCGCCTCTTCAGACAATCTTCTATGACGGACCTAATTCCATTACACCGCTATTGCGGTGTGCCCCTAAATAAGAAGTCCCGGGTTCGATTCCCGGGGCGGGCAATGTGTTATTGACTGTTTCTCTTAGGAAATTCTCAGTACATTTCGAAATTTGCAATTGTGCCCGGCAGATGGCAATATGTTCATCACCTGTTACAGTGATCAAAAATAAGCTAAGCAGTCTCTTGCGCTTCCCACTAGTGACTGGATCAATTAGGCATGAGAGAGGCTGCCCGTGCACGTTGGACATACCTAGTTTTGATATATATTTGTTATAATTATAATTAATTAGTTATTTAAAAACTAGGTGTTACAAAGTTGGTATTGCAACTTACAAGCAACGTCGTGTCGCATAAGTACAGTGTGTCTACAAGTTACCTGTGTAGTCTTCAAGGATATTTAATGCTTCCAAAACTTATTCTGTTTTGATAATATTTTTTCTATATTTTATAATCTTAGTAAGTAGTTGTACTTATTTATCCAAACGTGTTATGACCATGTTTTTTGCATTGCCCTGAGTAGGAAGGTGTTTTATGTCTGTTTCACTGCTGAGTTTAATTGTAATTGTATAGTAATGTTTATATTTATACTGACGAATATGTATTTGTTAGTATGTAAGTAGTCTTGCAGATATAAGTGACTGTGCTGTTAAACTTGCTTGCACCTAGATTCCACTATTTAAGCCGGAGTCTAAAAAACCAGAGGCAAAGACACGCGTAATAATTGGTACCCTTGGAGTAAGAGTTGACTCCCTGAAATAATTTAGAGTAAAAAATTAGTACTTATATTCTTTATTTTACACTTATATCTAAAATATTCACCATAATACAATATGTTCGAATGAGTTCGTAAAATTTTTACCCCTATAAAGTACATAACTATCACAGTGTGTAGGAAACATATTACTTACACTATAATTGAAGAATAAATATTTTTTAACAGTTTTCTTTTTTTTGACATACACAAAACAGACGGTCTCTGCGATTGAGAGCACATTTTCCCAAACCTCTGTACCTAGAAATAAAGCTGATTGGCCCAATTATATCATATCCCATATCATCCCCCTTCCGGAATACCGTTGCTTCATAAGTTCCGTTTCCAGGAGTCATAGTAAATGCCACAACATAAAATATACTAGTTCTGTCACTGTCGTAATAGAAATGTATCCTGACAATGTCTTTTAGAGAAGGAGTCATACAACCCCAGCATTGCTGTGTTTCTATATTTTTTGCCATATTCTTAATGTGATTTGCGACCACGTGTACACTTTTTATTCCTACAGGGTCTTGAATCGGGAGAGGATACAATTTGTGACAACTGCACCACTTATTGTGAATGGACGCATCCTGACAGGTGCGATTACTGCTAACGACTTTAAACAGAGAGTGGCATTTCGCACAACCTTCGGGTACAGGATCGCTAATATTACTGCACTTTGATATTTTCTTTATATCTACAAGAGTGCTATAAATATCATAGGGAGTTATCAATCTGTACTGATTGATCGCTATAGCTCTTAGCTCATAAGGACTTTTTCCCTTAAACAATAATGGAATCCACATAAAGTTCATTGGCATACGATCGTCGTAGTAGCTTTCCATTTTAAGACGGAGGCTACCAAAACGTATGCCGTGGTCGCTAAAAAACATTACGAAAGTATTCATCATTATACCCGTGTAAGTCAATTGGTTCAAAAAGTTTTCTAGTATTTTGTCCGCATCTTCCGGATGACTTCCTGCATCATGGCTGAACGAATTTATCCAGAATAAGCCGAAAAATGAATCCTTTTTGTATGTATTAGCAAAGTCCAGAGCGTAGTCTAACAGTTGTTGTCCAGACGATATTTTTCCCGCACATAATAAAGACTTATTCTGGCGTTTAGATTCACCTTTTAGAAAAAATGGTCTCATGTAGTGATCCGTGGGTGGTTCGCTGAATGCGTATTCTTTTGAGAATGTGTCCGGTAGTTGTAAATTGTCTTCACCATAAGCTGTTACGTAACCGGCTTTCTTGAATTCATTCCAAACTAAGAAGTCTTTGCAGTCATCCATTTTGCCAAAACATTGTTTTATTATTTCAGACATGTTCTTCCCCGTTAACACTGCCATTATGTTAGGTAATGTGTTATCTGCAACCTGTTTAAAAAATCTTAAATATATGTTCACATAATTACAATCTCTTCTATTCAGAATAATATTAGACGCTAAGTACCTTATGATATCCTCTGAAACCAAGCCAATTGTCACCTTTCAGAAACGCTATTGTTCTGGGCAAAGATTTGACAGCTCTAGGTAGAGACATGGAGTCCAGTCCCAGCATGAGCACGTTATATTTAACTTTACAAGGTTTTGGTTGTGGTTGAGGAATGAATTTTTTTCTAGTAAAGGCATATGTGTCGTCGTATATTATATTTGATATATTATTATCATTATATCCGGAGCACACAATATTCAAAAAATCGGACTGCAAAATAATTATGGCCTCATCGCGGAATATTGTGCAATTGCTAAATCTGAAACAATCATTATAATTACTCTATTGAAGTACCATTTTTAATAATTATTAATTAATTCATTAAAAAAAACTTAAAATTAAGATCACGTATGTAATAAATTGGAAACAAGATAACTACTACCATAGATGTATATAGGGTAGAAATAAAAAAAAGGCGAAAGGCGGTCGCTGGTGGGAAAGTAGGAGAAGTCCCAAGAACATGGAGCGACTGATGGTAACAGGAGAAGTTGAAAGAAAAAGACCCAGAGGAAGGAGCCCAACACGCTGGACGGATCAAATATCTGATCAACTACGGATGATGGTCAGCACCGCACTTCACCAAACGGCTGATCGCAACAAATGGAGGCATACAGTTAACATGCTTTGTAGTCACGGTCCTCAGCAGTGAGGCTGAGATTATGAAGAAAAAGAAGGTAAATCTATGTTACCTGCCTTTGACTAAAATTTTGTACCTATCATTTACATCTAAGGTAGGTTCATATGTAGTTTCCTTAAAGCGACTGCCTTTTACACTTAATATAGTTTAGGTTAACGTTACGAGTACTTACTAACAGGGAACAAGTCTTTACTTACATTAACGTTGCACGTTCATGTGGATAGTGTATAATATCCATTATAAACCGATAACAACATTCTACGCGTGTTTCTTTCTTAATGTATTGTTTTAATATTTGAGTTTTAATACGAGCTATTACTTTATCGTTGTCATATTTTCGGACAAGGACAGCTCGTTTTCCACATGAGACCATATCTTTTGTATTATTTATTACGTAGTTTTCGTAATTAATTATTCTAAAGGGTATTTTACACCCTAGAGTGTTTAATATATCAGCTGAAATCGTAATGAAGAAATAATATATTAATTGTTATTTGAACATGGGCTCAAAAATGAAATGAACTAATTAATAAAAAAATTATATACTAAATAATATACATTAATCTAAGACATCACATACATACGATGAAGTAAAATAAACTGGGCTTAGGTAATAATCTTGCATGGTAATCAATGTTCTTTAACCCTCTATAAAAGTGTGCAAGCTTTTGCCCTGCAGCGGGGAAGTTATTGACTGTCGTACATGACTTCATTAAAAAAAGCTGAGAAATTGGCTATTGAGACGCATATGTACCTATGCTTCGAGTTAAATTACCGCACAAAACGAATATTTGTTTGGATTGTTGATGGATCGTTCTTCTGGATCAGTTTGTTTCTTATTAGATGTTATTTATTTAGTTGGAATGTCTCTAAAAGTGACAGTTAAAGATGATTTGAGAATCGTTTTCGTGTTGGACTCTTTCCGACTAAAATCACAGTCCTCCACTAGCCTTTACCTTTCCAGGATCTCGGTATGAGAGGGACGGAAGCAAGACTACCTAACTACCAGACATAAATACCTGGTTCCGATTGTTCATAATCTTAAATCTCTAAACTTATTCTGTTTTGATAATATTTTTTCTATATTTTATAATCTTAGTAAGTAGTTGTACTTATTTATCCAAACGTGTTATGACCATGTTTTTTGCATTGCCCTGAGTAGGAAGGTGTTTTATGTCTGTTTCACTGCTGAGTTTAATTGTAATTGTATAGTAATGTTTATATTTATACTGACGAATATGTATTTGTTAGTATGTAAGTAGTCTTGCAGATATAAGTGACTGTGCTGTTAAACTTGCTTGCACCTAGATTCCACTATTTAAGCCGGAGTCTAAAAAACCAGAGGCAAAGACACGCGTAATAATTGGTACCCTTGGAGTAAGAGTTGACTCCCTGAAATAATTTAGAGTAAAAAATTAGTACTTATATTCTTTATTTTACACTTATATCTAAAATATTCACCATAATACAATATGTTCGAATGAGTTCGTAAAATTTTTACCCCTATAAAGTACATAACTATCACAGTGTGTAGGAAACATATTACTTACACTATAATTGAAGAATAAATATTTTTTAACAGTTTTCTTTTTTTTGACATACACAAAACAGACGGTCTCTGCGATTGAGAGCACATTTTCCCAAACCTCTGTACCTAGAAATAAAGCTGATTGGCCCAATTATATCATATCCCATATCATCCCCCTTCCGGAATACCGTTGCTTCATAAGTTCCGTTTCCAGGAGTCATAGTAAATGCCACAACATAAAATATACTAGTTCTGTCACTGTCGTAATAGAAATGTATCCTGACAATGTCTTTTAGAGAAGGAGTCATACAACCCCAGCATTGCTGTGTTTCTATATTTTTTGCCATATTCTTAATGTGATTTGCGACCACGTGTACACTTTTTATTCCTACAGGGTCTTGAATCGGGAGAGGATACAATTTGTGACAACTGCACCACTTATTGTGAATGGACGCATCCTGACAGGTGCGATTACTGCTAACGACTTTAAACAGAGAGTGGCATTTCGCACAACCTTCGGGTACAGGATCGCTAATATTACTGCACTTTGATATTTTCTTTATATCTACAAGAGTGCTATAAATATCATAGGGAGTTATCAATCTGTACTGATTGATCGCTATAGCTCTTAGCTCATAAGGACTTTTTCCCTTAAACAATAATGGAATCCACATAAAGTTCATTGGCATACGATCGTCGTAGTAGCTTTCCATTTTAAGACGGAGGCTACCAAAACGTATGCCGTGGTCGCTAAAAAACATTACGAAAGTATTCATCATTATACCCGTGTAAGTCAATTGGTTCAAAAAGTTTTCTAGTATTTTGTCCGCATCTTCCGGATGACTTCCTGCATCATGGCTGAACGAATTTATCCAGAATAAGCCGAAAAATGAATCCTTTTTGTATGTATTAGCAAAGTCCAGAGCGTAGTCTAACAGTTGTTGTCCAGACGATATTTTTCCCGCATAATAAAGACTTATTCTGGCGTTTAGATTCACCTTTTAGAAAAAATGGTCTCATGTAGTGATCCGTGGGTGGTTCGCTGAATGCGTATTCTTTTGAGAATGTGTCCGGTAGTTGTAAATTGTCTTCACCATAAGCTGTTACGTAACCGGCTTTCTTGAATTCATTCCAAACTAAGAAGTCTTTGCAGTCATCCATTTTGCCAAAACATTGTTTTATTATTTCAGACATGTTCTTCCCCGTTAACACTGCCATTATGTTAGGTAATGTGTTATCTGCAACCTGTTTAAAAAATCTTAAATATATGTTCACATAATTACAATCTCTTCTATTCAGAATAATATTAGACGCTAAGTACCTTATGATATCCTCTGAAACCAAGCCAATTGTCACCTTTCAGAAACGCTATTGTTCTGGGCAAAGATTTGACAGCTCTAGGTAGAGACATGGAGTCCAGTCCCAGCATGAGCACGTTATATTTAACTTTACAAGGTTTTGGTTGTGGTTGAGGAATGAATTTTTTTCTAGTAAAGGCATATGTGTCGTCGTATATTATATTTGATATATTATTATCATTATATCCGGAGCACACAATATTCAAAAAATCGGACTGCAAAATAATTATGGCCTCATCGCGGAATATTGTGCAATTGCTAAATCTGAAACAATCATTATAATTACTCTATTGAAGTACCATTTTTAATAATTATTAATTAATTCATTAAAAAAAACTTAAAATTAAGATCACGTATGTAATAAATTGGAAACAAGATAACTACTACCATAGATGTATATAGGGTAGAAATAAAAAAAAGGCGAAAGGCGGTCGCTGGTGGGAAAGTAGGAGAAGTCCCAAGAACATGGAGCGACTGATGGTAACAGGAGAAGTTGAAAGAAAAAGACCCAGAGGAAGGAGCCCAACACGCTGGACGGATCAAATATCTGATCAACTACGGATGATGGTCAGCACCGCACTTCACCAAACGGCTGATCGCAACAAATGGAGGCATACAGTTAACATGCTTTGTAGTCTCGGTCCTCAGCAGTGAGGCTGAGATTATGAAGAAAAAGAAGGTAAATCTATGTTACCTGCCTTTGACTAAAATTTTGTACCTATCATTTACATCTAAGGTAGGTTCATATGTAGTTTCCTTAAAGCGACTGCCTTTTACACTTAATATAGTTTAGGTTAACGTTACGAGTACTTACTAACAGGGAACAAGTCTTTACTTACATTAACGTTGCACGTTCATGTGGATAGTGTATAATATCCATTATAAACCGATAACAACATTCTACGCGTGTTTCTTTCTTAATGTATTGTTTTAATATTTGAGTTTTAATACGAGCTATTACTTTATCGTTGTCATATTTTCGGACAAGGACAGCTCGTTTTCCACATGAGACCATATCTTTTGTATTATTTATTACGTAGTTTTCGTAATTAATTATTCTAAAGGGTATTTTACACCCTAGAGTGTTTAATATATCAGCTGAAATCGTAATGAAGAAATAATATATTAATTGTTATTTGAACATGGGCTCAAAAATGAAATGAACTAATTAATAAAAAAATTATATACTAAATAATATACATTAATCTAAGACATCACATACATACGATGAAGTAAAATAAACTGGGCTTAGGTAATAATCTTGCATGGTAATCAATGTTCTTTAACCCTCTATAAAAGTGTGCAAGCTTTTGCCCTGCAGCGGGGAAGTTATTGACTGTCGTACATGACTTCATTAAAAAAAGCTGAGAAATTGGCTATTGAGACGCATATGTACCTATGCTTCGAGTTAAATTACCGCACAAAACGAATATTTGTTTGGATTGTTGATGGATCGTTCTTCTGGATCAGTTTGTTTCTTATTAGATGTTATTTATTTAGTTGGAATGTCTCTAAAAGTGACAGAGATGATTTGAGAATCGTTTTCGTGTTGGACTCTTTCCGACTAAAATCACAGTCCTCCACTAGCCTTTACCTTTCCAGGATCTTTGAACGAGAGGGACGGAAGCAAGACTACCTAACTACCAGACATAAATACCTGGTTCCGATTGTTCATAATCGACAACGTAATCACTGTAGTTACTGCTTTTGATATCATTATACATTTCGTCTAGTGGAACGTGTCTAATTGAAGTCCCAAGTTCGGATCCTGCTGTGGTTTGTTCCAGCATTATACCTACCAAGGTAATAAGTGGTCATCAAATGTTCCAAACCTTAGATAATACTCCAAGGTAGCTAGCTAGTAAGCGAAACACGTAACGCTCAGCAATCTCCCAAGTGTGTTCTAAATGATCAGTCACTAAACGTAGCAAATCGTTTAATTTCTTCGTCTCAGGATCGGCTGGAGCAGATAGACAGCATATATTGACGAATGTGCAGTTTCACCCACAATCGTGACAACAGTACACACTTTTATATTAACGAGTAGGTATTTATTGTTTGGAAGGACGATTCGATGACGTTTGAAATAGCTAAATTGGTCAATAAACGTATGGTCTTATTTTTCTTTTAAATTGTGACTACTTTTGTAGAGTTGCTAAATTTTACATGATACATATATACATACAATCGGGCCTGTTTTCCATTGGGGTAGGCAGAGACTATCGATTTTACACCTCTTTCTCTTCATATAAATTCAAATATTTTACATGACACTTAACAACTTTATTGTATAAGTAGTAATTCTGCTAAACTTACCTAACATTTTAAAAGAAGCAAAAAGCCATGATTTTGTATGAAAATATGTTTCATTATTATTATTTTTTTATATCTGTCTGCGACCGCGGAATTCCCTCTTTTAAGTGTATTTTAATATTCTAATTGAGTGTCCAACTTACTCGGGCTTTCCGTAGTATTAGTAGTGGTGGAAGAGGTAGTAGTAGCAATAGTAGTCGTTTCAAATGTCGTTGATTCATATATTTTTGGATTATGATTCGCTGGCAATCTGTAATAATGTATTATGGTCCCCAAAATTATTGCCAGTGCCAAGAATACATATTTACGTCGGCGAGTAAACATTACGGTTGAGCTGACATCAATAATTATGCAGCATTTTCTGAAAATGTATTATTTTACAACTTAGATAAATCTTTCAAACGCAATCAACGAACCTACGCAGAACGAACTTTTAAAGTTATAATTTTTTTTGGAAAGAAAAATATTTATGTGAGCAGGATTCGAACCTGCGCCTACCGGATAAATACTCCAGGCGCTCTGACCCCTAAGCCATCTCGATTTCTGTTCACCACCCCGAATTCTATTTCCATATTTTAATACGTCTTTTGGTGACGTCTTTTCTATCTATTCAGTCTCTTTACAAGTGACTGAACTTATTAAAAACCAAAAACACACGGTCATATTCTAACTTTTACCGAGGTCCGCAGTAGCATTCACCGCGACCTCGGCAGGTTGTGGACCGTCAACAGACACTCCGGGATTTGTGCAGGCTGTCCACAGTAAGCCTGCACAGACACTTCATCGTGGCGCACCTGCTTGAAGCATGGTTCGTGGTCGTCTTGGGCACTGGTTAGGCTGGGCACACCTCCAGCATTTGCTGCGCCTGGAGTAGTTACTACACGGCTCCCGGCCTAAGTTACACATATACTTCTCGAAGCACCCGTGGTCCGAGAGTAACTGCGTCATCCGCAAGCCCAGGGCGCCATGTCGCCTCTTCAGACAATCTTCTATGACGGACCTAATTCCATTACACCGCTATTGCGGTGTGCCCCTAAATAAGAAGTCCCGGGTTCGATTCCCGGGGCGGGCAATGTGTTATTGACTGTTTCTCTTAGGAAATTCTCAGTACATTTCGAAATTTGCAATTGTGCCCGGCAGATGGCAATATGTTCATCACCTCTTACAGTGAGCAAAAATAAGCTAAGCAGTCTCTTGCGCTTCCCACTAGTGACTGGATCAATTAGGCATGAGAGAGGCTGCCCGTGCACGTTCGACATACCTAGTTTTGATATATATTTGTTATAATTATAATTAATTAGTTATTTAAAAACTAGGTGTTACAAAGTTGGTATTGCAACTTGCAAGCAACGTCGTGTCGCATAAGTACAGTGTGTCTACAAGTTACCTGTGTAGTCTTCAAGGATTTTTAATGCTTCCAAAACTTATTCTGTTTTGATAATATTTTTTCTATATTTTATAATCTTAGTAAGTAGTTGTACTTATTTATCCAAACGTGTTATGACCATGTTTTTTGTATTGCCCTGAGTAGGAAGGTGTTTTATGTCTGTTTCACTGCTGAGTTTAATTGTAATTGTATAGTAATGTTTATATTTATACTGACGAATATGTATTTGTTAGTATGTAAGTAGTCTTGCAGATATAAGTGACTGTGCTGTTAAACTTGCTTGCACCTAGATTCCACTATTTAAGCCGGAGTCTAAAAAACAATAGGCAAAAACACGCGTCATAATTGGTACCCTTAGACTTTAGAGTAAGAGTTGACTCCCTGAAATAATTTAGAGTAAAAAAATAGTACTTATATTCTTTATTTACACTTATATCTAAAATATTCACCATAATACAATATGTTCGAACGAGTTCGTAAAATTTTTACCCCTATAAAGTACATAACTATCACAGTGTGTTGGAAACATATAACTTACACTATAATTGAAGAATAAATATTTTTTAACAGTTTTCTTTCTTTTGACATACACAAAACAGACGGTCTCTGCGATTGAGAGCACATTTTCCCAATCCTCTGTACCTAGAAATAAAGCTGATTGGCCCAATTATATCATATCCCATATCATTCCCCTTCCGGAATACCGTTGCTTCATAAGTTCCGTTTCCAGGAGTCATAGTAAATGCCACAACATAAAATATACTAGTTCTGTCTCTGTCGTAATAGAAATGTATCCTGACAATGTCTTTTAGAGAAGGAGTCATACAACCCCAGCATTGCTGTGTTTCTATATTTTTTGCCATATTCTTAATGTGATTTGCGACCACGTGTACACTTTTTATTCCTACAGGGTCTTGAATCGGGAGAGGATACAATTTGTGACAACTGCACCACTTATTGTGAATGGACGCATCCTGACAGGTGCGATTACTGCTGACGACTTTAAACAGAGAGTGGCATTTCGCACAACCTTCGGGTACAGGATCGCTAATATTACTGCACTTTGATATTTTCTTTATATCTACAAGAGTGCTATAAATATCATAGGGAGTTATCAATCTGTACTGATTGATCGCTATAGCTCTTAGCTCATAAGGACTTTTTCCCTTAAACAATAATGGAATCCACATAAAGTTCATTGGCATACGATCGTCGTAGTAGCTTTCCATTTTAAGACGGAGGCTACCAAAACGTATGCCGTGGTCGCTAAAAAACATTACGAAAGTATTCATCATTATACCCGTGTAAGTCAATTGGTTCAAAAAGTTTTCTAGTATTTTGTCCGCATCTTCCGGATGACTTCCTGCATCATGGCTGAACGAATTTATCCAGAATAAGCCGAAAAATGAATCCTTTTTATATGTATTAGCAAAGTCCAGAGCGTAGTCTAACAGTTGTTGTCCAGACGATATTTTTCCCGCACATAATAAAGACTTATTCTGGCGCTTAGATTCACCTTTAAGAAAAAATGGTCTCATGTAGTGATCCGTGGGTGGTTCGCTGAATGCGTATTCTTTTGAGAATGTGTCCGGTAGTTGTAAATTGTCTTCACCATAAGCTGTTACGTAACCGGCTTTCTTGAATTCATTCCAAACTAAGAAGTCTTTGCAGTCATCCATTTTGCCAAAACATTGTTTTATTATTTCAGACATGTTCTTCCCCGTTAACACTGCCATTAAGTTAGGCAATGTGTTATCTGCAATCTGTTTAAAAAATCTTAAATATATGTTCACATAATTACAATCTCTTCTATTCAGAATAATATTAGACGCTAAGTACCTTATGATATCCTCTGAAACCAAGCCAATTGTCACCTTTCAGAAACGCTATTGTTCTGGGCAAAGATTTGACAGCTCTAGGTAGAGACATGGAGTCCAGTCCCAGCATGAGCACGTTATATTTAACTTTACAAGGTTTTGGTTGTGGTTGAGGAATGAATTTTTTTCTAGTAAAGGCATATGTGTCGTCGTATATTATATTTGATATATTATTATCATTATATCCGGAGCACACAATATTCAAAAAATCGGACTCTAAAATAATTATGGCCTCATCGCGGAATATTGTGCAATTGCTAAATCTGAAACAATCATTATAGTTACTCTATTGAAGTACCACTTTTAATAATTATTAATTCATTAATTAAAAAAAAAAACTTAGAATTAAAATCACTTATGTAATAAATTGGAAACAAGATAACTACTACCATAGATGTATATAGGGTAGAAATTAAAGGCGGTCGCTGGTGGGAAAGTAGGAGAAGTCCCAAGAACATGGAGCGACTGATGGTAACAGGAAAAGTCGAAAGAAAAAGACCCAGAGGAAGGAGCCCAACACGCTGGACGGATCAAATATCTGATCAACTACGGATGATGGTCAGCACCGCACTTCACCAAACGGCTGATCGCAACAAATGGAGGCATACAGTTAACATGCTACATTTTAGTCACGGCCCTCAGCAGTGAGGCTGAGATTATGAAGAAAAAGAAGGTAAATCTATGTTACCTGCCTTTGACTAAAATTTGGTACCTATCATTTACATCTAAGGTAGGTTCATATGTAGTTTCCTTAAAGCGACTGCCTTTTACACTTAATATAGTTTAGGTTAACGTTACGAGTACTTACTAACAGGGAACAAGTCTTTACTTACATTAACGTTGCACGTTCATGTGGATAGTGTATAATATCCATTATAAACCGATAACAACATTCTACGCGTGTTTCTTTCTTAATGTATTGTTCTAATAATTGAGTTTTAATACGAGCTATTACTTTAACGTTGTCATATTTTCGAACAAACACAGCTCGTTTTCCGCATGAGACCTTCCTATGTTTTGTACTATTTATTACGTACTTTTCGTAATTGATCATTACTACGGGTATTTTACAACCTGGAGTGTTTACCATGCCAGCTGAAATAATGATTTATTACTTAGTAATTATTTGAACGTCGTGGTGAGTTTAAACTCGTCCAGGTTCTGAATGTCCAAGTTCACAAAATGTCCAACGGTTTCAAAATGTCCATTTCCGAAAATGACTTAGTCGTAAACCATGATGTAGTATGATGTAGTGCGTAAGGGTATGGTGACATATGACGTTTACATATGACGTTTACAACACAGATGTCAAAGATAGAGTGAAGTGGAGGAGTAAAATAAAGAATGCTGACTCCACCGACCAACTTAATATAGGATGGGATTAACAGTATTATGGATTGTATGAGTATTTTTATAATGACGTATAGAAATTTACCACATCATAAAAGATTAGTCAATTTGGTTTTTCGACATATCGTGAATTCGCTATTTTGAAATCGTTGGACATTTTGCGAATATCCACATTATGAACCTGAACGTTCAAACCTAGCATGTACCAATGTGACTGTTCGGTGTTATAAAAGTTTCTTATCTGATCTTAGACATTACACACGTACGATGAAGGAAAACTGGGTGAGGAAACCTGGACCTAGGTAATGGTTTCGGCATCGCCAACCCGCAGTGAGCTAGTGCGGTGATTAGTGCTCGTTTCTCTTCTGTCTGATAAGTACAGGACTTTCCCATGAAGGTCTTGCCATATAGTAGGACCGTTACGAGCTTTCTATGTTTGTAATATTTAATGACGGATTGGAGCAATGGCTGAGAAATTGTCTTCTATGTTTAGGGTTCTGTTACTGTTCTATTTGACCTGTTTATTATAGTTATTTCGGATGAGGGTGTTCGTTAGATCAGCATTACTTTCCTGACCTCATCCTAGTTATTGGGGTCGTGCAGTACGCCTTTTCCTTCAGCACATCTCTATCTATAGCTGCATTTATTTTGCTGCAACCACGGTGGGAAGCAAGACTGCCCGAACAGACAATACCTACCTGGTTCTGATTGTTCATCATCTATAACATAATCACTGTCGTTACTTCTTTTCATGTCTTTATACACTTCGTCTAGTGGAACGTGTCTAATCGGAGTCCCAAATTCGTATCCTGCTGTGGTCTGTTCGTAATTATTATTTTCTTGTATCATAATTGTTATCGATAACCGATATAAGTAAATCACCGATACAATAGATAAAATTACTGCAATAAAACCAACTGAAATCTTTGTTTGCCTCATGTTGCATTTTCTCATAAATTTCTTTAGCCTGAAAATAAAACTAGAGTTAAGTGCTATTCTGCGTCATGAATAGATTAAATATTAAAAAAAACCTGTAGGTATAGCCTTTGTGAAACAAATATCATGTCTTCGTGAAAACAAACGAAAAGATTTTTTTGCCTTGGATATTAGATTTACCTACAAACGTAAGGAACAAAGTATGCTTTAGCCCGAGTTTTTCTCACTACGTTCCGATCTGACGACACAATCATGATCTTGCCCAGTCGTATTGCTGGTAAAGTATTTATTTAAATAATATCGATTATTATTTACTGTTTTGAGGCATTCATAGCCCGTTTTAAACTGTGTAAATGGTAAACGATCATTGACAGTAGCAACGTTTGCGGCATCTAGATGCGTGACCGGGGTAGGAGCAATTTCATCCGATTTTCTGAATGTTACCATGTTTCGGCGGGCACACGGTCCTGACTAGTGTCCAAATATAGCAGTCGCTAATCCAATTCATATCACTAAACATGTGGCCTGAACCCTCGGTTAGCCCCCTAACGATATGAAATAGTAAGATAAAATTTATAAAAAAAATTGAATACCACGCCTACCATGTGTTAATTTTATATACCATAGTCCCTATTTTTTTTTTATCTTACTATCCTGTCTTACCCGGTACAATATAAAGATCTAACGATACCCCATAGGTACATCTAAATCTATGTAATACATGATACTAACCTACATGAACCATAAAAACATAACACTCCTTTTTTTTCAGTCGTCAAAAAATAGGATTCACGATTCTTATATCCATTCTCTTTTATTTATTTAATTGAAAAGCTGTTTTTAACCGACTTCCAAAAAGGAGGAGGTTATCAATTCGGATGTATTTTTTTTTTTTTTTTTTTTATGTTTGTTACCTCAGATTTCCGTTATTTATGAACCGATTTGGAAAATTATTATTTTATTTGAAAGGATTTACTTTCAGATTGGTCCCACTAAAATTTTATGAAAATTGGTTTAGTAGTTTGGTATTTAAATCAAAATAACTGAAAAATAATACGTCGTCGAAGTAAACGAAATGGTGTATTTTGCTTTCTTGTGACTTTCCGTGGGTGTTTACGGTCTCTAGAATAGTTCTAATGAACTAACTATTTTCCAGCTTCATCATCAGATGATGATGATGATGATGAAACCGGAAGATAAGCATCGGAAATCCGTCATATTTTTTTTGCTATTTAATACTTTTTAGTGTAAGACCGCATTCTCAAACATCTCTTTTTACACGAGTGCTCAAAAAACGAGTGTATTTATGTATGTATGTGTGTGAGTTTCTTTACCTATTCCACCATAACTTCTAAATACCTGAACTGATTTCGATATATGGGGTATCGTTAGAATCCTTACACTGTCCCGTGAGTAACATACGCTAGTCAGTTTTTTTTTTAAATTAATTTCATCTTTACGCAGTTTATTACTCTCTTTTGAAATAGCCTCAGATCTAGATTTCCTACTTTGATATGGATATGTCGCAGATGGACTGTAGAATAAGCTGTTTTACAAAACTGCTAGCTGATGTACAAAACAGTACTGTTATGAAAAACAGCTGAACGACGTTTAGCGGTTTTACATGATTACTGAACTATAACACGCAGAATTGAATAAACGTTTTGCGTTTATCAATGCAGCGGGTCAACGATCAGAGATTATGTAAAACAGTGTGAAATGAACTGTCAGATTGTTGATTTTAGTTCGAAATTTTGTCGCTTATGGCTCTGTATGTCCTAACAATAATAACCTAACTTTATTTTACATGCCAAAAGCAAAAAAAATATGAAATTTTTTAATGACGTAAATACTAAACCACTATAATAGTCGACAATATATCGGGATTATGAAAGAAAATAAATTAAATTGATCCATGAGCGAGCGAAGCGAGCAGATAAATCAGTTATGGTACGCAAGATTCACTAAAAAGTAAAAAATAAAATAATTTTTAACAAAAAAAAGAACCGACTCCAAAAATCTTTCTGTTAAGTAAAATTGCACTAAAAAGTTATAAAATAATTGCATTATTTACTTACTACAATTTATATAAAAATATTTTTTAATTTTAGAGGTTTCTGATTAAATCAATTTATTAGGACAATAATATACAATTATTATTATTTTTGGAGTCGGTGCCAGTAAAGGATAATAAACGTGTAAGTACATTCATGAAGTAGCGTATTACGTTCGCTTTAGGCAGTTGTTGTGTTCATTTGTAAATAGGTTCAATTAGGTATAATACATTATCGTAAAAATAATTAAGGTTAATGTATCTTTAAATATACTTTGCAAATTTTAGGAAGCTTCCTTAATATTTTTAAAGTTTGTCTGGCACCGACTCCAAAAATAATAATAATTGTATATTATTGTCCTAATAAATTGATTTATTCAGAATCCTCTAAAATTAAAATATTTTTATATAAATTGTAGTAAGTAAATAATGCAATTATTTTATAACTTTTTAGTGCAATTTTACTTAACAGAAAGATTTTTGGAGTCGGTTCTTTTTTTTGTTAAAAATTATTTGTATTGCACATCCATCATGAAAGCTGTGCCGTACTGCTACCGACTAAATAATACACAAGCATTCACTAAGTTTAGTGAATGCTTGTGAAGTTTCATCATCGGGGTCTGGGATAGCATCTGTATTTTCCGAAACACCAGCAGTGATCCGTCGAAGGTGTCGATATCTTCGACGGATCGTGTGATGGATCCCATCATTTCGTCGGACACAGACACCACACGTACACCAAAGCGCGGGCATTTTTAGTAGGTATACCTGGTCACTTGCTTAGCATGACATAAAACATGATTGAGTACCAACCTTGATACTGGAGTCAACAACATTTTGATGAATTTTATAAAGAACACACGCAATTTAATTTTAATACTTTCCATCGTTAAAAATGTGAAGTGTTAACGAAGTCGGTTCTAACTATGCAGTTACAAAAATGATTGTTGAGACCATAACACCAAACATTTACTGGTGCGACACCGGAGCTGGCGGTGTTGTGTAGTGTTGTTTAATTGCTTAACATGTCAATAAACATTCTTAACAATGTCTAATATTCCTTACATGCTATATTTATGTCAATATTTAGAATTTAGGGCTACATAAAATGTTTATGACGAGTGCCTCCTTGTACAAAACCCTAATGACAGATCGAAAGAAATGCGGATTTGACTGCTTAACCTTCTCAAGTCAGAAAGGCGCCTATGATTATTTATTCATTAATTCGTCTTTCATGTGGGCTTACTCTTGAAAATAATTCCGCTCGATTGAAATTAGAAATATGTCAGTTCGTACTTTTAAATGCCAAAATGTCTAAAAATAATTATAGATTCGGGATAATATGAAGACCACATGCTTTAAAATTGAGGCAACTGTAATGTAGGTAAATTTATTTTAAAATTACGCGTTGTTTTAAGGCGTCTATTTAATATTGGAATTGGATTGGAATTGGTATTAGTTTCAAGAGTAACCCCACTCTTACCGAAACTTTTACAGGGTTTTGCCTTCATTTGTTGTTTAATTATTATTTTTTTCGATTGTATCAGGGCGATTGTACGACATAATATTGTCGTAGTCCCTATTTATTTGCCTATAGGCACCTATCTGGGTATTTACTAGTTCTGGGTATTTACCGTTGTCATATACATAACATTTAATACCTACATTCCTCCAAGTTAGTAAAATAAAATAATATTGTATGGACTTACCCATTTCAACGATCTTCAGATATTTTATCGTGTCAATCTTCTTAGGAAACCTTAAAATGTTATTTATTTATTCATAGATATTGTTTAAATTCACGTTCCAAATAAACACTGAGCTCCATCTCCAAATACATGTCCTAAACCTTTTAAGTATTCTCAGCATCCCAGTAGACTATTATTGTTTTTCTCTGACATGTTTCGCGCATGCGTTTTGAATCCTTAGGTGAATCTAATTATCTAGATATTTTTGGCACATCCCAATTTTGTTTTATTATACAGACATATATACACAAGATATTTGTATAGCATATTTCATTGTAATCTTGTGTTAATTATGGCAATAGGAAAATATTGACCCGTCTCGAAGGCAGCTCTTTGTTTACGTCAAAGCGACATCTTGTGGTCCATACTGAGCTGGGAACTTCTTCCAACAACTAGCGGGTTAATTTCAACTAGAGTTTAGTTAAAATAGTCTCAATTATTTCCTATAGATGTCGTTAGGTATGGAATTGACTTATCCAAGATTCACAAGTTCATAATAATCATGTGGTTAAGTAAGTTTTGTAACAATAGGACTGACATATCCTACGGAAAAAGTCCTGTAAATTAATAAAGATTATATAAAAAAAACATAATTCTTTCACTGTTCAAAAGTTGTGAGATTTCTAGTAAACTCAAACCCCTAACTGAGTTACGATTTGTACTGCGCATGTCTACGGGGCCTATCTAAAGTCCAAAGTAGGTACATATATAGCTCTACGTGCTCTTAACTATACCGAGCCCGGGCTTTACAAACTCTACATCTAGGTTAAAAAGTAGGTATGACTTCGCCGTTTCGTGATTACCGCACAAACTATTCCATAAGGACGTAAATGTTATGTCACGTAATAGTTCCACGAAAATTAAACGGCTAGCTATACTTTTAACTAAGATTTAGAGTTTGTAAAGTCATTGCAGCTTTCTAGCATTATCCAGACCAAAGCTATGACGGTTCGAAAATATGACGAAACGGTTCCAGAAAGGGTAGGTAGTGCCCGCATCCATTGGCTCGTCTTGACGGGTCAGCAGGTCAAATGTTAATGTTAAGGAGACCAAGATAATGTTCACTAAAGAAAACTTTTAGGTGCCTACATACCTACTTATTTTATTTATTTATATAAGTAGGTAATTGGAAAGACGGGACTTAAAAGGACGGATGGTTCTCACGTTTCATAATTTACAATCGAATGAAGAAATTTTATGGGAAAGTAATTTCTAAAGACGATTCATACATTCATACAAATTAAAGGGAGAAAGTTCATACCTACCGAGATATTTAATAAAATACTTCTTTTAAATGAAATTAATTTAATAAATACATTATCACATTCACACACATAACCACACTATATTACAATAAGTTACACTTGACTGCTCATAAGTCAGGTAAGTTCACACAAAACACAAGAAACTTAATTAAAATTCTCAAGAAACTTATTTAGATATAAGTTTTTATAATCTGTGGGATACAAAAAATAAGATGTCTGCGCCAAACGAAAGACGTGCGTGAAAATAAAAAAATATTTACAAAAATTTTGAGAGGGC
Source organism: Xylocampa areola (assembly GCA_935421205.1). NCBI lineage: Eukaryota > Metazoa > Arthropoda > Insecta > Lepidoptera > Noctuidae > Xylocampa > Xylocampa areola. Next base: position 13,557,654 of record OW285206.1, read on the forward strand.
TCTTTTACGTTTTTGTTTTAACATATATTCTGGTCTATTAATATTAGTATGTCTAATTCACAAGTAGATAATATTCACGGGTTATCACTCTTCAGTCTTGTTTTATACGTGGCTTAAATATAGTACCTACTTAAATTAATTAATTTTTATTAATCATATTCTGTTACAAATGTGCAATAAAATTTCACAAAGAAATTTCGACACGGAGGTATTGATTTATGTTTATCAGCGCCTAAATGTTCTAAATCCTATTAAAAGTTAAATATTCTTATATTTACATATTAAGCTTACATTGAAATGAGCCAAAATAAATAATGATTTAATTCTAACCGATAAATTTTGACGAAGAACAATGAAACACTACAATAACTGCAATCTAGTAACTTCAATCAAATTTTTATTCCTTTAATAAAGCACTTTGAGGGAGTGACTACTGAATATACGGCTGGTTGTCTGATAGAGATATTTGAAAAAAAAGACATGTTGCGCCGACCCCAAATAAATTGGGTTGTGGACAGGTACAGGAACCTATTTAAAATACTTGATTCAGGTTGTACTTATACCTTCTTGACACAATTGAAGCACTATTGAGCAGTAATGTTTTATTGTTTACACAAAATATTGAGCATTGAGATCCAACAATGGGATGTTCAACTTGGAATTGTCTACTTGTTCCAGGTTGTTCAAGACTGCGGTGGGGCTGGACATTCTGCAAAAAATACAAGTGATAGTTCAAGCTTCACCTTCTCTATCATGTCTTCATTGTCAATAGACTAAACCTTACCTAAATCGCATTTCGTCGAACATAGTACCATACTGCGTAACTAGCGATGGTAGGTATTACACAAGGTCCTGATTTATTAACTTGCTTTTCTGGGGTCAATAGGTCACTTAGACACTGACAGATTTTAATTATGGTTTTATGAGTCAGAGACAGGGACTCATAAAACCATAATTAAAATTTTAATTATGGTTTTATGAGTCCCTGTCTCTGACTCATAAAACCATAATTAAAATCTGTATCAATTTAATTTTTGTCTTAATGTTTGCCTTTAGAGGAGCTGTTTTCGTCTTGCTCGAACAAATTTTCCAAAATCAACACACGTCGACCCCGATCATCTTTAAGACACATGTGTCTTTTAGTAAGTATAAGTAGTTCGCATGACAATATATTTATGTAAAGCCTTTCTTCTCTTGCAATAAAATGTGTTTAATTAAAACATTGTTATGCTACAATGTCTGTTGCGGTATCATTTGAACACTATTGTTCACTTAACGGCATCGCCTATCGTGACGAATCGCCGATATGCAGAAAGACGGTCATATTCCACAGGCGGTCATGTTTGGTCAAGTGGTCACCTAACAGTTCCTGTCAGAAATCATTATGGTGCGTACAAAGAATTGTGTTTTGGTATTTCGAATGGATTCTGAAAATTCATGATTTGTACGTCACGCGCGTCACCGTGATTGGCCAAGATAGAAGCAACGTTTTATAGTGATTTTTTATTAGGCTAATTGCATTGTTCATTCTTTTGGCATACTGATTGTTAAGGATAAAAATACAGCAAATGGATAATAGTGGAATGTTTGATTCTTCAAATAATGTAATGGATTTTTTTTTATGGCAAATACGACCTTCAAATACCTACAATATTCATCTTCTATCAGCTTTTCATGTTAGGGATTAATTTCCTAAAACTGTGGAACTGGTTGGAAAGGAGCACACTGGAAATAAAAATCTACATAACATAGTATCACGCCTGTATTCCCCGAAGAGGTAGGCAGAGGTGTACACAGTTGTACACCCACATTTCACCAGTGCTGTTATTAAGTTGTGAGCCTATTTCATTAATTATTTATTTAATTATAATATAATGTACCTAATTTGTTTTGATACTTCGATATATAAATAGTAACGAAAGGCCAGTCATCTTACCACCTTCCCATGACCCTACGACCATCTTGTTTATAGATCCTATGCTGTGTCCCTATTACGGGCCGAACTTAGAGACGCCTACCTGATGTTAGGCATCGCTGAAATTTAAGACCATTCGTAACATTGGATTCATCGTAGGCCATAAAATACTTACTACAGACACTGCAGGCTATTTCGTCACTGTTGTCTCCGCAGCCATCGCGCCCCGAGCACGCTACAGCAGTGCTCCTACAGCGGCCATTCCCACAACGGAACGGACAAAAGTCAGCCGCACGCCATCTGAATACATACGGAATACGTGTCAACTACTACCATAGGCTAAGGTCAAATATTTGGATAAACACCGTTACAGGTCGCACGTGGTGTGATTCCCAAATGCAATGGCAAATACAACTTGGATATAACGTTTTTGTGGAATGATGTACAATCGCCTCGAGCTATAACAAGCTGGACGCGTCAACAATACTGTTAGCACATTCGGAAAGCTTCGAAATGGTAAATGTGTAATAAAACAAAACGATTACGGGTTCGTCTTTATTTTGTATTGTTGTGGAATATTATAAGTAGTTACCGTAAGATGGACTGTAAAATCAGTTATGTATGATTGAAAATGAATCTTTCATTTCTTACCTAGATTGTTCGTTGCATAGGTGTGGAGGTTCGTCAGAGGCATCTTTGCATGAAATAATGGCATTGCAGAACTCATACTCAGGTAAGCACTCCCCTGAACCGCAGCGGAATGTATGACGTGGACATCTGAAGGAAACGAGATTTTATTATTCAAAATGAGCAAAATGTAGCAAAAAATATTTTATTAGTGATAATTTCATGTTATGATGGGAACGTTTAGGAATGAGTTGATTATTAAAGTTCAACGGCGCCCCAAGTAGGTAGATCCCACGCTATCTTAAATAATACTGTGTGCGCACTACCTATCGTCATAATTTTTTGTCGAAAGAATAATATGGTCATGAGCAGGATTCGAACCTGCGCCTCCCGGATAAATACTCCAGGCGCTTTGACCGCTAAGTTATCTCGACCTCTGCATACTACCACGAATTCTTCTTCCACATTTTAATACGTCTTTTGGTGACGTCATTGCCAACTATTCAATCCCTCTACAGGAAACTGAACTGACACGACTAACTTTGTAGTTAATACAATGTACAGATGCAATTACCTTAACAAATACTATCATTAACCAGTTTTAATAATAAATAATTTCATTTCATTTGAATTCATGTTGCGGATTATAAGTCTACCTAACAATTTTATCATTAAAGCATAAGGAAACATCAAAGATCTGATCTTTATCATGGACTAATTAAAGTGTCTGTTTAATGTACATGAAAAAGTCCAAAACACCGACTAAAGACTAATTCTAGCAGGGGGGAGGGGTTTGTAACGCATGCAATGTTGTCAAAAAATTGGAATATAAGCTAATGCTTGTAATCGAAAAAAAAAAACCTATTTGGCAAACAGTATAGAATTCCCACACGTTCCAAAATGGACGTACCCCTTTCGTCGAGTTGCCCGGCAGTTCTTCTCATCTTCTCCACCTGGGCACTGAGGTGTTCCATCACATCTCGATGCTCGGGACACACACGGAGACCCAGGGCCTCCACACCTGAACGAGTTTGTTGGACAACGCTCCCCTGTTAATTCTGAGAATAAAGTTTAAATTAAAAGAAGAATGCAGCTGGTTGTGATAATATGGTAAGGTGGATGAATGATGACCAAATGAATTGATTATCTTGGGTTCATTGCATGAAGATGGTGTGGATTTTATATAAGAACTGTTTTATGGCATGTATGTGCCTAGATTAACAGCAAATTCTAACGAATAGTAGTAGTAGAGTATATTTCAGGACTGCGAAAAAAAATTAATGAATAAAAAAACAATGTTATAATTAAAAACAAAAAGCCTGTGATGATACTTCCTCTATAACAATATCTAACCTAGGTTTGTTAATAAAAATGAATATGAAATTGTTATGAGAGCGAAAAAGGAAGATGAAAGGGGTGCAAAAGATAAAATGTGCGGAGTGTACGAACCTTTACCAGTACCTTGACATTTTTCATCAGAGCCATCTGGGCAGTCCTTTCGTCCATCGCACACGAAGTACCAACTTATACAAGTACCAGTTGACCGGCACTAGATAAATGAATGCAAAAGAAAAAAAAATAACGTCAGAAGATACAGAAAATAAATCACAAACGAAATAGGTACATAACTGTACCACTTAATTTTTACCGTCATACGAAAATCTTCGATTGTTTATATATAAATTAGCATTATTTAGGTACCTGCCAAATTACTTTGAAGATTTATTATTGCATTTCGTGTTAGAGCTCATCAAGATTTTTTTGTGATAACATTTTTAAAAGTTCAGTTTGTGGTAACATTTTTAAGTGATTTTTGCACTTAATTTTTAATTGACATAAAATTTATACTAGACTAGGAATACTCCAACCCTACTTTACCAATTAAAAGGTATTCAAACGCATATACCACGTTCGTTTCGTCGTAAGCTTTAAGAAAACATTCTACTCACTTGGAACGTGTTTGGCAAGCAGCCTCTATTACGAGCCGAGCACGCTGACGTTGAATTTGTTCTATACGTGCAGTCACATTTCTTATTAAGGCATCGCGTGTAAGGATCCACTTGTTGGCATTGCGGATCTGTGAGGCATGGCATTCCCAGTGATGCAGGGCCAAGGTCATAAACTGGCGTATCGGTGCGAATGCGATGCTTGTCTGGAAACAGTTACCTCTATAAAAACCCTATTCAATTACGAAAGACAATTTAATACAACATGACTTTTGATCTTTGAACATTAAATACCTTTTAAAGAAGACTTCTTTTGATGTCCACCCTTATGTGGTTTACCACCAGAATTAACTTGTTCCTTTGACGCACCGCCTTTCTTGTTGGTTTTCTTTTCCACGGAAGGTTGTGTTACAACCCTATAAATTGGTTGATCATTTGCATGCAAATTAGCCGTCATTTCATCTACCCTTATCGTTTCATTCGGCTCGCCGTCCTTTCTATTTGAAACCGGTAAACGCTTCGTTGGTTCTGCACTCGGTACTTTCATGACAGCTTGCATCAAGGGGCTGTCTTCGTGCGTACTAAAGATATCGTTTTTGTTCGTATACATAGGTAATTTGCTTGGCTGAATATCGTCAGAACTGATTACAGAGACTGGCGATCCAAAAGAATTGTCTAAACCTGGCGTAAGTTGAATTGTGGCATTGGGATCATTGATATATACAGACTGATTCGTAGGACCAACAACTGCATCTAATTCTGCAACCACAGCTTCAGTAGCATACGGTGGAATTTTTTGAGCGACACACTTGTCTCCAATTTGTTTGAAGTAGCTATTACATGCACATCTCCCAAAAAGATTAAGTATGACAAACTCGCACCGACTCTCCTTATCCCACAAACGACAATGTTCATTGCTGTAGCAGACGTGACCAGGTGGTGCGGCTGAAATAAAGAAATAACACATCATTATGCAGCACTTTTAAGGTTTTACGTTAAATTGGCTCACGTCAATTGGTCGTTGAATAAAATACACCTAGGTATTTGTCTTCGTGACTGTTGATGCACTGAGTGGTTGGCAGCAATTTTCTCGAGGCTAACCATACGGTCTACCATTACATGCTCTAATAGTCGGGCAGATACAGTTCTAACTTCATATTTTTACATTATGTCGAAGACTTGAAGTGTTCATGTCATATTGTGTCCGACAGCATCAATCAATTAAAAAAAAAACTTTGTTATATTTGTTATGTCGTTTTCCCATGCCTGATAAACATATTATAATGACTACAATTTGATTAAGTGTCGTGTATGTAAATCTAAAATCACAAATGGTAATTTGATTGGCTATTATATGTTAATCAGGAACAGTATTGCGCGACACGCCACATTTCTAAGTATTTGTCGACCTACTACTATCCATGACTAAGTCGGTAACTTTATATGAGCCGTTATTATTTTAGTCTATCCATAATTTTATTATATCAATTTTGTTAGAAATAACAAGTATACGTCAATCATTCTGTTTTGTATAACTGTTTCTACCCAGTGGAGTACGCGAAATAATTTCATGACTTGTTGCGCGCTGCTTTGATTTGAACTTGTAACCTTTTTGCGAATCGAGATAGAGGTACCTACTTGTAGAGGAACATTATAATTCCACCTTTCATCGTGTACGATATGTTTTATTCGGGTATTCATACGGTTAGAGGTAACAAGGTCAAAACATACATACAATGTCAACCTAATTCATGATCTAGATTCTTTATCTACATATTTTTACTGTGGCAGCAACATAAAGCCATACTTAGGAGTTCTCACAGTAAAGTTACAGTACTCGCATTATGTTTGATAATAGGCGTGGTTCACATGAGCAGACGCTGGTGGATTTGACAGAACAATTACTTGCCTCATTTTTCTCACAGAGCTCTTACGATAAATCGCGGAAATAAGGTCTGTTAAAGCTTCTAAACCACTGAGACGAACGAAGAGGGGACTATTAAGCAACCGCTATCAGGTTTTATTGGGCTTTTACCAAATGTGACGTCGCAAACCCTTATGTAGAAAATTACGGTATTTGTGTAAGTGTGCCAGTTGCTTTAATAGCTGTTACAAACGTTAGCCGTCAAGCGCATGTTCTTACACAGAATTCGTACTAATTAATGTCGCCGGTATAGAGTTTGGGTTCACTAAGCAAATTGAATATTTACGATCTATTAAACATGAGTTATGAGTAGAAAATAAATAATTAAACAACAGAATGAGGTAGTAGCAATATAACGAGTATTCAAGAAGATATTCCATTCGATTGAAAAGCTCTTACTTGCATAGAGCTTAAAATAGCTGTTCTTTCCTCGGATCTTTAAATCAATTGCACGGAGTATTTGTTATTTATTTACTTTAACTGCATTACACCAATTACAATACAATTAGAAATAATGAATTATTAATAATTAAGATTTAATACAATAGTTTCGTCCGCTATTGAGTAACTAAACTCGCGACAATTAAGAAGTCCGATTTGACGTTTCACATTTTACCTTTGTGTGAACGTAAGAAATTTAAAAATCAAATTCATAATCCTAAATAATTACTATGTTACCCATACATTATAACAACGAGTATCATTCGTAAAACTCAAGTTTTACTTTATATTGAAAAAATGCACTCAAAAAAGAAACATCAAATCGGACTTCTTAGATTGTCGCGAGTATAGGTACCTACTTGTAAGTATACCTACCTACTTTTTATTCGAGTTAAGAATGGGTAACACCTTTAATTTAAGTTTTAGTTTAAAACGAATAATTTTTATGTATATGCCTACTTAAAATAAACAAGTTATTTTGTTCGTTAATTTCTGTATTGTATGATGTTTTGCTGTATTGTGGCAACAGATTAAAAGTATAGAGTTCAACAAACGTGCTTATTAAAAAACAATAACGACTAAACATAAATTAAAACTATTTGAATTTTATGAGGTTGTTTGTTTTGTTACCCAACCATAGGACTTCCCCATTAATCCCCATACCCCGTTATGACGATCAATATGAAGGGAGGTGGGAAATGCCATAAACACCATGTTTTTATGGCATTATGGTCTGTGGCACAGGTTTTCTAACCCATTTCACCTAACTCTTGTTTTTGGAAATTAAATTATAAGTATTTAAAGGGCGGGGGGGGGGAGGCAGCCGAAAGAAGAAGTTTCTTAAAACAAGATTCGACTATATAAAACTTTAGTTTGAAGATCTGGCGACTTTCCGTGGCAGCACGATTTAAAATCAGTTTCACTCGCTCCCTAGACCCCTTTATTTTCCCTGAGCCTTCTACTGCTCCTCGGAAAGCCTCCAGCGCCCACGGGATGGCATTATCCCCATTTCGAGAAAGACTGATTTATTGTGATAGTATATATACAACAGCAATGAAGATGTTTGGTGGTGAATTGTTTTATTTATTATTATCGACTTATGGTATTTTGTCGGTGCCAAAATATGTACACCGTATATATACGTTGAACGGTCATAATATTATTCGTAATTAAAATTCACTTGTAAACGTCTCATAAATTACTTGACCACGAATGAAAAACGAAATTGCATAGCAAATAGTTTGCTTCAAAATTATAGGAACTTCATGCAGAAAACGTTTAAAACTACCGGCTTATGATGCCAAAGACATCTTTCCTATGAAAAACTAATTGATGGCCGTGCCACGGTCGTTAAACAGTCGTTTAAAAATGTTACGCTTAAAAAAAACAATGTTACGCATATTGCTTTTTTACTGATTCCAAGTCGATAAGGAATTAGCATTGGGAAATGGAAAAGTAATTTATTTGTCGACACGATTGTTGTTAACACACTAAGTACCTAGTAGTCTAATGGTCGCAAGAGCGGCTGTTAATTGTGAGGTCCTAGGTTCGATTCCCAGATCGGACAAGGTTATTGGGATTTTTCTGGTGGTAAATTCTCAGTAGCACCCCGGTGTTTGCAATTGTGCCCGTAGATGGCAATAGGCTCTCCACCTATCATTAACGGGGTCAGTGAAATTTGGGTGTACATGCACAACAGTGTGTACTCCTCTGTCTAACTCCTTTTGGGAATACGGGCGTGATGTTATGGATGTCAGACGGGAAAAAACATTAAATTGAGTCAACAAATCGCATCGCAAACTGGAAAACAATTGCTTTTACAAATTATGAGTGCGTGTGATGTATTAGTGTTTAATCATGGATGGTATATATGCGTGTATTGCTTAGGAGCGTTTTCAAAATGTCTACAAGATATGGCCAAATCCGGAACTATGAGGATAGTGAAAAACTCTCAAAGAGTCTCGGACCCGATTTTAAAACTACACCATCCGATCGTGTCGTTAATAAGGACCAAATTCTGGGAACTAATGATATAGGTATGGCAAACTTATAGGAAATGTTTATTTTACCGTACGCACATTACACCACAGAATTTAATCCATATTAGCAACATTATCAGATGTTGTAATATACATTTTTTTTCTGGAATCAAGGGCTTCCATTTTTGGCTAGGAATATCGATTTTTCAAAAGTATTATGATGCAGTTTTAGTTTTTATTAAAATCGGGCCCGACACTCGACGGCAGTTTCGAATTTGGCCATCCACGCTTACTTCAAAAATTCATCCTCTATATTCCAATCGACCATTCTTATTTACTTTTGTGGGAGTTATCGCCAATCAGATGCTACATATCTCTGTATATGTCAGTTTATCCATTTTAGGGTTGTTGTTCAGATGCCCCAAAATACAAAAATGCTAAATCCTCCAATACGCCCATTCTTATATTTATCTATCCTTATAATCATACTTACGTGAGAGACAGGTGTGTTTCCTGAACTGCAGATGTCCATCGGTACATCGGCAGACTCCTTCGAGGCAGGCACTGTAGGCAACCTTTAGGGTGCACTGCTCCGATACCGTACATTCTGATCCCAATAGAGTTGCTGTAACAAAAACAACAGCCCTATTAGGGTATAGGAACATGTAGGTAGTTATAATATACCGTGTATATGACCTTATAAAGTTGATATATATATATATATTTTTTATATTTTAACGTATGTTCTAGTTCTTTAATAGTTAATTTCCTAAAACTTATGAAATAGGAATATCAAATGATTTGTCAATATCATAGTAGCTACCAGCAAGATCAAAAATGCTCCTCTTTAGGACAACATTTAGAACAGAGAATTTTAAATTAAGGCTTATTATCACTTGCACATTTACCTCTTATTTATAAGGATGATAACTAACAATACAAGTTAACGATGAATAAATCCATAAACTTAGAATGTACATACTATGGCTATGTTCCATTGTAAATACGGTTCATTGTAACCGGTGTAGTCACCGGTAGTAACGTGAGTAGTAACTCACGTATATTTTTCGGGTTTGCCCGACTAGTTACGAACTCGAACGGAGTCCTTAGTCATGAGCTGAGCTCGCGGCGATGTCGCGAGTCAAATACAGGCAATCCCAAAAAATACAAGTAGTAACCGGTGAACAATAATTGATATGAATACGTCTTACGAAAGTTAACTTATTATACAAAAATCCTTCAAAGCATAATCAAAACACCGAAATGCTATTATATATTTTAAAATGCTAATATTTTTTTTAATACTGCAGATAGCAATAAAAACATGTGTTGGTATCATTATCATACCCACACAAACATATAGGAGTATTTTCTTAAGAAAAAAAGATAGTGTAAGTAAATATCATTGCCTTCAGAAAGATATAAGTTGGTATTAGCAAAACTTGATCTTTGTTCGAGATAAAAAAATTACGTCACGGAGGCGGTAACAACACTATTGTGTAGAGTTATTTCGACACTTTCTAAGCAAATAAATAAAATAGAATTATTATGAAAGACGTTATAAAAGTATTGTGAATATTACTATCACCAACGAGATCGTGCAACGAACTACAATCACATGAATTTTATTTACAAAAAATGTTGCCGGCTGCAGACAGAAATAGCGTTATGTCTAACTAACAAAACTTTTTAATGAAAATAAAAACGGGAGTCATAGACTTTTTAATAAATATTTAAAAATGGCAAGCTTCTGTGACTCAATGAAAATATTCCCTATATCTCACTAATGATGACTTTTCTAAATGCAGTCGTACCTCTAGCTTGCCTACTCTCACTATCCTGATTTCTATGGCGACAATGCATTGAGTGACGGGTTCATGACCCGGAGGCGTATGCGACCCCATTTGATTTCAAGTTCACCGTTGGTCCATTTATATGGGTGTAGCTGGCAATTTGCATCCAATGTAAATATTGTTACGTTACTACGCTACATCATAAACAATACTATAATAAGATCATATGCCTACTAAATAGAAGGTTCTACGAAAATATTATGTTTATATTTAGATTTACAAAATGATAAAACAGGATTTCGTTCCTAGAAGCAACATGTTTATGCATAACACGACTTTCAAACGTTTAAACGATAAATAATAGAGTCACACCGACACCCCGGTTGGTATGCGAGCGGCAGTTTGCAAGAATATCAGAGGTAGCTGCGATTAACGCTACAGAATAAACATGAGAGATTTATTAACTCCACCAGTATTGACCGGTCAAAAGTTCCGATAGACATCTCTATTAATGATAACATTTCGTCATATCCACTAATTATACTATTAATTAGGGAAATCTCTTTAATATACATTTGCATTTTTTAAAGCCGGATATTCTTTTCATGCTAAACATCTTTTCACTTTGTTCATTATTGATTCGTTCCGGCGTTACTCCCTTACTTATAGTGAAGATAAACACACGAATTTTAATACTATCAATTAGAAAACAAACGTACCACTACCACCAATAGAATTGAAAGCCAATTATAATGACAATTAAGGTAAATCATTTAACATTATTTACACACATTTGTTTTTAGCTCTTACATTTGTGACGTCGCTGAATGGCTTGGAAACGGGGCCTGTTACAATTATAACTCTTTAACATTTATTGTGATTACCATCTACGACGTCTGACACATTAATCTCAAAACGAAGACCACAAAGAATACTTACATTTATTAGATTTGGCACGGCACTGACAACCGTGTAAAGAGAGTACATGTGCGTGACTTTTTGATTTCCAATCCGAAGATTATAATCTTGTTATACAAAGTCAAGGTCGATTAGATACGTATAATGAATGCAGTTTGAATGAATCGGTGCCATTAGCTGTCTGTTCATTCATTCGGTATTTCATATATGAAATTCACACATAGGCGGATCTGTCCAGTTAAGTAACAGTGGGAAGGCGACAGGCGGATAAATTCTAGCTTTATATGGGAGGTAAGTCTTTCTTTATAACGGTTGTCTAGTCATAGGCGCCCTAAATCACCTTCTTTGTATATTGTAGAGGAACATTCACAGATAGTCACAATTGCACTTCACGTGGGAGCAGAACTAAAGTTTTCATGCATGTGGGCAGGATATCCAGAACTGGTCCTGATTTATAGTGATGAACCTCAGAGATCGTGTGATACATTAGGTACAGTAGGTGGTTTATTTTATAAATAAAAGAAAGTGGCTATTTGAAAAACAATGAAATTTACAGAACAATTAGGAAAGAAAGGAGAATCTGCATCAGACAATGAAAAAATCAAAACAATAAAAATACTGAGAAATTATGTTGAAGTTGCGTAAAGCAATTGTTAGATAAATACTGATATTCACACATATACTAGAGAAATTTAGAGCTACCATGTTATCCACCCGTACTGTAGATGTGAAGGACACGCGCGAGCTTGGAATTACGTATTGACTTGTTGCCATTACGAAGGGAGCATTAAAAACCAACAGAAGTACGAGTTTACCTAAATCTCCTCCAATTAAAACTACATAAATCCCAAAAAACAAATTGTACATTCTCGTATGAATTACGATACTTACATCGTAAGAAATTGCACGCTTGTTAGCTATGCATAACTGGGTTAATGGATGCAAAATGGGCGTTTTGTGCTGCACAGAAAAACTGTATGTCATGCTTACATGCTTTGACATGGTACCAGGGCACGCCTTAGTACGTGCCCTCATATTTTAGTTTGTAAAGCTGAATACCCACTCTCGAAGGAACAAAGTAACATTTAACTAGAGATACGCAACCATAGTTGCAGAACTATATCGGAAAACGGGCTATTAAAGTGTTGATAAAGGACAATAACATTCAAATGCAGTGTGTATAGGTGTTTATTGCTCAAAATGTGTGATGTTAGTCAAGAATTCGCTTCACTATTTGTAGTAGCGTCTTGATTTTCTACAGTCGGACCTTGTTCCCATGTCTTTTAGTAAATATGCGGCTTAATGCATTGTGACTTGCAAAAACAAGGTGTCATATTTTCTATTATAATTGTATGCCGTAAACGTGTAACACGCATAACCAAAGTTTTTATAGCGCTTTCTATAATGTGCCCTTAGAAAGTAAGCTAAAACCTAAGTGTGTGAATGCAATTTCACATGCTTTTTAAATAGAAATGTTGATATGTGTTTGTCGTCAACTTTAGAACAGTAAGCACCAATTGTGGTTACCGTTATTTCAGTGAACGCACTAATCGTTGGCGACTTGGCGTATCTGATGCCATCTGCATTCGCAATGGCATTTCTTTAACTATGAACTTCATCAAATTTTGTTTCGGTGCGTCCTAGATAACTTTCGTTATAATTTTTATGATCTTAGCTTTTCAGATCTTTTTCAGTAACTACAAACTGGTTGTAAAATCAGAATTATTACAGCTATACAGCTTTTAATAAAAAATATCGCAGAAGGAATGACATGAGTTCATACAAAATATTTGTCCGATTAATCAAAAACAAAAAATAACACGGAAGAAGCAGCAATCGTAATTTGAGAATAATTGAGAAAAAATAAAATGGATAAGAGTCCCTACATTTCATACCCTCGAAGTATAGCGGGACCAATTTACGGCTGGTAAACCGGACGATAAGTCAGTCGAAGCTTGCCGACGGGGCCGCTCTCGTAATCATCAACAAGTTTATTTAAATTGGTACCTACCGCAAATAAACGAGATGGACACATTCACGTTGCGTCCATGCACTCAGCTTTAGACGACAAAGATTTATTGGTATCATATTGCCATTAAACTACGAACGCTGATGAGAACGGTTCGCTAAATTCCTTTTTTTGTCTCGAACTTCTTGCTAATGTATTCATTTTCTTATCTTCAACCCTTTTTAAACTAAGGTAATACATTCTATGCATGTATCGAAGATGCACTATATTATTTCCAAATGAAATCATACGATTGGGGTAAATAAATGGTGACTTATTTCAAATTTCGAACAAGAATGCTGCCAATTTTGACAGCTGACTTGTGCACCGCGTGTCTATATTGAATGACCGAAAAAGTAAACGAAGTAAATGCAATCTCCATTGACTTTGTCGTGAGTCCTTTAATCAGTATCATTGTGACCTGCACTAAAGTGAAATGGGAATTTACTTGAAAATTCTGCTGCAGTCGAGTTCTATTTTTGGAGTGCGTTCGATACAAACGTAACGTTATTGGCACAGCTAATGGCAGTATTATCTTATATGGATGGTAATCGCAGAAAGAATGCACATAAAAATTCTATTGACCTGCTTTGGCAAAAGTTCTTTTTGGTTAAACTAACCATAAATGGTAAGTGCTGCAATTTTAATAGGCTTAGTTTTCGTCCCACACATTTTCTTAAAGTAAATGGTATTTTGTGGGGATTTGTTTAAGAAGTTTAATACTACAATTTGCTTGATTGAAAATAAATTGCAGAGTACTCAAAGATAAAAATAAACTACGGACCATGTTAAGTATTTTTGTTAAACGGACTATACAATTACTTACATCTAGTACTATAAATTAAGCAGCGTCTACATGCAATGTCTATTTAAATAATGGATACAACTTAAGCAGTATCGTAACAGGAAAATTGGTAAGAACGCAATTATTTCTAGTTGACAGTCGGATTGTCGGACGCAGTCTATATCTGAGTTTATATCAAACGGTTGATCTTTCTGTTATGTCTGATGATTGCTCACGCTTGGCACACTGACCACGAGGAAGTTTGAGATGACAAGCTGACAGCTGGCTCGCAAGCGCAACTAAACCGACACACGGTTACCCCCTTTTCAAAGTTTATTATCTCCCTGTAATGACTTCCTTGTTTTGTAGGGTGCGCTGGTGATTTCATGTTGCACTAGTTTTTTTTTTCTTATTTGCCTTTAGTATCATTATATTAATACGTGAAGCAACAACTTTGTACCCCTTTTTACGAAAATTACGCAGACGAAAGATTATGAAACTTGGCACAGTCAAAGTTTATATGGAGAGGGAGGTCAGAAAGCAAATATTTGTATTTAATATGCATTAGAAATACATTAAATTAATAAAAAATACATTGCACACCCCACCATGCGTTTGATATACATACTAAAAATGTGAATGAATTACAGTTGAATTTCGGCACTCTTACAATGTAATAGTATTTTTTCATAATTTTCATATAAATGACGATAGACAATATACATACCATAAAATGGCGTCTTTAACAGCATTGTCGAACAAGTTTCTAACGCATTGATCACCAAGAAGCGGCAAATCCTTTATATAAAGGCCAAAGTAAAATAATTCCGTGTATTTCACAGACGCATTATACACAGTGAAAGGAGTAAGAAATTATGATTATTGATTACCCAGTTACCGTCTTCTAACCCAGCGGGCCTATGTTCAATCCTAGTTTGTAATGCATGCCGCCTGACTAGACCAGCTGGTCCGTAAAGTATGTTAACGTATCCGTAACTAGTTCCTCTTATAACATTCATCTTAACCTGGACACGTAAATTAAAGATCGCGATAAACAATGCAAGAAAAACCGTTATATCAATAAACGCGAATTTGGCGTTCAATACCTGTCCTTATTAAACGAAACATAATGGGCGAATGTACCGTTGTAAGTCCTAATCCACCCATGATCCAGTTGTCCGATTAGGTCCAATACTTTTGTGGCAATGAAAGTGAGACGAGCGTGGGATTGTCGAACTATCGTAATAAAAGATCAGCGATATTGTCCGATACCATTGAGTTCTCATCGTATCCAATCGGTCTGAAGTCCGTATCATCGAACTCGGCCTTTGGCGAATCGAAATTGGATGACTCTAGTTAGATAAAGTCTAGACAAAATAGAGTGCTATTATTATTTATATTCGAGATAAACTGATTATTTGCCACTGTAGAAGTGCTATTAATATATCATCAACGTAAGTTACGCGGAATGTAGTGAAAGAAACATGTAAATGGGATGTCATATTATATTGTTTGTCTGTTTTTCAGCCCGTCGTGTCGGCTCACGATTGTGGTGGTACATTAGAATAAGGTATATTAAACAAATAACTGATTGTAAACGGCATCAACTAACCATTATGAATAACACAACATTGACATATTAACTACCTACAAGACATGGAAAGCGAAATCAATTTTGGTGTCCAAAAAATATTATTTTGATGTCCTATGATGAAAACTACCGCCAGTACTTGATAGCTATTGATCATCACAGTGAAAGTAATTTGTTAGTCTCACCACAGAGTTCACCACACAAGAGTGATTAGGTAAGGTATTGCCAATGAGAGGTGAAAACCGCGATCCAAAGTGCGTCAATTACCTACGTGGATCTCGAGGAAAAAAGGAGTATAATGGAGTTTTGAGACATCACGACGAGGCCACTATAAACTAGATTTAAAGGCATCATCGTTTAGTCAGTCAGTACCTATTTTCTGAAAAACAGTTATTTACTATGCAGATTTTGATAAGCTTTCTCCTTTGATTAGAAATTTTTTTAAGAAAATTATTGGCGTATGGATTGAATTATTTCAACGCTTGAGATTTACTGGCAGACTAGACAAATAAGTGTTATGAAGGGTTAAAAGTAGTAATATCACTTACATTCAAGGCAGGTAGAGTTATCAACTCGCGCGTAGTACGGTTGACAAGCACACACGCCTCTTTCGCACTGTGAGTTAGGGACGCCACAATCGGTCTTGGCCCGACAACGAGCGCCCAGGTACGATGCTCTGTTATCTGCTTGCACTATCTGAAACAGAAAGTAACTTTTATTACATCTTCGAACTACGTTGAAGAATATTTTAAGGTTTTATGTGATGTCAGGCCCAACTGCAAGTAGATAGCCATCGTTAAACCAAGTCGTAGGTCTAGCACCCGTTTAGCCATAAACCACACTAGAGACATTAAATTTTAGTACGCAGAAGCCCATACAACCTGAAGATATCACTTCTACAATATGCATAACAACACAAAACGTATACTTAGACGACTAGAGTCATTCTACCACTACAATGAAAAATGTCGTAAAAAGTTACGGCCTGTCAACGAACAAGATTTTATAACTCTAATATTTCCCTGCAAATTTGCTTTCTATTTGCATACCAGGGGAAGGTGGTTCTTGATGATTTACAATGATCCGCATTACGCATGCGTACAATTAATCACGTCGAGTGTAAATATGAAAACATTTACAAGAATGCTCCTCACTCAACCTGACTGCAACCTCTTATGAAGTATTTTGTGGTTTTGTGTTATTTTTAAATTTCACGCTGGATATTTTTACTTGTTACAGGGGCAACGTTCTTGTGTAAACTTACATGTCGACCTTGGCAGAGAAACATCCTTCATACAGTGCTCGCAACCACGTATGCGGTATGCATCAATGCGTGAAGAAACGAATGTTTTAGGAGCGGATTACGATTCGTTCCACTTCGTTTGTGTTTGTGTATTATGTCATTGTTGCAAATTGCTATGACATTCCTAGTTGTAACATTGTCTTCGCTTATATTAGGATGTCCGCTCCGCCCACGACACCCGTACATCATCCTCGATACATTTCTGACAAGAAATAATTAGGTACGTATCCCATTTACTAACTTCAAAGGAGCTATTTTCGTTAAACTGTTGGTTGCTAAAGTGACATCAGAGTTAAAAACTTGATATGTCAGTAATTGTATGTTACGATGTAATATCGACCGAATTTAAAATTTTATGAGACGGTTCGAAATCGTTGCATTACTTATTCAAGCGTCGGAACATGAAATTATACAGAAAGGAAGAAGGGTCGCTCCTACGTAAGAATTTAGGTACATAACTTACTGTGTAATTCATGAGAATAACATCTTGTGAACTTATCTGACAAAAACGAATCACTTTGTAAGCAATGTTTGATAGCAACAAATGAATACGAATAGCTTACAGAGAAGTTAGTTACCGAGGTTTTCTAGATCGTTATTCAGTCTTGTTAGAAATAAAATAATTATTTTCTTTCTTTACTAACGGACACATTGTGTTCTCTGTAGTATAGTGATTTAGTGACCCAATTCCTATGCAACCAAAATTGTCTTAACCAGTTTTTTGTTTAAGAAAGCATTGTTAGAATCCAAACGAGCAATGGCAAAAACGCGTCCGTTACCGTACCTATCATGCGGATTGCGGTTGCTTCGATTGTATGTAATGTTAACAATTATTCGACGAAACTTATTAGCCGTGTGATTGTGATTTGGTTTCACCGTCGCTGGCGCGGGCGCGGGCGCGTAAATGACCCGAGCACGAACTCAGCTCTCTCATCAATTTTCTAGTAAATCACTAACAATCCGTAAGTCTATACTTAGTTCAATATCAACAGTTCGTGCAAGTTGTTACTTTATAATTTCGGTTTTGCTATTATGAGGTAAACTCACTGTATATTACGGAAGTCTAAAAACGGTAATGATCTAGAAACTTACCTTTCTAATGCAAGACTTATTGGTGTAAAGCAAATAACTCGTTTATCTGCGAATATAGCGATACTAACGAGTCGTCGAATGTCACGATTAGAATCAGGTGAAAGATAACTTTCATTCCTTTGATGGCTTGTAATGACGTTTGAATAGCATTTGATCACTCTTTAACACCCCATTAATAATAATGACATTATAATAAAATACTTTTCTCTGTTACACACACACAACATCCCGTCGATATTCACCACACTGTTATAAGTTTATTGCCATGTACCGGACATAATTCTAAACTACGGGTTGCTATTGAAAATATTCTGACAGGAAAACCTACAAACATTTTGTCCGACCCGGTAATCAAATCCAGAATCTCACTCTCAGCAGCCGCTCTTGCGACCACTGTTACACTTCATGTTATTAAACCTACGTTTTCTCTAAACATAAAACGCGATGGTGTTGCAGTTGCAGCAATCTGTATATACGATAGTACGTTATTATATAGTAGTAGAACGTATAATAGTATTACCGTCATTACCGCGACGTGTAATTGCATTACGTGACATAACAGTGCATAATTAAACGTTTTAATTACACACCCTTCCACTGAGATTTTTATCTGGAAACCAACTGAAATGTGAGTAGTTATTTTTAATGAAGCAAATCGACGTAATCACGGCATTAGTGAGAGCGTAACGCTATACTACCATTACTAGTGTTAGATGGTAGCACCTATTCGTGAGATCCCATATTACCTAAAAATGTTCAGTTGTTACAGCAATTAGTCGCATATTATAAAAATTGTAGTGACGGCGATGAACTTGCTAAGAGGGTAACTGTATTACCTTGAGAAAGCTTGTTGGAAAGCGATTCACACATCGGAGCATGACAAGAATATAGTGCGGAAGGTTGATAATAAATATATAAGCTTTTACGGACCTTCACCGCAAATGTATAATGCAGTAGTTACCACACATGGGAATCGTTTACTACGTTCGGCGAATGAAGATGCTATATAACATTCCGATTTTATAGCTGCAACTACTTTAGGTACGTTTTTTGGCACAGATTAATGATAAAATTAAGTGTCAAATACCATAGAGTAAATACATTTTATTGTCACACTGTTTGAAAAGTATATGCACTTGTTTGTAATAAAAAAGGCAAAGTTCAAAAATACTGGCTTTATTAGCTTGTCGGTACATATAAGACCGCCAAAATAGACCAGCTTGGCGATAAGAAACTAGGAAGCTTTTTAACACGCTTTTATTAGCTTGATATGTATCTATGTAACGGAATCTTTCAACATGATTTTTACCCACTTTAAAACGTCGGATTGAATTGAAACTTCCCACACTTATCAAGGACCGATGACAATACAATAATTTAATTAATTTGTCCGAGTGTCTTGATCAGGATCTGCAGGATTAACGATTTCAGGACTAAAAAAGCAGAAATAAATATAGTATAATTTTTTTTTAATGAACACTTGTAGCCGAACTTAAAAGGAGAAAATAATAATCTTCTAGAAGTTAAAAAAAATGGAGTTATTAAGAAAAAAACATTCATCGTAAAAAAGCGTGGGGAGCTTCTTAAAATATTTTATAATGACTTTACTTGAACCAATATCTGTCAATAAAATATTTACAACTATGGAGGTACGAGGTACTCCAGTGAAATGGAAGGATCCACCGACCAGGCGGGTGATATTGCCTGGTAGGCCACGGCCCGACGGTTATTGTTGGGCGGTTGTATTTAAGCAGATTCGCCATTTTTTTTTTCTATTTGCCCGTAGTACCCATGTAGCGAGGTAGATTTCGCTACACAACAATTGACATCTAGCGTCCCCAAGGTAAATAAAAGTAGAATCTAATTTATTTCTAAAAATAGATACATGCTACTAGGTCTTGTTAAATATTGCAAAATTTCTATTATTTTCCTATAATCTGTTCAAGGAACGAAACAATATTTTGTAATTATAAACATCTTATCTATTTAGTGAAATATGTAACTAGAAACATAATGCAAATATCAAACCCAAAAGCGATAGGATTTTGCTTTACTTATTAACTATCCCATAAAGTTGCAAAATAAGATAAAACATTTCCTAATATGTTGATTTTCTATTGATTATACTTAACATTAATAGTGTAGAAGTCATAAATACAAATCGCTTAGTTTAACAACCAAGAACATGTTTAATTAATTTAGTAGTAGGTAATTTTGGTATTTATAACGGTTAGAATTATACCAGAAATACCTGATTACAAGGATTGTTTTATAGTAAAAATAGTAAGTATTGCATTATACATCTGCTGTGAAATGATCTGAAGTGCTTCCTCAATTTGCACGTTATTTCCTATCTTCATTCAAAGGGGATTAAAAAAACCATAACATTTCTAATTTCCACGCGGATGAAGATATGTTATTACCAGTAAATGTTGTATTTTGTTCAAGAAGTTAATGCGTTGAGCAAGGATACCCGTTTCCCTTGATGACGACATAAAGCTGGGCCCTAATGAGACGTCCATTGATGGCTTTCGTTTTTATTGCAACCAAGAATAATGTGTGGTCTACAATATTATTATGAATATGCAAAATTCATACTTACATAACATAATCTTCTAAGTCTTTGATATAACAACAAAAGCGATTGTAGTTAAAACTTAGTAAAAGGTATAAGCTTTTACGGTATTTCGTGAACCGGTCGGTGGGAAATGTGTGTAATTTTGTAAGAGAACTCAACAAAGACCTATTTAATAGCAATGGCAATATTGTAAGGGGTTTATGTGTTGCAATTTACATTTGTTAATTGGATAGGCTTTAAATAGCAATGGTTTACGATTTTGCTGTCTTTGGCTTGCTTGACAGTTTATGCGACAATTTGTCTTCATTTTTTTAATAGCTCTGATGATATTTTTCCATACAATTAAGTGTTTTGCGCCACTTGAAAATAAAATAAGTTTTTTTTTGTTTTTCTAGGTCTTTAATTTCTGCTATGTAGGTACTTCATTGATATGGTCCTGATATTATTTGTCACTCATCTGTCTTGCAAACCTTATCCTTATGTACATAATACCTGCCATATCTTTAGTTTCTAATATGACAAGACATCGCCTTGAGGCAGAAATATTATCATGGTTACAACACTGTGATAATTTCCCTCGAGTAATCGCACGATATCATCGTGTGTCAACTCACTTTTACTGATAATGGTACTGTTGGTAGTATTTGTTATTATTTTATAGTTTGACATAAGTACATACCTAAAACGTGACCAATTCACCATGTGTCCTTCAAGATGACTTAAGTTATTATGTCATTTTTGTATCACAATACCTCCCACCTTTTAGCTCCATTTGTTCCACACTCAAATCATAAAATTAACCTAAGGACTAGTCGTCTAATATAGCTGTACGTACCGTTTCACAAATGCTAAATTCTTAGATAAATAGGAAACCTCTACCTATCTAATTCGAAATCATTATTTTATATTTAATAATAGGATACAAAGAAAGCATTATTACATAACGGAGTCAGACAATTACAACTAGCATAGCACAAAGTGTATTCTGAGCGCGAATAATATTGAAAAACAAAACAACATGTGTTTTACGATGTGGTTATACAAAAGGCAGGTCTCGTCCACTGTGAACAATAGACAGGTTAGGTGCCAACACTACCAACCGCACAGGAATATTGCACGCTGCGGTCACCACGGTTATCACAACTTTAGCACAAAAAATAAAAACACAATAACACCACAAATTCCATAAAAAGTTGAAGGGAATGCTAACGCTGATTATTCCCGACTACAAAAGAAACTATAAAAGGATATCTGTCTGGTTTGTGGGCAGAGTTTATTGACGACAAGTTTAAATTCTAATTTAACAATATAACATTTAAATAATATATAAGCATCTTATAAATAGATGCAAAAATATTTCGCTGTCAGTTGTCAACAAAATTCGTAGCGGTCCAATTAAGTCATGATTTAATAAATCATTGAAATAATTTGTTAGAGCAACACTTTACATACAAATGTGGGAAATTGAACGGAAATATATGATCAAAATAACTATCATAACTGTACTACAGGTCACGTCAAGTTGATTTAAATAAGATACTACAAAAGAGTCATTAACTCTTTCCTATATGCGAAACAGTTACACAAATAACTGTATTAACACGACAAAATTGGATTATAAGATAATTATGCAAATTCCGCGAACAAGTTTGAATGCGGAAATCTCCAAAGAAATTGATATTCTGTCACGCAAGACATAAACTATGTGTTGTGCAGTATGAGCGATGCCCTGCTTGCCAATCAAGGCTCATTCTTAGCTCGCTTACGTATTCCAACGCAGTAGGACGTATACCCAGTAATGCTTAACAACCTAAGAAATATTAAATGTATGACGATTGTTTAAAACTCAATTCTTCTTACTCAACCAATATACCGGAAGGTAACGTGCGAGGCGCAAACATTTGTAGAAAGAAACAAATTTATGCACACTCGCATTGATTTACTGACGTTGAACACGCTCCAAATGAATTTCTTAACGTGATGGGGGAAATTTTGAAAATTACTTTTTTGTCGTTCTAAATATGTAAGGTAGCGTCGTAAAACGAAAAGTTCCCTTTGTCACGAATAAAGTTTGGTTATAACGTTTAATAACCCATAAACATAGGTTGAAAATACTATAATAATAGGGCTACCTGTAGCACGTAATCGAAATCAAGCAATTAAACCTATCCGTACCTATCTCTTCCGGGAGAACACAAATTGACGCTTCAGAATTGTTTATACTTATAAATCAAGAGTGAATAACCGCTGTAAGGAAATTGGAAATTGGTCTGACTAGATAATTAACTGCAAATATTTCCTGTAATAATCGCTAAATTAATCATGCATTTTACAATGGGTTTAGTAGATCCCGGAGTTGTAGAGGTCAGGTTAGTATAAGTCTCTGTTAAGCCGCATCGGCGACAACAGTTGAGTGCGCCGACATGCGCCTGCGCGCGCGCAGCAGCTCCTACTTCCCATGCGCGAGTGAACTTGCGCGACGTGTAGTGGTCGATGACCGGGCACGCGCGCCCTCGCGGTACGATCCAAGTCAATGAGCACAGCATCTATGACGTCTCACTTTATAATGATATCGGATTTATCTTAAGGAAAATTACTATGTAGGTATCTATTTTCACAAGAAGGTATTATCTGCACTTCATTAAATCGTTTTCCAAGGTAAGTATAAAATTTTGGTTTTCCTATCAAAACATGATCATTGTTAAGAAGCGCCCATAGCTTGATCATTTGAAAGGTTTTACGCCACACTGTATGCCATATCATACGATAGCATACATCCTCTTTCTTTCTTACAACAAAGCTTTATTCTTATACGTACCCTATTAACTGTTTCATAAGTTCATGTAAAATATCGTTTAGTATAAGTGGTATTATTGAACATGAACCTTTCTGTGTCAAAGTTGAACCGTTAAATGCAGTTTACGCGCGGTTGGTTTCACGATTTGCCAAACTTAACAATGGAAATTGTATCACAGATATTATATTCTATTAATACTTTCTTTCTACAAAACGAGCTACAAATTTAATAGTTAATGGATATTGAAATGCGTATAAAAAGATTTGGAATCAGTTTTTTTCTTGTTTTATATTCCAACAATTATCTTCGGATCATTGTAGGCTCGTTTAAGCCTCGACCGTACTCTTAATACGAATTTTGTATTTATAATAAAAAAAACTATTTCATCAATCGTAAATAATGTGTCTCATCAGTTTATGATTTCATATAAAGTTACCCATAAAAATGAAGCTATTATTTCATCGTATAGGTACATAAAATAAGTCTTCTAACATTATAAGAAGCACAATGCAATAAAATTCCGTAAAAGTAAGTAATAGATTTATTTTCTCAATAGAAAGTCAGCTAATCCCATAATTGTTAATTTGTGTTTATTGGATCGTTGCCAATACTTCGCTGATTTCTCCTGATCTATCAATTCACCTCTGTTTCTCTAGGATGTACTCGTACCTGATGCTATTGCTGCGGCAAAGTAGTTTTCAATTCAACTTTCCCCTTATTATTTGTTTAAAAATAATTACAAACAGTTGCATGTTAGCTTGATGGCTAACATTATATTTTATAATAATTAATATGTTCAAACACTTTCTCTATCAAATAAAAACCGCCATTGATGTACCTAATAAATAAAATCCATACATAAGCGGTTTTTATTTGCAACAATAAAACGTTTATAAATAGGATTCGGAGTTAGAAATAGAATAAAGATGACTTTATTGGTTTGCAATATTGGCATTTCCCCGGGGGGCGCACCCTCCCTCACTCCGTCTAGACTACTGAGTGGGATCAACTCATTTTAAACATCTGCAAATAGAACGAGCTCTTGTAAACAAGTTTTCTTCAATAGGATGGAAATATTGTTAGCTTTCACCGTTATATCTGCAGGATAGAAAACATTTTGAAAGGGGAAATTTATAAGAGATAAAAAAAAGTTTTTCAGTCTGTGCGAGACTAATGAAGTTTTAAAGAAGTAAATATAGAGCCTATGATTGGTCACGGTCAGCTGTAGGAAATACGATATGTGAGTAATCGTTGGAATTATCTGTATAATTGATCGTGTCAATACCGAGTAAAGTCGATGGGGCGTGTAATATGTAACAAGATGCTGGCCAGTTTTTCATAGAATCGCGTACTATGTATTGTAGCAGGTCACATTTTGCATTGATAATAATCGCTGTGAACTTTATATTTAGATCAGTAACAGTAACCAATGAAAGAAATATTCGTACAATTTGCTCACTCGGAAGATTTTAATTGCGCATAACTCACTCTATTTAGGAAATAAAAAACCTTGTACCCGTACCTATGTATCACACAAATTGTACAAATGCAAATGTAATTAACATGTCAGTAACAATACTCAGTTGGAGAAATCACGATATATAGTCGTAACTTTTTTTAATTAGGTACAAGAGAACGCATATGATGTTTGATATGACGAGAAAGTGCAGTGTAATCGTACGATTTATTTAATTTCACATAACGCTGTCCGTGAGTCGACATAGAAACATTTTAATAGCGTTTGCTCTCACCCCTATAGATTGCGGTTGAAAACCTAATCTTCTTTCGCCGGTCTGTGCGCCGATCTGATGCGAGTCTATAATTGGGTATTAACGTTAATACCTTTATATTACGAACCTCTCACTTTTATCCTATATCCTAGAGTATCTTGATAATAACAGCGCTTAGTTTATTCATAGGACATAAACTTATTTTAGTTGATGTTCCTGCGATGTTTGTGTTAATGCGTAAACGTTGGTACTAGCTTCGCAAATGTGTGAACCAACTGGGAAATCAGGTTCGTAATGGTTTAATAGGTGATGAACTAGCAACCCGTACTACCGCTACTTGAACTATTGTGAGACTCATAGGTACTTAATCGGGCGGATTAAATTAAAATGTCCGGGAAACGAAAAGAAAATAAAGAAATGCATACTTCTACGAGGAAAGATGGTTTATTTTAGTAGATATTTGTAACTACGTTCAGTTGGATTTGGCATGTCATCAAAATATTAACGAGGACAAATTTACTGGTTTCAATTAATTTGTGAGTCGCATAGGGTAGGGTGTATCAATTGTTGTACTCGGCCGCGTGCCCAGCTCCGGATTACAAATATTATAGGAACGCCGTAATTCGGACAGTGATTTATAGAGCGGGGGTGGGCCACCCTCGGAGGGGCAGCGGCCACCGCTATCGCAAACAACATTGATTTCTGGAAACGAGACAAGTTTGAGTTGTGTCAGCGAAGTTCACTAACATTATGTAACACGAGACCACACAATCTTTTCATGACATCTCTGATTGCTGATTTCCCAGTTGTACTCCGAACTTGTTTTGGTTTGGAAGTTACAAATGTGTGTTATTCATCCGATTTTCCACCTACATACCTACAAACATGATATACTTTCAAACTGACCATATAAAGAACATAAATACGGAGACGACATGCACGTTCATTTGTTTTATGAATATCACGATAAAAAAAAGTTTATTCTATAGCAAGTACAAATGTCAGTTAGTCCGTATCTCTTGGAGAGAGTACGAATATGAATCTGTTCATCCATAACAATAACGGTTCAGACCCGCACTGAACCTGGGCGAGAAACCGCAATTTTTTGCCTTGTTCTTTGTTGAAAGTAACTGTGTTAATTAATTACAATTATCCTGATTAGAGTTATTAGTGATGGAGGTAAGTAGGTCGAGTATCATGTGTCAGTGGTTGTTGGCTCGTGGCTCGTGGTCCCGGGCCGACGTCCGCGACTACTTTTTGTGCGTCTGCGCTGACACCGCCTGTCATCGGTGTAATGGTTACTTAATTGAATTAAACACTCATGTCGCAAAAAGTAATAGATGTATGAATAAACATTTTAGGCGCATTTTTTTTCTTATTTACAGTTAATTAAAGAACCAGTTCTTTTATTGGAGGTAGTTAATCTATATTTAGAGTTCCGTGTACCTATGTTAAGAATTGAATATTACACGGATTGTTCAACTCCTTTATCAGAAGCCTGTTTTGTTTTAGCGGAAAGTAATTATTGAATTAGGTACGCATTCATCAAGTTGTAGTCAATTTATTTAAGCATTTGTTTTACATTCCAGTAACGCTTAACATGGTTAGGTATAATGTTTTGGCAGATTATAAAACGGCGTTGAACTTTTTCATTCAGATATTTAGTGAATAATTATGTATCTTAGGAAAAAATCAGAAATCCTGATATGTACCTAAATATAATTTGGCACTTACAATGATAGCATTTCCGTGAAGTCCGATTTTGAAAGCACTATGAAGAAATCAGAAATGGTAAGTAGGTACATTCAGACTTTCGCAGTTCGAATAGTGTTTTAAGCAAATCAAGAAACACTATCTAATATTGAAAAATTTAACTGCCTCGTTGGTCTAGTGGTCCCAAGCGGGACTGCTGAGTAGGAGGTCTCGGGTTCGATTCCTGGGTCGGGCAAAGTGTTATTGAGTTTTTCTGTTAGGGAATTCTCAGTAGCAGCCCGGAGTTTGGAATTGTGCCCGGTTGATGGCAATAGGCTCACCACCTATTACATGGGACTTAATAACAGCATTGGTGAAATGTGGGTGTACAACTGTGTACACCTCTGCCTACCCCGTCGGGGAATACAGGCGTGATGCTATGTTATATGAAAAATTTGACATTAATGTAGGCACTCACTGAAATGTTTTTGCTCACAATTTAGATAATCCACGTAATACTTACATCTAGGTACCTACGTAATTTTTAAAAACATTTTATCTTTTACTAAATTAATTAATTTTTGTGGATAGAAAAATATGCTCGTGAGCAGGATGTACCTCCCAGATTACTACTTCCAACCAAGCTATCCCGACTTCTGCTCACTATTCTGAATTCTTCTTCCATTTAATACAACTTATTGTGACGTTGGGACAGCTTCAAATCTTGCTAACGGCCGTATTTTCCTTTCCACAATTTTTTTAAACTTTAAATTGCTCTACGCATGTGTTTGAAAAATGTATTCTTCTTTTACCTACTTTTTCAATTTTCCAAAATACTTTAATAACTTTTCAATTATCTACTAAACATTACAATTAAGACATTGCTTATAGTAGGTAGGTACTATCGCCGCAATACTCATGTGTAAAATATGTGCATTCCAAAAGTAGGACTGATGGGCTTTCCATAGCAGGTTTAAACGCCTAGAGGCATTTACTGTACTTATATGGATCGATAGGGCGCAGGGTTATAGGCACTGCGACCTGGCCATTGACGGCAGTCAGACACACGCAACGGTACTGCAATGACCACGATCCCTTTTCATGCACCTACGATGCTTCTTCTATTATACATGTGTTTTATACATGTTGGTATGTATTATTATTTTGACTTTTGCGAGATTCCCGTCTTACTGAGATTTGATTAAACTAATACTGTATATTCTGTGCTAGAATTTCTAGCACAGAATATAGATTATCTTTGCCAGTTCATAATAAAAAAAAAACTGGAAGTTTTGGCAGATAGAAAGACGCTCTGTTCGCAGCTTACATTATTTAGATATTAAATTTACAGCAAACAGTACCGAGGTGTTTCAATTTGATTAATTTTCTCAT
The DNA here is from genome assembly GCA_935421205.1 of Xylocampa areola. Lineage (NCBI taxonomy): Eukaryota > Metazoa > Arthropoda > Insecta > Lepidoptera > Noctuidae > Xylocampa > Xylocampa areola. The sequence continues at coordinate 13,586,164 of OW285206.1, forward strand.
CATAAAATGTAGACAACATTGATGACATATACCTAGGTAGGTCCGCCTATAGTAGGACCTGTATCGCAGGGAAATGGTACCTATTAACTTAATATAAATGGCGGAGATTAGTGAGTAAATACTGTTCAGCTTTAGTTTGATTGCCTTGTTGGTCTACTTACAGGTCGCGAGCACAGCTACTGAGTGTGAGATCAGTTGAGCAGAGTTATTGAGTTTAGCTGGTAGGAAATCTTCAGCAGCGGCCCCGAGCTTGGAATTTTGCCCGTTGATGACGACAAGATGATCATCACATAGATGGAACTACATCGATTAAGTTACACCTCTGCTTAAGCATTCGGTGATATAAGCGTGATGTGTTTTTTTTTTTGTTTATAGTGAGTGCTGCATTTGTATAAGTATGAAAACTCTTGAAGCTTAGAGAGGATTCATTGTGACTTCTACGGGTATGCTGTGAATCTGGGATCTCTTCAACTGCACTTTGTGTTATATCCTAACTACCATTACTCTGGTCTAGATGTCACGTATAAGTAATGCAAGTAAAAACCTCAATATATCTAACATGAACTCATTTATTGTAAGTACGTGATAAAAACCATCCCATTAGCAAATATAGCCAGGGGTTATGTGGGTGATGGGTCCATATTTGCATAGCTATTAGGCGAAATGCTTGGGGTTACAATTAGCAAGGCTACTAATTGTTTGCCAGTAAGTAGGTTCTACACTCTATTATTTTAACTTCTCTATGGGCAATTGGGCACGGATTTTTAGACGTATGTAGGTAAATCAATAGTTACGGTAGATATCTAGTTGTAACTGTTGTCAACTATGTACAGTTTTATATTTTATGATTCTATACAATTGATTTTTTTATGGTGGTTTATTATAATAAATCAACATTGTTTTTGAGATTGCGTATGGGCAAGTTGAAGTTTTATTTTGCAAGTTGCAGATGTTACCTCCAAAAGTCCTCAATCCGACAGATATTTTTTTAAGGATTCCGACAGCCCCGACATATTTGTCTTATTCCGGCACCAACTCGAAACAATCCGAAACCGTTACTATTGCTAATCACTCAATTACTATAGTCCAGAGTTCCCGGAACTTGCATATAAGTTTATTGGTATTTCGTTAGTTAGGTCATTACCTATTGCTAGCCACACAAGAAGGAAATCTTGTGTAGCACTGGCAACCAATTACCTTGAGGCTATAAATTGCAAGTGTTTTGTGCACGCCCTGCTATTCAATTAGGGTTGACAGGCGTACGGTCTTTTACGGTCGAGTCCAGTCAAATACTCTATTCGACAGGCCTGTCCAGCTTTTGATAAAACCAGAATATGATAAAAGGTAACGACGCAGACAGGAGCAAGTGTGTGCGACCGCCACCTAACGTGTCTGGATGTTGGTCTAAAGGTCTAACTTTTAGGGACAGGTTTCGGCTTTTAGGGTAAAACTACCAGCTTTTTGGGGTTCCAAGTCCGGCTTCAATTTGTTGGACGTTCTTTTTATCGTATGCTTTATGAACATTCAGTATCAGAGTTTAAACCACCCATATATCTACCTCGGACATGGCTTTATACACCAGAGCAAACAACTTAGGTGTGAATGATTTCTTATATAACCTGGCAACCCAACATAAAGTACCTATATACTATGTAGGCATAATCTTGAGCCAATCCCATCATCCGTTCGGTTCCATTCATCCATTCGTTTGCGTAGGTTATTGTTTACACATTTACAAAAGTATTTATTACTTCATTTTATGCTAAACATAAACAAGAACATAAAGGTTTCTTATAAATTATTTTAGGTACCTTATTCCAAAAGGAGTACACAGTTCCTACATTCAATAAGTAATTTATAAAGTTCGATGCACTCTGAATAAATCGATGAAGGACAGTTATATAGCTTCTCTCCCAACGATATTTAAATTTGACTGCATATCCAGATTTGGTTATTTTGTTTAATGCATAGGTTGAATTTAGTAGATAAAAAAACAGTACAATTTAAATATTAGATATAATCTTGTATTATGTTTCAACCACAAACACTTAAATGATTTCTGACGGAAGGATACAGAACAGATTATAGTATTATGTTACAGTCTCTGCCTACACCAGATCAAATTAATGTTTACCTACGTAACGAGATGTGAGCTCATTCTGTTAAATTTACGCATAGTGAGCGTGGAAGTAAATAATCAAAAATGGAATGCCTCGTGGATGCCTTGTCGAAAAAACTCAGCTTCCAAAGCAACTCTTTGAACAAAAATTACCGTAAAACCATAGCTACTGTGTTCCTTTCAAATGCTTTTTGCTTAAAAGATATTGTTTCTACCTGGTCACTCTAGCCAGGCAGTCCGCTCGCGAAAATTATTCAATTCGTATTATTTGGCTCTATCGATAAAAAAGAACAACAATATTAATTAGAATATGGACGATATATCTTATTATTCTGAAGGATTCATATTTTTTATCGGATATTCTGTTCCAAGAATATCTAAACAGGTCATAATTTGTTTTTTATAGAGCGAGCCTTTCGAGAGCCTAATCCATAATGCACAAAGGTAAAGTCTGCTTACATTTCTCTAGCTTTTATGTAACAGCCTTCCACTGCAAATAGACAATAAAACTGAGGAAATAATGGAAGTAGCTCGGACTACAGGGAACGATATACGTACATTATTGATAAGAATAAGAAATAACTTCTTGACCCAATTTCAGCCTGTTTTTCGACAGCCTTTGTAGACTTTTATTTACTAAACTAAACAATACTTTTAATTTAGTTCGTAAACATTGTTTTCTATTACGTACAGTCACGAGCACAAACATGTACCTACACATTTGCACTTTTTAAACTCTTAAAGAATACTTTTATATTATTCAGATAATGTATGTCTATACGTAGAACGATTCTATCTGTGTTACATACCTGTTTATCTTAGTAATACACGTATAGAGATTTTAATGGTGAGTTTTATAAAGTTTGTGTTTACATGTTGGTGCACGTGACTGTCTAGCACACCTACACTAAGATATTTGATAAGTACATGATAGGAACCGAGTAGTCCCTATAGCAATATCGATAATAATTATAGTTCGGTAGGTCGGTCCCTACCTATTATTTTTGTGAATAGAAAATTCAGCCGCAAGTAGAGTTTCAACCTGCACCCCTTTTGTTAACTGTGGATGTGTTAATTCGCTTAAAAATATATAAAAATACCGGTAAATTGATGCAGTAAAAAAACTTTTTCAAAAGATAAATAATCAGTTTAGCATTCTGCTTGTATACAATAGGTACCTAGGTTTAAGAAACTTATTTCAAACGCCTCCGCAATCCGATGAACGTTATAGGGTTTTGCTAAATAGAAACATCCTTAAAATTGATCTAATTAGATTCTTAATGTTTTGGAAAAACGCATATAAGTTAAATTATTTTCAATAACATTTTTAAAATAAAATGTGTTTTCTTGACAACATTGAATATTAATGTTTACTAAGTTATTGAGAAACTAGAATCAATTTCAAATTAAATAAACGATTACGATGTTTTAGGCATAGTTGTTTGTCCCTTGGTAACTCGAATTATTCAATCTTCACATGTTTGAACGTCGACAATTCGACATCGACATGTAATGATCAACTCAAATACCGATTGACCGTACTAATAAAACGATTATTCCATGAAAGCAGGCTGCACAGATCGTGTTTAAATAAAATCTTCTGTAATCGAATTCCAATCGATTGGAATTCAAGTTCATTGTCCGCGAAAAGTTTAATCAAGATTAGTATAGGAATATTAAGATTAAATGAGGCTATTCACAGAAAGCTATTATTACAATAAATAATAATGAATTATTTAACAAAATACAATGATGGCCTGCATAATTCAATGGCGCCTGACTGAAACTGTTTGCATTTAAAATTGCAATATTCTATGGTGCGTTTGCAATGCACGCCAATGGTTTGCACGTAACTTGGCACTAGCAAGAACTCCATTATGCCTATCAATATCATAGTGATCCATATGTATGTAAATATATTAAACACATGTATCAATAATATAATCAAATAATTAACGTATTGTATAACATAGTTAGGTAAGCTAAATTTTGTTTTACCAGATAAAGTTGAACGAATCAATTAGGTACACGACAAAATACCTACATATTTAATTATATTTACGATAAGTAAAAAGTTGACAATTTACTAGCAATTATTAGATTGGTGTTTTTTTTTTTCAAATGCAACAAGTAGGTTGGTATCGGATACCTAACATAAGAGATCATAGAAGATTAAAAAAACGTATCCCTTATATACTCAACAATTTACCGGATGAAATCAGGGACGAAGAAAATAAAAATAAATTTAAGAACAACTTAAAAAAATATTTAATTAGTACACTGCCTTAACATGTCTACATACATACCTAAACTATTATATTATTATATTGTTTTATATAACTATACCCTATAATATTTTAATTAAACTATGACAAAAAAATTATAATGATTGAAGCTTACATACATAACTAATATATGATTGTTAATAGATGATACATGTGATAATAACTACATACTATAATAACTACTATATATGTACTAACTATAAGTATATATATTTAATAAATATAGCTTATAGGATTTAAATAAGCGAAATAGGTAACTGTGATCCAACAGACAAACTATGTGTATAGTTTTTTTGGACATTGTATTGTGTTACATAACTTACTATGTATCTTTTATTAAATATATAAATAGATAATTGCTAGATCAATACAAGAAAGTAAACAGTGAGGTAAATATGCATGTAAGACTCACTTTTATTTACATACGTGCAAGCAGAGAACTGTCCACGTACAAACATTTATGTGTACTAGGAAACCTAGTAGAAATAAATAAGTATATTATCTCCTATTCGTCCGCCAAGTATTGCACAAATATCTAAAGCCATGTTACCGACTATGACGTTATCTGTATAGTCATCGTAAATTGGCTAAGGTCCGAAAAAACCAATTTAAATTTAAAAAACCTTCTATTATGCAACGATAATTGGTTCAGGTCGTTGACTTGCCTTGAAGACGCGGCAATACACATATGACATGATATAGTTTTTTTTCTTCAATTATTTTTTTTCGCAATCACTTTCTCACTTGTTTTTTGTGCGAGAGCACGAGGTACTTTGAATTGCTTAATGTGTTTTGTTACGCATGAGTAGCAGGAAGAAGGTTAAAAAGAAAATAATTAATTTAAAAAATGTCGTAGATACATGAAGACACGCGCTCATTCATCGAATTACAATTTTCAACCAACGAGTTTTTAATCGATTAGTATGCATCGAGGAATAGCTGTCTCTAATAATGATATGCAACATTTTTCATAACTGATGTAACTTACCGATTTAAAATGTAATTAACTTATGGATGTTAAGATTTTATGTCAATAAATAGGTAGGTATAATCAAAACTTTGTTGTATCCTTTATATAAAGTTCAAATAAGTGTGAAAATAGAAATTCCAAAGAGGGCAAAAGAAACAAATCGGGCTCAATAAAGTTTATGTATGATCTCTCCTACAGTTGTTTCGGCTGAGGTTTCATTGCATTGGCAAGAAGAGTCGCAATAAAAACAGTGCGCGCGGTAATTGACTACCCTCCGCTCCCGGCGTTCCCTAATTGCATAGTCGGAGACGATTCCCACGCGCACCAATGAAGATCAGACACCGAACGTGGATACGACCATCGTCGTTGTGTAACTTTAATCAAAATTCTGTGAATCGCAGCAGGGGGACTCGATATTAATACTTAAGTAGGTACAGCACGTAACAATAACGTCTAAGTAAATTAATGCCTTTGTTGACAGTGAATCGTGCAGCTTGCATCAGGGATCGATTTAACAGAAGTGACACTAGAATCTTGTAAATCGCTTCAGCGTTTAGGTGCCAAGCTTACACGATTACAGGGACTTTAAATAATGATGTAATGTGGATGGAAACTTGAGACAGGCTGTCATCATCATCATTTCGACCTAATTCCGCTCAATGCTAGGTAGGCCGCTAATGCCACGCTTCATGGTCCTTCGTAATGTGTTTAACAGTACACTTACATATGTGTTTCTAACTAAGTAAATTTGTAACTAAGCGATTATGACTAATCCTCAGTGATGAGCTAAATAGAAACATTGTAATTTCAGTAGTGTGCAATATGATTGTAGAAGTAGATCAGTTTTTTATGAACCTACATTAGCCAGATCCCAGATTAGCCCGGTTATCGGAGTGTGATATTAGGATAACATCAGAACCTGGCGCATGGATAACATTTGGTGTTTTAGCTAGATAGAAGGAGACCATATCGGTGGCGGTTACCACCAACAACAGCATTCCCAAAGAGGGTTGACATCAGGCAGGCGGCCGGTCATAAAACATAGCCAAAACTTTAGCAGCATGCCAGATACAGGTATGCCGCGCCGGCCCCAAATAAATAGGGATAAGTGCAGGGGGATGATGATGATGATGATTAAGTTTGTAGGTCAACGCTCAACGCGCTGTTCCATTCGCAGACAACATTGTTATGGTAAGAAATAAAAGAAAATATTAGATTGAAACTGCGGAAAGTAAAAAGGTAACAATGGAAAACGAGCTGAAGCATTGATCGAACATCGTTCGGTTTGCTTACCTACAGTCCTCATTGAGTCATAAGCACTAACCGTTGTAGATCTATATGGTATTAACTATAACTAAAACATAATAAAAGCTAAGTTAAGTAAGAGAGCAATGTGTTATTTGAACTTAATCCAAGAAAGACAACAGGTATTATAGTAGACGGAAATAAAGAGCATTACAAGTGCATTCAGGGTTTAGCCTTTTTAGCAGTATGCTTACGACAGTGACATTTAGTCTGCATTTTTGTCCTAATCGTAGGACAGCGTTTTAAGTGCATAACAAGATCCTTGACGAGAGAACTGTAACAGGCTATTTGCAGTCGCCAAAGGTGGATTGAACCTCGTATTTTCTTAAATACGTCGGATGGAAATGTATGCCGTAGTATAGTCGGATTGAGCCACCGTAGGAGTTCATCAAAATTTTCACAGCATGTTAATAAAGGTGGGGAAGTGCATATCCGATCAATGCTGGATAATCAATTAAAAATTGTAAGTATAAAGAAGAGAATGTTACGAATTTCAATATTTTTTATCGAATTTACTTTATCAGAGGAAACAAATACAAGCAATAATTAAAAGTTTAATTTCGTAACGAGAACCGGAATGACTTTCTTAGGTCTCAGGAGTTCCCTAGGGACTTGCTTAACCTTGTCTTGAATATTTAATACGAATCGCACGATTACCTCCAACATACCGGCAAAGGAACTTAAAAACGTAAGCACGCACGACTGGCACAGGAAAACATAAGTTCATTCAAAGTGACTAAGCAATGTGATGATGAGTGAGTGTGTCCCTAATTATTATGATTATATAAAAGAAAGAAAATTTGAGAGGAGAGCCAGTGGCAGAAAAGTTGAAAAGGAAATCGGTGGTCTTGATATGGACACGTGATGAGCAGGGATGAGACACATGTGGCTAAGAGAGTAAAGAATATGAATGTAGATGTATGGACGGGAAGAGGGAGACCAAATAAAATATGGATGGATTGTTTCAGGGATATTATGAATGTTAAGGATGTATGGAAGAAAAATACATGTTGCGTATAGGTAATGGTGATGATAAGGATGGAAAAACTAACTTTTCAGACATATTTTTAGACATAAAGTGAAGAGAAAATAATTATTTTTTAGTTCCAGAGCACTATTTGACCGACAGAACCCCTTGTGAATCTTTAATCTCCACATTGCACTAGCTAGGTACATAAATTACTTCACGCCTCGAAACTTCCTCGATAAAACTAAGAAATTAATTAGAAAACGGTAGTAATATTTTATAGATATTTTATATGTAAGTATCTTCAGTCTCATATTCTGTTTATAGCAGTTTAATATCTCTTTTTTTAATTATTAGAAAGTACTGCATTTAATATAAAGTTAGATTTTAAAGGCTATTTTCGGACATTTATGTTTTCTACTTTAAAATGGAGGTAGATAAATAGTACAAGTATTTGGTTACAGCCTGAATGAACGCATTATAAGTGAATTGTTTTATAGAGAAGACAGGTAAGGGTAATTATGAGTTGTAAAAGATATATTGCAGTATTGCAGAATCGGGAGATTCAAACAATTTATAATTTGGACACCAGTGTTCTACGTGCCATAAAAAAAATTGGTATTATAAAAGCTATAAGTAACTTACGTAGGTATTATAAAATATATATAATATACATTACATATAAATATATTCATCAAATAAAAAACCCAAAGACCTAATACGATCCGCATACAAACGGTAAGCACAGAAGCTCTTAAAAATGATACTTCCGCATCAAACGTTCTTTTAATGGGTACTAAAGCAATCTAGAGACTGATGAATAGGAATCATGTGAACCAGAGCTAGTAATTGGGTGCACCAGAGCGGCGCTAGTAAATTGATATGGCAAGCTAGCGGTTCTCGATCGGCGCATGCATCTACGCCCTTCGATATGTATGGCATTTCGATCCGCAAGTTCATCGTTACGGCAATCGAACGTCGCTTCTGGGCGGAGATCGATTCGACTTCATGCACGATGTTGCAATGGTTACAGTTAGTAGACTCGAGTGATATTATCATATGGTAATTGAACTAAATGTTCTCGCTTTGATGTTTGCTACTTTGCCTTGAGGGACGAGTGAAAAACTGTGCTAGATTGTCCGTGTTAATGACTGCGTGTAATGTGCGTGTTGATCGCGAATTTAGTTTTTATGTACCTACTTAGATGCATATTGAGCGTTTACTTGCTGTTAATGTTCTAGGTCTAGTATATTCTACTTTTTTTTTAAATCTTGGTATGCATCGAATTATTTTAAACGAAATTAAGAAATTTTAAATTTTAGTAAATACATACATAATTTGGAGCGCTATATAGTTGACTGTAATTTCTTTTTTCAAGTCATGGAAGTCGTATAAATTCGTTTATTAAGTCTACTTGTCCAAAAGTCTTGGTTGGTATAAGTATAATATTTACCTACTGATAATCTCTCCTAACCGATTTTGGTGTCTAATAATTAGGTACCTACTAACTTTGATAGCGCGGTTGGCGCAGTGGTCCAAAGACCGACTGCTGCGCCGCGTATCACAGGTTCGATTCCTGCACGGAGCAAATATTTGTACAATCTATAGATAATTGCTCGGGGGCTGGGTGTGTGCTTGTGACATTATATGTCTGTAAATGCACTCACGATACAGGAAGTAATTCATAGTTTTTTTAAACGTTGCTCCACCACAAAAACTTTGTAATTTGAGAATCCAGTCAGATTCCCAATTGTGCAAATAAGTACCTTGTAGTCGGTAATTAACTAGTTCTAAAATATAGTAAATTAATCTACACATCTGCACAACCTAAGCATTGTTTATTTATCTAATCATCATAAATCTGACATGAAATTGACGATAGAAATAAATTTCTACATTCATATTAAACAAATAAGCTTACCATAATATTTATTACGATGAACCACCGTAAAAGCATCAAGGGACTCGATTGTATAGACATTATCACGTTTTACACATAAACTTAAGATTTGTAGTTCGCTTGTATTTGCGATTATTTTCGCGAGTGCGAGCTTTCCGTTCCCGCCAAATGTTTATTGGAGTGACCACAACGCGCACGCCTGTTGGCTGACGCTAAGCCCGCCAAACTGAAGCAAGCCGTAAGCACCGTGAGAGCTTCGCGAACCGTCTCTGAATGGCCCACTCCACTAGAGGGAGAAATGGCGGGAGTCGCGGGAGGGACGTTCTTGTAGGGGAAACCGCGTCAACCGCCTCCGGTAATTCACTAAGAAAAGTTATTTGACGACTTGCCACATGGGGGATCGTTGTAGTAATAGAAAAATGAAAACGATTTGTAATGTGAATAGGCGATTTGAAATATTGACAGGCACTCAATTTTGTGTTAGGTATTTTTATTCAGAAATAAAGAATGTGTCGGTAATGGTGTACCTACCTCTACTTTATACATTTGAGTTAAAATAAGGTACCAACCTATTATTTTGTAGGTAAATAATTAATTAGTAGAAAGTATATTTTGCAGTCAAAAGCAAAACTGCCTCGTTGGTCTAGTGGTGCCAAGCGCGACTGCTGAGCAGAAGGTTTCGGGTTCAATTCCCGGGTCGGGCAAAGTGTTATTGAGGAAATCTGTTAGGAAATTCTCAGTAGCAGCCCGGAGTTTGGAATTGTGCCTAGAAGATGGCAATAGGCTCACCACCTATTACATGGGACTTAATAACAGCATTGGTGAAATGTGGGTGTACAACTGTGTACACCTCTGCCTACCCTTTCGGGGATACAGGCATGATGCTATGTTATGTTATTTATGAATGGCTCCATTTTAATATTTTTTTATACACTCATAATTTGTAAGAAAGGTAATAAATTGCTATTCACGATAATTTACCGCGTCTATGGTATAGGTACCTATAACCGCAAATTGGAGTAGCTGAAATCAGTTTAGGTAATTAGAGCTGAATATGTGGGCTGTGGTGTCTGACAAGACCAATTACCTATGCCTACCTACTTATCAAGTAGGTAGGTAATTTTGTGAAAACCGCACTTTTTAGGGTTCTGCATTTCTGTACCGAATGCTATTGTGCGTAGATTTTTGACAGAAGATATTAAAATATATGAATAAAATAAATATATACTGGACTAAGTATTTCATTATCATTATAAGAACTTATACCTAAGCGCATATTGTTTCAGCTACTTGAGCTAGATGACGTTATGAGGTTGACATCGGTTTTTGTGCAGTATTCCTAATTCTTAAAATGGCTAATTCTATAATAATATATTGTGGTCCTAGTGCGTCTGCTTCATCCTGAAGCCGAGGGTGCTGTGTCACCTCTCCAGTCACTCTCCCATTACGGGCCTAACCATCGTTTATCACAATGGGCACGCCATAATAGGCAGTAGGTAGGGGTGGACTGTGGTCGCCACAGGTTGGCGGCAGAAAAGGACAGATACAGAAGACGTGCCAGGCCTCAGAGGATCTCAATGATTCGTAACCAGCAGGCAATTGATTTGGGTAGTTTGTGGTCGCAGAGTCAGCCATAGCCATTGCGAGGCTCCACGTGGGTAGATCTTTGCGAGGCCCTTCTCTTTATGAAATTAATTTGAATGATGATAAATGCAGATATAAATAAATAAATTTAGAATTCTTAGAAATAAAATAAATTTTAAGTTAGAAATTAATAAATTTTGAATTCAAATAAATATTAGCACTATTAGTACCTACCTAATATTTGGGCGCAGGCGGAAACTAGAGATTGCTTTTTTAATGTTCATTCTCAAATTAGGCGTCAGTGTTTTAATGACATGTAAGGTGTATTGTGAATTGATGATATAGGTAGTAGGTAACTACCTATTGTAATTTTGAGGGTTTAGATTTTGAATAGTTGATGTCTCATTATGTACTTAATTAAAATTAAGATTGTTGATCTCATTTCAAGTATCAATCCCGTGCAGGCTGGCCAAAATAGGCCTCCACAAATGACCTTAACCTGCCGGGGGTTGCGGTGAATGCAGCTGCGATTCCGGTAAGGGTTAGTGGACAGTATACCATCCATGGTGGATGTATCATTTAAAAACGGAAAACATTTTGAAGACATCAACTTAATCAATAGAAATAAATAAAATTGACGTGTCTGTTTGTAATGTCAATATAATAGTATTTTTTTTAAGCTCATACAGTTTTTTAAATGATACCTATGCCTAAAAAATCAGATTTTAAAATATATAAAGCCGATAAAAAGGAACTCCCAAAAAATTGCCTTTCATATTCGGAGAAAAAAAAAGGTATCAGTAAATCTAAATTCGAACGGACAAGGTCGCGGGTATCAGCTAGTCTACAATAAAAACAACGTCAATTACGATATTTCTTTCGAGTCGTGAATAACTTTACTAATAAAATAAAATTATGTTTGATGCCGCATATTACCACTCATATAGGTATTGAAACGCGATAAGAAAATAGTACTTACAATAATTTACTATAACCGTTACGAATAACCAGAGTAACATTACTGTTTTATTGCACTGAGTTGTATTAAAGAAACTACATCAATTCAATTATTACACATGTACTACATATTGCGAACAACATAGTGCGTAACCCGCCATCTGTGAGTGTATCGTAAAACTAGGTACCTGTCGTCTAGTTACAACATGTCCTAGTCAGTAGTCGCATTATGGCGCTAGTACCAATCCAAATAGGATGCAGTCATTGGTTCTTAATACCTATCAAGTGTCAATGGGTGGCGCGCCGATAGGTTATTTTCCAAAAACTTATATCAGGTCGTTGGCAACTACATATTTATCTATATAGGTTAGTAAGTATAAAAGCAATCCAGAAAAACTGGTTTCATTTTGTTTGAAATTTATGATAATTAACTAAAATACGTAATAGCATTAGGCCTGTATCCCTGAAGTGCAGAGGAGTATCTATTGTTGTATACCTACATTTCACCGAGGCGGTTGTCCTCATAGGTGGAACCTATTGCTATTAATCGGTCTGGGCTGCTACTTCTTCTTCTTATCGTGTGGTTGATGAACAACCTAGTGTCAGAGTTTAAACCACCCGTAAGTCTCTGACATGGCTTTAAACACCATCGAGAATGCCTCTCAAGTGTGTTGGTTTCGTCACGTTTTCCTTTACCGTTATAAGGAAGTGATAATTAATTTATAATACGCACATGACTTCGAAGTCAGTGGTGCGTGCCTTGGACTCGAACTTGCGACCTCTCGACTTGTCAGTCCAACGGTCATACCACTAGGCTATCACTGCTTACTCTGGGCTGCTACTCAGAATTGTATAACAGAAAACGCAATGTTCAGTAGTAGATCACTAGATTAACGAAGCAGTTAAATAGTATATTCTGTAGTTAGGTCCCTTCAAACTCTAAATACCTACCTACACACATGTAATTTGTTTCTCCTAGAACGCCTAAATCGCTTTGTCGCCATATAATTTACGTATTACTTATAGGCTCAGAATATTGTTCTGTATTCTGAGCTTATAGGTAACAAAAGCCTGTTTACAATCCAGATAAACATTGAGAGATGATTGCCTGCAATAGAAGCTATTTCCTGTGGCAAAATGAGGTTTAATTATTAGCAACTGAGGAATGAGGACTGGGAACCTTGTTGAACGAAACGGAGCAAAAACATATTTGTAATAATGTCGCAAGCTATTTTAAACGGGTCATCGAGTTCCTAGTCAAAACTATGCTAGCTAAAACGATAAAGAATACCAAAACAATGTGTTCATTGTTTTCGTTTCTAATTTGCAATTACAATCAAGATTACCGAGGAAAAGGTTAAACTCAAATTAAAAGACGAAATGATTGATATATTTAGAAAAAGTATTTATTACAATAATAAATTAGAATACTTGTTATAAATAAGGTTAAATTAAATACTCTTTCCCTTGTGACATATTGAAAATTCATACGTAAATATTGATTGGTAAACATTTTTCACGGTAAACACGTTTTACAGCTTACACAAGTTATTTTGTGCAGGTAGTCATTTACCCAAGCTTTTTTTGAGGTTCTCAGCAAGTTTATTCATAAACTCAAATGTTTCATAATAGTCTGACCTCTGTACGTTGTTCATGCCCTTAATACAAATGGCGAGATCCTTAGTCATAATTCCAGACTCGATTGTGTCAATGCAAACCTTCTCTAAAGTTTCGGCAAAGTTCTTGAGTTCTGCGTTATCATCCAATTTAGCGCGGTGCAGGAGACCTCTGGTCCATGCAAAGATTGATGCAATCGGGTTGGTGGATGTCTCTTTTCCTTGTTGATAGAATCTGAAGTGCCTAGTTACTGTACCGTGAGCAGCTTCTGCCTCAACAGTCTTGCCATCAGGGCAAATGAGTACGGATGTCATCAGACCCAGAGAACCGTAACCTTGAGCAACGGAATCAGATTGCACGTCTCCATCGTAGTTTTTACAGGCCCACACGAATCCACCCTCGGATTTCATGCTGTAAGCAACCATATCATCTATCAGCCTATGCTCGTACCAAATACCGGCAGCTTCATACTGCGATTTGTAATCTTTTTCGTAAATTTCTTGGAAGATATCCTTGAAACGTCCGTCGTATTTTTTGAGAATAGTGTTTTTGGTGCTCAGGTAAAGGGGATACTTCCTTGCAAGAGCAAACTTGAATGAAGAATGAGCAAAGTCGACGATAGAAGCATCAGTGTTGAACATGCCAAGAGCGATACCAGCACCCTTGAAATCGTTAACGACATGTCGTATGGGTTCTCCATTGGGAGGCGTCCAAGTTAGCTCAAGTGTGCCAGCACCAGGTACAACAAAGTCGGTAGCTTTATACTGATCAGCGTGTGCATGACGACCGATAATAATAGGCTTTTCCCAGCCAGTTACAAGACGTGGAATATTCTTACAAATAATAGCTTCCCTAAAGACTGTTCCACCAAGAATATTACGGATTGTTCCGTTAGGGCTTTTCCACATTTTCTTTAGCTTGAATTCCTCTACTCTTTTCTCATCAGGGGTGATCGTTGCGCATTTTATACCGACATTATATTTCTTGATTGCCTCAGCACAGTCGATTGTCACTTGGTCATCAGTCTTATCACGGTTTTCCATACCCAAATCATAAACGTGCAGCTCGATGTCCAAGAATGGCAATATGAGCTTCTCCTTGATGAGATCCCAAATAATCCTGGTCATCTCATCACCAAGAACGTCAACAACGGGACCAGCCTTTATTTTCGACATTGTGTGTTTCTGTAATCAAACAATTAGGCTTGCTAATTATGTTCATAGATTATGAAAATGTTATTTGTTCATATAAATGATTATTTAAATCTATAGAAGTACCTACTGTTCATGGACTACTACTGTTACTATTATTACTACTGTAGCTTTAAATAAAATAAAAAATATATATGTGCTTAAGTAATTGTATGATACAGACCATTATTAACACAAAGTATACTAGCTACTTTATGTAGAATCGAAATAAAATGTGTAAACATTACCATAAACTCAAGTCAGTGTAATGACCTTGGTAAAGCAAAACATTTAAAGGTGAATGAATAAAATTGATAAACAGGTAAACATTATGTAGCCCTGAACTATCAAAGTTCAAAGAATCAGTTAATGTAAATATACAAGTAATACTACCTACCTATGTATGGACAATTAAAAACTATTAAATTGATTGTTCAGTAAATAGATGTATTTCAATAAATAATGTTTTTGAGTAAATTTAAGTTTTAAATAGTATTAACTTACACTTGATTAAAACAAACTGATCTAATAAATTAACATTATTATTTAGTTTATTTTGGATCTCATAAAGCAGGTTTGAGATATTTAAGGGTTATTGACCTTTCATTCATAACCTATGTTGAATTGACTGTTCAAGGTCTTCTCTGGTCTAGTTACACAATAAGTACTATAACTATGAAAGCCTAATTACAGGTAATAATTTATTTAACTACAAGTAACTTGATTTACAGAACACAAGAAAAGTATAATTAGGGTTGCCATCTCTAAAAGCTGTTAACCAGGACAAGAAGTGTGAAGACCTAGATTTTGGCACTTCAAACCTGGACATACCAACAGTTTTTTTTTTTAGTTTACTCAGTAAAATTAATTATTATCAATCAAGACTGCTAGTCTTGCATGTTAGACGTAATCTCGGGCTGCGTATTTTCGGTAGATGTGTGTTAAAGCTTAAAAATTTCCCAGACCACAAATGAAACTCTGCTAGTTCTAAGACAAATCCCGGGAAACCCGGACGGATGGCAACCCTAAGAATAATTAATATGTACATATTAGTAATTATGATTTTTTTTATGTAGTGATAAGCTAAGTAAGAACTGTCAACAATTCGGTACTATCTAAAGTAATTAATAATGCCCCCAGCAATGTCTCACATTATTCGTCAACGTAAATAAATGATTACTTTATTAATAACAATAACAATTCTGATATCTAACATTCATTTTCTGATAATATATCAGTAATTTTTTATAGATATTATAAAAAAAGCTTATTTGTAGTGTACATTAAACTCATCAATAAATAAATACATATTCACCAAACATACATGCAACTGTTATAAATGTAACTGATAACAATGACATACTGATGCGCTCATAATATTTTGAATAGTTAATGCACTATTGAGTTATCAATTTCACATTAAATGCATACAAATATGATGTAATAATCTAACAATGAAAATCTATGTTGCTATTCTTAGCCCCTTACTATCAAAGATTAATGAGTTATAATGAACTGCTAATTCTACAAAAATCCATTCATGATTTTAAAACTATAATAAAGAAAATTACATGTTTACTCTGTTGCCCAGGCATTGTGAATAGTTTCTATCCACGATCTGTTCATCTGGGAGTGATATGCGGACACTGCACATACATTATGATAATTGTTTATAATTTTTATCTAAAATTATAAAAGTACATTAAGAATGTCAATCTTAAATAAATAACATAAGATAATATTAAAATTAAATACAAGTACCAACAATTAATCATTGTCTGTTGTGATTGTAGGGGGCTTACTCCATTTTGATTAAATTCTCTAAGACATCAATATAGATACACATCCTAATGTGTAAATCATAAATTTTAATAAAATTTGATAGATAATCATAACTCACTGATAGAAATGATAAGCAATATATGTTAAAAACATATTTTTTAAATTATATTTATCAAATTATAGCTGTCTAACTGAATATTTCAAGACTGTTAATGTTTTAAAATTGTGTTAAGGTTAAAATGGTGAAAATGCATAAATGCTAGCAGACAGAATGCTTTGTGAAAGTAAATTTCTCTAAAGTAGGCAATGCTTCAATAGAGAACATCAATTACCTTACAATTTCGAATTTTAGGACAATAATGTCATAGAATTTAATTTAACATAATAGTATGTGTAGTTGGAAAGATCAGAGATCATAAATGGTAACAATGTCTAACAATTAATGAAGTATTCAGCTTGCAGGAAAACTAGAACTTGTTCTAAAAATAATATAAAACCAACATGTCTAACCTGTACAGACTTGGAATTATATTTTCAGACTGTAATAAAACGTCTTTCATTTGTAACATGACGATTTCCAGATCCTAAAACAGGTTCGTGGCAATGTAAAGAGCAAAGTCCGAGAGGCTTATGTGGAAGGCTTTTAAACAACTACAGTTATGTAGAAAGTATTACATGGACACAAAAGGCCTTATGTAGGATTTCCTTAAAAACAAACGATACGTATAAATAGGGGCGTAAGTATTGAGTTTCTTACCTATCAATGTTTCGTAAATAGATAACTTTTAAAGCAACCGATCACGTCGTTCTTTACCCACCGCACAAATCGAACTGCTACTAGTGCTACTCTAGTGGTGCTAATAAATTAATAGTCGGAGCCGCGGTTGTATCAATTACCTACTTCACGACTTGTCATACAAGTGTTTGTTATTTTATTTAAATGACGCGAATATTCAATGAACGATTCAATATGTTTTTACTAGAACATGCTGCAAGATTCAAGTAAAACGTTGACTTACTTTTTATCGGCTCAATTTCCACACAAAATAGTGGTGGCACCGTAAATAAAACTTGTAAATTGTAAACGTCAACGTAAGTCTACTTAATCTACAGTGTTTCATCAATGATCAAAATTTAAAAATAAAAGTCTCTATTAGCCTGTTCAAAAAAGTCACTTTAATAGAAAGCTAATATGTTCCTTGAGAAAGCTAGAAACGCAATAAAACGCTACTAAAAATCCCATAAATTACTAATCTGTGAAAAATCCGCTAATTTGTTCTTTAGTCATTGACTTACATACTTACAGTTCAAACTGAAATCTCGTTTTTCGTAGTTCTTTGTTCTTTACCAATTAATTAACGATGCACATATCATTTACATTTATTTTGAATACAAAATACAAGTCAACTGTAAAAAAAATGTATGACCCTATTTATTTTTTATTTTGTAAAATAAGTCGCCACTACGATCATACAAACGGCAAAATATGTTTGCTGCTGCACTCAATCCATAATTTTAAACTCCTTCATTTCTTTCTTTGAAAATTATAACAAAACTAAACTCGCAATGAGAACGTTAAAAAAAAACAGCGGAATTAATTTGAAAATGGATACAACGCAAATTCCAGTCAGTATGTCTAGTTTCGACAAAAAGACGCTCTTCTAGTGTCTTTTTGATTCGTCTGAAAGTCGTTAGAAGTCGCTAAAAATCTTTTTCTCGCTAAAGCCAGAATGTTGTCGGCTAAACATTCATAAAATCCCCTAGTTCTAGCGTCTTTGTTGCTAGACACGGTAACACTGGTCAAAAAGTCATAGGTAGAGTTGTAAAGTGACCTAGCAGATTGCACATTTTCTCTGTTTGACCGACCACATTCGTCAAATATTGTCATTACGGACAAATGGCATTTAAGCGTTGTAATCGTTATTATGTAGTATTATTTCTATGACAGAACGTTATTTAGTGTAACATTAACTGAAGTTATAATGAAACAACTTTTAACCGGTTTAATCGCGTGTATTATTGGTTTTTTGGTTTTGAGTCCTCCTGCGACCACCAAAGCTGCAAAGTGTTCGAAAGGTCAGGAAAACCAAAAAAACAATAATACACGCGATTAATTCGGTTAAAAGTTGTTTTATTATAATGTGTAGTGATCGCGCAAACCTAAGATATTACTATTAACTGAAGTGTGAGTTTATATAGAAAACTGGAACCAAATGAGTATGTAAGGATCGTAGTAGGTTGCATTCTATATTTTCTGACTACTTCTACGCGAAGAAAACGTGACTTAATGTTTGTATGCATCTATTATTACAAAAACATAAGTGTTTGAATAAAAAAATGTCGTGTTTGTCGATAGGAAATAAAAAATATATGTCCTTCGTGACAATAAATGACCGTGCATTTATTATATATGACGGTCACATATAGCATATGACCGTCACTTTACAACTCTAGTCAAAGGACAATGACTACCAACGAGGACGGACAGGGACGATGGCTCGTTTGTATTAATTGTATTTGGCATATTGACAAAATTTTACAAAAGGCCTGTGTACAATGTTGTCTAATTGAAGAATTGCATTGAATTTACTAAAAAAAAATATTTGCATCTACTAGGGCAGTGTTCCGCAAAGTTTGTGCCGCGGCACACTTGTGTAAAAAAGGTCATCTCATAAAGATAAATAAACAGATGAAAGAAAAAATCCTAAAAATACGTGAGCGCGCGAGCGAGGCGTTTAGACCAAATTTAGACCACCTATGCTCAATTGAACAAGCTCATGTTTCGAATTAAATAGCTTTTCTGCAGTATAAAGTTTAGGTTTGTTGATTATTAATAAATACTGGTATGTTGATTACAAATAGATATTGGATTGTTATTAAATATTGTTTTGTTGATTATTAATAAAGGTTGATTATTCCTATTATGTGAAATGAAAATTGATTTTTAATTCATGGTGTACCTCCAAAAGTTTCCGATTTCCAAGATGTACCTTGAACATAAAAAAGCTGCGGAACACAGTGCTAGAGTAGCTATTGAATAACAAAAACTATATAAAATCTTTTAAATGTCGTGCCAAAAGTAGTGATGGCAATAAAGGCTAGATATTAATAATGCATTATTATGTTATGTTATAATGATAACTGTTATTGTAAACTGTTATCATTATCTTGTTATACAGCCACTCGGAAATGAACTTTACATGAGTAAGCAACTTTTTTTTAATCATTTTTTTGTTTTTGTATGTTTACAAAAGAACTTGGAATAGTTGTCATTTCTATCGTTCGTCCCCAAAGAATAAGTTTTAGCATTCAAAATATTTTTATAACCAATAAAATATAACACTACAAAAAAATTTGACTATTGAGTAAACTTCTGAACGTGTCATAGTAATCTGTCTGAAATAATGTGATATGGGGCAAACGAGCACACGGTTCGCCTGATGGCGATTACCGCCGCCCATGGACACCCGCAAAACCAGAGTGCGTTGCCGGCCTTTTAAAAAGGAGTACGCTTGAAGGTCGTTTATTTGAACATTTGAATAATACATTTGAACCGGCGCCTCCCGGATGAATACAATACTCCAGGCGCTCAGCTAACTGAGCTATCCTGACCTCTGCTTATATTTTAAATGCATACATATATTTTAAACACCTACCTTTGGAAGTGCTTCAAATTATGTCATTAGATTTGTTTCCCAGATCCACCCTGTAGATTATGGGGTAAAAAAGTATAGGTCTAATGCGTCTTCCGACCGTATCTGGAGCTGGTTGATAAAATAAACCGTGGACGTCCATTAGGTATGTGTTTCGCTGTTTAAAAATGTACTTTCTTTGATTACTTTGATGTTTGAGCGGAAAAAATTAATCGCTGTAAAGGCAAATATTGTGCGTAAATTCTTTTATATGATTTTGCCACGATCACGTAGGTTGTTGGGAGGATCCGGCAGTTGGATCTTGGGGTGGCGCCGCTTAAATCAGAGGCCAATTAATTGCAAGGGCTTCAGAAAGAGCCCATGGATTCAACATTGTAGGGGGAGGTCCCACTATCGGCCACTCGTACTCGAAAGCCGGTGGAAATTTGAGGAGCACTTTCAGCGGGTCACCCAAAAACTCATGGTTGCTGCCGCACCTAGGTGGGCGTGACACCTTCTGCCGAAGGCTGTACAGGGCCCCAATTTGGGCGGACGGCCTGTCGGCCGGCAATATTGCAATGCTTCGAAGACCTTAGCGGGCGATTGCTGGCAGGCTGATTAGAGGATACTGTACGATCTCCTTCAAGGTGGCGAGCCTTTTAGCCGGATTACCGCCCTGGGATTTCGTGGCTAGTGCTGTCGCGTCCTAGTATCAGGCGCGATGAGGCGCTAGATCTGAGTGTTTGACCGTTGCCACAGTAATTTGTGGCTAAGCGGTCTGAGTTACGATGGATTCTAGTTGCGGAGTGGAGGGAGAGACTTGAGTGACCGCGGGCAAAGCAGGAAGGCGAGGAAGTGTAATGAAGAGGCGACATGGTGCCCTGAGCTTCCGGATGACGCAGATGCTCTCGGACCACGGGTGCTTCGGAAAATATCTGTGTCGCATAGGCCGATAGCCGACACCAAAAAGCCACCACTGCAGGTATGCTGGAAGTATGCCCAGCCTGGGCCAAGCAGCGCCATGATCTCATCGAGGCAGCAGGGGTGGGCAATCTCTCACTTCCAGCCATAATTAGATACATGGGTGGGAGCGGTGAGCGCTCAACGATCTCCAGCCACCGTGAGCCGGACTGTGCGGATATGGGTAGTTCGTCGCCCAACCAGCGCCAGGCCCTAGACGGCCGCGTACCGCACCTTGCACGTGCGCCACACTGGAGTAACTGTGCGGGCTAACTGTGGTCAACCTGAACAAACCCTAGAGTGTACGTTGACACCCTTCAATGGACCATAACCTGGCTAAGGCATAACCCGGGCAGGTGATTATTGCTGCAATGCACCCGGGACCTCGGTAAAGTTTGCAGTGAGACCGTGTGGTTTTTGGATTTGGGTTTCCTGTGGGTATTGCCCTTACACACTAGATACTTATGTATCGTGTAGGTGTCTTCGTATAGTGTGTTCAGCAACCCAGCCCCCCCCCCCCTTCGCCTAAAGTACGCCCATGCTAGTAGGTAATCTAGGTATTATTTTTTATTACTAACTTACGGGAAGTTAGTATTTTCAAAATTAAACTAAATTATTTCGCATTATATATAAATCTTTATTGAATTTAAAAAATCTACTATACAATAATATCAATGAAGTTTAGAACAGCTTCTAAAGAAACATCTACGACTAAAAATTAAAAATTATTTTTTAAAACTTCAATTGATTGAAAAAAACATATCTCTTAGTAGTCGGTGTCACAGAGTACATTCTAATATATCTGGTCTGTGTCAAGTATCTAGTAGTCTCTGGTAGAAATCTGATTAACAGCTTATACCTTCCAACAAACTTTTCGTTGTACTTATTTAAAAAATCTGCTTATATTAATTGCCTATACACTTATTACCTTAGTCGTTCAAACACATTATAGAACAGCTATGTTACGTTGTATTGACATAAATCACAAACAACGAATAGGTACATTTTCTTCCGTTGGAAAAAGCTGACTGACTTAATTATGCAATGCAGTGTTCACAACTTGAAGCAAGACAACTATTGTACCAGTAGCGTAGAATTATCGTATATGGAGCAAAATTATCGTACTTTTCAAAATAATCACTATAATTAATAAAGAAAGAAAGATAAGAAACCAGTAGGATTGTCACCCAAATTAATGCCTTGAATAGCCAAAGGCCGACCGGATTGAATAAATTTTTTTTTTCCTTAAACGTCCTTTCTTGCCAAAAACCGATCGTTTTTAGCGCAGGTTTCGGCCATTTTTGATTCTTCTGTTGGCAAAACTGCTGAACACTAATAGATAGCGCAGAGTAAACAGAAAAATTAAATGCGCGAATAAAAAAAAAAACTTTATGGTATTGTCTAAGAGGGTAGGAATAAAATAAATTAATACAGGAAGTGACTAGCGAGATGACCGCTGACAGAGATGTATGGAAGAAAAATACATGCTGCGCAGACCCCAATTAAATTGGGATAAGGGCAGGGGGATTTATTATATTTATTAAATGCTCGGCCATTTATTGTCCCGAAGGACATATATTTTTTATTTCCTATGGACAAATACGACATTATATGATTGAAACACTTATGTTGTTGTAATAATAGATGCATACAAACATTAAGTCACGTTTTCTTCGCGTAGAAGTAGGCAGAAAATATAGAATGCAACCTAGTACGATCCTAACATACTCATTTTGTTCCAGTTTTCTATGTAAACTCACACTTCAGTTAATGTTACACTAAATAACGTTCTGTCATAGAAATAATACTACATACTAACGATTACAACGTGTAAATGCCATTTGGTTAACTAGTTCTCATGTTTCCAAATTCATGTTTTTAGGTAGTACCTCTACCTATTTTGGAATAATATTTAATGTACAAAATACATAATAACATTACAGTTTTTTATAGTATAAATAAGCAATAAAAAGGTCAACATATTTAAAGAATTTTAGTGGAAAAAGAATACGGTCGCGAGCAGGATTCGAACCTGCGCCTCCCGGATAAATACTCCAGGCGCTCTAACCACTAAGCCATTTCCACCTCTAGGCCGAGTATAACTTTATGGTTAGCTAAGCATGCGTTAATGCTTTTCAAAAGTTTATATGTTTTAACATATTTAAATTTTAGGAGTTTATTTATTAATTTTTATATATTATGCATTGGATATTTCGATCCAACAAGTGGCTTTATTTCAAAACCTGATTCGGTCCAATTCTCGGGGTAAAAGGGGTGCTACTCCGAAATCCGATCATCGGTAGTACAGACCGAAACGAAATAACGCTGAAAACCGAACAAAACCCTACCACCAACTTTCTTCGGATCCGATTAGTAGTTACGTTCGGCCGTCGCTTTGAAATCAAAAACAAGCAATTGAATGAACCTATTGTGAAATATGATTGAATGTTTATCGAACTAAGTATTGTCAAACATCGAAACCGATACGTCAGAAACCATTTCGGAATAACGTCAACGAAAGCCAAAATGTCAAATCGCGAACTTCGATCGATCTACAGATCCGAAACACTTCACGGTAGCAAAACGTCCGATCAGTCATTCGAAGTTTCCATGATCGGATTTCGGAGTAGCACCCCAGAATCGATCCACTATGTCAGATTGATCTAAAAAAACGATTTTGTGACCTCAAAAAATATTTTTAGATCGATAATTGTTCGACGTGCCTATTCAACTAAGAAGTGTTTTTTTAATTTTGAGATAACCAATTAACGAAAATTGCTATCTATTGTGCTTATTTGCTTAATTCAAAAAGTTTGCTTTGTTAAATGTTTCGTTTAAACGCCCACTACTAGTCTCTGGAAGTCTGGACGTAGTATCTCTTAGTAGTCTGTGGTCTCTGATCAGTGTATGGGAGTTTCCACCCCCCCCCCCCCCTGGCCCTGACGCGAATACTTTGTTGTTTGAATGGGCAGTGTATTTTATGAGCTATAAAAATGGTGTGAATATATTGTGGTGTAAGATTGATTTTGTAAGTAAATCGTAAATGAAGTTGCGGCTATTTTAACATGAGAATCAAACAGAATAGTCTATGACAGGAATTCGAAATGGTAGTGCAAAAGAATTGGAATAACGTAGATGCATCACAACAGAATCCAGTTACTGAAAGCTCCACTGGTTCTTGGAGCTTCCAGGCACCGACCAAGACATTGAATGTTCGTTCTAACACTCCCTGCAACATGCAAGCGGTAATTCAATAATTTTATTATATACAGTACTTAAGTGACCATGAACGTTAAAAAACTGTTTTTTTGATATCATGTATTTCAGACAGGCATTTAACAATATCTATCTATCTTCGTTGAATGAAATATGTATGTGAAAAAAACTTCAAGGCACTAAAATTTTCAAGACTTTTATGTTTTACATTGCTCACAAAAGTCAAGAGTTCCTTGTTTAATAAGCCATTAATTCCAAAAAGTTTATAATAAATAGAGAGACTACATTTTTGTTTAATATGTTTCTTATTGCCATTGATATTGCAGAAGCAGCCAGTAACCCGTCAAATTGCTATAAACACATTAGCTGCTATGCACAGGAGGTTTAGTTTGCCAGGACCAGTGCAGCCACATTCAAGACCTATAGCTGAGTTCAGGGCAAGTGCCAACAAATCATTGGATATGTTAAGACAAACCATTCAGTCAGCTGTAACAAGAGAGATTGATCAAGTTATTAAGAAATATTTGGAGGTAAGTAATCTATTGGGAATTGTTTTCATAGCTTATTCTTTAATAATTGTAATTGTATGAACAGTACTGGATTTTAGCATTTTGATGTTATTGTATCATACATTCATTTCTATAATGTTAATTATGTTGAAATATTTCAGAAATTCTTTGTACCTGCTGTCAACAATATAAGACTGAATTTGGGAGATGAATCTGTTAGTGAAGATCAGGTAATTATTGTTTTAATTTCATAAAACATTTGGGTTATCATCAACATTCCTTGGTACTTATCCCAGTTCATTGGAGGTTGGCCCTGCATGGTTTCTTCTATAAGTCTTTATCAGCTGTCATCTTAATTGTCTCTTACTACATTACATTAATTTTAGTTATTTTAGTTAAAAATGGTTTGGTGTATCTAATTATTTTTATCCTGAATCTTGTTGAATGTTGGTTTCATATAGGCAATTA
The DNA here is from genome assembly GCA_935421205.1 of Xylocampa areola. Taxonomy (NCBI): domain Eukaryota; kingdom Metazoa; phylum Arthropoda; class Insecta; order Lepidoptera; family Noctuidae; genus Xylocampa; species Xylocampa areola. Next base: position 13,611,625 of record OW285206.1, read on the forward strand.
TGTTTGTTTTAGTCTAAGTTATTTTTTATGCAACTAAATTTATTTTAGGTGAGAGCAGTTTGTCGAGCTATGTTGGATGCCACCCGATTGTTGTATATCACACCTCCGCGACCCACACAGTCACCTTATGAGACTAGTGACTCGGAATCCAGTAATGGTGCTGACTCTAAGCTTGTCAAACAACCCCCTGTAAGTGTTCAAAATAACTATAACTCTACATTATTATTATTTTTTAATTTTGCCACTGTATCTTATCATGAAGTCTACTGTTTGCCAAATAATAATCAATTCTATAATATTATTTGATGGTCACATTTTTTAATTGTCAGTTATCTTAGTATCAGATACATAACTTAAATCTTTCTTCTGCTTTTATAATGAACTGGTCTTTGATCTGATCATGAAGACAGCTTTTTTATTGTGAAATTATTTCATTGATGATTATCTTATAGTTAACGAAGAACATAGTGTCAGAGTTTAAATCAGACTTGGCCTCAGACATTGCCTAATAATCATACCAGTGAGAATATCTCTCAGGTGTGTTGATTATCTCATATATTTCCATGCTCATGATTTGGTATTGAACTTGCATCTTTAACTTATTAGTCAAACCATAAGGCAATTAGTGCAAGAATTAATCAACTAAAGTTATTCAATATTTGCTTTAAAATTATATTTACAGTTACAAAGCCCATGCCAGAAAAGGAAGGATGCAGACAGTGATATTGATATGACCACAAAACGCAAGAAGATCAAACAAGAAGATACCACTGACAGTGCTTCATCATCGCCTTTACCTTCTCCAGCTATCAGAGACCCTGAGAAGTGGAACCCAGCAAGACTAACTCAAGAAACATTGTTTATTATGGGATCTCATGCTCATAAAGTAAGTTTATTTGGGGTAAAGGAGACATTATCACCAATTATTTTATTTATATAACTCACTTTATGGTTACACCTTTTAGTTAGGTTTCCCTTAATAGGCATGATGACAGTATTAAAGAACCAAAGAATAAATGGTTTTAGAGGTAAATATAGGCACAAAGGATTCTAAAAAATTACCTAGTTTTATTAAAAACATTAAGATGAATAAGATTTTCAATAAAATAAAAGTATAAAATGCTGCAATTGGCCATGTCAACTGAAACATCAATCACAGTGAATGACATCACGCCTTAGTCAAATGTCAATCATCGCCGTATGTATTATGGCTTCAACTTATGTCAAATATGCTGAGGCATGACGTCAAAACGGCGCCATGACACCCAGCAGCGTTTTCGCGGTTAAATCAAATTAGATAGATAAAATTGCAATTATTTGCGTTGAAACTTAGTTTATTGCTGAAATAATGTGTTTTTAGAATATAGTAGACGTGTACCTACATTATAAAAGGAGATTTCAAAATCTGTCATCATGCCTATTGCCATATTGGTCTAGTAATACAACATAAACTCTGTTGTATTTGATTTGTAACTTTAAGTACGTCAGAGCTGTGGCTCTTCATGTTGCGCCTGAATATAATGATTAAAGCCATCAGTTACCATTGCTGCTAAGCCCGTCATAAAATGGTAGACGTGGGATTGCTTGATAAATGAGTTTTTTTATTCTGAATCTTGTGTGTCTTTATTGTAAACTACCTGACCCGGCGAACTTCGTACCGCGTAACAGTCGATTCTTAATTTAATTTTTTTTATTCATGCAATTTTTTAATTTTTCTCTCCGGAAGAACCATCCTGGTACTTCAAGGATTATTATAAAAAAGGAATTAGCGAAATCGGTTCAGCTGCTCTCGAGATTTGCGCTTAGCAACACATTCAGCGAAACATTTTTATATTATAGATAATATAACACTTTCTAATTACAGGTGCTAGGTTTAGGTAATTCACGGGGTCGCCTGTATACTAGACACGCTGGACTACTTAGATATCCAGCTGACTCGTCCGACAAGGAATGGATCGCTAGTCATAATTTGGTCAATGCTGTTGGTGGCAAAACTTATATAATGGTAATTATGTACTTATTTTATTGAAGGTTGAGTTGTAACTATCGTTTTAATTTTTATTGCAATTTTTGTATTGTATCGCCGTAGCTGGAGAGGATATATATAAATAACGACGAAAGTTATAAGAAATATACATATTTTGATTTGCGTTTGTCGTGATCTTCAGGTTTTGGAAGACATCGAAGAACTTGCCAACAGTGAAGCATACAGGCACAATTCACTCCCCATGCTGGGGGAACTAACAGGTTTCAAAGTTCCTCTGTTCATGCTAAGGAAAATAAAGGCTTATGTTCTTAAAAGGGCCCTTAGTGGTGAATTGAGTAACTCCAACAGCCCTCAACCCTGCAATATACAAGAAGAAGATAAATATAAAATAGAAGATATTAAAGTTGAACCAAATCATGATAACTTTGACAGCAACAGTTTTGATGCCAGCCAGTATATAGGTAATGGTGAGAACACCAGAGACTTCTCGGATGTTCCAATGATGAAAGAAGAAACAGATTTCGCCGATATCAAAGTTGAGGACATGAACGACATGAAAGAAGGCGGTATCAAGGTCGAGGATTTGGACAAAATTAAAATGGAAGAAATGAAAGATGAAGATGTTGATCTGAATGGCATTAAAGTAGAGAATATTGATGATTTAGATGTTGAACAGATGAAAGTAGAAGATATAAAGTTGGAGAACGATGATTTCTCGCTGTGTAAAGATGGAGAGGATAGCCAGAGTCATTTGGTTGATGGTTTATTAGAATCTGATATTGAGTTTTTGAGCAGAAACTTGGGGAATATTGAGAGTGATGCTGATGCTAGAAAGACTATAGAGAAACTAACTGGTGCCAACCCCGATACTATCACGTTAGTTGGCGACGAATTTGATTTGGGAACTACATTGAACACAAGTAATGTAAGTTTCGTTTATAATATATTAATGCACCATTCATCTCGTTAACTTATTGTTAAAATATTGTTAGAATATTTAATTGATAGCATTCAATTATAAAAACATGAAATGTGTATTGAACGAATTTCATAAGTCTCCAACTTTACCAAAATTGCCTTTTTATTTGTATTGCTTTTAGTAGATACAATAAAAAAAAATTGGTGTTAGACCCTCAGTAAACGCTCATAAATATACTAAACACTTACACACTTACCTCTACAAAAATTTAATATTAAATCAAAATTTCATAAATATTGGCTAACTGTAGGCATAAAAAAATCCTGTAAAAATAAAAGGTTATTAAAGACACTAATAACTAAAATAAAAAATCCAATATTAACACAACATTACAAAAACTACGAAAAAATATTAAAAAAGACTATAACGACAGCAAAAAAACAACACTTCAAAAATAAAATGTTTAAATCAAATCATAAAGTGAAAACAATGTGGAGTATTATTAATGAAAGAACCAATAAGAAAGTAGTAAAGGAAAAACGTAACATTACTGTAGAAATAAATAATAACGTAACCTCAGAGCCTAAAACGGTAGCAAACCTTTTTAACAATTACTTTGCATCTATAGGAGAGACTAATATGAGCAAACCGCAAGGATCCCCTGTATTGTCCCCGACAGAAAATTCAATATTTCTAAGTAAAGTAGATCCCTACGAGGTGAATAAAATATTAAAAAACTTAAAAAATTAAAATAGTCACGGTATAGACGAACTTCCACCGACCCTATTGAGACAATGCGCAGACGAATTAACTTTACCGTTCTATTACCTGTTAAATCAATCTTTTGAAGAAGGCACTTTTCCTAACCTCTTAAAAAAGGCTCTTATAAAACCAATCCATAAGAAAAATATAAAAACCGACCTAAATAATTATCGTCCCATTGCCCTTTTACCAACAGCCTCTAAGATTTTCGAAAGAGCCATGTGCAACAGAGTTTATGCGTTTTGTGAAAAGTATAACATATTTAACGACTGTCAGAATGGCTTTCGTAAGAATAGATCGACAACCTTAGCCGTTTACAAATACATTCAAAAAGCTCTTGATATCATTAACACAAAAAAATATGTAATAGGATTGCTGCTTGATATGTCTAAAGCTTATGATAAGGTACAATATGAGATATTATTAAAAAAATTATATAGCATAGGGATTCGCGGTAAATGTTATGACTGGTTTGTATCTTATTTAGAAAATAGAGAACAATTAGTTGAAATAGAATTTTACAATCATAACACAAATGAAATAGAATTAATTCGCTCCGACAACAAACCCATAAAAGCTTCAATACCCCAGGGAAGCGTTATAGGATGTTTCTTATTCCTCGTTTACATTAACGACCTACCTAATAATATCGACGCACCGTGTGTCTTATTCGCGGACGACATTTCCATACTTACCCCTTATGAAACCAATATCAACCTCAATGAAACTTTAAACTCCATACTTAATGACACAACAAATTGGATGACTAATCATAATTTAGATATTAATTTTAATAAGACTAAAATCATAACATTCCACCCTCGCCAAAAAACACCATTAAAAATAAATTTTACATACAATGACACTAAGCTAGAAGTAGTAAATACATTTACACTATTGGGCTTGGATATAGACACTAACATCAACTGGAAGTCACATATACAAAAAATAAAAGGCAAATTGTCAAAGTTTTCTTATGCTCTCCGGGAGATTAAAAAAACCACAGATTTAAAGACTGCAATGGTCACATACTATGCCTATGCCTATGCATGGCTCAAATATGGTGTCATCCTGTGGGGAAAAAGTACCGACGTGCTTTCGTTGTTCACTTTACAGAAGAAATTAATTAGAATTCTGGTAAACATCAAGGAAACTGATAGCTGTAGACCCCATTTTCAAGAATTAAAAATATTTATTTATTTATTATTAATATTATTGGAATACAAAAAAACCAACTAGGATTATTAAAACTTATAGACTACAGAACAACTAAGACTAAGGAAATTACATTGACTTTGGACATAACATCAACAGTTTTACTGTTAGGGTGTTACCGTGCAATAAGAGCACATCATTGGTCCCAACTGCAATAAGAAAAAAAAAAAAAAAAAAATATATATATAAGAAAAACATAAGAACATTGATACAGAGACTTAACCAAAATGTGATTGATGTCAAGTCCATAGATTGCATAAAAATCACAATCACAATGATCACATAAGTTCAGAATATAAACAAATAAATCAGTGTATTTGCACCCCTGTTAGACAATGAATACAATGCAAGGTAATTTCTGGGAACTGATATGTAGTTAAAGACAGTTTATACTATGTGTTACAGAAATTGGGTTAGAAAAATATAATAAATGTTGTGCTGCATAATATAAATTTGAAACAGTAACTTACAAACCTCAAGGGGGATATTCCTCAATAAGCAACGGATACAGTCATATGGAACATATTCAGCAGGAGTATGTTTTGTTAATGCTGTTAAATATAAGTTCATAAAACACAATAGGTTTGAGCTTGGAACTAGCCCTCAAGTAAGGCACTTCAGTGTCACTATTACCTCATACATACAGCCAACATAGCACAAAGTGATTTCATACCATAGTTGGCCACTATATAAGTGAAAATTATAACTGTTAACAAATATTGAGACCAATGAAAAACCTTAAACCTTAACGTTATTGGTGCTGTCTGTAACCAACTCTTTCATGTTGAGTTGAATTCACCAAAAGTGCAATTGATAGAAACGGCTGACATAACTTATAAAATATTTTTAAGATATTTTTGCCATTTAAGAATGAAGTGGATACAAAGGGAATCAAAATCCATCATTCAGCAAAGACACACTAGCCAGACAGACAAACTAATGTGTAAAAAGATTACAATTACCACCCTACTTAAATTTAAATAGTGCTTATAAGCGTTTACTATTCAGTCAGGTTTCATAAGTATATAATAAATAGTATTGGCTTAGTGGGTATACTCAGCAAACTGCTTATAAATAAATAATGTCCCATTTGTACAGGGTTAAGTAAACTGTGACCAGAATCAAAAACGGCAAAAACACCATAAGAGATCATTATGGTGACATTCGCAGTATCCATGTATAGGGCTAGCAAGCTATATGAAATAGTATAGCAAAGCAGATAAAGGTAATGGAATAACAGACTCCAGTACTAGATACGTTACCATGAACTGCATACTACTGCTACTGCATTTAAAAATATGCCATCCACTTCCAAAGATATTTATTTTCATAGGTTTATGTCTAATTAATTGCACATTGTAGAGTAAAAAATACTCACTTAATCCAAGAGACCATATACTTGTGCTCAATCTATGCACAGAGGGAACCTAATTATTTCCTGCAAAGCGCGTCAAAAACAAGACCAAAAGTTATGTTGGTTTAGTTTTTGTATAATTTGTAAGCGGAATTAGTTAGCAACTGACCTCCGAACTAGGATATATCCTGTATCTCAGGGGCCAGTGTCCCCAACCCCACCTCACATGATATAGACAGTACAAAAGAGTAGATAAGAAACTAGTTAAATTACATTCGACCGGGTCTTTAGAACAGTAAATTTATGTATTAACAAATTTCATTTTCATCATAACTATGGTTTTTTTTTTTTTTTTTTTTTTTTTTTTTTTTTTTTTTTTTTTTTTTTTTTTTTTTTTTCTTTTTTTTTTTTTTTTTTTTTTTCTTTTTTTCGGTATATAATTTATGTATTATTATGAGTGTCTTTGTTTGGTGTGAGTGGTTGTGTTGTGGAGTGTTTTGTATAGTGTTTAGTTTAGTTATGTAGGTATGTTGAGTAGTGCTTCAGTCTCATCGTAGCTAAGCGAATGGAGCCATTTCGATAATTCTGTTTTACATCGTTTAGAATTAAGAGGATATATATTCAACTTCTTGTCAATTTTATTGTAAAGATAAACACCGATAAAAGGATAAAACCGCTGAGTAAATGAAGATTTAAAGATGCAAGGATATGTCAAAGAAACATTTTTTCTACGCGTAAGTTTGTGGGAGGAATTATATGATAATGATAAATGTTTTCTCAGAACCGTGTTCAAAATAAACAGCTGACGGACAGTAAGTACCTTCCAAGCCGAATAAAGATCTTTGGTAGGAAATCTGTAGGGACGGAAAGATCCCACTTTAAGAATTGATCGAGCCGCTCTTTCCAAATTCAACATCCTCATTTTCGTTGAACCACCCCAGACAGTAATGCAGTAGGTAAGAAGACTTTGGCAAATGGAATAATAAACTTTTTTAAGAATGGTGAGATCAGCGACGTGACGAAGATTTCTAAAAACATAAATCAGTTTACGAATTCTACTGGACAGATTCTCTAAGTGAGCATCAAAATTTAAGTGAGTGTCTATTAACACGCCTAAGTATTTGACAACATCGGTTCTCTTTAAATTGGGACAAGTACAATTTGGATTTAGAGGATTTGAGCAGGTATGGGCTGATAGAGAGTGACTAGAAAGCTGATGATTTATGTTACGAATTGAGAATGTTACATATGTGGTTTTTTTTACATTCAACGTGAGGCTACTGTTGTTTAGCCAAGTTGTGACTGTGTTAAGACCTTTCTGTGCTTGTCCAAATGCTTCACTCCAGGAATCTCCGTGAAAGCAAAGTACGGTATCGTCAGCGAAAGAAACGATTTTGCTGTTAGACATCACTAATCTACTCAGGTCGTTAATATAAACTAAGAAGAGGGTAGGTCCAAGGACACTACCTTGTGGGACACCAAAAGTTACAGGTAAGTCATCACTAATGCAACCACCAACCTCCACATACTGACTACGGTCAGTTAGGTAGTCACGTAGGAGATTCAGTGAGAGATATTAACCCTACCAAGCCTATATATTTTTGAGATATGTAAATTTGTGCGCAAATATCCAGAATTATATACTAAAAGGGAAGATATACAGATCAGAATGACACTAAGACACAAGACTAGACTGAACTTACCAAGCTCGCGACTAAAAATGCACTCCTCCAGTACTTTAGTCACATCTATAAAAATCTATAATAAATTACCAGAAGTCATCAGAAGTATACTTGAATATAATATTTTTATTAATAAATTAAAAGCCTATCTATTAAATAAAAGCTATTACAACTTAAATGAATATCTTAATGATAAATAAATGACACAATTCAATGATAATATATAATAATTACATTAAATTTTATTAAGATATCTAGATAATAATAAATAAATAACCATGACACTAAACTTTCATAAAATTAACCTTGATTAAAAACTACGTAGGTATAACACAATACCGGACGTAGAAATAGGTACATAAATACGAAAATACTTTACTAATAAATACAAAACAAATAACCAAATAGACACGCAATTATATAAAATAATAAATTAAACAAATTAATAATTCGACCATCTGATAATTAATCTCATATTTGACAGTTATTGCTATGAAACTTACATTCCTAACTAGGTAAATCTATCTCTCAAAAATATTAAAAAAATATTTAAAATGGCTTCCTCTCTTCTTTCTACGTTGCTGTGCCCGACAGGGTCCATATTGTATCTATATTACCAAAAAATAACATCTGTATTAAACATATGGTGTGCAATAAAGGAATTGAATATTGAGTATTGAGTAAACCTTAAAAGCGCTTGCACGAAACGCTCAAACATAGCATAGGCACGAGTAAAGTAGCGCGAGTTGTTCATAGGACTGGGAAAGGATACCATCAACATTTTTGAATGTATACATAAATAACATTTAATTATGTGTGCGTGGATAAATAAATCAATTTTGCCGTTTCCAGTTCTCAGTAAACCAAACAAAATGCATCACGGTAGCGTCAACTACAAGCGGTATGGTGCACAGTGTGCCGGTCGCTCATATAGCTGCGCCTCCCCGCATTACAGGGAGCACTGTGCATTACTACACGAGCTCCAACCTGCCCTCCACTGGACAGCGCACTGTGCATCATCTGCCGCAAGCCACAGTCACTATACAGAACATTCCTGGTACCACGTCGCAGGTTATACGAGGGTGAGTATTTACATAATTATATTAGGTTTTACGATAGCCCATTCAATCCTTTCAGACGTTCTGCCCCTTTAAAAATGGCGTCTAAGAATATGACTGATCTCCTGTATGAGGTTGAATTATCAATACGTCACAAAAATACACAAATCTCAAATGCAAACACATCCCAAACATTAATTAGTAAAGTGACCGTGCAAGAATTAAACTTCCGACCACAAGTTCAGTGATGCTTTATACTATTTATGAAATCTAACCTTCTGCCGCGCTAGCTAGCCAGCGACCGTACATCATCACGTATAATTTTTAAGTTTGATTTTGTTTCTTTGTTACAGAATACCAATCAACACCAAATCTGGTGCATTCAGCACTGTAATGTCTCAAGGTACAGCCAGCACAATCATCGGGTTCGGCACGCGCACATCAAATGCAACGATCATCGGCACCCCGCAGTATGTCAACGTCAGTTCCAAGTCGTTCCCTACTGGGAACATATTACACAACGCCATAGTTTCGAGGAATATCATCAATCGCAACAACCTGACACCTGCATCCTGCGCAACATTCAACGTGACTGCGGTCAGACCCATCCTTCACACTTCTACACCAAAGATAAGTACAGTTGTCACAGCTAGTTCGACAGATTTCGACAGCATTTCTACGACCAAAGATATGATCGACAATGCCTGTAATTCGTCGGTTATGTTGAAGAAGGTTCTCACTTTAGGCAGCGCTGGGGCCGCTAAGTCATTTATGATGCACAATACGCAAAAAGTATTGTCGACTGGCTTCGCGAACGGTGTTACCCCACCTCCAAATGTTACCATCGTTAGTTCTGGATCTAGCGGTGGCATTTTAAACAATAATAACGTGGGTCATTCATCCGGTAATATCGTGAGTCCCACGTCTGGTACATTGAGCGCTACGCATGCTACCCTGTCGGCTTTGTTAGCGTCAAATGCAGAGAACGCTCAGAAAAATAAGAAATAAAAGGATTTCACATTACAAGTACCATTCCAATATAGTCCAACGTTAAACTAGTTGATCTCATATATTTATCTCTTCATAAATTTAATCAAATGCTATAATCATCTTGTTCTGTATTTCTTAATAATATTTAATCATTATTGTGAACTGTAAATTTGGCATATGGAATTCGTGAAGTTATCTATATGACCTGAAGAGCTTTATAAGAATGTGTTAACAATTTAGATGAAATAATTACAAACAATGAGAACTACTAAACCATAAAATATCCATCTATATTTAATAGTTAAATTATCTATACTAATGTTATGCAGCTGAAGAGTTTGTTTGTTTGGTTGAACGCGCTAATCTCAGGAACAAATGATTCGAATTGAAAAAATCTTTTTGTGTTGGATAGTCCATTTATCGAGGAAGGCTATAGCCGCTATAGGCTATATAACATCATGCTACGACCAATAGGAGCGGAGCATCAATGAAAAATGTTGCTAATACGGAAAAAATATTCTTTTTGAGAGCTTCCGTTGCGTGCGCTGCGTAAACGGTTAAAGTTACGCAAACATCATGTATTTAAGATGGAATTGTTCCCCTTTATAAGTTCTTAAAAAAAGTCCGCGAGAACATATTATGTCTATCTTTTAAGGCTGTCTCACTATAACCATTTATTGTAATCCAATTTGTTCTAAAATAATGCATTATTTGCGAAGGTGTTTTTTGTAAATATGATATTAATCCTTATAAATACGTTATTTATCACAAATATTTAATTTTGAACAAATTGCTCTTGACATCAGTTGAATACAATGAATAACTTAGGAGATACCAGTTTTAAAATAACTTCGCAAAAAAATATTGATCAAGTATTTCGCATTTATGATGTGCAAGGTGAGCGAGGAGGGAGGGCGCCGGTGGAATATATTTTAGTATAGTTTTTTTCCAAATTAACGCTGGTGAAACCGCGGGGCACAGCTAGTATAACGGTAAATTAAATGAGCTAGCAGAAGTTTACCAGAATTATTGTTAGAGGAAAGAGAATACTATCATGTTAAAAAATGGACCTCTTGACTTCATGTGGGCAAAAGTTCATTAACCCAGATCAAACATTGATTTAGCATTCTATTACCTGAAATGGTTATTTTGGTAAAATTTTCTCAGTTTATTTGATTTAACCTTATATAAAGCCATTTTAATGTTTAGTTTTATCTACCTCTTATGTTACCAGAAAGTTATTCTAATATGGTGATTGTATCGTTAAGGTTGTGTGATTACTTGCAAGAAAGTACAAATTGGAACTACGCTATTCAGTATTATTTTTAATGATAAACTTAGATATATATAGAATTATAGTTATAAAGCATCACAATTATTTATTAAGCTTGAAGGCCCGAAAGGCTTGAAATTTATCGATTTACACTTTAAATCGATAAATTTGTGTATATTTTCGTGGTTTGTGGACTTTATATTGTAGCCTTTACTTAAAGCCTGAAACAGTTAGGGGTTATTCTTAAAACACAATTTTGTTTATAATAGGAATTGATCAATACAATTTAATATTCTACTAAAATTTACATATTCAGGGTACAATAAAGTGGTTGAATAGGTCTCCCTTATTCCCCTTTATTTCTTTAAGTAATGTTTTAGTAAAGGGACAAATGGCTGGATGTGTCCTTTAAAAAATATTTTTGTTACTGTTTCTTGCAATGACCCTGAATTTTAGAAGGGATTTTCAATACATCTATTTTTATGAAAGTAATACATATTATATCTTCGATTAGGTTATTTAATCATTTGTTTCAATAAAGTAACACAAAGATGCTTAAGACCTTAGTTATAAAGCAAAATATGACTTAAGAATATTTTATACACGGTTTTTCTCTTGTTAAGCAAGCCTAGTTGATGCCTATTTTTGATGGATTTCAGTCACTTTTTATGCAAGTGTTTTATCTAGTACCATAATTATAAAAAATATGCTCGTTCATTCCTGAATATGAGGATAATAATAAAAAATCTTCGAATTTTGTAGGTTAGTTGTAGGGAAAAAGTAGGTTATTGCGTTATGTAGCTTGCCATAAGCCATATGATAAAAATGTTTTAAGGATGCGAAAATGTTCTAGAAGCAGTTGTCAAACTATTGTGTTGTTTTAAACTCAGTTATTGTTAGTTTTTGTATGTCGTACCAAAGTTTTGCCAAATATTGTACTAAGTGTAATTTGTTGTTTTTCACTATGCTTTCTGTAGAGTTGACATATGGCTTTCAAACGTATCGTTTCGTATATAATTATATTTCAAACGTATATTTATTATGCTTTGCTTAAATATGGAGTTCGACTACATTAGAGTTGGTCATTATATCATAATAAGTATTCCAAAGGTTGTAATTATAGAGTATTTTCACTTGTTGATATTAGACTAAGTATTAATTATCTGTGACTACACCTATGTCTCTGTCTCTGAAAATTTATCTAAACTATTAGAAGGGTCTAGGTAGTCTTTTAATACATTGGCAACATTTAAAATATTTATGTTGTGCAATATATAAATTTTAGCAAAGAAAGTCATTTTTAAATGTTATATTAATAGGTTGGATGGTCATCACCTAGCGTTTTAGAGTAAAGGATACTTAAATATATTAATAGCGTGCCGTTTCAAATTTTAAGGTGACAGTCTTAAAATGTTAGAATATAAAAAAAAACACTTGGGGCGTAAATCGCAAATAGCAACATATTACCATAAAAGAAAAATAATTTTATCTCTATTGATATAGTCTGAACATTTCGCGGCTCTTGAAACTTTCGACTTTATTGTCATTGACTTGCAATAATTATAATTTTCTTAGTTTAATTTGGCGGCTAAAATTTTGGCTTTAAATAATATTTGCTTGCAATAATATTTTTTTATTTTAGCTTTTGTGCAATGTTATGTTTATTTATTGTTTTATATTTAGTTATTCTGTGCTTTTCTGATTGCAATATTGTTTTTAGAGCGACGGCTTTTTATTTGTTTTATGCCAGTCTCTACTACGCCTATAATCGCTTAGCTTATAAAAATATTATTATGCAATATGTGTGATATATAATATTTTTAGTTTCAAAACGAATTTGGCAAATTTGGGCTGTTGTGATTTAGTCTTAATTGAATAAGCTACGAATTTTGTCGTTAGAACTTATTTTTATTATATAACTACTCGAAGATATTGGATCTCGTCCAAAGATATTATTTCGAGAATCAGAACTTCATAGTGCTGTGTTTTTAAATGGCTGTGTTTTCAATTGAGTGATAAATATTTTTGATTTTGACTATGATGTTATTATACCAGTATTATTTGATCAAAATATTTATAAATAGTTCATCTGGGTTATTATTGAATAGATTCAGGCGTTACCTTGTGGAAGTCTATTACAATGGATGCAAATATAGAATATACTACCACAAACTGCTCTGCACGGGTACCACCCCTAACCTCCTCCACATCATCAGCTGTTAGATAGTGCAGTCTCCCTATCCATCCACCACCGAGATACATCGGACATTGATGGTGGACATTGCACTGTCGTCTAACAGCTCCTGATTATGCCCCGTGGAGGGGGGGGGGGGGTGAAACACGTGGAGAGTAGTTGGTGATAGTTGCAATTTTTAATCGCTTGCGTATGTGCATATGCATATATTGCGGGCGGGCGAGCGCTGCATAGATAATTGCATGACCACTCAATATTGTGGAAATAGCTAGATATTGTATTCATTTGCATCCGTCTAGGTTACATCTGAATCTATTTGCATCCATCTGGGTTATATTTGAATCTCACATAGGATAATTATGTATGTACCTAGTAGGTAACACTAAATGGTTGTCGTGGCTGAGTATTAGTCTAAATCTGAAATAATTGTTGTATTTATTGTCTGAAAGTGGTTGTTATGCGATGTACGTCTATTCGTAACTAGTGACGTAATTTGATCTCTATTGTAGGATATCATATTTAGCTATATAATGTTACAGGTATGTGTACGCTAATGTCCGATTTCAATTGAAGATTTCTATTGTTACTTTTTGCAAAAAAAAAAGATTATTATGTGGGTTTACTTTATTTTAATTCTTCTGTACGCTGGTAAATTTCATTGTGCGCGAATATTATAGCAATAAAAATTATTAAGGGAGCGTTCTTAGTATCATGCTTAGCAAGTAAAATGTTAGATACAGAAATACATATATCACGCCTGTTCCACGAGTAAATATTATTAATTTCATAAGTCAAAGCATTAGCCCAATTAAGAAAAAAAGGATAACTTTAGGGTTCACTTTTTCATCGCATCATACAATAATGAAAGTAGTTATTAAAAATGTATGCGAGAGCAATGCAAGAGACATAGCAGCTATGCTATTATCCAATCGTCTCTTCCCAGTGGTGTTTCCTGACACACACACACACACACACAGACAGTGAGTGGCCCGATTTACTTTAATGTTTTAAATTGTTCAAAATGTATTTATTATTTTCTTTTAAATTTAAATTAAAGTCTCACTTTCATATTGCGAGATTTAATATATTACATCTGTAAGGTCTTACGCTATTCGTTTAACTTTAGGGGGTCAATGTGGCAGTGACATGGCAACTGTAATAAACCAATAATTTTAAATACTATGTAAGCCGTCATTGCTGAAATTTTCATCTTCTTGGTACTAAGTCTAATATATACAAATGTAGATATGTATTTGACTTATTAACCCCTTAAAGGGTAGTTAACTTATACCTATAGTAGGGCCTAATTTTTTTTTATAATTGTTTGTTATTCATTATATGTAAATCTCCAAGTAATTTTAAAACCATATTGATATAATAGTATTACATACTGTGCTGATTTTTGAAGCCGTTTTACCGTCCTGTTTATAAAATGCACTATGTCAGTGAGATTTTATACGTAAACTTGAATGAAGACATTAGCGACACAGTTTTAAATACAAAGTTATCGAATCTCCATACTGTGATTACTGAATAATATACAGCTATTACCTAGTAGTTTCTGGCTAGTTTCCATAGACTTAAGATCTTTGTAAATTGTTTAAAGGAATGTCTAAAGCACAGTGTAGTGCTGATATCGCTTCAATTTGAGATTTTATGCCCGCGATATGAATCTGATAAACATTCTCGCACCTATGTTATATTGCTGGCCCTTGGAAAACGAAATATTGGGCCCAAATACCTAATCTTTGAAATTAGACAAAATAATGATTATCTTTTCCACAGAGTACCTTGTCAATGAGAACTTTATCACTGACAAAACGGTTGTTATTATTTCTTATATAACGCGTGCCTCTCTCTTGTGGAGGCCATGAGTTAAAGCGCCCTAAGTTCGGCCCTGAAAAGAACCATTAAACAAAGCGGTATCGGCACTAGTGAAACGTTACGTGGCAACATGTCAAAGTTTGTAATGTAGCACTATTGCACTCCCAGTTTCGAAACAACGTGTTTATGTAAGGTATTATGTAATAAACGATGTGTTTATCAATTTAATTTCTGTTGTATGATTTTGGTTAAAAGTCGTTCTCTAACTAAACCTACTTTATCATATTCTTATAATTATATTATTGTTGTTATATAAGTGCTATAATGCAATAAAAGCAATCACGATGTAATCTCCGGTGTCAATATTTGGGTAAACAATTTGGCCTAACTGATTTGATGGACATTTATGTTACCGACAAAATATTCATAAACTTTGTTATATCTGAAGGTACCTACTAATAACAGCTTTATATATACTAAAATTGGAATGTCTGTAAAGACATTCGCAGACAGTAGGAACGGAAGATATTATAAAGTATAAATCGTATTTAAAATAATTAAGCAAATGAATGTGAAAACAGACAAAAACCACATAAGTTTGTAGTAGTGTAGTGTAGGCTAAATATAATGTTTTCTCTTGAAACATTTTGTGTGACAGTTTAAGTTTTCCAAGTTATTCCATATTGTTGAGTTTATAGTGGACGTCATCATAATGAGGACGTTACGTGCAAGGTTTTGAAGAAAAATTTTAGTGGCATTAAAATGTTTCTTATTTTTTATTTAAATACAGTTATGAAAACGTAATTAAAAAAAGCTTGATGCTTTTAATGTAGTGCTGACTGCGGACACTTATGTGTATGAGACGTGTTAAAGATTCGCTGACATGTATAGGTTTTACTATCTTAAATGGAGCAAAGGATACATCTTAATAGTGTCGTTAAAATAAGTTGTCATTGACAAATATGAATAAGTTGCACAAGTCGGTAAGCAGAGCGCCAAGCCAGAAGCTTTAGTTAAATTTGATTTGAAAGCAAAATAAAAAAAAAAAACTTCCTAGCCTTTTCCCAAATCGTCAGGGTCAACTTCCAGTCTAGTCGGATGCAGTTTAATACCAGTATTTTACATGGAGCGTATGCCTATCCGACTTCCACAACACGATTACTGGGTAACACGATAGTTCGTGGTAAGAATGATTGACTGAATATGTTGTAATTCTTTCAGGTAGTCAGAGGACTACTCATAACGAGTGCCATAGATCTTTTTTCTTCAACCGCAACCGACAATGTAACGTTCTCAGAAAATACTATTATTTCGTAATAATATATCATTAGTAAAATATTTAGAACTGAACTAAAATAACAGGTCCTTGAACTTTTAACATTTTATTACCCACTAGCCACACCATTAGGTCCTACAGCCTACCTAGTTGTAGAAGGAAGTGGGTTGCTCTATTCTTAGTTGGGTCAGAACGGCCATTTTTAACAGCAGTATTGATCTAAACGAATTAAATTTTCAGTTCAGCCGTGTTCGCTAATGCATCTCTATTTTGGTACTGAAACATACGATACGGGTGCGAAATTATATGCCGTCATCACAATTCTAACTACTACCACTAAACCTTTCAACTCTCATAAGGGTTTTTTGGTTGACATCAATTAAATAATATTTGTATTTTATTTAAGTTCCCAAATAAAATAATCTTCGGAAAGCTGATTTGATTTAAAGCTTGAGTATATTTCGTTATATTTAAATGTTTATAATTACAACATACCGTGTAATAGTCGCTTTCTAGGTTTGATAATAACAGATTTCTTACTTACACTCTCAAGTGAATACAATGATCTGAATTAATTACGTCAACTCCAAAACGCGCTCTAACGGTCCTTCCCGAACTGTACTATTGCAACTTGGGACAATGAGTAGACATCCGCGAAAGTGTATGATTAATCGATTAAAAAGCTAAATAATATGACATGGATTGTTTTTCCACTAGACACCACGTTATCGGAACGGCAATGAGATGGCGAATCAATTTTTTTTTTGTATGTCAATTAATTGGGAGATTATTCATGTCGTAAGAGTAACGAGCGAGGAAGGTGGTAACTTGGATAATTATCTAGGGTGCGCAGGATCAACATCAATGCATCAACGAATGAAATCTGAATGTAAATGTGTCTAGAATTCGAGATACTCTACATACATAATTATTTAGGAAGCTAATGTTGGTTTGTTTCCGATTCCTGGATGTCCTAGTTATGTCTTCTATAACTGTATATATTTTATTAAAGTAAATGTTTTTTATGGCGTCTAACAACTCTAAGCAAGTGCTACTTGTTCTATAAGGTCGGGGAAAAAGTTTATTCGTATTTTATATACAGACAATTTCTTTTTTCAAAGTGTACTTACATTTAATTCAAATATTATATGTGTCCTTTTGTTCGACAGCTTGTTGCCATCTTTTAACACTTCCCAACCAAGCTCTCTAAATTTTTGCTGAGTGGCCAAAGATGTGTGTGGTCTGGCATTATCATGATGAAAGACCTTTTCTGTTGATAAATTCCGGCCGTTATTTTTCAATTTCATGCTTGAGTCTCATTAGTTGTTGGCCATAGAGATCCGAATTTATGGTTTTGCCCGGCGGTAAAAGCTCATAATAAACGATGCCCTTCCAAACCCACCATACACACAGCATCATTGTATAGCCAGACTTTTAAATTTATCAAATCTGTTTTGTGGTCAATCCTCAGTTCCTCGGCTATGTCGTAACTACTAATATTTTTGTTTAGTTTTGCTCAACTTTTTCAAAAATGGCATCGACTTTATCCGTATGAGGGCGAACAGAGCAAGCTGCATCTTTTACATCAAAATTCCCGGATTGAATACGACCCAACTTTGTGCTACTTGTACTAACACTGCATAAGGATAAACATCACTTTTATTTTGCGGCTTGATTCGCATTTTTCCTTTTTTGTAATTGTCAGAATGTACAGAATGTATCGAATTTCTTCGTTAGATTCACTTCTTCTTATCGTGTGGTTGATAAACAACCTAGTGTGAGAGTTTAAACCACCCGTAGACATGATTTTACACACCATCGAGAATATCTGTGTGCTGGTTTCCTCACGATGTTTTCCTTCACCGTTTTAAGGAAGTGATAATTAATTTATAATAGGCTTCGAAATGCAAGCATGAATTCGAAAAGACAGTGGTGCGTGCCCTGGATTCGAACTTGCGACCTTTGACTTGTCAGTCCAATGTTCATACCACTAAGCTATCACTACTTTTGTTAGATTCACTCATTTCGGAAGACAGAAAAATTATTGAAAAATGGCGGGAAAGTGTTTTTTTTCTTGTCCTATATTTATTGATATTAACACCAGCCTGATACAAACAGTACAACCAAAGAGAATTTTCTTCAATTTTATATTATTATCTATTGTTTTTCCAGCACGGCAGATAAACTCCCAATATGATTAGATACAAATTTTTATTACCGCTTCAAATGCAATCCTTCATAAAAAAATCATTTTCAAAAGGATATAAGCCTTCTATGATTACGTAATCGGAATACTTAAAGTCATAATCCTCACCAGAAATAACTCAAGAGACAAATGTATTATATATTTAATCGATTCTTAATTTATATTTATATTGGTTTTCTGGGAGTACCATCCCATTTCGCAAGGAACCCTAAGGAAACCAGGTTTGGTTTTCATCTTCAAGTGTTTAATCGGTAAAACACCGTTCCATCTCTACACTGCCCACGTCTTGAGCATCAGCAGTTTCCATATCGGTTTAAGCGTTTGGAGAACTCAGGAGACCTTTAGTCCATATCTAACGTCTGACAGACGTCGTGCCTAGTTTCCCAGTTTGAAAGTACCCTATTTCTGGTACTAGGCTAGGATAGACGAATTTGCAGACTGAATAACACAACTTACGGGAGGAATTGGGTTGGTCTATTGTTAGACGGGGTCAGCACGGCATTTTGGTCTCAGTATTGATCTGAAAACGAAGATATATTCAGCAAAGCGGTATCCATTAACTCGAAAGTTTAAATTAAATATTGCCCGACAGTGTATATATATTTTTAGTATACAAAGGACAGAGGAACCACATAATTCCTTTCGAAAAATAAACATCTGAAACTCCTGAAATCCATTCAGGAGTTTCATATGTTTATTAGTGATACCTTTGTTTCCGTGATATTGACTTCTGCTTTAAGAAAATGCTAACCTAATCCAACCTAAATATAAGATTTTGCGTAGATTTAATTGGTTTTTGATAACAAAAAACATTGATACACCTGTGTGTATAAATGACATTTTTAAAATTGTTTGTAAGGATGTTTCTACTTGAGAGGCAAAGGTTCAACTTTGAGAAAGCCTAATTTGTCGTTAATTATATAATAATAATAAATTTCACGACCGTAATCTTTTTCCATCTAATATAATAACTTGAGTTCGCTAAGCATGTGTTAATGCTTTTCAAAGATTTAACTTTAATTGTCGATAATGTTTAAAAATATTTTTCTTCAGTTTTTTAAAATCGCAAATAATTGAAAAACTATATTTTTAAGAATAACCATCTTCTAATGTTAAAAGTTGCGGTTAAATAAAAATACTATAATAATAATACAGTTTGATACAGTATGTAGAGTTTATAATCCATTAAACTTATACAAGTTAGTTGGGGAAATTTTTTTCGGGCTAAAAGATTAAGAAGAATATTATTTATTTAAAAAGTTTGTCTTCCTAAAAGTAATGGTTTCGGTTTCGAATAAAGTTTTAACAAAACTCGAACACGGACGAAACTACAACACGATAATCAGATTTCGATTGTAACGTAATCCGTATAACTAGCGTTCGTAGCAGCATTGATTTCGTAGCGCGCTGCTACGAGTTTGACAAGCCACTCCGTGACGTCAGCTATCGAGGCTTTGCATCGCTACGACGCGATGCTTAACGCGTCTGCTCATATCATACGTTAATGTGATGCAATTTTTATATCGTGTTAGATACCAGGCGGTGTAAAAAAATATTAATATTGAATTAAAAGTTAATATATGAGTAAACATCGTATCAAACTATGACGACTGAATATCAAATAGAATATTTTTAAAAGTTTTACTTGCTGAAACTTAATTATTAATATTAGTCTCGATAAAGTTTGGAAGTTGGGTGTATGGGGGTGGTGGTGCGTGTAGGCGCGCAGTGGGCGTGCTCTGGGCGCGGGCGGGGCAGTAGCGTGGCGCGCGGGGGGAGGGGCACGAGCACGTGCTGCGCGCTCACGTGGTAGTGCCGGCGCGCTGCTCGCGTCCGTCGTGCTCACCGTATGAATAATTGTGTACGGAGTGAATGAATCGATGCGGCGGCAGCGCGGATGGCGCGGGGCGCGGGCGAGGCGGGGGCGGCCGCTGCGTGGAGGGGTGCGCCGCGGCGCGCCAGTCTCGTGCCGGTAGTCGGTAGTGCAGCCGAGCGACTCCGGGAGCCGTCCCCGCCGCGTCGTCGCTCGCTCGTAGTCGTAGTGCGCCGCCCGGCCCGCCCCGCGCCGTCGGCGTCCGAGCCCATGGAAACCCAGAATCAGGATGTGGCCAGAAGCCCCGCTGAGGTGCCCAACGACCCGGGGTACGTTCGTGGTCCTGTGAAGCCGACTCGTCGCGCTCTTTTCAGTGTCTGATTGGTATTGTTTATCTTGCAGGAAGATGTTCGTCGGAGGCCTCAGCTGGCAGACTAGTCCAGGTACGCTCGTCGGTCCCTGGTCGCGCTCCGCCCGAGCCTCTCACGGATGTGCATCCGATGCACAGGTCGGCGACGGCTGACCGCCCGCTTAGGTCGCGGAAGACCGCCTCCTATGACCGTGAAATGAGAAACGCGGATCGTTTCCAGTGACGAAGTACCGTGTCGGATACATAAACACCGGTAAAAGTTTGATAATCAGCTGATTACTTAACGTGTTCAGAAGTTGTCGTTGTTGGTGTGCAAAAGTGATGCACGTGATAATATCGGTGTGAGATGCATCCAGAGGGTATTTAAGACGTCGTGAGCGTGTGTAATATGCTGTAATTCAGTTATGTTATCGGGTTGTATTGGCAATCAGGTGTGCGACGGCGGCCATGCCGGCTGCGCGCGCAGCCTCAGTCGCCGCTTCGAACTCTCCACCCCAAAGGCTTGCGAGCTATTTTAGTTCTTATCACTACGAAAATTAAGTGCCAAATTCCAGTTACAGTTACATAGCCGGCTTTTGCTCCAAACAGTTATCACAACATAACCTCAATCTCAAGTACGTAAAGCTCGGTACCGGCGCGTTTCCGTCAAGTTGACTCTAGTCTATTCATACTTAGTAGGACATGACAACAATTGGCTATAAGTATATTTTGTATTTAACAATTACTTGTGAACTGTTTGAAATACACAACGAAATAGTATTTATTGTTTTATTCCAATCCTTCAACGCAATAAGAGGAACAGCAGCATTCAAAATTTTGATTTCGGTTCAACTTTAATTTGTGAAATTTTTTATGATAAAGTAATAATAACAGTGAAATGTAGTAATATTAGAATTTGCGTATATTAATTTGTGTGTCCTATTTACTGGGAATGTAATGAAGTCCATCAATTCTGTAGCGCGTACAAACAAATTAATTGCGCGATGCAACACGCAAAAGGTCCGGTGCGCGTGCGCGAGTGATTTGCCGCCCGCGGTATTGGGTCGTGCGCCCACGCCGCACTTTGATCCTCAATATCTATGCCAACTTTGTTCTTCTCTGGAGATATCTAGGCCGCTGCATCAGCGATTACAAGCAAAACACTCGAGATATTATCGGATCAATCATCGATCGTGCGGTTTATACTGGGAACCGTCAGAAATGAGAACAGAGCTATGCATGTCTCGTTAATATTAGTATTAGTAAAACGGAACAGTTTGTAGTCATGTGCTACTACAGTATCGTAGTATCGTTTTGAAATAGGTACTTATTTAAATTGTCTCGTGATATTTTCCACGTGATTTTCATTTTCTGCCAATTCTCATTTATATTTTTGTTATAATGAGCCTAGCTTTTCTTTCCGGTTCCGAGCCAATTTTATTCTTAACTGAACACCATGCGTATATTTTTTTACGCATTTACAATTTGAACTGAAGTGACGTTGTTTGTATAAGATGTTTGCACCTTACCGGAGTTAGTGTGATAAGATAATTTTTGATATTCATATCACGACTCACGGACACACCAACCGTTATCGCATTAGATATCGAATGAAGCGCCCTACCTCCCTTAATCTCAGCGCTACATATATCTAAGTCTTCAATTATCGAGCTGTCTGAGTTTTTGACTAAAAATCAATCTCGTCTTTTGATAAGAATGACAGCTACAGATTGCTTTACAAATATCTTGGCGTTATTTCGTAGTCTTCAGCTTCTTTCACACATTCTTATCATTTCGCGTAAATCTCACACGGTGTTAGAATTTTCCATTTTAATACGAATCCAATTAGATAGACACTCAAGATGTCCTCCAATATTTAAGTGCCAGACACTTATCGGTGTAGCAATTGCCTAATAAATTTAATTTTATTCTGGTCCATTTCCTTCAATTCCTTATAAGTTTCAACTTTGGCCTTCTTCTCCATTTGGTCTATGTACTTCCTTCTTTACTGTTTTCCTCTTTTCCCCCTGGCGTCTATTTGTCTTTCCTTATTCTTGTTGATACATTAATCATGCCGAATCAGGTGTCCTATAATGGTTCTCTCTTCGATTTTCTATATGATTTAAATCTACTTGTTTTACCTTAGTAAGTCGTAGTACTTCCTTATAGGTTGATTTTCTGTCCACGATATGTTCTAGGTGCCAACACCGCATCTCAAATTCCTTTAATATATTTATCTCAATCCTTTTTGGGTAGAGCCCATGTCTCGCAAGAGTAGAACATTATGTTCCAAATGTAAGTCTTTAATAAGTTTTGTTCCTTTCGAGATGTCCTCATCTGAAATTATGTGATGATAAAGGATAAATCACAACTGTTGTTAACAGGTGCAACCGGAATAAATAGGCTGACAACAACGACATACCACTGTATTTATTTTACAATCTCAGTAATGCATTACATTCACTAATGCGTTCTGTTGATGCTCTCATGTTCGTAGATATTTGGAATGGTATGAAGGAAGCGTAGAAAAATAATAATATTTAATGATCAAATAAACTGGTTTAAAATAAGCTATGTGGATTATAGGTAGGTAACTTTTATTATATTTTCCACTTACGTCCACCTGAATTTTCCTAAGAAAACCCCATTAACCTCTTTGATATATTATCAGTAAATTCTAACGGTACGCACATTTGAATGAAAATTTACAGTAAACCCGTGTAAGTCCAGACATTCTCACGCAAGTACATTGTATTGAAGAGACCCCTAAATGTAACAACTTGTTGCTGTGTTACAGACAAGCTGTTAATCAGTTTCATAACATGAGCCACTCGATATCTAAACTTTATACATTATAGTCATGTTTTTGTCTTCACCACTATCATTAAGATATTAATGACAAAATTGTAATGATGACGTTGATTTAGATATTTTCACTGATATGAGAAAATAATACGGAGGTAAACGACATGAGAACGAATGTACGCAAATTATACTTCAAATATTTAGTGGGAACTTACATCAAAATATAATGACATTTTAATGTCCATTGATGGGACTTTCCCTCGGTCGCTTTCGTCAACCAATTTGGGCAATCTTTCTTACCGTCAAGTATCTACGAACCGTTAAAGGCAGGTAGGTACTAGTAAGTTTTTCGTGGTCCGAGAAATGTTGGCTATGCAATGGTGCAAGAAGTTATTGAAATTTCTATTTATTTAAACTAACTCATTATTGTCGGTACAGTTAATGCTACACAGTTACAACTATACAGTAAGTAAATTGGTGTTTAGTTTGTCAACAAAAGGTTCTTCATTATGTGTTGAATCACCCGCCGTATCATTATCATGATGCTTCAAGATTTGCATTTGACTTGACTAATTTGAACATGTAAAGAAATCTTGTTCGTATCTCACATATATATTATGCATAGGTATCTCTACTATTGTGTCTCTACATAATATAAAACATAGTTCCCGCCTGTCTGTACAAGATTTTCTTCGTAACTGCTGAACGGTTTCACTAATGAACAGTGTTTCAAGAGGAACGTTTAGGTATATAACTTATGGCCATTATTTTAGTAGAATTGTAGATATTCTAAAAATCTCTCATGAAATCGGCAAAAATAAGTAGGTAGTCTTTATTTACAGGTTGACTTTGTATGAATCCGCTGTTTGTCAGTAGAGTTAGTTAATCGGTTACTACACACAAGCAATATTCGGGATTTTTCGACTACTTTCGAACTCGAATGGAGCCCTTGGTCATGAGCGCGGAGATGTCGCGAGTCAAACTGAATATTGCACGTGATTAGTAACCCGTGAACAATAATTAATATGAATATACCTCACGAAACTTATTATATAAAAAAAAAATATACAACCGAATTGACAACCTCCTCCTTTTTGGAAGTCGGTTAAAAAGGGAGAGTTAGTTAAAATAAAAATAAAACTGTCGTTTTCATTTTTGTAAGTCAAAGTTAATAACACTCATATTTATTGATTAAATTTTACACATTTTGACGCCTATATTAATTACCATTTTTCAAGGAAGCATTGAAAAGCAATAGACATTACTTTAAAAATTTTATAGTATAGTTGGAATAGTTGTGACATGGATTGTCAAGGATCGCGGGTTTGCCCCGTACTTGTCTATTATTTTTCAATTTATCCTTGAAAAGTAGTAATTAATAACACTCCTATTTTGGGCAGTCGTGTCAAAATAGTACTAGAAGAGAAGTACAAAGTGTTAATTAGGATTAAAAACTTTTATGTTTGCTTTTGTTTGTATGTACGGTTGTGTGTAAGCTGTAAGCGACAAATCATTAGGTAGATGTAATTTTTAAATCTTTTACTTATTGCATCGTCACCGTGACTGAGTAAGTACCTACCTACGGAGTAGTATTTGTAATGCTTATGACTTTATCAGTTTATCTATCTTCATATATCTTCAGCCTATTTGTATTTCTTTCTACTACTGGTATACTCAGCTTTTCCACTGCTCGAGTCTTAATAATGGTATTCTTGAAGGTATCCCATTGTAACATTAATGTTTATTGTCGCGTGATTATACAAATATTGACTTGAAGTTCTCATAATTCCGTGAAAAGTATTTCAGAAACGAATGACCGAGTTCGCTTGAAGTTCCAAGATTGTTTCAACTTTTAGCCATAAATAGAATTATTGATACTCAAAAAAGTCTTTCATGTAGTCTTAAAACAGTTTAACGGTACAATTACGAGCGTAATTATTCAAATATAGACACGTTATTTTACAATTTTCTTTATCGATGTTACAGAAATGAAGGCACAAGTTTGCTTGAAATTTGAAGTCTAGTATTGTTTAAAGTTTTAGCTGTAAACAATTGGTGGTTGAGGTCGTTGCGTGCTCGTTGCCCCTAATACAATACAGATGCAAACGGGATCGACGCCGGACTCGTTACGGTTATTATCAACGACGATTGTTTGCCTCAATCGTGCTCGTGCGCACTGCGTCTTTACTTTTACTGAACGGTTTTGTTATTCAGTTCCCTTTAACTCTTTTATGAACACGCTCCACGGATTCAACGCGTACTTGATCATTGCTAATGTAAATTTCGATAACGGTACAGGAGATTAATGCCATCATACATGGTGCTTTCTAAAATTTATATAAATGTCACAGATTGAGAAATAGCACCGCATGTTTGTACATTTCAAGACAGATTTAAACAGATAATGGGTCGTTGCGTTTGAACTTGCTGGAATTTCCAAAATGCAACAAATGACAACGATATGTTTATCTCATCTATCCGTGTCGAAAACAGTTCTATTTTCATTTCAAGCGGAGTATAATTTTGTATGCGGTATAGATGTAATATTTTTATCCTGCGTGTGTATTCGAGCAAAATAATATTTTATACCGATAGCTTCAGCTTTGTATAACAAGGTAATTTTTGCATAGACAAACTTCAGAAATCCCTTTTAAATGTTGAAAATTATCATTCAATTTCCCGTGAAGACAAAAGCTTGCGAACCCGTTTCGCACTCTGAAAGGGTCACAACTCAATTTCTTAGTCGATTGCGAGGAATTCACCTTCGTCGTCATCTATTATTAATCCGGAGATTTTGCATACGCTGAATAATGCAACAGTCGAGTCCCTGATGCAGAACGAACGGATTGTCCTTATTTAATTTCCACTTTGAGGGAGGTTCGCGACGACGTAGCCAACTCGCGAACTTAGGTACCAATCAGGTAGAAACTTAGTGTTACCAACTAACGTTATTTCGCCTGGAATTCGCTCCACTAATAAACACTGATTTATCCGTGCTCTGTATTTACTGGAGTTTACAACCGGATGAGCCGGGAACAAGTGTCTCCAGTGCTACGATATTCAGTTCTTAAAGACGGATTTGCTCGTGTAAAACGACACCGAGTGCGGCCTAGAAAATGGCAACAGGTGCTTCATAAAGTTATAAATTATTGTGGAAAAAAAAATACGGTCATGAGCAGGAATCCACTAAGCCATCTCGACCTCTGTTCACTAGCACGAATTCTTCTTCCACATTTTAATACGTCTTTTGGTGAGGTCATTGTCATCATTAATTAGTCCCTTTACGGGAAACTGAACCGACACGACAAACTTTGCAGTTAGTACAATGTCGTATAGATGCAATTACCTGTACAAACACTGATAAATCTTTGAAAAGCATTGTACGGCATTGTATTAAGTGTAAAGTTAGTCGTCTCAGTTCAGTTTCCTGTAAAGCGCCTGGAGTATTTATCCGGGAGGCGCGGGTTCGAATCCTGCTCACAACCGTATTAGTACCGTAGTACTTTAGTTAGTACTTTTTCCACAAAAATTTATAACTTTAGAGTTCGCTAAGCATCCTTTAATGCTTTCGTCCCAATTAATTTTATCCCGTATCATGTGTATTTACAGAAACATATACCTACATATATGAACACATACCCAGTTCCGGAACAAAAAAAAATGTATTGCTTATTTTAAAAAGAAGCATCGATTAAATAAAATGTAATCTATTTTCTTATTAAAGTCTTCGTAAGCGTAAATGTATCTACTAGGTAGTTACATCTGAGGCATTGGTCTATAAATTATTTGAAGTAACCATCCGAGCAGGCGTGCATACGTCCATTATTTACGAACTTAAAATAGTTGCTGCAGCGATTCTAAATCAATGTGGGTTATTGAAAGGCGCAGGTGCTCATCAAAGCTTCAAAGCGTTTCGGCCTGCATTAGGTAGAAGAGAACATTATTCCGTACTATTCGACTACCGAGTGATCAGGCAGGGAAAATATTTAGCAAGTGGCCAGAGAGGAAAGAGTGTACTCCTACTGAAGAGCCCACCGCATTACCGCAAATCGTGGTATAATCCCTCTTACAAAGCGCGCGGCCGTATGCAAGCAAACAGCAGTTTGGGAGTCGGCTAGGGACCGGATACACATTTCGTTTTGCCAGTTATTTCGGCCTGGCCGCAAATAGACATGGGAGTGCGTGTGCGAACACTTCTTTACAAAACATTAATCAGGACAGAAAAAAAATATAAATCATTGACTAGTGACTAGCTTTTAGCGTGCGATGTACGACAGCTTCAAGTTATTTGTTTGTGTTAATATTCGTCATCACTATTACGATTCATATTATCTATCAGATTAAAAGCATTTTGTATTTGATAAAACAAAATAGAAGAACAATTTATTTTCTTTTTTATGGCTCGAAAGCATCGGGTAGCGCAGGCGCTGCTTCTTAAGCGCCGCTCATAGTAATAAAGTTTTTGTTATACTGTCGTGTTGAACGATTGCGAGCGTTAATAAAGAAATCTTGTTGAGAGCAGTCATGTGTGAGATGTGTTCCTGGTGATAGACAACTATTTTTATTGTAAATATTCCGGAGATTTAAGAACTTTATCTTTTCCGTGACGTTTAAATAACTTTATGATTTTGATTTCATGGTGTTACATGCAGCGTGTCCTTGTGACCGCGTCTATTTCTTAGTAATATCATCGTACTTTGATTGACCCAACTACAAATTTGGTTGGTGATGGTAGGTGGTCATAAAAGTCACAAATAATTCTGTCATATCCATTTTGTTTTATAACACTTTTTTTTTGTCTGTAGGAACATGCTTGAAAAAAAGAATGATTGTTTAGGCAAGTTTTATGAAAATTACGGATATCTTGCCAACACTTATACATTTGGACGTCGCTAGAAAATTTAAATTGTATCATGATTTAAATAGTTCTTATAAATCTTATAATAATTGTTGAGAACAATCTGAATTATGCTAGGTTTTGATATTTTACTATGTAGCTAGTATTTATGTGGAGACGTTCGAATGTTTGTAATTTTCCCGACGAGGCCGACAATCCGCCTCGGTATTCTTGTTCGTATTACCAACAAGGAGTATTTCTCTGCGGCTTGCATAACTCGTGCAATCCGTGTATCCAGACGCACATCTGGGAACGTTCGGAGACGACACACGCCGCTGCGTTGTTGTCATTACTCATCTGTCGCGCACACGACTTCATGCTACCGACCCGCTGTCACCGTTTACAAAATGCCACATTTCACAATTTCTACTCACAATAACGGACTTTAAAACTCTGGTAGCACGGCATAATTCCAATTTACAAGTTTTTCTATGTTACATCCTCACGAAACTTGTTAAACGACGGAGCAGCGTGTCTTCAAACGACATGCTAATTGACGGCGGCGTGAAGCGGGGGCTAAAAGCTGCGACAATTTTTTTTCGAGTTTTAGTCACGGTGTAGTATTTGTTCTCCGACCAACTAATAGAAAATGCTCTCGATTTTGACGTTACGATGTGTGGCGTCGCATTACAAGCGAAAAATGTTCTAATAGTTAATTACAGAACTATGACTTGTATAACATATAATGTAATTTTATTATGAGCTAAGAACGCGTGATTGTTTCTGTCAGTAGTTTCATGCAAGCTAATCTACGACGCTTGCACAAAAATTTCTCTTACGCAACTTAAATAATAATACCTATATTGTTCTGAAAACAAATCGATAATCAAATAAACTATTTCCGATGTACGTTAGGCCACATCCTTCAAATCATATAATTTGACATCTGTCAAAGTCTGTAAAGTTTATTTATTTAACTTGACTATGAAGAAATGCTAGTTAAATTAACATTTTGGGCATCATAATTTAATTAGTTTGATTAAAAATCAGTGTGATACGGCTATCAGATGTCGCAAGAGACACACACGTGTTGCAATGCGTAAGTACCTACGCATTTTTCCGAGATAACAAAGATTTTGATAACATCGAGCGGCCGGATAATGATTTACGCGAAACGTGCGTAGGTTTTTAGTATCTTCTTTTGACGAATAGTTTAGACTCTAGAATGATCTTGAGGTTAACATAATAATAAAATAGGTGATTTATTCTATACTTGTCATTTTACTATAATGTTGTAGAGGTATCCGACAAAACATTACACTTTACACTCAAAATATTGTATTAGAAAGTCATGTTCATTTTAATAAGAAGTAAGTGACTGCTTCGTTGGTCTAATGGTCGTTAGTGCGGCTGCTGAAAGTAAGGTCCTTGGTTCGATTCCTAGGTCAGGCAGCGTTGTTGAGTTTTATTATAAAGCTGATAGTAGTTTATTTAGTTGAACGCGCTAATCTCAGAAAACTACCTATTGGTTCGAATTGAAAAAATATTTTATTGTTGGAGAGCCCATTTATCGAGGCTGGTTTACAGGCTATATAGCATCACGCTATGACCCTTAGGAGCCGAGCAGAAAGAAAAAAGGCGGGTGAAACCGCGGGGGGCTAGTAATACGTAAAATGGATATCTTAGATTTAACCGATCTTTATTTTCCACCTACCATAATCCTTGTTATTTTAATGAAAACGTTAAATGAATAAGCTCAAAGATAAGATTACTGTAACTATCTCGTGGTATAATCTCAGTATAATAGCAAGCTTAGTGATATGACCGTTAGACTGACAAGCCAAAGGTCGAAAGTTCGAATCCAAGGCACACACCAATGTCTTATCGAAGTCGGAAGTTATGTGTGTATTATAAATTAATTATCACTTGCTTAAAACGGTGAAACACAGTGAAGGAAAACATCGTCATATACTCGTAAGAGATGTTCTCGATGTTGTGTAAAGCCATGTCAGACATCTACGGGTGGTTTAAACTCTGACTCTAGGTTGTTCATCAACCACACGATAAGAAGAAGAAGAAGTAGTATAATCTTCATATTATTTTCGTCAAACAAGGGTAGGCAGATAGTTTTTTATAAAATTGCATGTAGGTATGTACTAGATCCTTGAGAATTTTTACATAAATCTGCTGTCTTCTTTTATAAAAGGGAAAATAAATGAACTGTTGACTTTCCGTAATAAATATTTGTCTCAGTGGTTGGAAAAGATTGTTTTAAGTCCTCCCTGTAGAACCTTTTGGTGTTTGAAGAGGGACGTTAAAGCGTCTTTATTAGTTTCTCGCACAAATTTATATTTAACTAGGTTCTGCCCGTGACATCGTCCACGTAAACGTAAAAAATTATGTCATGGTCATGAACCCATGTCATTTACCGGGATAAAAAGTCGTATGTGTTATTCTAGGTTATAAACTATCTGTGTGACAAATGTCATCCAAATCCGTTCAGCCGTTTTTGCGTGATTGAGTAACAAACATCCACATGCAAATCAATTTTTGAAAAGCATTAACAAGTGTTGCGAACTCTAAAGTTATTTATTTGAGAGGCGCAGGTTCGAATCCTGCTCACGAACGTATTCTTTTTCCAAATAAAATAAATTAAAAAATT
Source organism: Xylocampa areola (assembly GCA_935421205.1). Lineage (NCBI taxonomy): Eukaryota > Metazoa > Arthropoda > Insecta > Lepidoptera > Noctuidae > Xylocampa > Xylocampa areola. The sequence continues at coordinate 13,642,831 of OW285206.1, forward strand.
ATATATTTTAGCATCCACATCTATAGGTACATATAATATTAGTAAGACTAGGTGCTGCGTACGTATAATTGTATGAAATGAATATAACTTAACATAACTAGCCCATAACTGTCCCACTGCAGGGCAAGGGCCTCTTTTCATACAGAGAAGGCACGAGCATTGATCACCACGCTAGCTCAATGCGGATTGGCGATTTTAGACTATTAAGTCCAGGTTTCCTCACGATGTTTTAATAATATTTAGAATCCGAATATTTAAAATATCCTACAAGTTGGAAACAGTACGCGGTCGTCAGTAGTCCCACTGCGCGTGCGTGTAATTATGTAAGTATTCATTAGACATTTTTGAAATAGGTCCTTTATATGAAAATATTTGACAATGTTGTATCATTCAATTTCAGTAACGTCTTATAAACATTGAAATTTCAAATCAGTTAAGGTGAAGTGCTCTTTATCAGCCTTATTAGGGCGTATCTAAATATATTTAAATTTCTAAATGTCATTCAGTACTGGAATTATATCAAAGTTCACACATTTAATTAGATAGTGTGGGTGGAACACACACATAAGATATTCATAGACGTTATTAACGTCATTTATCTTTGTCTGTATATTTATGTATTTATAGAGATGCGAATCTCTTGTTAAATGGAAATGTTAAGTGAGTGTGAATATTTATTAGAATACATACTAGAATACTATTCTTAAGTTTATTCGAAAAAATATTATTTATAACATAGGATATATCACGCATGTATTTCTGAAGGGGGTAGGCAGTGGTGTAGATAGTTGTATACCCACATTTCACCAATGCTGTTATTAGGTCCCCTGTAATAGGTGGCGAGCGTATTCCCATCTACCGGGCATAATTACAAACTCCGGGCTGTAACTGAGTTTTTCTTGGTAGAAAAACTTTATAACACTGCCCGACCGGGAGAATCGAACCCATGCTGAAAGAAAAACTTAATAAGTGTAATTAAGTTCGACCCGGGAATCGAATCCGAGACATCATGCTCAGCAGTCGCGCTATTAATTTTGCGGGACTGAAGGCAAAGTAGGTACGTACCTATTTAAGCGAACAAACACACGCTTGTGTAGAAAAATAATTGAGTACTCATAGATGCCAGCTAACCTACAATTGGCTAATCTTTACTTTTATTGTCAAAGTTTATCGGTCAATAATATAATTTATTTTATTTTTATTATTGCAGACAACTATGGCCCATAGAACAAAAAAAACATAAACAAGTAACTATAAATAGACTAATACATAATATTACAAGATATAACTTTAAACTACCCAGGTAGGTGGGTAGGTGTACCTATAAATTTTTTATCGGTTTATTTTCAGTTAAGATCATACATAAACGTATAACTTGTTTATTAAAAAAAAATACACACCTTGTAACAATCAAAGGAACTGGGAATAAGACAAATAAACCAAAAGAAATAGAAAAAATAATAATTTACGACTACAATATTCGTAATAATATCAAGTAAGTACGTAACTTAACTTTTCAATACAAAAATACTTCATCATATATGTCTTTCAGAAGGCTTTGATTTTATGACCGACTTATTTGCCCAAAAGATTATTCACGACATGAAAGAGGGCCTGAAGGCGTATTACTATTCCGAGCATAGCCGAGGAAATCACACACATCCATGTCCCGTTTTATTTAGCCCTAGTCCGTAAATAAAGAATACTAAGCGGTGTTTTATTAACTTCTTCAACTTATTTCTTGTTGAGCTGAATAAAAATGAACGAACATTAGGTATATTTTGGCGCTCAAATACACAAGCTTTGCCTTCTTGTGTGGTTGTTTAACTACCTAGTGTCTGTATTTAATCTGCCTGAAGGCCTCTAACATGGCTTTACACACCTTTGAGAACCAGTGGCGTAGGCCCTCCTGGAAAATAGCCTTAACATTTTCCTAATTATTTGTAATAAACAATGCCCGATGAAGGCGAACCCGATGTTGGGTTAACAACCCAACATCACAGGGTTAGGTCCTGGTCATTTGTGGTGAGTCTATTGTCATTAACCGGGCCCAATGTGAACTCTAGCCTACTACTGAAAATTTCCTAACTAAACATCCTTTGCCCGACCCGAAATCGAACCCAGGACCTGACGCTCCGCAGTCACTTTTGCGGCCACTAGAACAATGAGGTAGTACACACTTTCATCATGAAAATAATATGTAGGTACCTACAGTTGGTTTTTTAAAAACGATTCTCAATAAGCAACTAACCGAAAATAAAAGATCAAGCCCACGTTATCGGATTCTATTGAAGATTATTGTCAACTTTGTAACGATCAATGTCTAAATATGAAAAGGCATCCATACATAGATGGGCTCAACTCGTAGTCAGGTAGTTATGGACATATTTTATTTACGGTTAGCGAACGTTTGTGATGTCACTCGGTCTCTGATATAGGTTGACTGACGGCTTTTGATTTCTTTCCTAGAAAAGCCAAACGATCGCTATTGAGAGAGATTTTCTTTGCTTTACAGAGATAGCTTTGATAATTCACAGTTAATAATTTAAACTGAAGATTGGCTTCAGCTAAGACGCAAGTCACTTAAATGGTAATATCTTAGGTATTCGCGATCACTATACATTATAATAAAACAACTTTTAACCGGATCAATCGCGTGTATTATTGGTTTGTTTTTCCTGACGTTTCGAACACTTTGCAGCGTTCGTGGTCGCAGGAGGACTCACTTAAATAGTTTAAATTTAATAAGTATAAAAACAAATAATATTGAAGGTCATATTTCAGTTTTTTTTACCTCAAAAGGCGGAAATAATTTACTTAAGACAAATGTGAAAATTATTTTATAAATTTAATATTAATCAGCACACTCACTGGTTTACTGGTCATAGTCGTGTCTGATAGGTAAGCGTGAGGTCTGGGTTCAAGTATCGAGTCAGCCAAAGTGTTTGTCTGTTAGAAAATTTTCAGTTGCAGCTCTCGGGCTCAGACTCGCCACTTATTACGTGGGACTTTATAAAGCATAGCTATACCGCGCGGTTTAACCCGCGTTAATTTGAGGAAAAAACCTGCTAAAATATATTCCACCAGCGCCCTTCTTCCTCCTGACCATCCGCCTTGCACCGCGGCATAAATGCGCGCATGGTACTTGATAATTATTTTTCATTGATGCTACGCTCCTATTGGTCGTAGCGTGATGTTATATAGCCTATAGCAACATAACACAAAAATATTTGTCAATTCGAACGAGTAGTTCCTGAGATTAGCGCGTTCAACCAAACAAACAAACAAACTCTTCAGCATTATAATATTAGTTATCATAATATAGATTGGTTATCTGTGCATCCCACTGTTTCCCTTCGTAGAATACAGGTGTGATAATGCTATATCAAAACCGCGGGTATCCAAAACCGAATAATATTTCAGTTTACAACTAGCCCTCAATCGCCTGAAATTCATCTCCCCACACGGATCCATGCTTAATTGTACGTCATCAGTTAATCATCGTGTTCACTGTCATGCAATATTTAATTAAACCTTCATTAAGTTCGATGCCGGCGAAAGTAATTACCTCGAGCATTCCGGTACGCTCTTCTTACATCACGACGGAGGTTATACATGTTACTATGTCGAATATACATATAGATAAAGAGCGGATAATGAGACACATAATTTCTAAGAAGAGAATTTAATAGGAAGCTTTAAATTTGCTATGTTTAATGTAATTTTATCTTTAATGTGTGTGTCTTTCACACTGTCTCCGTATAGCCTTACGTGGTAGTCATTTGTCGTTTATAAAAATTATAATTGAATTTATGCATAAGCTCATTTTAGCGTGTATATTTTATGGCGTAAATGTAATATAGGTACATTAGCGGATTTGAGTTTGCAGATATTTTTAAGAGTAACCACTTTTTTTTACGCGAATTATTGTTGCGAGGATTTAAAACTCGTCGTTTCCATAATTCGTACAAAGGTGATTTGATTTACGCCATAACCGTCCACAGGTAGGTAAATACGTAATCGGAAACAATACACTGTTTTTATTGTACATATTTATGTAGAAAATAAGAAAAAAATACACAAAAGACCAAAAATAAAGAGAAAAGAAATCTTCCCTAGATTCGCACAAAAACGCATATCATTTACAAATAGGCACTACAAAGCTCGTTCGAAAACAATCACTAGCTTCCCAAATGTATAGCAATGTAGAGACACGATAGAGACCCGCAGTGTAAACCCTGATTTGTCATCTTATGCAGATGAGCCATTAGGATAGATCCCCACTACTGCAACTTACACGAGAGAGCGAACTCTCCGTATTTTCTTTCGTAAAAGTATTTTTAGGATTTTATTAATAAACTACAGTATGCTTAGGATAGAGATTTATTTTATTTTAAAATATACTTTTGACGAACTCATAACATTTAATTATATTAATTAGTCAAGTCTGTTGAAACAGGTGCATATAAAATTAAGAACTTAATTTAGAATTTTGACACTGAATTTAATTCGTTTCTAACTGTCATTTTATTATAACTACTTCTTTAATGAAGTAAAGAGTATTAGAATCTTTTTTACGGTTAGGGTTATAAAGTTAAAACCGACTTAAACTTCCGCCTACCGTTATCATCTGTGATGGATGCGTTGAAAGCGACTGCCCATATTTTTTCTATATTAAGACTGCTTATTGGTTAAAGTAAACCACGGTACTCATGTTATAATCACAATACTTTATGAAGGCTAAATAGGCGGGGGCAACTACAGCGCTAAAGCGATTTATTCTATTTATCAAACTATTGACACGAAAAGAAGAAAAAAAAGTTGAATACTTTCTACCTTTTGAGAAGCATTAAATGATACGAAATTTGAAAAAATGTATATTATTATTGTGTCCATAACCTTACACTAGCTGTGGTTGTTTTGTGCCATTTCATATTATCACCATATAGCTTTGGTTGCGAAGTATAGCATGGACACAGCGAAGAGAGAAAAATAAAATAAAAATAATAATTAACTGTCTAAAATTGCTTCGGTAAATGTTACTAGCTTAGAAAAACTCCTGCAATATTAGGAAAGCTTATTGCATTTTGAAGTTAGACTGTTGTATTTTATAAACCGACTTTGTCACCATTTCAGTTTTTCTACTTTTTATCACATACAGATAAATCTTACAAACGCAAGCGTGGCAAACTTATTTTTGTCGATATAAAAATACGGTCGTGAGCAGGATTCGAACCTGTGCCTCCCGGATAAATACTCTTGGCGCTCTGAACACTAAGCTATCTCGACCTCGCATTATCAGATACTTCATCTCTATGTTAAAATCAATTCTGCCTTTAGACCTACTTCAGTTAAAACATGAGTATCTTGTAACTTTGCAAGTTAGTTTACCGAAGGTAGCGTTTCAGGTGAAGCTTCGAGACGTTCCTCCCACAATTAATGGTCCTTTCCGAGCACTTCCAGGGCGTCTAATGGATGTCCGCCACGCTTGTCGCCATCTTACATTATTTTCTTTATTTCTGTAAAAGTTAAGATTGCTTCACAATTTAGTCGATTTACGAACCACTTCCGAATATTGTTGATTGTAGATTCAAGAAAATATGTGTCAAGATTTTATTATTTGTTGCTAGACGTTGTGATTCACTAGTCATATAAAATACTGAAACAACACTTGGAACGACCGATGAAAGTTATTAAAACGACCCAAAAATACAATTTCAATAAAACAGCAATTCACATCGTAACGTGGCCGCAAGAATCTCTACTCAGAGTAAGTGTGATAACGTTTCTTACAAAAATGTACCTAGGCGTTTCAGTTTTGTGCAATGGCCACATGATTTGAGTGAAAGTGTTTGGATGAAAGCCAAGTCTCATCTCTACGACACGATAAGTCGACGAATGCAGCAAAATAAACAAGTTCAATCCACATTCGACGTGATTTAACATGATTCCCGTAAAGCCATTAGCGTCCGTTTGTTTGTTGTTAATTTACTACTTATATATACATTTTATGTGGTGAACCTTTCAATTTGACTACAGTTATTTTATTATACAATATTTAACAGAACGGCACTGTTTGGCCACAGTTTGACGTGATTCCAGATTCTGTTTAATTTCTTTTTGTTTGCCTACCAATTAATTTCACAGAATGTGTTGACAAAATCAAATGTTTCTGATTTTGCGGTGCGGATTTGAATACTTGTAATAATAAAATACAATAGTCTTGAAATGCAGAAAGATTTTTTTTTATAATGAAATATTATAGTAGTAATTAACTCAGTTCATATTGACATTGTAAATAACAGAAAGCTATTTTCAAGCTTGCTTAAAGATCAACTTTTCATGTGGGATTACTGCGTACCACCAACATCACTTTACAGTTTTATCTCACGAACGAAACTTCGGATTTTCACAATATTGTTTGATCAACATTATTAAGAAGAGACTATTGACTTCTGATTAAAGCGAATGGCTTTCGACCTTACGTCGTTCACACAACACAGTGTAAGCAGTGCGTAGGCGTCAAAACATAGTCACTTGCTATTTACAGGGAAATGTAAATATTAGCTTAGGCAAAGGGTACTCCGTAGTCGAGTGCGATAACATACCGGGAAAGGGATTAAATATCGTGACTTTGTTACTTTAAGTATGTTTGTAAACTCATATCAGGGCTTCGTACCTGAGGGTCTGGTATGACTTCGGACGGAATATCTTGCCAGAGTTTTGTCCGAAGTCATTTGCCTAGTTAGTTAACCTAATTCATTAAATTCTTTCATAACATATATAGGCACTTCAATAAAACGCTAAATATATTCTTTGCACAAAAATGTTGATGTGATCAATGTACAAACCTATGAATCTTGACGTTTGAATTTCCGCGTGCTGTTTCTGCGGATGTTTTGTTAATAAATGATGACGTAAAAGAAGCATGGTGGAATTCTAAACAAAATTTTTGTTTCGTATAGAATTAGTATAAAGAGTATCGACCGAATTTTGCTTAACATTATCAGACGCTAAGGCTTTATGAAGCCTTACTCATTCTTTTATAAGTGAGGCAGGTCAGTGATGGAATGGATGTAATATTGTTGGTATAAGGTGCCTACTGTGTATTTTTTTGGGCTGAGCTTGATCCTGTTAGATTCGCACGGGTGGGTTCATATTTTTGGAGTTCAGATCCAAATATAGCGTTGAGTATTTTTAAACTGAAGTACAATGATGTTTTAATATGTATTGTATGTATAGTATTGTATGTAAAGAAATAATTCATGTCGTCCGAGTCGTGAGTGGTGAGTGACAGCTAGCTGGGTCTCAGCTGAGACTAGTTACGTTAGTTTGCGGGACGATTGCACACACGACCTTTGCGCTGCGCGCACGCACTGCACGGCCGGCGTATGATAGCCCGCTCTAATCCACTTAGAAACCGATACCCTACGTCGGTGTCACGTCATTGAACTTCATTATATAACTAATGTTATTAACTCGTCCTCAATGGGTTCCACGAACGTCACAACACTACTCGCTGAACGCTTTAAATACAGTTCTACCGCGAAAATATATAAAACCAACCAATCGCTCGTCCGTCATACTCGGAACTTTATTGACGGCAAAAATACATTTAACTACTCATAAAACTAAAGCGGTTGGATACAAAATTAAAATTGCTTGATTGCGTTTTAGAGGAGAGACGACAAGATAAAATATGTTTATGTGCTTTCAAAATAGTGACTGCAGAGCATCTTTATAAAGTAGAAACTACTCGTATTTTTGTTGAATGCACGTAGCTGGGTTAACATGTTAACTGCTTCGAAGATAAGAAAAATCCACTAGAAATGCAATTACAATTTCGTAGAAGTTATTACCAACATAATTTGCTGGAAATAGCAACGACTAATGACTTCATTGTTTTGAGTCTTTTCTGATCTCTTTGCTTTGTTGGCACATGCATGCGGACGTATGCAGAAATAAATAAACAAAAACTTGAGTCCATTCACTCCGTGCTGACATTTCTACGACGCAGTTTCGTGCCAATCTGCCTATTTTATAGGATTCATTTTTATTGAAGCTCCGTGATAAATGCTTCCTGAAAATTGTTCGCGTTAGTTTAGGTAATTAAAATCAAAAGGTTTATCAAAGAATTTTTATTTCGGTATTCCAGTTAAAATAATTTGACAGCTAACAGATGGGAAAATAAATTGGGCAGTGTTATTTATTCTGTTTCATGACTTAATTATAGTAACAAGTATATATCGATGATCCAACGTAGTAGGTATGTGTAGAATATATAAAAAGAGGAATTTCAAGAATTCTTTTGATTATTATCATAACAACATTTCATTTATTCCAGGGATGAATTGAGACGCAAAAATATATTCCATAAGCTTACTCTGGTAAGTTGTCGATTTTAAACAATTATTCTTAAAAAAAAACGACCCTATACAATTGAGTGTGACTATTTTATTGAAGTAGTTTGTAATATTGGCGGAATTCTACATAGTAACGAATATGACATGTCGCAGGCGACTGGCACGGAATTATTCTAGTCCAAACATGCAGTAATCGTACATTATATTCACATATGCATAAATCCAAGGCAAATAGATATTTGTATCCAGATTTAACGCTCGTTTATTAAAATATCATCGGGGATAGTTGATAGTTAAATACCACATGACCTTATTCCACCCTCCCCCTTTTACTACAGGACAAGCAGAAGGATGGCACATTAACCCGTGCCTCGTGGAGGTTCCGAAAATTCGTACACAACGATTTGGTTAAAAAATCGGAAAAGTCAATACATTATTTATTATGACATCGTTCGCAATTCATTTTAACCATCAAGTGACTATAATATGTTACACGTAAATACTAGATTTATTTTCGTTACAAAACCATGTCAAGCGAAGCACTAAACAATTTATTTAGTTTTTGTGTGTGTTGAGTTAGTGTTTGAGGGTGTTACCGTCACCACATAGGTATCTACTTTTTACACATTTCTAGTTCTCGAAGTTCCTTGTGTCTCTATGACATATAGTGACCTATTGAGGCTTGTGTCATGTATTTCCAAATTGTGGCAAATATTTGGCTGTTCCATTATTACAATATAATGAATAAAAAAGACGATTGTAGTGTCAATTAGCGTACAGTTTCTGGCCCTGTATACTATTTTAGCCCGTTCAAAGAAGTAATTCAATACGGGATGAATTTCTTAGTAACTTTTTGGGGAAAGTAAAACGTTGGATCCTAATATCGCTAAGAAAAATTTCGTAAATACATACGGCCATCAAATGAAAAAAATCTTTTGCTATAATTCATGTAGGTTTAACTTACGTTTTAGTACTTTTTGAAATCAATATTTGTTTTTCGTCTGACGGACCATAAATTTTTTTAGGAAAGTTGTTTAGTTAAATAATTATTTAATTCTTAACTGGTCTTAATTACGTTAAAATCGTAACTTTCATTTTTATTAAGTTTTATTGATCGTGTTCTCAAGAAGTTAGTTTGGTAGTATCCATCTTGAAAAAAGTCTGTAGTAGATTTAAATTAATTCTCTGCGTATTATAACGATCTAGAACTACTAGCAATTCTAACTACTTAGGTACTTACTTTGGACAAAGCAAGAACTTGGCACAAAGCTCAACTAAGAAGAAAATTTAACCGTGCGTTGAAGATTACCGACCATAATGCGACCTATATAAAACTTAAAAATAGTTTTTTTAATACTACAGTAGCCGTATAACTTTGTTTATTTTTCGCACTTATCGCGCGATAAAAATCTCGTATCGTGATATTAATTGTAGGTAGGCGAGACTGATAGTGGGGCCGTCAAAACACTCAGTATACGTAAGCCAGACAGGTATCTAATTCTTCATTTTCTGTGTAGGTACTCTTGACGTGATTGGCATATTCTACTTTTTGCGAGACAACTTTTGTCGTCACAGTTCAGACATGCAAATAGATACAGACAAGTGCAACTGCGAGTTGATTAGCCAATTACAAAAATATATTTCTAAGAAAATATGTCACATCTATCAGCTTAGCTGGCCGCATCGCTTTCCGTCAATCATTTTCTATTCTAATGAACTCGTTTGAAATATGAACTTTGCGAAACTTTTTCAGCGCACTTCCATTCGAATTACTAATGTTCTTAAACATGACGTGCATTCCTACACTCATAAACTGGAACACTATTTAGTTTCAAGGCAAACCTCACAGCTAAAATATTATTTTGTTATATTGTACGTCTATAATTAAAGTGTGAAGAGAGTCGAACTGTTTCAAAAATAGCTGTTTGTGTGACACCGTAAATCTCTGTTACGACGAAAGTTACTGTGTAAATCATTGGTCCACGCGCACACTTAATGGTACATTGAATTTTATTGCACACTCGTAATAGTAAAATTATGTCATAACTAGTAATTAATAACTGGTACAATTGTAAATAATATATATAGTCGGTTTGTTTAATTTTCTTTATATAATACCCTGTCAGGTGTTAGGCAACATTTGTACTAACACGTTTTGGGTTGTTCTTTTTAATTGTGCATAATACCGTCTATCAAATAAAACTACCACATTTAACGCAAATACAGAATGCGTATAACGATTCTCAATTAGTAATAAAGCGTCGGTAAACCGCAAGTCTGCAAATGCATCGTGCCGCGTAAAATCAAATTATTAGTAACTTCACAATATTCCAGTTCTATTTGCGCGTAACCTCTGCAGTGTTACAGAGCGCTACAATTCAACCGCTATCCGTTAATCGCGTGCATTTACAATATATTAGTTTTGCAGGTAAACACACATTTCATCGCGGGGGCACGCGTGGTTAACGTTAACTTAATTTAATAGAAGTGCCCTATCGTATCGTAATGATATAAATCGCTAACGCAGCGAGCTACTAACAGCTAGTTTCCAATGAATGGGTCAGTAATCATCTGCATTTGAGGCCATTATCTCAATTGGCGAGCGCTCAATGAACGAGCGGCCTCCACTGCCGGACACCGCACCCGCGCCGGTTACTCTACAATACTTGTTTGTTTGCTTTACAATATGCTTTTCTATTCGTACCAATTTTCCCAACTAAATACGTACCGATCTACATTTCCGAGCTCTGATTTCACGCAAAATAATATTATGACTTATAAATGTGCTTTGAAAATTAATGAGTGTAGCATCTCATTAATTATAATTCTGTTATCAGTGTACGTAATGTGAATCTAGAACACATTATCTCGCAGTGTGTAAATCATTTGATTATGACCGATTTACCTATTTATTAATAGAAGACCTCTAAACAGATGCGACATTACAACGTAGTACAAGACATTGCTATTTGCTGTATACCAGGGATGTAATGGATATGACATTTCGGATCTGGATATGGATATATGAATAATATTATAGCGGTTTCAGATACGGTTCCGGATATTAAATTATTTCGGATTATCCGATAGTTACGGATACTCTATTTTTAAGGAATTGTACAAGTAAAATACAAGTAGCTAATGATTTGACTTTATTTTAATATCACAGAAAAAAAATGACCGATCATAAAAAGTCTCATTTAAACTCCGCCCTTATCCGAAATGATTCGGTTACAATTTATTTAGTATTTTTATTTCGGATATCCGATAGTTTCGGTTACGGTTACGGCTACTGCAAATCATTTAATAGATAATCGATATTGTTGTCGTTCGTACATTCACAAATTAGAGTTACGTCCTATCATAATGTTTTAATTGTGTATTATAATCGACTCACTATCGTGAACTGTGTATAAATTTGTGTTTTAATCTAAATATTAGCGTAAGTAGTTAGATGATTTTACATCGATGATTTATTAATAACATGACATCTTTTCCAGGTGAATCTACCACTTAGTATTTTCTCATAAAATGGTAATATATAATACAAAAAATTATAATATCTCACTCCTTGCGCTACTGTAGAACTCAAGTGTTTCTTGTCTTCACTATTGTCTCAGTCTATTATTGTAATTTACGAGCAACATCAAGTATTATTTAACAATTGCTGCAATTTTGTTAGAACCAGGTGTATCTACATTATAGTCCTTGTGTTTTAGTTTCATAGATATCTGTATCTATAGCACCAAATAGCGGCTCTAGAGTTTTTATATTAAGTAGATCATGTCCAAATAATTTTCTTTTATTGAGTACAAGCAGACACCCAAGTACAATCCACTATAAATTAGTGTAAAGAGAACAAACCCAACTCTACCTCACAGAGTACCAGTAACGTAAATCAGCATGTTAGATGTAAGATGCCACACCCCAAAGCAATATCACAGAGTAATCATTGAAATAATCCCCTGCCTATAATTATAAGAACAACCACTGTTATAAGACTTACTTACACGTTAGATTCACGGAGAAAAATATTTTTCCCAGGGTTACGCAAGCGGTAATTGTGGTGGAGCACCTTAGTTGCCATCTTCCGAAGTTTGGTAAGTGAGGCACTCCATTTTTACACAGTCTGCCCGACGTGATTCCGGAGAGAAATATTTTGTCGATTGTACCGCTCATGCCCTGTTCACACAGCTTATTGACACCAACAGAAACAGTGCGGAACATAACGCATAAATAGATCTTTCCCGGGAACCACCGGAAGCATATCTCACACCGTAGTGTAGCCGCTTGAGACCATAGAGAGCTTACTAGCTAGATGAGCGTCTAACGGTCGATGTCACGCTATGCATGATTACGATAAGAGCACGATTATTTTACTATATCTTGTTGTTTTATGTATATTGTGGCGCATCTTAGTGTTTACTGCACATTTTTATGTATTTTTACTTTTCACGTTGTTGTATTTTTTTAAATATATTTTTGTTCGATGTCTTAATTTTAGCGCTATTCCGAAGGTAGGTATGGTTCAAAAATATACCACGAAATGTCTGAGGGTAATTTTAGAAGGCTCCAGGAAGGGCTTTAGTTAGTGAACCTGAGCGCAAGCCAAGTGATCCGTGTAATGGAAGGCTGAGTTTGGCTCCGTCGCCTAGCGCCGCTACTTTTTATGCATATGGATCTATACGTGGCTGCCAAACTCGACATAATATAAATGTTTCATGCTGCGCAATTCGTGTTTCAGAAATATATTTCTTTGGTATGGTAAGCTTATTACTTCTGTATCTAGTCGGGGTACGTATTTAAATCCTGAGTAAGGGTCGGGTCGTATTTATATGCGGCTGCCGTGCAAGGCGCATACGACGGCATACGCCGGCAGACGACACTCGCCCCTAATCCGATTATGTGTAACAAAATGCTACGTGGTGGTACTGGGCGTCGCCGCGGCCGCATCGCCGACTAGTTTCAAGTGTATGTTACAACTAGCACTGGCTCCGCACCGTGTACTTTGTGACTTGAATTTATGTGAGCAACACCCACTCTAGGCTACCTAATAATTACGTCCTTTAAAAATATGTGCGGTTTATTTTGTATCTTCGGCGATGGAAGTATATTTCTAGAGACGTTTTATTGGCATCATCATCATCATCATCATAAGCCACTTCAAGTTCAATTGATCTTCTTTAAATGCACATATTATGATTAATTTTATAGATCTACTGATCTTTTATAATCACTGCTCTCTTTGAGTATATTTTTGAGTTGTATCGCCTTTGTTTGTCTTTTTATTTTCAACGTAACGCAACTTATCGCAGTCCACTGGTACGTCCATCTGTAAGATATAAATTTTCTATACAATTAAAAGTCGGGTTAGGAAGTTATAATATGATATTTTCATTCTTCTCGACGTTTTAGAAATAAAATATATTTTTATGAACACATGAACGTCGATATAAATGAACATGGGAATAGTATTTACTAGCTGACCCAGCGAACTTAGTACCGCAATGTTTTTCTGATGGCTTTTTTAAGTTATTTTTTTGTCAAAACCTTGTCCTGAGAATAACGAACACAAAAAAAAGAGAATTATCCAATTTGGTGCAGTCGTTCGGAAGTTATGCGCGTAAAATCATTTCGGAGATTAATTTTTATATATATGATTTGTTGATCTTTCACGGGTTTCTTTAGAGACTGCAGAATTGGTGTTATTTATATTGAGTACAAGAATAATTAATATAGTGTAAATTCATGATATAACGACATTAAATATTGTGATAAAACACGAAAACCGAGAATAACTGAACAAATTAATTCAAATATTGTAATAAGGTAAGACAATATGAACTGGCTATTTGCGTACAGTAAACGATTTAACAGTATTATTATAAATAAAAAATTTATGTTCAGAACTGTTCTTTTTGGTTTAAAAAACTCCAAAGCGTTTTCTGAATGTGGGGAGACATGAGGTTACTAGCGCCGTGTAATCCGATTACGTGACAAAATGTTACCGTCACTCTCGTTCACGTCGGAAACCTTCCTGAGCTTACAAATTGATATCTAATTACACTTTATATAACTGATTAAACTCTTATGACATAATATCACGCCTGTTTACCCGGAAGGGGAGGCAGAAGTGAACCTACATCCATTTTTCACCAATCAAACTCTTCTTTTTGTAAAATTCTCCGGCTATTAATTATATGCTCCTAATTAATTGACTTTTCATACAACATGTGAATAAATTGAACTGAAAAAACAACCAAAACCGAAATTCAGATATCAAAATATACAATACGAAATAAAACTAAACACCAGATAAAGGTAAAAGTACTTTATGACCGTTTGAAATAGCCGGAGGTACGTTCCGATAAAAAAATCAAACATTTGTAGCAAATGGATTCTCTATTGTCCAATTTTAGATTCCCTGTATTTACGCTAACATACTTTGGATCTCGTATGTATAGACGTTCCGGCAATCCAGTTTAAATTTAAATATTGATCCACGTAACACGGCCATGTCCCTTGTTTACTTTACTATTCAAAGTTCTATTATAATGTGTTATTTGGCAGCTTGTATATGTTTATAGTAAAAATGTTTATGTTATTTAAGACATTTGAAGATATTGAGAGAAAATCTGAACGTTAGATTAGCAATCGCGACGTTAGCTTTTAATAAGTGACTCAACATTTTACCATTAACAGTTTAACAATGTCGGTAATGGGATTCTTGTTTTTTTCGATACATAAACTGTTAATGAATCTCAATCGTCGTCGTGGTATTTTTTTGTTATGTTAATATCCTAGCTTCTGTTTCGAAATCCTTGAGTTCCGATTAAAGTCTTATTAGCAGGTGTTGCTAACTCGATAGACATCGAAATTATAAGCACTTTGTATTACATTACGTTGTTGGATATAATTTGACTAATAAGAGGAAAATATTATAAAACACATGATGGTGAATGTTGTTTATAGAGTCACTGTGTATTACAGGGGAGATAAGATACTTTTATTATAATATATAAATATAAATTATTCTATATAATTTATATATTACGTAGAGGTGGAGCTCGTGGCTAAGTAAAGGTTGCACAGATCGATCGATCGAGGTTAAGCTGCGCTTGCCGCGGTCGGTCTGTGGATGTGTCACCATCATTACACACTGAAACCCCTCCGCGCTTCGGAGAACACGTTGAGCTATCGCTACCGGTTATCAAATAAAGAATTTTAACAGCTGCTACGGATATTCACAGGCCTGAATGTCTGACAACCAGTCATACCACGAGATATCGTGTTACCCAGGAACTGGGTTATGGAGGTCAGATAGGCAGTCGCTACATGTAAAATAATGGTATTAAGCTGCATTCAGATTGACTGGAAACCGACCTCAATGTAATTGGGAAAAGGCTAGGTTATTATAAATATAATTTAATGTAATTGAAACCGGCCCTTTCTTATTTCATATTATCTTCCAATGAAAGAAGATTATTTCCGTCATTCTCATTTATTTTATTTTATAGTCTTGTCGTGAAAGTAAATTAGAAATATCTTTATGAAGTGCGGTGCAGACAATGGAGTTACAGGCTTTATGTGTTCAATAGTTCTGTTTATAATTCAGGCAGCTGCATTTCATCGTCCAACACCCCGTCCCGCTATAAACGAAGAGCGAACTATTAAATAACGTTCAATAAAACAAACATTATTGTGTACAGCTCAAATTGACTACTATTAAGTTGTCTTTTGTCGAAACGTAATGTTGGTAAGGCTGATGGTAGAGTGACGCTAATGCCAGTGCGAGCGGTAAGCAACTTTGGCAAAACTGAAGAATAATTCATAGAGCTTCACTAGGCCTCTGCGTAAATGCCCACTTTGTAGTACATTGCATCGTATGTTACGTATCATACATCGTATGCTTGTCTATGATTGGCAAAAATAATAAAAAACATACGGTGCAATGTACTACAAACTGACCATCAATTCGTTGGTAACCGAGATAGCTAATAGATACGTTGGATGCCGATAACAATAAGTTAATTCATTGTATCTCAATATCGGTGCTTGTAAGGTTAAAGAAAGAAAGAAAGAAAAGACTATCGTTCACACACTTCACCCACCACTGTGTAGAGGCTTCTGTGTTTGTATCATTTTCTGTGGTTTTTTGCCTATCTCATCCAGATGCAGCCCATGGCGCTTATGATTTCCGAGAGAGATTTTGGCGAAAGGGGCCAGCGAAAGTTCATAGTAAATTAGCCTTGACGTTACAGTATTGATTGCTGCATTAATTTATTTATAAATATAAATCATTTAAAAAAAAAAAAAGTTTAAGACTGCAATATAGCCGAAAAAAGGGTGGTATTTGGCACAAAGACAACCGTGCGCCGTTTCAATAAATCATAACATACACATGGTCTCTCACATTGTACTTTATGGAAATATATGGAATATAATATATCAATATAGTTTATTATAAGTACATTTACGGACTGAAGATTACACCTGAGTTATTAAAAATAAACAAAGAGGTAGTATGAATAAAAAAACTACTCTTATATCGTCAAAAGAACAAATGACGTCTGACTGACATAATAATTTGACAATATTTCCACTTTGTTGCCTGTATAAAAAATGTGATTATCCATTATCCGATGGATTTGGAGATCGATATAATATTTTTTTTTTGAAACTAAGTAGTATATAAAATCAGTCTAAAGAAATACGTTATATTCATTTATTTCATTTGGCAAAATTGCTTAAAACTGGTAATGAAGGAAATCAATACATAATCTTTTTAGGTTTATATCATATCTTATCCCATATTTGTGCGACTGAATATCAGGTTATTGATATAAAAAAAAAACTAAAGAGAAATATTGATAAACCTTTCATTTCTGTAACGTTAGGCTCAGATTCGCCCGTCTCCTTTGAGGACCAATTTTGGATACGTAGATTGCCGCCCAACAAGTTCAGAAAAAGTTTCGTAATCACCTATAAGACTATATGTCCACATATTAAGAGTATGTAGGTACTCCAAAACAATTCTTGCTCTCACCTATGACGATATTGTGTCAACACTAACTTTTGCATCTCGATCGCTTGTCGCTCCCGCTACCGTAAGCGTTACTATGAACTCATGCTTAGCCCTGAAACAACATGTCGTTTACCTGAATCATTCATATTTGATATTACGACTGACGGTCGGCCTTTTCAGTTCTATTGAAACTTCTAAGTATTCCAAATTGATATGGTTGAAGTTTCTTAGCAATGGGTATAATTTTATATGTCATCACACTAGTGTTTCTTGAAGGGTAAGCAGATTTATAAGTAGGAATTAACTATTCAACACAGTTCTGCTGATGAAGGTCCCGTGTTAAAAGGGATGACCCTTAGGTATGTCATTTTTTTTTTTTTTTGTTATTGGGGGCAAACGAGCAGACGGCTCGCCTGATGGTAAGCGATTACCGCCGCCCATGGACACCCGCAACACCAGAGGAGTCGCAAGTGCGTACTAGGTACAATTCCATATGTTATGAAATATATTCGACATTTGCCTGAAAGTAAAATTATAAAAAAAAAAAAACGTTCGGACTTAATATAAACTAGGTATTCTTTTGTTTATTTTTGCCATCGTGGTGATACAGATGAAATCATTAAATGATGAAAGTGGGTAAATATTAAAACGTGCGAAGATATCTATCTCTTCACAGCTAACGTATAAAATATAGGTAGTTACAAAATAAAAACAAAATTTTTAGAGAAAATAAACATTAGTTAATTTTGTTATTTTCCTTCACCGGGATCCCAAACCCCAAGATATAAACATATTAATAATATTCATATAAAAAACCGGTTCCGTATCGTGGATGCATTGACAGACACATAATCTCATATGCACACATACCTAGATCGGGAACAATTATCAATTATTAGATCATACAATTTTCTCCGTGCTTGAATCGAACCCGCAACACGCAATCTAGGTAGGTCTCCCCAGGGATGTGCCTTAATATGCATTGCATAGCGGGAATACTGGAGCTGGTCTGTTCAGAGGACCCAGTGCCCCCCTTCCATATACTGATGGTGACCACCGGGGTGGTTTTAGTGAGGTAAGAATCCCACACTCCCCGGTCTTATCCCCGAAGACCGGGCGCCTTTTTGAAGGTTTCCCCCGACAAAAAAAAAAAAAGGTATGTACAGTAGAAAATGTTTGCGGTACTCACACTATAGTCTAAAATCGCTTGTATGAAACGACCAAGCGAAGCTGTGGGCACGTGTAGAGTACCGAGAGCCGTTCAAGGAATTGTGCGTAGAGTTAACTTGTAACAAATAATTATTTCGAAAAATCTTATAACGGATTCTGGTATTTCAGTGGGGGCTATCATCCACTCTATGTGTATTATTATTTACTTTTAGTTTAGGTAAATAAACGTAACTGAATTATGACCCAAATGACTTCACAGCCTAATACCCTCATGATTCCCACATAATCGTAAATCAGTGTTACACTTTGTAACGAAAATCACATGTTACACTAACACTCAAATAAGTTTGTCACCATTCCCATTATTGTGGTTACAATATATATTAGCTATCAAACAGAATAAGTATCTATTTTGAACCGGGGCTATAAAATGACGTCGTCCTCGGGGCAATTAATCATTACCTTCTTATGTGTCTGGCATAACGCCGACCCAATAGGGCTCGGTTACGTGTAATCATTGAATATTTAATATTTTCGATCAATCAGTCTTTATTAAATAGTCAGGGTAAATTTCAGACACGCTATTTTTATTTACTAGTTATATGCGAGAACTAGGGCTTGTATAAGTGTCTATAATTCGGGCGAAAACGAGAGAGGGGCTCGTGGCTTATTGACGATCGCACAGATCGATCAATTGAGGTTAAGCTGTGCGTGCTTGGGTCTGTGAATTGGTGAAATGAAAACATCATAACTAGTCTCATCAAGAGATATTGCGTTACTCAGAAATTGGGTTTGGGAGTTCGGTAGTATCCAGCCGCACCCGGTGAGACTGGAAGTCGACCCAAACGTTGTTGGGAAAAGGCTATCCAAATTTCATTGAACGATACACATTGGTTGAAAACGTTGCGCTCAAATAATAATTACGAGAACCTTTGGGCCATCATGCCATTTAATAATCGGTATCTACGTAAGTATGTATTATTATTAGTACGTATTATTTTGTCAAAAGTTTCTATAAAATTGTGTTGTTTACTTCATTTTTAATATCCTTTACTGTCGCATCGTTTAGGGAAATTACTCTATCAGAGTTTAAAAACACCTGCCGCTGCCTTTAACTTCACTAAATGTTGGGAATATTAAGTGATTAATTATCTATTCTAACAAAATCATTCATAAAACAAAAAATTCAAGAAACTTTTGCTCTGTCAGACGTATTTTACTGTGTCATTATTTTCAGTCTATCTTTCTACCCGACTCCGCCCACCTCGATATTATCTTTTATTTCTGTATAACTTGACGTCATGTCTATATAGAATAAATAATTTAGTAGGTTTCACACAGACGATGAACTATAAAATAGACAAAAACTCATTTTAAATAGTTCAGTAGTTTTTACATGATATGCGTATAAATAAACAAGATAGAGAAAGGAGGTGAAACAATTTTTGTAATGTAAGATTTATAACATAGCGATATCATTTCATGGAAAAAACATTAAATGCTAGAAATATATAATCTCAGTTTGTTGAAGTATAGAGTCGTGGCAACCCCTGGCCGTTGACTCGGTGAGCTATTGTTCAGGTTAAGCAATGCTTATCGCGGTCAGTGTCTAGGTGGGTGACCATTAAGAGTATTTTCCTTTGAGCATCTCCGTGCGTCTGCCGCGTTGGTCTAGTCCCCAGCGTACCTGCTGAGCATGAGGTGCCGGCTCGATCCCCAGTCGGGCAAAGTGTTATTGAGTTTTTCTGTTAGGAAATTCTCAGTAGCAGCTCGGAGTTTGGAATTGTGCCCGGTAGATGGGAAGAGACTCACGACCTATTACAATTTATGGACTTATTAACAAAATTGGTGAAATGTGGGTGTACAACAGTGTATACCTCTGCCTATCCCTCCGGGAAAAAGCGCGATGCTATATAACATTTCTTTTTACAAAGAATGATACAATTTTCCGGAGAGCGCATTTTGAACCGTCGACGGCTTCAGCTATTGCTTAATTAATAATAACAATCGCTAAGCTAATTCAGGTGCCTAGTGGAAGCTTAATCAACTCTCACCAGGCTGTCACACGAAATATAAAGAAAATTAGAGTAATTTAAAAGTAGTATTCAGGAAAAGGAAAAGTACCATTAATAAGAGACGGGAAACTTATAGCATCATAGCATCACACCTGTATTCTCTGAACAGGTAGGTAGAGGTGTACATCGTTATACACCCACATTTTATCAATGCTGTTATTAAGTCCCATGTAAAAAGATTAAATTAATTAAAAACCACTCTTGTTATTTTTTCGCACCTTTTTGTGTACCATAACCTGTTTTTTTTTTATTTTACTAAATGTTACCCGGTACATTATAAGGATACCCGATACATCTAAATTGGTTCAGGCTTTGAGAAGTTATGGTGGACTAAAGAAGCTCACAAACATACATACATATTACATACATAGATGAAACCTTAAAATCATAACATAGCATCATCATCATAGCATCACGCCTGTATTCCCCGAAGGGGTAGGCAGAGGTGTACACAATTGTACACCCACATTTCACCAATGCTGTTATTAAGTCGCATGTAATAGGTGGTGAGCCTATTGCCAGGTGAAAATCATAACACTCCTTTTTTTTCCACAATTCTAAAACCCGGGCTGCTACTTTGAATTTCCTAACAGAAAAACTCAATAATACTTTTCACGACCCGGAAATCGAACCAGAGACCTTATGCTTAGCAGTCGAGGCTCCTATGCTTATGTATACACAATTAGCCGTCCACCTTTCTTCTTTTCGACTAAATTAGCATGTCTGTTATTTTAAGCAGTAAAAATCAGCTCGGGCCGGCCAACGAATATATACGAACTCCGACAAAAACCGGTAACAACTAAATTAACAAATGCAAACGTACACTTCCGTGACAGGAAAGCAACACTTATCGTGTATTTTGTACAGTCAGGAACAAAGTCCTTTCGTTAGACGTAAGACGTTTCATGTTAATAGGGCCCAACTTTTTTTAACAGATGTTTCTTTGAAGCTGTCAAAATAGTGGTTGTTTTTCTTGGCTACGTTGCCGGCACTCATTAAGTGATGGATTAAGTTACAAAATATTTTTTTAAGAATCTACGTATCGAGAATACTAGCCGTTGAGATATAAAAAACAATATATACACGGGATTTGCGATATTGTAGAATTACCTAAATGAAAGGATTCAATAATCTGAGGTCATGATTTTGTATGAATCAATAGATAGAGATACTTATAGTAATATCTTCGGTTTTCGCGATCACTACACATTATAAAAAAACATTTTTTAACCCGATTAATCGCGTGTATTATTGGTTTTTGTTTTTTCTGACGTTTCGAACAGTTTGCAGCGTTCATGGTCCCAGGAGGGACCTCCTAATACACGCAATTAATCCGGTTAAAAGTTCTTTTATTATAATGTAGAGATATTTAGTTTTAGAAGGAACAAACAGAAGAGATCACGTAACGGCAAAAGACAGTTACATCGATCGAAAACGACTATATTGAATTCATTAACCATTTTAATTGCCCATTGGTGGCTTTAGCATAATCTTAGTGTAATGAATCCAATAAATTATTCGGAGGAGTTAATTTGTATCGACGCTGAACTAGGTGCGGAATAAATAAATATAGGTACCTATATTGGATATATATCCTCCTATCGGATTTGTTCATCAAACAGTGAAAACAAATGATATGCATTTAATCTAATAAAATCACCAAATTTAAACTAAAAATGTAAAAACCTTAGATTATCTTTTTCTGAAAAACCCAAAAATTATGTAGAATTTCAGCACACCAATAAATATAAAACTCCTAATAAGGATAAATCTCTCAAACGCTTTAACGCATGCGTAGTGAACTCTATAGTTAAATTTTTTTGCGGAAACAAAAATACATTATGCGGGTGTACACCTTTGTCTACCCCTACGGGGAATACGCGTGTGATGCTATATTATGTTACAAAACCCAATTTATTCTAGAAGTGAACCGTGTCTGATGCCGTCTCTAAAAGTACAGCTAGAGTACTCTGTACAAACAACATAGTGTTTTGTTTGCGTCTGTACATCATTCAGTCTGTCATATTAGTAGTTTCGGTTAATTTGTAACACGGAAGGCGACGGATTAGTCACCATTTAGTAGGAGAAAATCAACTGGGAACGGCACTTTTATTACTTTGATTTTAAAATAGACTTAGAATATATCGACTTACTATTAGATGTCAAAGAAATTCTTGCTTCATTTTTTCATCTATTTATCAGAATCTGCAATCAAATTGCTTTTTTCTACGACTTTCTTTTACACATTCTTGAGAATCAAATAGAATAGTTGGTTTTCATGTCAACTTTTACAGCAGCCAGCCAAAACTTCTTTTTGGACCTTTCTACACCGCTACTTGGAGTCTCTCCAGGTATTATTACATACCAAGTAGGTAAGATATACATTTCCTTAACTATACCCAATGAAATTATACCATCGTGTAATGGGAAGCCGGCGACATAAAATGCAATAATTTATCCTTGCCACAAAGTCGTTCTACATTTTATGGAATTCAGTTATACTTATTAATGAGACGGTAGTAAATTCGTTAATATATTATATTAAAACAACTTTTAACCGGATTAATCATGTGGTTATGTTTTTACACGACTGCCTTAGAAAAGGAGTGTTATGTTTTTAAGGTTCATGTATGTATGTATTAATGCCGGAACTGGTTTAGAGAGAGAGAGTATGGAGTATCATTAGTATCTCTGCATTTTCCCGAGAAAAATAGGATAGTAGGATAAAAAAAATACTGACAGTCATCCTGACGACGAACGCTGTGAAGCCTGGTGATCGCGAAAACGTAAGATATTCGTTAATATATCTCCGGATGAGTAGTAAAGCATTAAAATATAAAAGCGTATCTTGAGATAATTCTCGTATGTATTTAGAGAGTCATATTAGCAATCGTAAATTCACATTTCCTGGAAATTTCACCGGTTTATCAACGACGAATAATATATGGCCAATATCTTTTACGAACAAATTCTTTGGGGTTTTTCGGTTACATTAACATATTAAATCCTGTGTAAAGGTAAGTTGGCTGAGGCAAGCGTATTTCAGTACTATTTTTATAGGTCAAACTTCCGCGAAAGTTTTTCTTGAGTTAACTCAGGATATTATTAGAAGCATGTACCGTGCATTGGAAATAGCGAAGTTTTGTTCCTGTAGCTATTTTTGGCAACAGTATTGACTGATTTATGCTAATGAGCGTCTCAGCATTTCCTTTGGGTTTAGTGGACCATAGAGTAAAGAAACCGCTGGTAGTTTTATGTTTTCGTTTTCAATTTTTTTTCGTAAGGTTTGTGTACTTTATTTGTAATATATTTCGTTTTCCAACTAGGTCAATAAATACTGTTTGATAGAAGAAATGGTTGATGTTACTAGTTCTTCAGATGGACTTCAAACACACAACGTTAGGCTCCTAATACGCCCGTCTTAAGTACTGCACCTCAAAATAATGTTAAGTACGACATCACGCCTTAATCCTTAATCCCCGAAGGCTTGGGCAGTGGAGTAATATTGCACACCCGCATTTTACCGATGTAGTCAGTAAGACTCATGTGATAGGTGCCTACTGCCAGCCCCGGGCTGCTACTTAGGGTTTCCTAACAAAAAATCTCAATAACACTGCCTGACACGGGAAGAACTATTTTTTAATATTAACGTAATTTTTTTATAATTTCTTTTAACTCAGTCTCTTAACTAAGTAATTATATTATTATAGCCCGGTTAGTGGCGTGTGATAGAAGGATAAAATTAGAACTTGGCGTATGGATAACATTTGGTGTGACATAGCTAGATAGAAGGAGACCGTATCGGTGGAGGTTACCACCAACAACTGCATTCCCAAAGAGGGTTGCCGTCAGGCAGGCGGCCGGTCATAAAACAAAGCCCAAACTTTAGCAGCATACCAGATAGGTATATGCTGCGCCGTCCCCATATAAATTAGGTTAAAGGGCTGATGATAAACTCAGTCTCTTAAAAAAGAATATTATTTTCGTGTACTGTAACTTTAAAAAGGTTATGGTAGGTTATGAGCATAATATGAATGAACAGGGTATTTTTATTTTTAGTTTCATTGTTTATATTTAGTTCAAAGGGTAGTACCTACCCTTGGGCCTTTATGGTTCACTGAAAGTCAATTAAGATACATCTCCGCATTCGCTTGGGTTTCAATTGCGGTGTGAAATTTTTGGTGGTTTCAACCATTTGAACCTATTTTAACTAGTCAAGGTTTTAAATTTTATCTTTCATGGAACATGAATTTAAAACTGAGTGTTTTTGGATTTTATAAATAAGTAAGTGAAGATCTGACTTTGAACGTTGGTCTAGTGGCCGCAAGTGCGGCTGCTGAGCTTGAGGTCCTTGGTTCAATTCCTGCGTCGGGCAAACTGTTATTGAGTTTTCTGTTTCTCAGTAGCAGCCCGGAGATTGCAGTTGTGCCCGGTTGATGGTAATAGTAAGTAAATAGGCGCATCATATGGGACTTAATAACGTCATTGGTGAAATGTGGATTTTCCAGAGTACTCCTTTGCCTACACCTTCGGGTATAAAGGTGATGCTATGTTATGTTACCTCACCACCAATTACATGGGACTTAATAACAGCATTGGTGAAATGTGGGTGTACAGTTGTGTACACCCACATTTGACACACCTCTTTCGCTTCATCTATGTTCATTAACCTCTTCATGTATGCTCGTCGATTTAGGTGGCTCCTGACCTGTCCTTTTTTGAGAACGTCCGCTATTTCATTGCGATACGTTCGTCGAGGCTGCCTGCCCCGACTCTTCATTTCCATCCACTCTCGCCTCATGTACTAGTTTAGTCAATCGCCTTTCATCCATCCTTTCTACATGCCCAAACCATCTTAGCATATCCTTCTCAATCTCCTCTTTCACTCCACAACGCTGCAACTTTCCCTAATCTCCAGCCACTAATTGAAAAACTAGGGTTATTAATTTAATTATAAATTACTACCTGACCCAGCGAACTTCGTACCGCAATTTTTTCCTTGTCCTGACAATAACGAACACAAGAAAAAACGAATTACACAATTTGGTGCAGTCGTTCGGAAGTTATATTAAGAAACATTTCGGCGATTCATTTTTATATATATGATTATTATTTACGAGTATTTCAGTTAAATAATTGGTGTTCCTTTACATTAAAATTTTCTTCTTAGCGTGTCGATGACAATTTAAATTGATTCAGCCCAAAATTTGGCGACGAGGTTTGCACTTTCAGTAGCGTCCATAAGCTCCTGTGATGTGCAAGCAACAGGACAGGCAAGACACAATATGAAGTGTCCTATTGTTTGTGGGGACCCCACATTAAAGTGATATGTGTAGTAGTAGGTAGGCTAACAATTTAAACATTGCTAAGGTATCTCAACATACGGATTGTATTATTTATAGTGTAGCGTAGAAGAATTTTAATTCAATATTAAAATCCGTAGAACCGCCACCGTCACCATAACGACATATGACGGTGTTGACGGTGAACATCCGGGAATTTTCAAGAAAAACTGGAGATAAAAAAAATCTTCTATTCGCTTTGAAGTTGTCAAAATATTTGATTATAAAAATTGAATGCTGAAGCTTTTGTAATGGCAATAACGTCAAAACATTTTAATGCTACAGATGTTAGCACAAATATGAATAAAAGCAATACCTTTAAAAGTTCATATTACTAAAGATTTTTAAATAATTGAACGGCACCTGGGAGACCTGTTTTTGCGCCGCGTGTCGCGGGTTCACTTTTCACACGGAATAAATATTTGTACGATCTGTAGATAATTGTGGGTGTGTGTGTTTGTATGCCAGATAAGTGTCTCTAAACATATTCAGGACTCTAGAGATTGCATAGAGTTCATTAAAAAAAAAAAAAACACAATCAGAAAAAACCAGTTGCAACCACAACATCATTTAGGTCGGAAATACAACATTTGCGCCTCAAATGGGCAAGAAACGTCCCGTAGAATAAAGAAGGTTAATTTTAGACGAGTTCTTTACATCCCGTGCGAGAAGAACAGATGAATCACTATTGGGTAGCTCTGCGCGGACAGACTGATTGATACCTTCCTCTCTAGGACATCTAGTGTCTCAGACTAGACTTGTCTTAGTACTTACGTGACTCTGTCTTAGTAGTACCAAGGTTTGTTTGAATATATTGCCGGATTATGCTGATGTTTGTCTACAGCTTGTTACTGAATCTATTTGGATAGGAAATGGTTTTGTGATCAGAGCAAATTTATTTGAAAGAATTGGCAATACCTTTGTTTTCAATATTATTAGTAATTCATATTTTATAGGGGTCAATCTTTATCATTGTAAAACAATGTTTAAGTTTAAGTGAAAAGGCAAGAAATAAATCGAATTTGATATCAATTATGAGAAAATTGAGAGAGAGCTATTGGTAAAATAATCGTGAATTTCAGTTAGTTTCCATGCTTTAGTTGTATGAGAACAACTGAACAATGTATTGGTATGGTAAAGAAAATAATTATAGACAAATATTTCAACAACAATAATAATCCTCATAATAACAAACATTGAGTTAACACGAATGTTCCAAATCTATCATGTGGTATTAATGTTTTAATCCAGTTAATCTTTTAATACTGGACTTCGATAGTATTACATGTATTACCTAACATGCAAACACTATGTAAACCGCGATAAGTTTTTACTTGGCAGCAAGTTGGCGCCGTGATATTTCGGGAACAACTAGGTGTTCTATCATTCTGATAAAGCAAAATGTTTTCTTTCCCAGTTTTCAAGATAAGAATCTTGTGTTTACTTTACCCGACACAATCTTAGCGGGTAAAAAATCAGGATGTCAACGCGATAAGCTCCCTTATCAACTTAAAATTAAACATTTTAACTCAGTTAAGATTGAAGGAATAAAAGCCTGTGAGAAACTTTGTTGACACCAAATGTTCGTGTATGATGAATACGCTTTATGATCGTTGATACTAAAATACAAGTGGACGATGCCAAAAATTATGAATGGATGAATATCTCATATTGTGTAGTTGTTAGTGTAGATTTAAAATAGGTGATAAAATTAACGAGAACATTTTATTTGTATGTCATAACATGACTCGGTGTTCATAAACAGCCATAATAAAGTAAAATAATTATGACTTTTAAAGTGACGTCGGTTATAATAATAACCGTTTTGCTTTGTTTATTAAAATATATCAATTGTATAATATTATAAAATGACGTAGATACAACCAATACAATTGAAACACAAGTTTTTGTTAATTAATTTGGCACATGCATGTTACTCGTTTATGAAATTCGTCGTTGCAAAATAAGTTTCCGAATACGTTACTTCATATTATAAATTATGTGCTGTATTATACAAGAATGAGCCTTATTACCGTCCATAAAATTTTTAGGACATTACTTTAATATATTATTCGATTTATAGATATTCTTATTATGGCTTTGCCGGCATTCGAATGCTAAGCAGATAGCATGATTGGAGTAATCTTCATTTGTATGTCTACTACATATGCATTTGCCATTTCGAATTTTGTGGATAGTTCAGGATAATGCAAAGGAAATTGAACTTAAAGGAGTAGAAGTCAAGTCTCAAATTTGGAATAGCAGGTGTCATCTGCACGTATGGGACGCGTCAGGACGTGGCGTGAAGAGTAGGTGCTCGACTGCGTAACGTCAAAATCGGGTTTCAGCAGGACATGCTCCTAAATTTGCATATCGTACCTCAACTACCGCATTCCTGTATGAAATATTCAGACAATCTACTCCTTCGCAATTTAAATTCCATATCGACAGGAGTCGACTCTAAAATTGTGTGAACAAAATTTATGACCAGTTATTTGATGAATTGCTCGTTGAATGTTCGTTCTTGCGAAAAAGATGCTGAATTATGTGAATACAGTAAGTTGCGAAAGCTAAAGAACAGTAAGTATCCAGGAGGTCAGTGCAGCTGGCATGTATTTATTCAAATGTAGATGGGAGCATGAATAAATTAGATGCAATATCAATGCCAGATAACGACTGTAATTGCCCTATAAAGACGAGGAACGATGTCACGACGCCTAGAAACGCAATTACGTCCACAAGCATGCTCTCACGACCATACGCAGCTATAAAACGTCCTTTCCCTCCATTTATTGCTTACATGTCTACAGATTTTTGGGAGCTTTTGAATCAATACAATAGGTTTAAGGAGCGAGGCGTGTGTGACTGGATTGAGAATGTAGTTTCAGATAGGAGCCAGTCTCGCAAAGTAACACATTAATTGGCTTAGCAGGACTCGTCATCGCGTAAAGGATGAATTGTTCATTGATTAAAAAGCGCTTTATATCAGTTATATTAACTTCAATTTAGTTCTGTATTTTATTCGGGATTATTATTTTGTGTTGTTTTACGCTTTACAGTTTAAAGCGCTTCGCAATTCATTGGTACAAATGAAAGATCGATTGCTGTTGCTTTCAATGCCACTGAAGTTAGTATGTCTAGTGTTTTATGTTTCTACCAAAGTAGTAGCTAGTACCAAAACAATCTGGTTTCCTCCGTCGATTCTTGTTACTTGCCTAAGCTTACGCTCCATAATATTGTTGCGTTCCTCCTTCCATTCTGAATGAAAATAAGTTTACTGCCAATATAAATTTACTAGCTCATGAGAATAACTTTTTTATTTGGACTGGTTCTACTCAAACAACATTTCGTACTTTGCAAGGTATTTGTTTAGATAATATTTGTACGATTCGTTATATGACTCATCACTAGTCCGATAATCTAAGACCGAGTTGCAGCCAAATGGCAATATGTAGCTTGTTAAAGCGTTTTGATGGGATACAGGATCATAAACTTCCTTCACTTCATAAGGTTGTAATTCAAAAATTTGGCTAAGAAGTCCATAGCGAGCACAAATGTAAGTGCACGAAGTAATATGGTTCACAATGTATGTCGGATTTAGGGTATTTCCGAAGCTCCAGGAATATATACGGCTGCAGTTCGCACTCGCGAGATATTGGAACGCTCTGCCAATAGCGTACTTAGTTCAAATAGATATAATTCTTTGAAAACCATCCGTGTGCAGCGCGCCCGACATAGGTGAGGGATTCTCTTAAGCGTACCTGGATTGTATATTATAGTTTGGAATGTGGAATGGACGCATACCGATTACTTCGGCACTTCTAATAATATACGAGAGCTCAAAGTTTTCGTAGTAAACAGTTCGTTGTACTTTATGTTATCGACTCGACTTGACTCGAAGGAGGCGTCTTTTGTCTTTTATTATATCTTAAAGTTTCTGGCATGAGATTTGGTCTCCAGCTATTGCACTTTTATGTATATAGGCGGTTAGATTTCCCTCAGTTTTGTATGTCATAGCAATACATTTGAAAATAACCCATCACGTAATAAGCTTGTAATAATTATTAAATATGGATCAATCTTTGAAAAGCATTAACGCATGCATAACGAAGTAAACATGTTTGTGGGAAAAACAACCGGGAGCCGCAGGTTCAAATCCTACTCACGGCCGTATTTTTCTATCCAGAAAAATTTATTACTTTATAATTATTAAAATTATTCTTTATGGTATAAATAAGTATGAACCGACATTATGGCTGAATTTGAACTGACCGCCTTAAAGGCCTTCCTCTGTGTTTCTTAGAAATGGCGTAAGTCTAGTTTCAATTTCCCGTTTACTTAGTAGCGTGACGCGTCTTCAAATCATCGTTTAGGTCGGTCTGTTCGTCGTGTCGGCTTTAATCTTCTAGGAAAAGGGTGTCCAAGATCGACTGTCCAGTTTATTATCTGTCCACGTGAAAGACGAAACTACAAATTCGAAATAGAGCACATTGAAATTTAGCAACTGTCTGTCGAGCCGCATTACCGACTCCGCTACCGTATTTATAAATATTCGGCCGACGTTTTGAGCTATCCGTCCAGTTATAGGTCAGGATATTTAGAGCTTAGTTAAAAAACAACAATCACAATTTTGATTCATATGCTGCGTATCGGCTAACGACGTGGACGAAAGATATACAATAAAAATAGAGGAACATTTGTTTTGTATGATATGATTGCTTAAAATATATTTTCACGGGTATTTTTTATATCGTAGAACCGGATTCAGGTTCGCCATATATTTGCCAGTTTACAAATGCTCTTGGCTGTATGGATTTCCAAAATTTTCAATTCTGGTCACTATGATACACTTAAAAGAATACCTACTAAGAAAGCGGACATACTCGTATGCGTGTATAAACTGTCATTAAAATAAAATTTTGGCATTGTTCCAAGCCTCAGAAATATTGTTTGCCGTCTCTGCAGAAAGGATAACCACTCGAAGTCTAAACTCTGAAGATTTTGGTGCTTATCTTGTGCTATTATACTTTTTGTAGTGGCCAAGAGATAATCGTAAATAAATTCGAACTAGTACAATTTTAGAATTCCGAATATATAGTTTTTTTTTTTGCATCGAAGCCGACATCTGTATACACCAGCTGAACGTAAATAAAATACGTCATTGTAATCCGCAATAGTGATGCATATCTAACAATTGTAGGAGTTGAAAAGAGTTGTAAGATACAAAGTTGTTTTTTCTAAAAATATAATCATTTGTAATGTTATTTAGTGTGGACGTGTGGTCTTACGAATTTTTAGCTAATGGAATAGTTTACTTCTCATCTGTAGGCACCTCGTTATTTCAACAAATAATTTGTCTATTGACATGATGGATGGTAATGTCACCACTTGTAACGGTATTTAGCTCGCCTTTGAAAGAGTGATAAATCTTGGATAGCTTCCTGAATGTAAGTGTTCCTTGTGCAGATCACAGCAACGATTGCATTTCTAATGGCAATCTGTGTGAAAGCACTAACGTCATCAGGGTTTAGCTCTCAAATTATGACAATCCCAATGAAATATGACAGTTGTTCAATACTCGATGTTTAGTTCAAAGACGTTTTTGAGATGATGATTAACGACATAGCATGTTGTCAATTACATTGCAGTGGTTTGTGACATTGTATTGCTATTTAATCTTTTCTTCAACATGAAATGTATTTGTTTGTCACTGCAAGACAGTGTCGACAATACTCGGTTCGTGAGGATCCCATTACTAGACGTAAGGATTGAAATCTAACCTACACAACGTTCGCTGATAGAATTGGTCACGGACAGATATTGTGGATGATTGTCAGTAGTTAGACATGAAGTTTACATTAAAAGCAGATGCTTATGTGTATTATTTGCTTAAACTAAGAGCTTGCACTTTATATTTATTTGGAAATCTAGCATTGAAAGTTTTAAACCAGACAATGAATATGAACTTGAATGAACGAAGTTACCCGTGTTTCTCCAGTTGCAGACAAAAGTCGCACATTTTCAAGTTTTGTCAGTGTTTTTCTCATGTATCTGTGTCTATAGTTTTATTTCTCCTACAGGGGTTAGAGGATCATTAGTTTTTATTACGCTGAGATTTGTATCTTTGAAACAGAATGCTCCACGACAAAAGTCACACGTGCGTGAATCAAAAAGTTACAAATATAGCATTTTTTTCCACAAATATAGCTGCATCATTGCCATAGCTTTACCATAGATTTTTAGGATATTTACAGACATAATGTTGTCGAAAGAATCGAACCCAAGACGCGTAGAGCCAGTTATTCATAGGCCTTAAGGGAATTTTAGGGTCTCGGCCTGAAAGTTGAAATTGGATTCACAAAGATATAGGCATACGGATGCCATACATAAAGAAAGATATTTACGCGTAAAGAAAAAGGTGGTCTTGTTTAGGAACTAGAACCAACAAAGAAAATAGACGATTTTTTATGAGTCATCAGTTAGACGAGGATCACAATCGACTTGTTCATTAGTAGTCCTGCGCAATCCTAAAAATAAGTCGCAGTCGTCAACAGAGGCCGAACAAAAATAAAAGCAGTCCACATTGATTGATGTCGAGTCTCACACACGCATGTTTTTGACGTCCCGCCGTCAAGACAAGCAGTGCCAACCGATGTGCCGTCGGCCGCTTCGAGTTTTTTTCTATTAGTTGGAACGTACCACGGCCGAGATTCTCCGCGGTCACATGAGCTAATGAATTTAAGACATTTTCTTCCAAACAGGAAACTTGTCGTCACTAGGAACGATGACACCACGGCGAGACTCGGTTCAGACGGCGAGCATTGCGTCGCGTCGCCGTCATATTGCTCGCGGCAGAAATAGGAATATGATTTTTATTTCGTTTCTGTAAACGAAACTACGATAGCGAATTGGCGCATTCCCTCCCACGTGTACAGTTAAAAGTGTCGCCGGGAGCAAGTTTTATTCGATATTTTCACGCAGATGATTGAGTTAGACGGCTTGCGCAGGAGGCTGGGACGCAATCTCCGGTGGCGGTGCGGAAGCCACCCGGCCCAACCCTCGCCCCCCTGTCGCGCCCGCTGCACCGCCAGACAGACCCGAGAGACGTCCCCACTACATCTAATTAATAAATCTGATATAAGTGATTATTATTTTAAAAGCGATGTGTGCATTACAACGAGTTTGTAGCTATGAGATCGGAATAGATGTCGACAGATTGAAATCGCGTTAGTTATCTTATGTCTTATCCAATAAAGAGAGGATTAAACAACATTAAACGAATGAGATCGTATAATTTGTCGCTCGTTTGATCATGTTATTAAATCTTAAATGTTAGCACACTGTTTAAAATAAAACTAAAAAAAAAAAAATTAATTATTATACAGCGCTATTATCTCAGTCAGAAATAATAATAAAATCGCATTAACCCTCTCTTGTTCTACTACTTAGTTATAAAGCGAAGTTGGTACGATCGCGACGGAAATTCGGGGGATATTTTCCGATCGGAGTTAGGGATCTAGTTTCCGCAGTCGCGCGATAAACAAGTTATTGGCGTTAGTGAGGGCGAGGGGGGTTGAGGAAGGGTGGCAGGGGCGAGACGCGGGATAACTCGCCCGTGTAATTAATAAACGAAGCGAAAGGGAATTTGAATGGATTTGATGATTTGTGAAAGTGTTTAACGCGTCACGTTAAGATTGTTATCACTGATGACTAACTCAATATTTCCCTCATTTTCTAACTCTTGCATGTCCCTCCTTTGACAATTTATTGTTACCATTAATTTGTAATCAAAATTCCTGAGAACAGATCTTCAGTTAGCATAGCACGTCAATTTTAACTCAGCATTATAGCTACAATTATACTTAATAGTCAGATAAATTTTAAATTCAGCATCAGGAATTTTTCATCCGTTCCGAAATCGTAGGATTGGAAAATCTTAACGGTCTTTATTTATTGTTATGCTTGCAAACAATTTGTTCTTGTTTAAAAGAGGTGTGTAGAAGGGCGTGAACTACTAACATATACTTCGCACCGGTTTACACACACATATTATTGTCAGCGAGGACGTGTCAAATGTCTCTCCGACCGACTCGTTGCGGCTGCAATAGAATGCAATGCAGTGCGTTGAAAGCGACCAGACCTGTTTGCTTATCTCGAGTTTTCTTACGCGAATCAAAGCTTTATCTAGCTGTAATAAAGGCGAGAGTCCCTTGAGTAATATAACAGTCCTAGATAGCCTTCAGCTAGCAACAGTTCATTTGTTTCCGTTAGCACTTCTGGTCCACAGCTTCTTCGGGAAAGTATCAGATGTTAGGCGCTTTTTGATTAGAACTTCACGACTCGAAGATAGACGATTGAAATCTCTGTTTTGACACATTGTAACCGACAAGATAAATAGCGCGACCTACAAAGAGTTTTGTTGTTTGACAATTCTCTCATGATATTCCAGACAAATATTTTAAATACCATCGACGTGTTAAATGTGTCTTCACGTGTCTAAATATACGTAGTGAAGGCGTAGGCAGTTATTGTAAAACACCATGATATATCATTTAGCGGTCTAGTAAAAATATGAGAGCTCAATAACCTATAAATGTTCTAAACGTTTTGATGAAATCTGCCGTCCACCCGTAGTATCTATTAATTATGATTATTTCGCTTAAAGAATATTTCAATGACAATTAGGTTATTAGTAGTTATTACGCAGTCAAGCTTGTCAAAGTATCAGTATTTTATTCTTGGAAAATCGTATCTTCTTTTTAAAATACGTTTGAGCGAATTAAATGAAGCATCTCTGTCACTATCTGACTTAGACAGCGCTTCACAATC
This sequence comes from Xylocampa areola, assembly GCA_935421205.1. Lineage (NCBI taxonomy): Eukaryota > Metazoa > Arthropoda > Insecta > Lepidoptera > Noctuidae > Xylocampa > Xylocampa areola. Next base: position 13,677,635 of record OW285206.1, read on the forward strand.
ACGCTGAAAACGAATGATTGTTATTTTTTATTCCGAGAGTATATTTATATCATAAAAAAATTACGACGCATAGTCTATGGCGACGTTCAATTTTATATATTCCATCTAAGATTCCGTTAGAATATAATTTTATTATTACATACAATTTTAACTATTCCATTAATTAAGCGTTAAATTCTAATATCGTATGTGTTGTGTAGAATTAATTATAATTTTATGGTTATATACATGATTTTACGGCCATGGCAAGTGATCCCTAGTCTGCCCTTTCGGTGCTTAAAGCTGATAAGAAATATAATGAATAACAAATACCTACCTATACTAATGCTAGTATCTATAAAATGTAGATGTTATTACGAAGATAGTTGAGACTTACGCAATAAGGGCGTGTGCACATAGGAACAGATTGCAGTGCATCGCCACGTGTCTCAAGGTCAGTTGACATAATGCCTTGGTATACATTTTAGGTGTTAGTCATGAGGCCGTGACACTTAGCGAGTTTGTTTTTAAGCGATTCAAGAAGGAGACTGAATTGCGATCAAGTGTCGGGGTTAGTCTAAACTTTTTAATTGTTGCAACGGAACTGCGTCGTATTTTCATTAGACTTTGTGAAGGCATGTGTCACGTCGTATGGGGATTTGCTTATTAAAGTACTGCGATTGTAACACAGTAACTATTTATGTTATATCTTAACCTTTAGAGATATTGTGGTATATAGGTTAGGATAGCTTGGGAACAACTTTATCTTAGTTTTGCATCTCTATTGATACTACATAGTAGGTTCGAAATAAAACATAAAATTTAAATACAATTAATAATAATGTAATACGAAAGGTAACCGAATCATACAATACTGAATACACAGTTGTACACCCATTTTTCACCAATGCTGTTATTAAAGCCCTATGATGGTGAGCCTATCGCCATCTAACGGGCACAATTCCAAACTGCTATTGAGAATTTACTAACAGAAAACTCAATAAAACTTTGGGAACTTTCTTGGGAATCGAAACCGAGACCTCCTGCTCAGCAGTGTTATATGAAAAAACCTAAAAAACAAACTCAATAAAACTTTGGGAACTTTCTCGGGAATCGAAACCGAGACCTCCTGCTCAGCAGTGTTATATGAAAAAACCTAAAAAAAAACTCTAGAAGCAGAAGTCCAAGGTTTATAGATTATGTCATTACTTGTGCTCGCTCGGTGAACAAAATACTGTGGTCTAGCACTACAGACTGTCCAATCAGCATTTTAAATATTATTTTTACAATTTGAAAGATTTCTAAAAACTACGCGTAACTAGTTGCCAAATAAATATTTGTCAATAAAATTTCAGATGTATGTGTGCACAACTCATGGCCTGCGCTCGCGCAAGTAACAGAGTACTGTGAACTAGGATTAGACTGTCACGTTATTGTTGATTTATTAGCACATAAACTGTCTTAGGACCATCAGGAGGTTTTTAACTGAAAATGCCAAGTTACATTGATACCGGCTATTGCTATTGGGAGATTGATATTGACTTAATCCAGTCTATTAATTGGCGTTATGTACTTTACAATTCTAAATTTAAAATTGTTTTGTCGTCACATACCTAAATATGGTAGTATTTCTAGCAACCACTGACGCCCCACAGGGGTTCCTATTTTATTATTATTTTAGTCCGAACTCTAAGAAATTTCCTGCCAATTTTTATTAGGAAATAATATTCAGAAAACAAATGATGTAATTAAAATTAATTAATTAAGTGTCGTTCGTTGGTGGTCTTGTGGCTGTGGTTTTAAATTTGACGACACGACCCCTTCAAAGATGGCATGACAATGATTAGATCAGTTATAGTATTATTCGATAATTCAAGGTAAATCTTTGAAAAGCATTAACGCATGCTTAGCGAACTCTCCTTCCGACCGTATTTTGGTCACGGCGGCCTATCTCTACTGAGATTAGCCAAGTACGCAGGATATATTATAGTGCACAAGTGTATGCGCAAACACAGATGCACTCCCTCTTCCTTCACTCTCATATTTCGATGGGACGGAAATCCGACACGACCAGAGAGAGATCAGGCGCAGGACCGACGGCTTTACGTGCTCTCCGAAGCACGGGGCTGTCACACACATGTGTTTTATAATTAACTTACATTCAAAACGTATTTCTACTATACCAAACATACCAAATATGTTAACGCTAATCGGCACTGTCATTACAGAGTTACGTAAAAAAATTTGTTCAGAGAATTTAGTAAGAAAACATTTTTTTTTTCGTAGAACAGCCCTGTAATTAGTCTCTGCCTATATCAATCAGCGTTTCACCCTTTGTCATTATGTCATTAGTTTCTTTAACATGTGCTACTGGTTGCCGTATGTTTGGAGGATTTGGGTTATTTTTTTTTGTCTGGCCTCTGGTCTTAATTGATGATCTATTTAAAAAAACAACAACAAAAACTTTTTAAACTCCATATAAATATTGAAAGATATGGACCTTTAACTTAACTTGAAACTTAATTTAAAAATCTAATAATAAAAATAAAGATTTTGAATAAAACGTGATAAAGTAACCAGTACAAGTTATAAGGTGAGCAGAGTAAATGAATTATTACGTTATTGTCTTTGAGGATATAAAACCACTTATTACATATTATTGTTTTACAACTTTGTAAACGTCATAAAATTTGTAATACGTTTTCATGGTCAGTGTAATCGTAGTCCGTTCATTCTGTGGCTAGTGATTGACTCCTCGGAAACGTCATTTTACAATGTAATTGAGGTACCATCCGTTCTAAACGTTGACTCCCGATTACATACCCATATTAAAACAAAGTGGTGTAGGAACAAAACAAATTGAAAAAAAAAGAACATAAAAGTATTACTTACAGTGTTACTGGTATGACCATTGGATTAGTATATAAAGGCAGATTAAAACCGAAAAGATGTTCTGAATTTTCATCATAACATCGGGAAGACATAATGATATTTGAAAATGATCAATGTTTTTAACTAATCTAACCTACTGTATACTGTAAATTGTTAACGTGGTCGCTAATGACCTTAAAAGCAACCGAAAACAAAAAAACGGCGCACCTGCGGGATATTCACGGTGGTGTGCGAGATCTTATGAATACAAAACCATGTCAGAGAACTACGTGCAGTTTGCAAAATTACACAAAATTATGACACTAGGTTATATCAACCATGAGATAAGAGGGAGAAAAAATACAATACATTACAGATTGGTTTCTTAATGAAAGAATATTTTCTAGAAACAGCTTAGCTTGGCTAAGTTTCCAGCCTATCCTTTGAGAGAATTATATTCTTAAAATCTCTCAAAGGTATTCTATAAAAAATATATTTTAGAAATATATTCCTATGTGCCAGTTACACGGTTCTCACGATACAAAGTTGATGGTTCTGATAATTTCCATTGCAATCCGTCATATTTTGTTGACGTAAAGGTATATGGTCTCAGGAGAATTTTCTGTTTTCATACCCAGTGCGTATGTTTGCTTAAGTTAAAAGTCTTCTTAACAATCGATCACTGTCGTAAGAGTATACCAACTGGTATTATCACAGTACATTGAACTGTTTAGTATGTTACGGTGCGTACGCACACAAAAACTTCTTTGTGTCTATTAAACGATCTGATAACGCACACACATAACCCCGAGCCAGACTTTATCTTGTGTGTTTTGTAAAATTTTAGATAAACTTAAAAAAAAAAACGTAAGATGTTTTTTTCTGTGGACACGGAATGGAATTTCGTAGGATGTGAGACACGGTGTTTGCAATGGAAATTAATTTTTACCCACGACTTTGACTGACGGAGGAAACAATTTTATTGTTATCTACGTGTAATAACTGCCTCATTTGTTTGGTAGACGCAAGTCCGGCTTCTAAGCGTGAGGTTCTGGGTTTGATTCCCAGGCTAGGCAAAGTAATATCACTTTGGGGTTTCTGTTAGGAAGTTTTTAATAGCAGCTGGCAGTTTGCATATGTACTCGAGAGATGGCAATAAGTTCACCACGTCTTATTGTCTATTGCCTTGTGGATGTATAGGTTCATATATGGCGTATACAATTCAGGCGTATTGTTATATTATTAATAATATCCATACATTGTATAACTAACCATAATATTTTGTGAGAGATTATTTGAAACTTCGTAACGTCTTAAATTCAGTGAAACAGGCTCTACTTTGCTTTCAATACTTCACGACAGTTCAGTTGGTAGTTGACCCACATTACCGCAGTAATAATCTAAAATAGATTCTTTTCAGTGAGCACTACGACTCAGTTTCGCAGTAAAGCTAAGTCCCAATAAATACAGTGATGAGGCAATAATTGACGAAGCGAAGATCTTTAAGAATAGAGTTTTCTATTGAACTGTTCTTATTATTTTCTCAATAGACTTAGGAGGGTTCTTAAAATATTTATGTTGTACTCCCTTTAGACTGTTGAGTAAACTCAACCTAAAGGTGTAATGAGGTTTTAATATTTTTTCTCTTTCGTGGGTGAAGTCACGTTGGCCTCCTGGTTTAGCAACGGCTGTTTATTAACAGTAACCGGTGTCGACGGTTTAACGTGCTCTCCGAAGCGCGAAGACGCTCATATGAAAAGCCTCTTATCGACCACCCATCACAGTCTGTCCACGCCAAAAATTACTTAACCACAGTTTGCCACAAGCTATTGGCGCCCCAAGTTCAAGTAGTCTATTTTAGATTGACAAAGTATCTTACCTTCCAAAAAAAAACTGTACCTATTATTTAGTCTATGGCAATAATAATTTGATGGTAACTCTTCTGAATTGACCTTTTTAAAATTTCGCCATTTTCCGGTCCCGTGAATGACTTGTGATACAGGGCGATTGTTTAAACTATTGTGTCTACATTGAGTACAGGGAAGTTGCTAAATATCATAAGAACTGCCCCATCACGCCATTTTGTTCGCGAGTTTTGTTTTTGATCAGAGTTATGCGAACTACACCTACCTATTAATAGTAGCAGATACATCCGTACAAAAGTACTTCGCAAATTCTTTCAGGAGTACAAACATGAGGTGTAACTCATGTCAATGTATTTCCAGTCACTGCCACAAATTCTTGGCACTCAATCACGTTGGTAATTCTGCAGTAACATTTACCACGAAGAACTCCATTAAATGCTAACAGCTAGTTAACTATTAGTCTATTGTTTTAGCATTCAATGAAAACATATCAGTTGTGAAGTTGTTAAAATTTCGCAGTTGAGGCTTGACGTAAACACCGCAGACGCTGTTTATATTGTGAGCAAGTTCTTAAGAAACGTGCCGTCTCCGCTTTAGATGAGATGGTTGCGTTGAGATACAAGAGCTGTTTATTTTTCCTAGCGTTCTTTTTGAATCTCAGACTCACGGGGAAAATTATACGCAGTTCGTTTCTTAGATAGTTTAAGTGTTAGAGGATGGCTGGCGTTTTAAGTAAATGTTGTGTTTAACGCGCTGAAATTATTATGACAATTTTTTATGTGTTGGATACAAGGAAATTAACTCGACCGATTATAATTTTGGTTTTAGGGACTTCAACTTCCTAGGGATCCCTTACTATAGACGAGAAATTTAGAAAAATGGTACAGAACTCATTCTCTAGCTATCACTTAGGCCGAACTACTAAGTGTCGTCATATCGACGGTTGATCGACTATTTAAGTCTATTTAAGTATAATTTACCTTAAAATAGAAGTCTTTAGAAACATTTTCATATTTCACAAAAAAGTCGCTTGAACCAAATAGCTGTTCAACAGTCCATATGATGAGAGAGTTATCGCTAGTCAGACTAATCTATACATATAATAAAAATGTAACGGATCGCTGTCTGTACATGGAAGATATATGAGAAGAAATATTATTGGAACGTTTATCAACGCAAATAGCACCCAAAACAATGATTGTTAGAATCGTTGTCTGTTTATCTGTTTATTTCATGTCAATCGGTTCATAAATAAATAAGTTATGCCAATTTAAAGAATCACGTCGGACATTTGCTAATTTACGATATCCACGCGGACGGAGTCGCTGGCACAGCTAGTCCTATATAAAATTCTAGCACAAGTCTGTGGTCAACTTGACCCTTTTAACGTCACAGTCTTTCTTGACAGGCCTAAGGAATTTTATGCTGACCCACCTATCTATCTGGAATTTGATATAGTTAATGTTGTTCTTTAATCTGTTTCAATTGCTACTTCTAGGGTTGTTCCCAACTGTCATACCTACCTCTTCGGGGATTAAAGTATTTAGGAGGCTTCGTGTATTTCAGCAGGAACTCGATTCTCTGCATTGATTGACAGTATTAGGTTCCAACGTGATAAAGGTTGAACGTAACGCTATCTAATGAAAGTTTTGTTTAAGAGCTTAAAGAGTTAATTTTCTATGATCATACTGGTCTTTGGACGTCATACCAGGGGGTATGACGTCAAATAAAGAAGATACTTTCTAATTTGGTGGTTGAGCATATTTTAGGTTCACAAAAATTTATAACTTTAGAGTTCACTAAGCATGCGTTAATGGATTTGAAAGATATCTTTGTATACACCAGGTATATTTTAAAAGAATAAGAATACAAGTTTCTTTTCTCAATCGAAAGTAAGAAAGTGTGAAAAGATTGATTGTTGTGTTTTTTTTTGTTTGATGTACAATATGTACTTTTATTCAAGATAAATCTTTGAAAAGCATTAACGCATGCTTAGCGAACTCTAAAGTTATTATATTAAATGGAAAAAGAATACGGTCGCGAACAGGATTCGAACCTGCGCCTCCCGGATGAATACTCCAGGCGCTCTGACTACTAAGCCATCTCGACCTCGGCTCACCACCGCGAATTCTTCTTCCATATTTTAACACGTCTTATGGCGACGTTATTGCTATCAATTCAGTCCAATTCGGTCCTGTTCGCGACCGTATTCTTTTTCCATTTAATATAATAACTTTAGAGTTCGCTAAGCATGCGTTAATGCTTTTCAAAGATTTATCTTGAATTATTAAGGTAATTGCATTCTTTACGACATTGTATTAACTGCAAAGTTAGTCGTGTCGGTTCAGTCACCCGAATAGGGACTGAATTGATAGCAATAACGTCGCCATAAGACGTGTTAAAATATGGAAGAAGAATTCGCGGTGGTGAGCAGAGGTCGAGATGGCTTAGTGGTCAGAGCGTCTGGAGTATTCATCCGGGAGGCGCAGGTTCGAATCCTGTTCGCGACCGTATTCTTTTTCCATTTAATATAATGTACTTTATCTTAATTATTCTAATTTATTAATATTTTGCTTCTTGTTGACCCGCGACCTCACCGCGTGATAAGTCCATGATTAGGTTTAGTTTGAGTCTGGAACTAATCAGACAATCCTCAAACATGCACGTTTGATCACTCGCCTCGTGGCGTGCTCATGATTTAGTGCTCGTCCAGAGTGAACGAGCGGAGGCTAGTGCGGGTACGGGAGCTGCGGAGTAAGCGACTAGATAACTACATTTTATCGTTGTCGTTGAGCAGTGTTGCCAGCTCGGCTCCTGGGGAGCCGATGATCAGCCTTTCTGATTATGTGTCGGCCTTTGAGCGTTTGTTTGACAGCGCAGCCATTCAAAATCTTTTTTGTCTACTATTCTAATAGTCCGACATGAATCTTATTTCTGGCGATATAGAGAACTAACATGAAATATACTGTAATTGAACAAATAAAATGTATATATCGACTTGTCCTGTCAAAAACAGGCGCTTTTCAGCAATGGTTTAGGCAATTTTTTGTTTATCTGCTGGTAACATTGTCGTTTAGTGTAAACAGTAGCGCGTACATCGATCACTAGCTAGGCATGCAATGGTGTGAATGTGGTAGTCTCTAATCGGTATGGCCGCAATGAGCGGGTATGATCGTTCGAAAGTACCGCGTGGTCGCCGTCCGGTACTAAGTTTCAAACGACCGCTTGTCGCGCCCGCATTAGTTACTTCACTGTGGACACAAGCGACGGATTCTTAATGTTTGATATAGATACGCTCGACCCTACGTACGCCTTTTATGTCTCGTACTATGGCCAAAACCTTAGCTTTCATTGGAAATCTAAACTATTATAATCAATGTAAAATATTGATGTTAGCGTCATCTATTAATACTTTTCAAAAAAGGAGATTCTCTATTCGACCCGTGTATACGTATGTATGGCGCGATTTTCTCAAAAACTACTGATCCCATTTGGATGGGGTTTTCGTTATTTAAAGAAAGTTTTAGTACGTATATATTAATATAAGGATCTGATGAAGATCTTCGGAGACAGGTAATGGAACTTTTCAATAGCTAACAGCGAATGGCCCGCGATTGCTGCAATCGTATGTCTATGTATTGTTTCCACCATTATATAGAAGGCGGTTCTTGTATTAAAAAAAAAAAAAAAAACTTGTAGACAAAGTTGTCCTTCTTGTCGTGTTTAAGCTTCTTATCAAAATTCGTTCAGTAGATAGGCATTAAGAAGGAGCAAACAAACACATGTTTGGATATATGCCTATTATGGTATGAAGTCTTGCGAGTTTTCTATCATAAAACCCTTAAAATAATGTATAAAATATAAAAATCATTTTATCCCTTACTACTTACTATTAAGTTTTGCTTACATTAATTAACTTTCGTTGTAACCGTTACACCTAGTCTTTTAATTTATAAACATTTATTGGGCTTTAATCTTGCGCAGTTTACTACGTTAAAGTAGTGGGACCGGTATTAGTGTTTATGTGCGTTTACTACCTTCCTAACGTTTGTTTTTTATGTGGGTAGGTCACATGAACTTGCTAAAGATTTATTTACACTATAATATATTATTTATGGCTGGTACAATCAGCCGCGTGTTCATGGTAACCATTTGTAATGGACAGCGCCTTTATTTCGTGGCAGTAGGGACGGTTTTCGTTGTTCAAGTGTTACCACTGATTGGTAGTTGCCTGTACTGTATTGTATTATTCACAGATTTGTGAAATTACTGCGGGGTTGAGAGATTAGAAGAGTTCTTCAAAATATTGTTCGTAAAAAAAAAACGTACGTATCGGTAAAATAATTATAATAACACGCGATTCATCCGATTAAAAGTTGTGTTATTATAGTAAATAATATATAAAGTTATTATATTAAATGGAAAAAGAATACGGTCGCGAACAGGATTCGAACCTGCGCCTCCCGGATGAATACTCCAGGCGCTCTGAGCGTATAGGGACTGAATTGATAGCAATAACGTCGCCATAAGACGTGTCAAAATATGGAAGAAGAATTCGCGGTGGTGAGCAGAGGTCGAGATGGCTTAGTGGTCAGAGCGCTTGGAGTATTCATCCGGGAGGCGCAGGTTCGAATCCTGTTCACGACCGTATTCTTTTTCCATTTAATATAATAACTTAAGAGTTCGCTAAGCATGCGTTAATGCTTTTCAAAGATTTATCTTGAAATAATATATATTTTTAAGAAACTTTTAAAATCTTTAGCGTAGATATCACTATATTAACTGTAAAGAATTTAATTCTACATTTTACGAAAGAACCTTAATGATGCAGAATTCAAGTTTTTTTTTCAATCATTATTCAAGTGTTAACAGTCTGGCTCACTGTCAAACTGTAGCTCGGTTAGTGGAGTTTGATAGAAGAACATCAGAACCTGGTGCATGAATAACATTTGGTGTGACATAGCTAAATAGAAGGAGACCGTATCGGTGGCGGTTACCAACAACATCATTCGCATTCCCAAAGAGGGTTGAAGTAAGGCAGGCGGCCGGTCATAAAACATAGCCAAAATTTTTGCAGCATGACAGATAGGTACATGCTGCACCTAACCCAAATAAATTAGGATAAGGGCAGGGGGATGATGATGGCGAATGTCATAGCGTACAGATATTAATTAAAGTTTTTACTTTCCATGTGATTTACTTTCCTTGTTCCTGATGAATGTAAACTTCCTCATTCCGGAACTCAGAAAGTTAAGTTCATTAATAACCTAAAAGCATTCATTGGCACCTAAGAATGATACCAAATTACGGATCGGATCGTTAAAGACGCTTCACGGCTGTAACACGGCTAGCCAGCCGTGGCTAATAGTAAGTGCACTGTCAATGTGAAGACACATTCGTACTAATATATTACTGCCATACTGCCTGATAGATGGCGGGTGAGGCGCCACCGTCGAAAATGATTAAGGCCCTCTTACTTCGTGGAAACTATGTTGTATTTTTCTGTACTTACTTGTGCAGTTCAGAATGTGTTGGAAGAATAGTTTTTTTTCTTTAAATGTTTTTTTTTATAACATAACATAGCATCACGCCTATATTCCCCGAAAGGGTAGGTGTACACAGTTGTACACCCATATTTTACCAATGCTGTTATTAAATCCCATATAGTAAAATAAAAAGGTGGTGAGTCTATTGCCATCTACCGGGCACAATATTAAACTCCGCGCTACTACTGAGAGTTTTCTAACAGAAAATCCCAATAACACTTTGCGCGACCTGGGTATCGAACCCAAGACTTCATGCTCAGCAGTCGCGCTCGAGACCACTAGACCAACGACCTAGTCCAGGGGTTTTAATCATTCAATAAATTCAGTCTATCACACTCCACATAAAAATTTAGACCTCTTAAACTGGCGCCATATCACTCGTCAAAATCATCTCGCCAGTCTCTATTAGTTCGTCTCAAAACATGCTTTGATCAAAGCTTTTCGTATGTTTCAATCGAATGCAAACATTTATATTTATGATCAAGTCAATAAATTATAACATTTGTGTGTCTGCACGCTAGCACAGTTTATGAGCGTGTGTTCGCCGATAACTTGATGTAAGCTGACGTGCCAATGTTATCACAGGCTCTACCTGCAACTCTCAATGTCACATACACCTAACGCCACTTAGCTGCATTACTATTCATATTTCCTCCATCCAAACATCACAAACCATTCCTGATATTCCATTCTGGTCCCAGACTATAGGCACTTGGATAAAAATTCATAATTTATTCCATTAAACTGCACAATATTCCGCGCTAAAATCAGACTAAAACGGAGTGAGGATAATTCTGGAAATGTCAAGCATAGAGTGGGTCAACAGTGGCAGTTTTAAATTTAAGAACAAATGACACGGTGCCTCCATTAATGTTGCAATGTTCGGGCAGGTAGACTTGCTAACGGGGTCGGCTCGGTTATACTTAGAGCGATCGAAGCATGCTATTATTGGGCTGGATTGTTTCGGATCAACGCTTCTGGATTTCAGCTTCCTTTCCCGCACCGGCCATCTTGCCACAGTGATTAAAAATCTAAACTAATTAATGATCATTCCTATCATAGATCATTGCATGTTTATTTATAAAAATCTTGGATTATCTAAATAGTAGCCGGATTAATTAAAGCTTGCAGACCATTTGATTTATTTACAGCTAGAAATCGCAAGCTTATCTTATTACCGTAATTTGTTTTCCAACGTTCTAGTTACGCAGAATTATTATTTGGTTGTGGCTACTAACTCAGTGTAAGTACAGCTCGCATTGCCATTTATATGTTGGAATTTAGCGTTCAGAATTTACTAATAATATTTAGTATCGGTGGTTATGAAAACACTACTAGGAATTAGGTATGATATGAACATTCCGGATCACTCGGTACTATATAGATTTATTGTAAGGTGCTTGCGCTAAACACGAAGAATTGTTCTCCGAACGTATACATTAGTGAGCTCTATAAAATAGAATAAATGCAATGTTTCTAATTAAAAGAAACGGTAGCCATGTTCTAATGGAACTGCACTAACACATTTTCTTTTTGTTTCAGGTAGAATTATGCAATAAATTGCACAAGAAGTTCTTTGACTATACAATCCGATGTAGATGTGGAAGAAACGTAAGTTAACATAACGAGATTAAATCTTAGCTTTTAAGATTTTATGAATTATTAATTTAATATCTCAGACCGAGCTGAATAATGTCGCGTTTGTGGAAATTATGAAATTAATTTCAAGAAATGGTCCAATTAAAGAAACGTCGAATAGTGGAATTTAGTTTTAAGATCTTATTTAATTAACTATTCGTTGGATATTCATTCTGAATTGTTATTTATGTACAATTGCATTTTCACGTACTATTTAAACTTTAATATTTTGTCATAAGTATGTGTAGGTATAGGTTTCCTTCTAATGGTATCCAGCGGATATTTAATTCAAAGTCAGTCAATAAAATGATGAAACAAGTCTTTAGCCGTCATGGTTGTCAAGCAGTTCGATAAATCTTGGAGTGAGCCAGACAATCAGTGTCAGTCATTGACCAACTGATATTGAACAAATTAATGAGAATCGATTGATGTGCAACGAAGCTACCAATCGATTCGTTACTACAAAAAATAAACTGTTTGCGGCCGAGAGAAAATTTATCTTGGTTGTAATTCTTTTCCATTATTTGTTTACGAGTACTAATGACTTTATTTACAATTATGGCGGCCAGTGCGCCAGTATGATAACACTTTACGTTCACGCTAAAATAACATTTTGTATAATATCATGGTTCTTGAATGAAGCCTTTCGAACGTATCTTGATTTACGTAGGCATTCCACATTTGAATGTCGTTAATCGATAAGCTGTATAACACCACTGCGTAAGCTATAAAATATTCACTTTATATTATAGCGTTCGAGGTATTGTTGCGTCAAAAACATTTTCCCTTGCGAAATCACGGCTAAAATTAAACGCGCCAAGAAAATAAAAGTTAATCTTAATGAGCAATAAAAATGGAATGATATCAGATTTTTTACATTTTCTCCAAAATTTAATGTTAACAATTTAAAGAGGAAAAAATTCCTCATTGTTAGCATTAAACGCTTGCGGAGGGTGGGTGGCGTAATAATAGGACATAATATATTCAGGGCGAGTCAAATAAAATTAGCACGGTGAAAAATGTAAACGGTTCTTTTACTGCTTGGAGGACGTGTAAGTATAAGGTTGTACGGAGTGCCTTCTTTATAGAGGAATTCCTAGGCATTTCGTCCGCTTGTAGTCAGACAGATGGTAGAGAATCATGAGTACATTTCCCGTGAAAAAATAATTATTGAAAATAATTTCAATCTTCTTCTTAACGATATATATATGATTGATGAACAACCTAGTGTCAGAGTTTAAATCATATACATAGGTCTCTGACATGTCTGTCTAATGTCTGTTGGTTTGACACACCATAAAAACATAATGATTTCAATGTTTTCTTCAATCGTTTTATGCTAGTGATAATTTTATTTAAATACACACATGATGTTCAGAATAAAAAAAAACTGATAACTCATATTTATCTCCGTAATCAAACTTTTATTCTGTTGGTACTTATAGTTAGTTTTATCACCTAAGCAAAAGTCTAAAGACTTCTATCTTTTACAAAAAGATACAGTTCTAACGTTCTTTATTTGCGTAAAACTTCAACCATTTGTTTATCAGGCTCTCCAACAACAAAAGTTTTCTTTTCAGAGAACAAAGCTCAGTATAATAAATCGTTTTAAAGAATTTATAAAGATACGTATTCGGCGGGCAAACTGTAAAACTTCGTCAATAATGCGTACGATAAAATACTATTCACATTTTTAATATCATATTAATTATTTAAAAGACAGACACCTACGTGAAAAATAGTACTATCTCTTGAGAACGAAGGAACTGATGAAACTCGCAATAAATTTAAAATACCAGAAAATCCACGATGATTTATATTGGATGGGATTATAATAGCGTTCGAGAAAATTTAAAGGATTTCTTTGATGTTGGTCTCACGAACAATTATGATATGTGGGAGATTCTTAATTGGATCATACAGTTTGTATCCGTATCTCCGTAACCGCAATAACATAATCACTGGAGCACTTCGCCTACGTTTACCGATGAGATATAGGTACGCTTTTGATCTTTAGTAAAGGGATATCGCCGTAAAGTCAAAATGCTTAATAATTGGACCAAGGTAAAGACCATAAACAATTGTTTGTCGACATCCTTATTCATTACTAATAATTATATAAATCCGCAATCCGGTTTGTTACACCTTGACGGTCTAATTATAAACAGATTTCAAAGAAATTTGGCACAAAGGATAAAATATAAACTATAATTATAATTCTTTTATCCTGAAAGAAACCTTTAGTTTTCTAAGAAGAGCTATTAGAGATAAGACAGCATCACTAAATGACACTGATATTAATTTGGAACGTTATGGCTTGTATGTAATTTGAAACAGATGTACAATTAAACATTATATCTTTCATATACTATATCCAGGTAAAAAATTCATTGACAGCGCCTTTATGTTCTAGCAGTAAGTTCGGTTTTCCTAATTCAAGTTTTATCACTGTCATGACGTGTAACTGTACTATGCGGATAAAGACACGGGTGAGTAAACTACAATACGTGTCAGTTAAGTCTGCGTGCGGCCAAAATCGGATCTAATCATGTTAATTATAGATTGCTGGCTGACTTCAAATCGCTATAGGATTGATGATTGTATTAGGAACCGATTTAGTTACCATTTTTGGTAAGGTGTTTTGGACTTTTCAAGACTTTCATCTTTTAAGAAACTTTCATCCCTTTTTCTTCAAAGCCATGGGTGGCAAATGTTCCGACAACCAAACGACCAAAGTCTAAACGTTGTTAGTAAAGTGCATAGATTAACTTAAGTATACATGCGCTTGTCGACAATTCGTTAAAGTAAGTTTCGTAGAAAGCCCAATTAGCATTAGAAATTTACTGCAACGCTTACAATTAATAGGCGAAATGCATTTTCTAGTAGTAGGTAGATATAGTTATTGCGCCAGTCATGGCGTAAAATCAATTTTGTGTAAGTTAAATAATAAAATATCTTCGAATCATCTTAAGTTTCGTAGATTATATTGAACCGCAGAATGGCTTGATTGCACATTATTTTTCGAAACTGTTTCGATTTAAATAGTTCTCAATTGTACATGGGCGAAGTGAATTTCAAAATATAAGCTAGCTGTGTTTTCTTTTTCTTATCGTGTCCAACCAATCTAGTGTCAGAGTTTAAACCACTCGTATGTCTCTAACATGGCTTTACCCTTTCCCTGTGCAGTGCCCCATACTGGTATACTGCGATTGTTTAACTATTGTGTCTGCTTCGCGCAGAGTTAACGTGTCGACAGACACGATCGAGAACATCTCCAGGTATGCTGGTTTCCTCATAATGTTTTGTTTCACCGTTTTAAGCATGTGATAATTAAATTCTAATATGCACATGAGTTCAAAAAATCTGTTGTCAAAAAAGCCATACGGCTTGGATTCTAACTTGACATCTATGACTTGCCAGTCCAACGGTCATACCACTAGGCTACCATTGCTTAATTATGTATTTATAAACTCATTTTACTTCAAGAATTATGTCTATTTTTTATATTATACTCAAATATTTAAAATTAAAATTAGGATTTAAAAAATCCGGTAATGAATTAAATCAAACTGTGGTTCCTTCCATTACTCAGCCTACTAACAGTGTCCGAAATCAACTGAAACGAGAAAACTCAACTAATGATTTCAATTACTCATTTCTTGGTCTAGTAATCCTAGCTCAGTAGCAGGTCGGAGGCTGGAATTGTACCGACTGATGGCAACAGGCTTACCAACTATCACATGAGATAAACAACACTCAAAGATAAACAATTAAATACAAAATACTGTTACAATAACTGGACTAAATTAACGTAAAGAAAATATTTTTTTTATATTAAATATATATATAAAAATATTATATTCTGCTCATTAGTAATTTAATTTAATTGCTTGTTGTAAGTATAATTATATTTTAAGTTTTATTAATAATTTGTAATAAGTAGAGCCCTTGACTTGCAGCGCTTGAAAAAGGCACAAGTCATGACCTAAAATATTATAAGACCTTGTACACTTAGTTTGCAAATAAACGTTTGACCTTGACTTTGACCTATTAACGGCACTAGTTAAATATGGGTGTAACACCTTATCTCAGTCTAATCCATCGGGGAATACAGGCGTGATGGTATTAAGCAACTCATTTAAGATTTCGACCGCACTATTGCTTAAAACTTTAAGTGAGATCAAACGCAAACTAAGAGTAATAATAAAAACTGTCTAATTTAAGCAACCTGAGTCAGAACGAAAAATATTGCAAACAAACATTGATACAAAAAGTATCAAAAAGTCAAATATTTCCCCAAAAAATCAGCTTGACTTTAAAAACACTATTGGCAAAACAAAGCATCTGTGGAAACATCTGGAACGTCTTCGTGAAATGCTTTGCTACTTCTTTTTCTTTCTTTCGCTGGCCCACTTTGGGCGCCCCAATAGGAAGAGAGTGTGTTTACTTCACGGTTACACAAGTTTTTCATAGCTTTTGTCTCAAATGCGGCCATTTTTCAATATATGCTGCCTCCGAATTAAACTTGCATTCGGCTGCTGAAATTAAAATGTTCATTTTAGAATGCAATATGTAAATTTTCGGCTATATTTTTGTTTTATTATGATAATGATCATCATGTCCATTTTCACCGATTAGATAGCAATTATTGACTGTCAAGCTACCGACATTAATATGAAATCCAAGGTTTAAAACATGTTGTTTTGGTGTCATAAAAATATATTCCATAAAAGGATGTGCACCAGCACCATCCACAGTATAATTATCGGAGATATATTGTACATACCTAAGTTCCTTTTTTACAATCAAAAGAATATAATATAACTTATTCACGAAACACACACATCTCAGTATACAAAACATCTAATTCTAATAGCAGTAACATCGAGTACTTATTCTCAACAATCTACAATCGTGTTCTCTTTTCAAATGGTACTCGCTATTTCCGACATTAGCCGAACAAACGATCGTATTAGCCTGAAAAAGGCTCTTAGCGTGTGGGTTAGTGGCGTCGAACATATGAATGGAGTTAATTGGACAATCAGTTCATTGAGGCGTGCTGAGTCGGGCAGTTTGGCCGGCGCGGGCGACGCGCTTGCCAGTTGGCGGGATCTCCGTGCCCGCTAATCAGTGCGCTGATATTCTTGTGGCAATCGCTAACCTGTCGATTGCCGAATTATATTATCATTACCTCAGAATTAGAGTTGCGTGTTTTTATGCAGGAATGGTTTGTTAATGTAAGCTTTTCGTATAGAACGGGGCTCGTGCTTAATTAGCAAACACACAACAAGTTGAGCTGAGCCCGGTGGAGTCGGTCTGCAGATGACCATCATTTCATATAGACACTCCACTGTGCCTCGGAGAGCACGTTTAACCGTCGGTCCTGCACACACACACTACACACTCCATGACAGCCCATATGGGTACTCAGATTCATCAGTCTGACAACCAGTCTTAGCACGAGATGTCGTATCACCCAGTGACTGGTTTGCGGAGGACAGAGAGGCACTCCCTCCATGTAAAATACTGGCATTAAGCACCCGATTAGACTAGAAGCCGACCCCAAAAAGGCTAGGCATATTGTTTTAGCTTCAAGTTTAACTTATTAAATACAGAGCCGAAAAGAACCTAGTCATTTAGAACAGAATGCTACCACTAGCTGATTAAACAGGCATCTGAAGCATGATTAAAGGTTAATCAGGTGATAACAGACGAACAAATTTTGAGAGAAAATATTTTAGTGGCCGATAGCATTCAAGATTTTGAAACATTTGCTGCGTTCATATGTATTTTAGCTACATACGTTATTGATTGTTCATAGTTTAAATGATAATAAACATAGTTTACATAAGAATGTAACTGTGGATTTAATTTATTGCATTGCTTTATGCAACGACGTACCGCTGTCAATATTTGAGCATGCGTACAATTATATAGTATTTGCACACAGATAAAGTTGATGGAATTCATTAATTAAACATTAGTTTAGTCATAGCAGACGTAATGCGTACGTTGTAGGTAGACAAATTTCATTTCACTTAAGGTATGGTCACAAACTTTTTCTTTCAAACGTAATATAAGATTTGTTTTGAGTGTAACCTTAATCTAACGTTGTTGGAAAGACAATAGAATTAGAGAGTGGTTTGAGAATAGTTCTGTTGTTGGCCGATTTTTGTACAAGCCCAGTGGGGTGCCACTAAGTGCTGATTAAAACTTTCATATGTTGGCGATGAGATTGAGGCTAGATCCTCAAATTAACCATCTCATGTGTAATTCTGCTGGACATTATACAGATTTAATTGTAGATAGCAATAGAATTTGTCCTGTTCTGGCTCTAGAAATGGGTTTTCTTTTATATTTGGGAGTGTACAGTGAGAGCCTAAAGTCGTAGTTTGTAATCTAAGGCACGCACCACTGGCTTTTCAAAGTCGTGTGCATATTATAATGTAATTATCACTAGTTTAAAACGGTGAAAGAAAATATCGTGAGGAAACGCCATAACAGCGAATCCATGACAAAGGCCTACGGGGTGTTAATAATCTGGCATTACATTGTTTATTACCACGATAAGAAGAAGAATATTTGGGTGAAACTAAAGGAGAATTTTATTATAGTTCTGTAGTATCTGCTTGCACTCGAAACAAAAAGGTGTCATGTATTTTAAAGAAAGGTGCTTGAGTTTCTGCTGTTTGCTTAACCTTTTCACCAGTATGTGGTGCACCATATTAGTTGCCAAGACTTGAAACGGGAAATGAGGAGTTAACAATGTTCCATCTATACAATAAATCATGTTTAGGATAAAAGTCACAATAAAGTTCCACGTTTCTAACATTACGTTAAGCTGTTTTTGAGTTTACATAATGTAAATATTAGTTGCCGCAATGTGGTCTAGTGTCTGCTGAGCTTAAGTTCGTGGATTTGATTTCCAGGTTGGGCAAAATGTTAGCGTATAAATTGGAATTTGGAGGTGTGCCTGGTATATGGCAATAGGCTCACACGATATTACACGGGACTCAATAATGGAATAGCTGAAATGTGTGTGCTCAACTTTGTACACGTCTGCCTTTCCCTTCGAGGAATAAAGGCGTGATGCTATGTTATGTTGTATCTCATTTTTGTACAATAATAATTTGTGAAACCGCGTGGGACAATCAGCTGACTTACACAATGATTTTAGTGTTCCGCATCCTTGGTTGCGGAATCCTGTAACTAAGCCAATAACGCCGCCTGTCTGTTTGTCTGTCCGTCGCGTCTGTCTGTTCAAAATCTGTGTTTTTAACCGAACTACGTAGCCTGTTTTTTTACAGAATATGTGTCATTTTGGCAAATAAAAACTAAACATTAAAGGGATTTTCTTATACAAGAATTTTTTGAAATAGAAGCGTACTATACTTTATCATTTGTTTTTACTAAACTATACTGTCCCACTTTAGTTATTGTTCACCGGGTACTACTCACGTACATTCTTCGGGTTTGCCCGACTAGTTTCGAACTCGAACGGAGCCCTTAGTCATGATGTAACCGGTGAACAATAACTAATATGAATATGCCTCACGAAAGTTATTATACAAATATACTGTCCCACTGTTGGGCTAACGGCGCCATTTTGTTCAACCACTCTCTACAATGCTCTAATAAATCAAATACTTCTTAAAAGCCACATAATCTTCTCATCACTCTATAGTTAAATAACAAATATTAAAATCGAGGTAAATTTAAATAGTTTTGTTATTTAACGAACCTTAAGTTTGGAATCCAACTCACACTAGACCCATTTCAGTATCGATATTCAATCCAAAATCACGATAACACTATCGTTATCCCTTTGAGCTGGGTTAACTGATAAACGAACAATATACAAATTAAGTTATTGTTATTATGATGCAATAATGGTAGTATATAAATAATAATATAATGTAGTACTTGTAGTGCGTAGTAAAAAGTACTAGCGTGATATTTTACGATAAAAGGTACCCACCCGAATGATCTCATCGATATTGTGGTAGTAGCCTGTGTTGGTCCAGGAAGCTTCATTTTTTTCTTATTTGTCGAATAATCATAAAGAGATACTTATACTTAATTAGCAATTATGATGGTTTTGGTGACCGCAGTGTAAATAGTTTGAGGATGATGATCCTGTTGATTGATTGGGGCGTAGTTATTTTATGAAAATACTGTTTTAAAAACTAAAAAGAACCGCTTTGACAAATTTAATGAACCTTAAATCTTAAAAACAACCAATCAAGGGTTACGTGCCCCACCTTCTAGTAACATTTTCAGATCAGTTCGATGGTAACGTATTCAAAGATGCAAGTAGAGTTAGATTATTAAAATAAAACGTGGAGGCAGAAGAATAAGAAGTTCGCTGTAGGTATTTGTCAAAGATTATTAAGGATTACGGATAAGAAGTTTACATCTCACTCCACCATTACTTCATGCAGAAACATGAGCCAAAACCTTCCATCCAAAAGAAAACAAAACTAGAAACAAATCAACGTTGTTAGCATAACAAAGTAAACTCGGAGCACTTGTTACGGATAACCCGACTGTTTCTAATATAGCTCCGTACCTGGCGACGGTTGGTGACGAAGGAGCTTCGTAATTTTACCAGGTAATTCTGTATGCATTCGTTGAGGCGCACTCAAGTCGAAAAATCAGCACGCGTGAAGATGCGCCTTAGGACAAGGACGACAAACAGAGGAGGTGCGAGGAATAATTTCACGGTGCGTAAACTTGTAACATATTGTATAGACAGGTTGTGAGCCTCCAGAATACGGGGGATTTTCTGAAGGATTTTGAATTAGTCGTAGTTATGCAAACAAGACGATTCGGTGAGAAATAGTCTTCTGGGCCATAAAAGCATTTTTGTGTAGTTGGAAAATGTGGTGCCAGAGTTGTTCAAGATGCACGTATGTAGGCCCCTAACTTAGCTTTGCCTTCTAATTAACAACAGCCGAGAGCAACGGTTAAACGTGCACTCCGATGCACTGATGGAAATTCTCCTAGTTTTCATTCACAGAGTAACCGCGCCGAGGGTTACTTAAAATGTACGATCATGAATCTGATCGATCATTAATATATCCTGAGATAGGTTAAAAATATCCTTGTGCTATTTCGGGACCTAAAGTAAATAATACTAAATTCCATGCAAATCCATTCAGTCGTTTTTGCATGATAAGTTAACAAACAGTCACGTTGATAAACATTCAAACGTTCATAATATTTAAAATCTTTGAAAAGCATTAACGCATGCGAACGAACTCTAAATTTATACATGTTTGTGGAAAATAATACGGTCTTGAGGCGCAATCCGCGAGGCACAGGTTCGAATCCTGCTCACGACCGTATTCCTTTTCCACAAAAATTTAAAACTTTATTTATAATATCAGTAGGAATAATTTTGAATAACTTTAACTTGCATTAACTGGATATCGAATTCGAGTCTTCAAGATGTACCCAAGCTTCCAATAACTAGACCAATGGGGCGGTTAATGTTATTATGTTGCCGTAAATTCAATTTCATAGAAGATCCAATAAGATTGCTACGCTCAAAAGGCACTTGAATTTTGCGTTTAATATCGCCAACCGGTATCAATTTGTATAATATATTTAAATTAAGCTATCGTTTTATGTTAAAACTTTTATTATACCCGGGTCTTACGCATTGTTTAACTAGACTACTAATATAGTAATATCTTAGGTTTGCGCGATCACTACACATTATAATAAAACAACTTTTAACCGGATTAATCGCGTGTATTATTGGTTTTTTGTTTTTCCTGACGTTTCTAACACTTTGCAGCGTTCGTGGTCGCAGGAGGACTCCTGCTATATTGTATAGGTATAACCAATATATGAAAAACAAAACTGTTCTATTTTTGTGGAATGAAAAATACCACCGCGAGACGAAGTAAGGCGCATGCATTATCCTGGTTGTAACGCAATACTTAGGAAAAAATACCACCGCGAGACGAAGTAAGGCGCATGCATTATCCTGGTTGTAACGCAATACTTAGGAAAAAATACCACCGCGAGACGAAGTAAGGCGCATGCATTATCCTGGTTGTAACGCAATACTTAGGAAAAAAAAACGGATAAAAAAATAATTTAGTGCTCATATGCATTAATGAGTACACTTAATTAAACTTTACTTTAAAAATATTAGACTTCGAAATAATACATTAATATTTCTTGAAAAATCCATATGGCTCGGTTAGTGGAGTGTGATAGTAGGATAACATCAGAACCTGGCGCATGGATAACGTTTTTCATTCATTTACCACCAACAACAGCAAACCCAATGAGGGTTGACGTCAGGCAGGTGGCCGGTCATAAAACATAGCCAAAACTATAGCAGCATTCCAGTACAAATAGAGAATACTTATGTATGGAAGAAGAATACATGCTGCGCCGCCCCTAAATAAATTGAGATAAGGGCAGGGGATGATGATTGTGATTTCTTGAAAAATATACTAACGTTTTAGAGGAAATATAAAAGTTGTTATGCTCCTATTTTATTGCTCAGGAGGATAACGGTCGTTCAAAATATAGAAATCATTAGTTAAGCAAACTATTTGTGCCGAGCGGTTTCTAGCTAAAATTATGTATAATATGTATAAATGATTATCTGTTTCCATGGGATTATCTGTTATATGAAGAGCATCTGTTTTGTAGGAGCTGAATAGTGTAGACTAAGCCTTGGTTTCCCTAAAGATTGACTGATCACCAGTCTAAACTTTCAGTTCAGAATTTGATCCCGAGCTCAAAGTCAAAGTCCAAAGTTTGTTACTCACATAAACCATATGGACCGTAAAAAAATTGTTGCATTGAACTGCGTCCTCTCATCTTTTCAAAGTAGCAAACCTGGTATGGAAATAACAACACTTTTTTGTGCCTTTTTAATATATCAAGTTATAATAGTGCAAGACATAAGTGAGCTAAGTTGGTCATTGCCTTCGAGCCTAGATTGCAAGCCCAAACCGCTAAGTGAGGGCGTAATTTAGGCAAGTTTGTATTTAGACATCAAATCTCTTTGATCAGATTTTAAAATAAATGTAAGTGATACGCTGCTTCTTTTTCTAGATTAAAGCACTTGTGTGGTAATGTAATGTGAAAAGCACGTGTGCGTAATAAGCGGAATTATGAACCGAAACGCGGTGCCTTTACAAGTGCGTTGAAAATAATAAAAATGTGTCAACGCAGTACTACCTATAAAATCAAGACTTCAGAACGTTTCCCCTAAAAAAACGTCACGGATACTGTAACATAAAATAGCTAGAAATGCCCATAATCTTTTAATTATAAACAATTACAATAAATCTCGCTAAAGAACACAACCTAAATAATAACAGCCGACACTTAATAACGACCAATTTGCCTAACTATAAGGATCATCTAATTATTGTGCCTTTACTTTATCATCACTTTATTTAATTACAAACTTAATAATCATAATAGTCTGCCAACAAATCGGTTCGCGTAGGAAATAAGTAAATATCTCTGGGACTATTTTGTCAGCAGTTGCGTTAAATGAAGCAATTTCCGTACTTAAATTGACTCCCTTCTATGTAATAGCTTTGAGAAATGAGTTTTAACACTTCTTAATTTTGTTAAGTGAGCGGCGAAACAAAAATTCTATACATTGTCAAGTAACTTAGCGCTTAATTATACCGGCTTCGTTTAATTTGTACTTTCCTTTTTGTGTTAATTTTAATAGAGACTCAAATCTTTTTTTTTATGAATTTTGTAATAATTTTTTGCTGTGTTAATCTTCCCTGGACGGATTATTTCTATGGAAACACGTACTTATAATATTTGTAAGCATTGGTAAACAATTTTCGGGGTTTCCTTACGTTCTTCAACTTAAAAAGAATTTTGGTACGAATTGGTTCAAAATATCTTAACCTTCAATACCAATTCAATACTATAGAAAAATTTGTTATACGTCAAACATTTAATTCAATAATTATTAGTACTACTTACTTAGGTACATTACAACACATGGTATTTTGTATCGTAAATTCAATAAGTTCGTAGTATTTGTTCTGTCAGTATTCGAAAGGAATGTTTCATGGATTTTGCGATTCAAATATAGTCTTTGTTTAACATATGGGATTAAATACAATATATTAGATTATATTACGTCTCGTTTCTCGAAGATTACAATACATTTATATCTTTCTAAACGACAACACAGTGGGCATTAAGCCGACTTAATGGTCATATTTATTACCGTCTTTTACGAATTAAATCTAATAGATATTGGACAGTTATATCCTGTCCTATTTCGAAACGAAGTTTATTTTTGTGAGGGAAATCCGTTTTAGTATAAATACTTTTTAAATAGTTACCCAATTACTATAAAGAAACGAGCATTAATGTTCGAAATTAGAACGAAATTACCGCCATTCCATTTCCTACATTCGAAGTTTGAACTAAGATTTATTTTTAATTAATTTTCATTCTTCAGCGTCTGTGTATAATCAGCCAGTCATTGAAAGGTAATTCAAAAAAATTCTAATAGCGAACTAACATTTGAATCATGCATATTGAATCTACTATCATTACGTAGAGTTAAGTGGTGGGACAGACATAATTCTTGAGGCCCTCTCTAGTGATAGCTTCTCGGAACTGTTGTCACGTATCCTAGCCTCGCTTAACAAGAACGTCTTCATTAAACAAAATTGTTCTGCTTTGCGAGCAAGAAACTTTCGTAATTAATGTAATGTGGAATTATTGATTGGAAAATCAAAACGTCATTTGGAATAGTAACCGTAAATCGTACCGTAGATAATATCAGCGTGTACCTATATGCCATAGACCCAGACCGATAGGCATTTCATTTCGTCAATTCCGCTGAATACACTACCTATACTATAAAGAAGATTTGGTCTCGATGTAGACATAATATAGCATCACGCCTATATATATTCCTCAGGGGTAGGCAGAGGTGTACACAATTGTAGATCCACATTTCACTAATACTGTAATTAAGTCCCGTGGTGAGCCTGTTGCCATCAACCGGGCAAGAACCGGACTGCTACTGAAATTTTCCTAACAGAAAAACCTAATAAAACTTTACCTGACCCAGGTATCAGGATCTCATGCAGTTTCTCTATGCATTTCTATATTCAAATTCTTTTTTATTTTATTTCGCATAGACCTAATTACAGGCACTTATAAAACGTCAAAGCTAGGTGCACGTTTCCAATAAACTCGATCTTAAGGAGAAGAACCGGCAAGAAACTCCATAGACACTCTTTTTAAAATACTATTTTATTTACAATGGTTTATTGATGGTATGTGAGAATAATGTAAGGCACAGTTAGTTTATAAAAATGCACATGATATGTTACCAACTTATCATGTAATAATTAAATCCGGATTTCTATAGGCAAGTACTAAACTAGAAAGAAAGAAAAAGTTTTATTCTGAACCAGCACAGGGAGCAAAACGAACATTTGATTTGTTTATAATTTGAAAGTTTTCGTTTTAAAAATTACATAATTCTAGTGACGGCTTCATATAGTTACGTTAAAACATATTAGAAAAATAACAAGTCTATTTCTTTTAATTACTAGCTGTCCCCGCGGCATTGCCTGCCTGAAATTCAGGTTGTGACTATAAGAGTACATGATTATATAGCCTATTATTATAATGTTTCCCTATTTTAACGAATTTGAATCGGTTTTGTTCACAATTTCGTGGGCTTTCATTTATTTTGCGCGAAAGCCTAATATATATTCAAATAAAAGTAAGGTTAAAACTTAGGTAGTCCTTATAACATCAGCTAGCTGTCAGTGAAAGTCCCGTCAAAATCGGTCTATTAGTTTCAGAGATTAGCTGGAACAAACAGACAGACTGACAAAATTATCATCATATGCATTTAGTAAGAAGCTGTTTTGACAATACACACAGACACTTAAATTTTATTTATTTGTATAGATAAATAAAACGAATAAAAAGTCAAATACATAAACTTAACGATTCTTTGACAGACTTCATAGTAAGTTATCCGATATTAGGGGGTCCATATCAGTCGGATGACCTTTATAAAGCGAATCTCGTACCAAAAGTTTCCTCATTATTATAATGCTATGATACCCGTCGTAAAAGATGACGAGGGCGCCTGTTACTGACGGTATAAGGTTCTAAGCCAGCCCTTTAATTATATGCAATGTTAGTAATATCTTAGGTTTGCGCGATCACTACACATTATAATAAAACAACTTTTAATCGGATTAATCGCGTGTATTCGTTCCACCACGAACGCTGCAAAGTGTTCGAAACGTCAGGAAAAACAAAAAACAAATAATACACGCGATTAATTCGGTTAAAACTTGATTTATTATAATATATGCAATGTTTCTATGTATACTAGTATAATAATACTCCGCTTTGAATATTGCAATATTGTACTACAATTGGTCAAAAAAATTGTTAGACGGTTGGCATTTAAAAGTACGAACTGACATATTTCCAATGTCAATCGAGCGGAATTATTCTCAATAGTAAGCCCACAGGTCTGGGTATGTGTAAGATTTGTGTCTGTAAACGCAATCAATATCATATATCATACAAATTCATATAAGAAACACAAAAAATAAAACAATATTTTTTTAGGATAGTAACACAATTAATAGTTCAATTCACCCGACTTTGTTCGTGAGTCATATGTTAGTAGGTATCTGCAGGCGCCACTGTATGAGCTCCACACATGACGTAGAAAAGGCGTGTGCGCAGTTGTGCAGTTGCGTGCGTCATTATGAAATATCTCTTTGTAATCATGATGTGCATAGTTGCGATTACGTTTGATATATTTTTTATAACATAACAACATAACATAGCATCACGCCTGTATTCCCCGAAGTGGTAGGCAGAGGTGTACACAATTGTACACCCACATTTCACCAATGCTGTAATAAGTCCCATGTAATAGGTGGTGAGCCTATTGCCATCTACCGAGCACAATTCCAAACTCCGGGCTGATACTGAGAATGTACTAACAGAAATCTCAATAACACTTTGTCCGACCTGGGAATCGAACCCAAGACCTCATGCTCAGAAGTGGCGCCTGAGACCACTAGACCAACGAGGCAGTTATTTTGTAACGTTTTTTATAAATACCTATATTAATTAGACTAAATTTAAAAGGTGTGAATGCATGCGTCATTATTATCGAGATTATGATCTTGGCTGAAAAATTTTATGGAAATTATTTTGCCAGTTTATGGTGACTGCTTACAAACATATAGGCATACATATAGTCGACTGGAATCAAACGCTGTAATCTGATTTTTGATTAATTTGCGAGGAAACGAATTTTGCTTTTCATTAAGTTCGAACGATTCAATATTATTTTTGCTCAGTGCAGTAAAGTGTTATAATTGGTCATAGACGTTTTCAATTGCCAGATTTGGTCCTAAATCCCGACTTTGATACTAATCAAGAAAGTAACCATTTCCATTCAACATTTTCAATGTTGCCATTTTGGTCAAAAATGTTAGATTATCGCTTTTGGTTCTAGTCGATTCTGTGTGTCACATTGTGGGAAACATTAGCAATACTTTTTTTTATCGTTTCTCGATCATCATGGCAAGCCGTGAAATATGGAATCAGCTCCAGTTTATCAAGCCACTCTGAATTCTCTGGTACTCGCTTACTCATTCAATCTTTATATCTTGCACAATCCTGAATTTCGTTCAAACAATATTTTTTTATCAACATTACAATATACGCACAACGGACAGCTCTTGAATATTTGACAAGATACTAAAGAACGTTATCAATATAATGATAACATGGTTTACTTGCCATAACAATGTAGTATTTGCCGAGATTTGTCTTCTCTATAACATCATCTCATCGGCTTTGATATGATTAGTTTTCTCGATATGAGCAATGATCTATAAAAATAAGTTATACTTTATTTTCAAGTACCTACCAATTTATTCGTGAAACAATTAACATGCCCATTTAATTAAATGTGATGATAGATGTTTAAGTTCTTCTTGTTACTAATTCATAATCTCAGGATTAGGACATATATTGTTTTATTTTTCAGCACGGACCTTGCACCGAACTCCTACCGACTAAACCCACACACGGTTAAACACACACGGTTTTCCACTAACCTTTACCGGGGTCCTAGGATCGCTGCTGCATTTCCCACTACCCCGACTAAAAATAATATATATTTCTTTAGCTTGGTGTATGTGTGATTTGTAAATGTGTATTGCACCCACGATAGAGGGGAAATCCTTAGAGTGGAGCAATTAAAAAAGAAATCGTGAAAAACACCGGTTTTTGTTGGTGTTTGGAAAACCTTCGTGAAACGTAAATTTCGATCAATATAACATTATAATTCGTAAAATAGACAACATGTTCTTTTATTTCATTTATTTTCATGGCCCAAAAGAAAAAAAATTGAGACAAACCAACTGTTTGCTTCGGGCTTAAACAAATTAAAACTTTATTTCTTTGTTTTTAGTTCAAGTGTCTAGGTGTCTAGATGGGAAATTGTAAATTGATAATGTAGAAATCCGATCCTCTCACCCCTTAATCTCGTTCGCCACAACCGGATCGAGGCTTGCAACTTTACCATCCTGCGCAAGTTTTAATTTCATTACTACTCAGAATTAAGGTTCTACTTTTTACGTATTACTTATTCAACGATGGATTGAATGAATAACTTGATGTAAACGGATTTGCATATTTTTTTTGTTGAGTATTTTTTTTAAGTTTATTTTCGGTTTTCATAGTTTATGACTTTTCATTTTGCTCGTGTTTTATTTTTGAGAAATTGCCTTTTAAATTGAGTAATAAATACCCAAGCTAACATAATAAGCTTTACAGAGATTGCAATAAAAATAATCGCAACTGCGATGGTACTGACATATCTAGTTTCTGTAATATATCAGTGTCGCTCTACCAGTCACGTTGTTAAAACTATAAAAACAAGTTAGTTCAATTAATATTTTAAGTGTTCCCAGTTTGTATGAACTTTGTACTGAAACGTTCACCTTTTATAGTCGACTTGCACCTGTCTGACTATGAATAAACACTCTGGGAAAAACAAGACGCAAGTGCGATTAAAACGTAAACAAAACTACTCCAAGTTCCCTTTGTAATCAAGAGCTAAGGCGACAACTTATTTCATTTACATAAACAGTTTAGCATAAGCCAGAATATTTAATCTTAGTAACGAGCGTCCCACCTCTTCTAGACATTTTAATTTCCAATATTCTAGTGTTTGACTCCACGTCGTCGGGAAATCATTGAAAAGTTTTTTATGTATTTTTTTTTATTGTTTAAACAAACTTTTACTTTTAAAATTCGAAACGGTCATGTTTTTTTTTTAATGTATGGACGGTGGCAATTTGTGTTTTCTTACATTCAGTTATAAAGTTTCAATTGGAAAAATATGAATTTTGGGCATGCGAAACTACAACCATACAAAAAAAAAAATACAACTTTTAAATTGCATTAATTATAGAGATTTAATAAATAAATAAATAAAATAAAAATACTTTATTGTGCCAAAACATTGTACATACATAGACTAAAGCCCTAGACCCCACACTAGGATTCCCTGTGTCGTGGGATCTAGTCTCTCTCAGTCCAGAATATAGCTGACATAGTACTTAAGTGAAAACAATGGAAAAAGTAAAAACAATGCCAAGGATTATAATTAAGGTAAGGTGTGTGCGCGTGTACGCGCTTGTGTGTGTGTGTGTGTACGCGCGCGTGTGTGTGTGTGTACGCGTGTGTTCGTGTGTGTGTGTGTGTGTGTGTGTGTGTGTGGTAGGGTGTGTGTGTGTGTTAGTATGTTTGTATAGCTCTATTTAGGAATGTTTACAACGGCCTCAGTTTGCATATAGTCCAAGCTCAGCAACCACGCTGAGACTATAGATTTGCATGACTTTTTTAATAATGTGGAAATTTTTAGTTTAGATTCCAACTGTCTATATATGTATGGCCCCATAAAAAGGAAGGACTTACGGCCGATCGACTTGTGACATTTAATTGTATTCCACTTCAGAAAACGGTTGGAACGAGATGTAGTAGTGTCCGAAAGGCTACTCTTATGGAAGCGCAACGTAATATATATAATATACAACTGCCTAACCCTTAATACTTGAGTCTCCTGATATAAAAGGTCAGTTGAGTATTTGTAAGGACGGCCATAGGCACATTTTAGTAGCGCACGCTGTGCTCTCTCTACTTTGAGTATATAGATCTTAGCAGCCGCACCCCAGGATACAATACAGTATCCTAAGATCGATTGGCATAGTGCCAAGTATATTGTTTTGATTATATTAGCGGTGGCAATTTTTGCCAATCGTTTGAATATGAATAAGAGTTTTCTAACCCTAGTACGTAAAGCCTCCACATGCTTAGACCAGTTTAGATGGTTGTCCAAGTAGACACCCAAGTACTTAATATTCGTTGTGTTTGCAATCGTAGGGCAGCAACATCTGGCGCCTTCCACACAAGAGTGTAGTTTAATAGAAATGGGTACTTTGGGACTAGTTCGTGTAGACACGCTAAAACAGATAGCTTTCGTTTTTTCGACATTTAGTGTAAGAAGATTCTTGTTTAACCAGCTAGCAACGACTTTCAGGCCAGTTTCAGCCCTAGCATGAGCTTCAGGCCAAGAGTCTCCGTGAAAAACAATTGCAGTGTCATCAGCGTAGGTAAAAATTTTGGCTGCTGGTAGGGTTAGCGAACACAGGGCGTTAATGTATATAATAAAGAGCGTAGGCCCAAGAACACTTCCCTGTGGTACACCAAAATCTACAGAGGAGATGTCACTGGAATGGTCTCCCACGACAACCCTCTGTTTTCTGTCAGTGAGGTAAGAATTGAACCATTCCAGTGGACCACCACGAATGCCAAGAACTCTCATTTTAGCCAGGAGTATCTTTGGGGAGACAGTATCAAAGGCTTTTGCGAGATCGAGGAAGACTCCGATACATGCCTTGCTACTATCTAATTTATGTGTAATATAGTCGACGGCACTAGTAACAGCATCCTCCGTCGATCTCGCAGCCCTGAATCCATACTGGTTATCCGAGAGCAGTTTGTTTTTTTCTAGGTAGGCGAGCAGTCTTATGTTGACAACTTTCTCCAAAATTTTGGACAGTGTCGTCAGCAAAGAAATCGGCCTATAGTTGGCCGGGTCCAGCCCATCACCGCTCTTATGTATAGGACAGACATTGGCTACTTTCATACTTTCAGGCACATAATTAGTTGATAAACTGAGATTGCAGAGAAACGTGATGGGCGCGACTAATGATTTTATTCCCTTCTTTACGATAATATTACTTATTCCGTCTATACCGGTGGAAGATGTTGTTTTTAGATTTGTAATTATTTTAGAGATTTCTTTTTCGTCTGTAGGTGTGAAGAAAAAGGAGTGAGGCGAACTTTGGTGGTTGCTTAACAATATACTACAATTATTTGCTAGTTCATTTTCGCTGACATTCATTCTAGAGAGAGTTTGAGACGCTAAATTTTTTCCAACTGTAGAGAAATAGGCATTGACAGTGTTCAACTTATGAACAGAATTAACATTCCCTGTAATTAGTTTTGAATGTTCTGTTTTGTGGTTAGTAAAATTACAGATGCTCTTAATTTCAGACCACATTTTTCTGGGGTTTCCTTCAGCACTATTTAAGCGTTTACGTTCATGGTCACATTTTAAGTTATTGAGAATGTTATTGCAGTAATTTCTATATTTTTTATATTGAAGTTGTAATATCAGATTATCACGATTTTCTTTCTTTTTGGTTTTAGTATGTAAAGCGTCTCTACGCCTGATGCATTTTAATAAGTTTTTTGTGATCCACGGTTTCTTGATGACGTCAGAACTATGAAGGGTGGCTTTGTAAGTATGTTTAATAATAACATTTCCAAGTACTTCTGTAAAGTGCTCAACTGCTAGACTTATGTCAATACATGTATATAGAGAGTCCCAGTTTACATATGCGAGGTCATCCACAATCGCGTTATGGTAAAATAAATAATGCAAATTATGAGTCTCGCGTAAAACTGCACTTTCAATTTAAACTAAAGTAATCCTTCCAATAGCAATATAGTGTGAAACCATTTGTGGGAGACGGTCCGATGCATAAATCTGTAGTTAGTTAAGCTGCGTAAGCGGTGGCTCTCGGACGGTTAGCGCTAACCCTGCGCTGAATTAGTCGGCCAACTCCAGTAGTCGTTTAATCGCCGCCGTGGCAAAGAAAACGCGCTATTAAATTAATGGCCATCTGGGCCGGGTTAATGGTCCTATACTGGCTTACATGTACAAACGGCGGATTGCGGAGACATCATGTATAGTAATTAGTAGGTTCTATTCCTAGTCAAATACGTCGATGTCTAGTGGACCCAAGCGCGCCTGTTGACTGTGAGGTCCTGGGTTGGAAATTATCAGTAGCGTTTCGGTGGTCGGAATTGTACCCGGTTAATGCCCAGAACTATATTGTTGAAATGTTGGTATTAAACAGTATACCTCTGCCCTACCCCTTTGCCATGCAGACGTGATGCTAAGTTATCTCAAAATTAAAAATGATTTTGTAATTATTAAAGATTGTCTCAGTAATTTTTGTTATTCCATATAACCTATTACCTAAAGCTTTTGTAAAAACCTATTGAAATAAATTCTTCTAAGATTATTAAGAAAACGCAACAGATAACTTACGATCTTGATCTCTTTACATAGAATGACCTTCTCGGTATATAAAACCTAATCCTTAACAGCTACTGAAGCTGCTTAATAAACAGTTAAGGCCACAATCGGCGAAAGTGCCAGTACTACCAAAAAAAAAACAAAAAAAAACCTAATTAAACGCTAATGATAATGTCAATGCGCATGCGATATGGCGCTTCTTGCGACCGTGAGGTATTACTTAACCGTCATAAGCATCTAACGTGCTAATACGTTCAGCACACGTGTACGCTGCATACGTTTTACAGCGCTGTATGTCGCTGTAAATACATAGTCGCTAATCGCTACCGTAATCCGGTTCAGTTGCAAGCCCCTCCTGTCATTTGGTTAGCGCGTTGATCATTATTGATGTATAAGGAATGTTTGTTAGCTGGATTTTGGATAGTGTAGCTGTATACTTACGTATTTAGATGCTGGAATAAAGACCCTTTGGGTTGCTGGGAATGACTGAAATACCAGAGATTATTTTTGACAGAATGTTTAAGATGCTATATGAGGTGATAATATTTTTTCCTTAAACCTATGATTTTATATTTGTACTACTGTAACCGGACACAATTCCAAACTCTGAGCCACTACTGATAATATCCTTTCAGAAAAACCCAATAACACTTTGCTCGACCCGGGAATCGTACCTAACAGTCGCCCTTGCGGCAACTAGACCAATGAGGCCGATAACGTAAAACATACATTAAATACCTTTACATCATTACACAATCCAGAATTCTCTCAAGCATTACATGTGTATTCACACATCTAAACATCCTCTAAGCATAAATCAAGTCATTATCAATATAAGCTAACCGAGTTTCCTCCGGTCCTCTCATTCGGGAAGCTCGTGTGAACGAGGCATGGTTGGTGGTTTTCCATAGAGCGTGCATTGTCTGCCACGTCTTTTTGTATCAGTCGGTATTGTCCGCATATAATGCAAGTAGGTGCGTTTCCCACGATTCTCTGCGCAATCGTTTGTATATTGGTGGCTAGGCTGGTTTTCTATGGTTAGTGATCTAGGAGATTTGATAGAGATGTCTTTGTCTTTAAGTAAATTATGTATTAATATGCCTAGCCTTTTCCCATTTACATTGGAGTCGGCTTCCAGACAAACTTGATGCAGTTTAATACCAGTATTTTACATGGAGCTACTGCCTATCTGACCGCCACAACCCAGCTACTCGTGGTATGACTGGTTGTCAGACCTCTAACTCACACAACATAGATCTTAATTTCACAACTGGGACCGACGGCTTAACGTGCTCTCCGAGGCACGGAGGGATCTCAAATGATGATCACTCGTCCACAGACCAACCGCGGCAAGCGCAGCTTAAACCTCGATCGATCGATCTGTGCGGCTGTTGTTTAGCCACGAGCCTCTAAAAAATATAGAATAAGGTGACATAATGTCACCTGTATTCCTCAAAGGTAAACCCCTCTGGGTTTAATTATAGACCCAAATTTCACCGATGTTGTTATTCAGTTCCATGTGGTGTGAAGCTTATTACTAGGCCTGTGATACTCGGAATTTCCTAATAGAAAAACTCAATAATACTTCGCGTGATCCAAGACTTGAATCCAAAATCTCTATACCAATGCAAATGTAAACGATGAAATGCGAGATTACTGTTATGTTAATTCTGAGTTTACAACTAAAATTATTCAATGCAATGTGATAATTTATAGACAAATTAATATTTGTGTGGCTTTATAGATAATGCCCATTCTTGGTTATTATTATTATTGAATTAATTTCAATTATGTCTTTGTGTCTTTGGTTATACATAAACACAGGTAATTTATTGGTATAGAGTGTTTAGGGGTATTAGAGTTTTAACCTAACCTTCCCTGGCCTCTTCAGCAAATTCTTCAACTTGCAAAATATTATTTTTCAACTATGATTTTCTTCATATTTCTTATTCTAAAAATATGACTTCTAAACAAAAAACTTCAGTTTTTTGAAAGGAGTTCTGATATATCTACATTCTTAATGATACTGAAAATAGGTCTCACTGCCTCTTGAACAATGCCAGTGGTGAAGCGACAGTATCCGTAGTTGTTGGGATGCAGGGTCAATTCCTACATCAGGTCAAACATTCGAAGCCTACAGATGTTAGATCCGAATCTGGATGTTCGTTCATGTGTTTTGTGTGTACGGCATTCACGACAATGGGATTGCTACGAGTGTGGAGCGTCGAGTTGATCGCAGATAGACAAACAGGTCGACCATTCACCTTTCAAGGAAAGAAGGATCGTGCAAATAGATTTCTCCTTTTTGTAACAATTTGTTATATTATGTTTCTTTTTCATTAGTAACAAAATCCATGCAATTCTCGTATTTTTATTTACCTTCATAGTCGGTTTCGCTATAAAATTATCCGTTTTTAAATAACCAACTGTCAGAAAAGCAATTTATAACAATCGCTTACTGTCTTTCTGTGGCATCGTCTGTATTTTGTTAGCATTATTTTCAGATATTTTCTTTATTTTTCTGACATACTTTTTCGTAATATTTGTTGCGACTATTAATACGTTTGGCGTGCGAACTATCAAGTTTATCCTCGTTGTTCCTGGCAGTAAAGCCGATAGGTACACGCCATGTTAAATTATGACAATCCAATAACGGGTTAGGTGGCTCGGCCTGGTCCCAAATTGTCCGTATCGACGTTGGTGCCAAGTCGTGGCACAAAGCGGCCTGGCCTGCCGACGCACACGCGCGCAGCACACACAGCCTCCCCGATGCCAATTGGGTGCGTAGCACATAGATAGGCAGAAGCTATACAGCTATATGGTTTTTGTATCATAAAGTATAACGAAAAGGTTGAAAGGTGTAGTGAGCACAATGTGATTATAGTATATGTAGATAGATACCATAGTCAAAGAGTAAGAAGTGAATACGTTTAAACACAGCAATCAAGTTGACCTTTTGCACTTTAATTGAAAATATTATATTTACAGCGTTTACTTATTAAACTGTCAGTTTTCAATGCATTGTCTAACATTTGTATTAGGTCCAATTTTATTCCTAGGATCATGGTTAGACTTCCTGATGATTGAAAATGAGGCATTTTTATGAACTTAGGTTTAATAATGCCCCATTGTCATACAACAATATAATCATAAGCTTTTATCATTCTAGAGAGAGATAGAGAGAGAGAGAGAGAGAGAGAGAGAGAGAGAGAGAGAGAGAGAGAGAGAGATGTAATAAAAAGTAATAACTTTACGCTGAAGTCAAATAAAATATTGAGTTACAATGTTAAAACAACTGGCATTATGTTGGTATGCACTTTTTGCACTTGCACAGTTAACGATATAATAATTAAATATGTAAAACAAATTTGCTTTATCTAAATGACAAAGTCGCAAACCGGACGTGCACATATGATCAGTAAAGTATAACCGAAAAAAGACTGTTACGAAACTTACGTAAACAATTGCACGTCTGCATTTATTTTCTCATCTATACACAGTTGACAATAGAACATCGTACATCTATCGCGACGCAGTATACTTAGTGCCTAAGTGCAACTGCCTTCAACTGTACACGTATGACGCAACACCCATATGCACTGTGTAGGTATAGTCGCGTACATACATTGTTCGCGTAATGAACGACCTTATTATTTGAAGGTTTCTCAAATTAGTTTTTGCTGTTAGTACTTATATTTAGTGTTTATTTGTCTGTGTAGAGATGAAATGAGAATCGTTGGTGCAATGTATAATATGTTGTAGTTTTGAACCTTGTAACATAATTTTGCTCGCAAAAACGATTGGAGTCATAAACTTGTATTATGATTTTTCGAGTTAATATTGTCGATCTGTTTGCATGTTCTTATATGACTGCAGTATATTGCGTAACAAACTCACAATAAATATAGTTTCTGACATTTCCACAATTAAATGTGCCTTTGCAGCACCTATGACAACACAAAAAATTATGTGTTTATAACTTAAACTGCACTTCAAATTTTATCTGTAAAATTTTAAGACATTGTCCATTTGAAGTCCCACTAATAACGAGATGTGTTTAGAGTATTCAATTTTATATCGAGACATGTCGCTGGCACAGACCCAATATTTCACTCATTTGCCTTAGAATTCAGTACTTTTTAAGTATTAGAATAGCATTTTGTACGGGATACGGCAATACAAACTTATACAATCTCGACATATGGACAAAATAAAAATACAACTGAATTAAAACTATGGACAGACAATCAGAAAGACATCGGCGCGTGTAACTGCATGAAGTACGTAGGTACCCGACCTACGTACTCGTATTTCTAGAAACAAATCGAATGGAAAATTGCGTGCTACATGAAAATATATGAATTAAACTTTACAGTTATGCAACTTATTTCGTATTTTGTCTTTTGAAGGTATGTAGTTTGATTGGATTTTATGAATGTTTTAATACTTTATTTAATTAAAAAATTATAATAGCAGTGTGCAATATGACAAAA
Organism: Xylocampa areola; assembly: GCA_935421205.1. Classification (NCBI taxonomy): domain Eukaryota; kingdom Metazoa; phylum Arthropoda; class Insecta; order Lepidoptera; family Noctuidae; genus Xylocampa; species Xylocampa areola. Next base: position 13,714,719 of record OW285206.1, read on the forward strand.
AAATATATTTGTATTTTTTAAGTTCCCCTTAATAAACTGTTAGATCTATATCTGGTTACCTATAGAAATGTTTGCATTAAAAGCGTAAAAAAACGATTTCAATGTTACGATTTTCAAGCACAGCAAATGTCTTATTAGACTGCTTCACATCAGCTATAAGTCATGGCTGACATAAAAAAGTGAGTGATGTAAAAATAAAATCGTAATTTAAAGAACCGTAAAAGTACAGTGTAGTTTAGAACGGGATTAACAATATCGCCGCCACGCAGACAAAAGTACTCGTAAAAATTCTTTTATTTTTATACCTCAGTGGTCTTTTCGTTAAAGAAATTCACTTTTGTTTGAGAACTGAGAAATAATGGGTTCGAACAAAGGCAACAATTATGAAGAGAATCTATTAGAATTTGTTACGGCTGCAGCTAGACTTTGTATTTATTGAAATTTTACTTTGGTTAGTTTTTTAAAAATGGCGTGAAAACGACCTCCCGAAAAAAAAAAACCGGCCAAGTGCAAGTCAAACTCATCCACTTAACGTTATCTCGACTAAAAAGCACGAGGTCAAGTCAAGATTTTGTTATTCTATTTATTATTTTTACCTTTATAGAAGCTATTAGAAACACATAATTATTCCATGAAAACTGGTCAGCTGTTGCGGCTCAAAAGATACAAACAAACGATCAGACAGACTGATTGTTATGTTAGACTGTTGGGTACGGATAATGGAACCCTAAATAGGATGGTGAAGTCAAAACGTTACTATTTTTTTTTGTTTCGAATTCGAAAGAAAGAAAGGATGTCACACTTCTATCAACTTTAACCACATGACCGTTTTCAGATGCAACTCGGATCGTTACACCGGGCCCTGATCGAGTTTGAAACCACTCGGACTCACCCGATAAATTCTACGTACGGTACAGAGAATTAACGATCGATTAATTCTATTATATCCTATCCTAATTCCTATTATATTATCCTACTTCCTACTAACTTATCCTTCTTTCTACTATCCTCTCCTACTTCCTACAATCCTATGCTTCTATCCTACTTTATACTAATATCATAAATGGGAAAGATTGGATTTTTGTTAATTAATCACTGAAAAACTACTGAACTGCTACATCTATTACTATTTTCTTCTTTTTAATACTCACTTTATGATCGTACCAGCCATTTAGTTAAGATGTCTGACACAAAATGTATGCTCCTTCAGATCAAGAGTTCAGTGTGTTTGTAAACAATCTGTGTCGTCTACCGGTTCATGTGTACGTACTTATTGCACAGTAAATTTACTTAACAATACTTGACATAACGTGTTCTAGTATGCATATGATAAACCCCAAGGCTGACGTGATTTTGTTCCACAAAGATTTCTCATGTATCGTGAATATTGCACCACTCAAATGTTGCTTGTGGTAAAACATCCTCCTAATATTGTTTTCTAATCAGTCACCAAAATTACGGAATGGATTTAAATTAAGTTTTGTATGTATACAAAACTTCACCATCCATTCTAATACTATAAATATAATTATTATTTCTTGGAATAGGACATACAATATTTTGCATATCGGGAAAATAAGAGTTTGTGCGGGAAAGGGGGAATTCCCCGGATGAAACGCGGGGCAAAGCTAGAAAATAAAAATATTTTTCGTTAGTACATAGAAGTACACCCTTAAAATGGAATCCTTACACGTAAACGTAAACTCTGGGCTTCGGCTGTGGCTGGTGACCACCCACCGGACGAAGCCATGTCGTGAACCGACCTAGTCGTGTTTCGGGATGTAGTCCGGTGATACCGTTGTGGGAAACGGGTCTGGCCAGTTGCATCAACTCCCTAACTGTCGTTCTCCCTAAATCGATCTACTCTACTTAGAGTGCATAGATTTCTTCTGGATCTACGTGCTCCATCCTCGGCCACACCGTCGCTTAAAATAAGGCGAGTTGATGGCCAAACTTGGATAGATCCATTTTTGATAAAAAAAAAAGATTTGCGTATAATCGTATAATCCGATTGATTAGACTTGATTGATTTGTAGAGTTCCTTCTAATTTCTTTGGTAGAATCCTTAAATATTATCTTTCATAATGTGACCTGCTTTTGCATGTTGACATTCACTTTTTGGTTACTCTGTAATTGAAATGGCAAACACAACCGACTGGTCAGTTCCATGTAGGTCCAGGAGCTGATAACGTCGGATGTTGCGGACCTCGTGACGTCATCCGGCGGACGGCGCTGGTCGCCCGGTCGCGTGACACCAATCTCCTCATTGTTGTGTCCCCTGTCAGCAGGACGTACCAGTCAAGCCACCCGCTACTGAAACAAACACTGTCATATTACGTCACATGTTGCCAATATTCCGTTACACAAAACGTTGCATGACACGATACAAAATGTCCAGCCATTTTACATTTTAATAGCTTTCACGAAACATTTTTTTTACATACATACATTCTGAAACGACCAGCTTTTTAAAAGGTGACATAAATAAGAACTTTAAACTGTTTTAATGCATCCAAAAAACAATGGGTGAGTTTGAAAGTTTCCGTGAATCCATTACTATGTGTTACTGAAGGAGAATGTTCGGAAGCGCATCAAAAAATGAGGCAATAAAAAGGAACTGGAATCTTCTCTGACAGAACGTCAATCTAAGGCAGATGATATGAATCTCGTAAAAACTTGTCTACTATGACACGATAATAATGTTAGCAATTTACATTTTAACACAAACGCGTCTGTTATGTTTCACTATAACATGCGAGTACTTTTTTATTTCATGTCTGACAAAAGCCTACACGGGTTTCCAAATAAATCTACATTTCAATTAGCATTTCCATGAGAAAAAGCTAATCCAGAGAAAAAAATAAGCGTCTTTAAATACGAGATTATTGTTTCTATAAGGCATTGAAGACATTCAAACTTTATCTTTATTACAACACCATAAAGTATCATGTTGGACCTTCAAATCACTAAGTACTGACGTCATTATACAGTTAAGTATCAACGTGTGTGGTCTATAATGAACTGAATCCAATGATTCCGCACAATAGGTATATACAGATATACCAGGTCATTGGTAGCTTATGTAGGTACCCTTCACGTGAACCACGCGGTCACGCGTCAGACTCAACGTGGAAACCTACTGTGAAACCAATATTTAGCTCCGATTGTATTTGTACTACTAATTATGATTGAAATTTCATGAAAAGAGTTCCTGCAAAAATAACTGTATTACCCATGTTTGAATTTGATTAGATTTGGCAGTCACGATTATACTCAGTCATTAACGTTTTTACAACACCAACGTAATCAATTGTTTCCATATGAATGTCGCAATGACTTTAGATGCTATGATAAAATTAACAACGACAATAATTTACGATCACGTTTTATGGGACCATATTTAAATATTCAGTTTTAGGATAAAAGCGGAGTTAAGATTCCGCACCACAGCAAACTCGGTGCGCTGCGCTGACATCGGAGGTAGGTTAATGACTCCGCAGAGGTCGCCCATTGTTTTGGTAAACAATGCAGCGACGGCGGGCGTGCCGTCAATCCTTCCAGTTATTCGCTTCACTAGGTGACGCGCCGCGACCCTTTTACCTCTCACGTGAAAAATGTACGAGCTAAAACTCGCCTTACAAAGGTTTAATTAAACCTCAGCTCGTTACATGACGTGTTTACAACCACATTAAAATTACGTCGCAGTCCCTAAGAAATGATTAACTCTTCGATAAGCAGTCGCAGATAGAAAAATATCGCGGAAGATGTTAGAATTTTATTTTCCCTTAAACAAAGCAGTCGCGACCGAAACTGGGGTGAAGCATAATTTGAGATCATCTTGTTATGCAGCTCTGAAAACTCACTGCTGTATTGTTTCAACTTGAGCTATTTACGTCGTCCCTCACTGAAATATCCCTTCAATTAACTTTGGACAAATTAACGGGAAAGAGAAAAATATAAAAGCGGAATGGAGTGCGGGCAGAGGAGGGCAGGAGGGAAGAATAACTGGGTTCGCGGATAATTAATGGTTTCATTTATGTTTCTGCACTTGAGAGTCTTGATTGTGCCGGGTTAGGCCGCCTTTTTACTTTTTCCCAGTTTCGAATTGCCATTGTTCAACTGAGACCTAATTGAAAGTGGTTAAGGTTCAGCGATCACTGGGCAAAAGAGACCCGCAGATATACCTAACATTAATACAAACGTACTTTTTTGCACTAGTCACTGAGTCACCGGTAAATTCGTAAATAGATTAGATGTGATTGCTGTTATTTAAATTCTAGGTACTTTCTTCCACACAAATTGCGTTAAAATGTGTCAGTTCTTCAGCCATTTTATTTCTCGCAATAAACATATCAAACTTTCGTCAGCAGTAATTGCAGTTTGCAATACATTGCAGAATTGATGGTTTTAAAGAATGTATCTACATTAACGGTTGAGTTCAGTGTTTAAATTCTCACAGATCCATGCCATGACACGTGTTGCCAACCTCGCTTTGGCGTTATTACTGTCTGTGTGTTGCGCTTCGAAATGTGATCTAACCATACAATGTTGCCATGCTATTAATATGACATATACTCAAAGCATTCCGCCTTTGTTGTCGTTTTAAATTTTACAAATAAAAATTATTATGTTTCTTTTATTTAACGTGTGCTTCGAGTAAATTGTAGGAAACTGTCTCTGGAATTTGAAATATTTGTTTGTAATACAGTGTAATGAATTAAAAGTATAGTACTCACTGCGCAATTAATTATAAGATAAGATAAACTTTGATATCAGTCGTAAACCGAGTCATATTTTTGTCTGATGGTTTTATGGACAACCTGAATGGTTGAGTACGGTACTAGAGAACTTTTGATAGAACGGACGTCAATACAGGTTATTGCCTCGTCTTTAATAAAGATGCTTTGAAGATTTTCTATTTTCATTCCAATAAATGGGGCGCCATCATGATTCTTATATTTCATCTGGTGCAAAATAGTGTACCTACAAAACTAGGTTGATTTCACTGTTTTGATAATTACTTGGGGGTTGACACACGCCAAAAACATGTGAGCATCATAGAGCAGAGATTACATCAGACTCGACGTCCTAGACAAAATCTATCACCTCCAAAATTATTTGAACTCGGAACATCACACATAAATTACGTTCCGGCAAAAGTCGCATTCAATCTTACACCGTTCCGAAATCGGATCGAACTGTGTGTACATATTGTTATGCAGATTCCAAGTCGGGATTCTAAACGTGTAGTATTGTTATTCGGGACACGAATGAGCCGCGTCACGATTACGGTACGTCCCAACCCTGACCCCTTGAACTCAGGGAAATGTCACCGGGACGAGACAATTTTCGCCTTTCGTGTTCTAAGAGTTTATGTGTCATTTTTATTTTGTTATCTGTGGCTGTTTGAAATACTTACGGCTCGTCTTACTGAGACTCGATTCTTAGTTTTTAAACTTGATTTGAAGGATATTTTTAACCCATTTTTTTACAAATATCTTTGTTTTTATTCAATGCGTGACTAACTTAAGATACAAAGATTAAGTTGACATGCATTGTAATATAGGTACAGCGTATTTTTGTTTTGTGTATGTCATTTCATTCGCTACAAATGATTTTTAAATCTATTTTGGACTTATTTGTTCCGAATTTCTGTTCAAAGCGATGGTATATTTAGGTTTTACTAAATCAGGTAGATAGATCTATATATAGCTTTTTATTATTTCAAAATGGGACTTTCTAGAACAAGCTAGACATGGTACTAAATTAAAAGGCTTTCCCAGAATATTCGTGTGGATGCTTTAGCAATTGGCTTTATTGAATGCCATCCGGCTATTGACATATCCTTTGAGTAACTAACGAACTTCATTCCCAGAAACGAGTTGCGATACCTATGCATTTTTTCTACCTTGTTTGAAAATGCCTCGTTTCGGTGATTTGAAAAATGTTCATAGCGTCATCCAACGTAAACACTATTTTAAACACGCAAACCTCCACGGTTAACAGTTTCTGCAAATAACTCTAACTAACTGAGTAATATATCTCAAAGTTTACTGAAATTTTACTTAACAAATAGAGGCACATAAGGAGATTAAAATGATATATCTGAACTTATGACGCGCCACATCGACATCCATAATTTTCGCGAAAATGTTTTTCCACTAGGCTCTACCTATTTTAAATAGTTGTTTAATGGGTACGTCCTTAATTAGAAACTGTACAGAGTGAAATTGATGCTCCTCTTCTGATTTAATGAGGAGGCAATCGCGTGATCCCTTTCGCACAGAATTGGCCCCGCCCATCGGGCGGTGAAAATCAATAACATACTCCAGAAGTGCGTTTAGTGTCGTACCTTGCTGACGTTGCTGGTAGACAGTGTAACAGCCAAAAAGCATAGACATGTACATTTTCTGATTACAGTTGCGCTGTGCGTTGCTCGCGTTTAATGCAGGGCGGGACTGGTCGATCAGCTGTTTTGTGACGTCACTCCAATACGTATTGTAATATAATGACTGTCATAATGCTGTAGAGCTTGTTCGAAATAGACGTCTGCGGTGACTAAAACATTACTGCATTTGACAACGCTATTGTTCTAGTTATTTCGTAGAAATTTTTTAATCTGTATATCTTAATGATAATTATTCTGTAGAAGTTGATTAGTATGTACATATATAGATTATTCTAATCACATTTTAATTACGCTGAGAAGCAATGGAAAATACATCATTTGAAGATACTTGAGTTTCATATCAAAGCCAATTTGTAATCTTGATCAAGCGTTAGGTACTCGTTTTATCACCCTCAGTAATAAGTCATTACAGCGAAGTACATACTTACCAATTAATAGTTCGCTGACCTCCTTAACGGCAGCGAAAGGCCGTAAACATTCCTAAGTGGCACTTACACCATAAAGTTATAAGCCGCTCTTCAATTGAACAATTACATTCTTGAACGTCGTTTAAAACCCCCCGAAAAGCTTTTAGCAGAATTAATATAGCATAATAATTTCCCGCGTAACGTGTAACAGAAAGCGAGTTTCCGATAATTGCCGAAGATCCTCTCGGTAAGTTTGCTCAGGCATCGAGCACCTGCATTAATTACAAGATTTAGCGTCATCCCCACCATTAATAAGGAATAAACCACTCCACTTTCTTTGTCTGCCTTTAGATCTGTTTATTAAACCGAAAGATTAATTACGATACCGAATTTTAAGAATTCGCAACTTTGTTGAGTCGGCGGTATTCAGAATTTAATTTAAAAATTCCGAAGTTTAACGAGACAGGTGAGGCGAACTGCTAAGCGCGTTATGAATTTTACCCCCACACGGTACTAGTTTTGGGAATTTTTCCCGACTCCAACCAACTTTATAGCTTATCCCACACGCGTACCTATTCATGCAGAATTCATATTATAAAGCTACATATTCTTTTCTACATACTCGTACCTATATATTTTGTTGCTGTTTCCCTATAGAGAGCACGTAAATCAAATGTCAAGGAGCAAGGATTCTTCTTTTACGTAGACGTTACCTTGTAGGTCACCGAGAAATATGCCTAATATGTCTACGAAAATATATACACTTTCAGAATTGCCTTATATGTTTTATGAGACATTTCGGTCTACGACTGGTATTTGTTTCGGCTCAATTTATTTAGGTAAGCCTTTCTGCCAGTTTATAATCCGTTAATAAAGTGCTTCTATGAAACACCATTTACGCACATACGCAAACTTTACAGCATAAAGAACGTATGACTCAGTGCATAGAAACGCAAACAGTTGAAACTTAGGCTGTTTCATCACTTTTAATTATTCATAAATCACCTAACAGTTAAAATTAAGATCCCGTTTGGCAAATTTTACGAGTGAAGTTTGGAAAACCTGCTTAAAACGAGACGTGTGCGCAATATTTACGTCATATTTTATAGTCTAACACTGTTGTAATTTGAGTTTTATGAAATTGTATATATGTGCAGGATCCATAAATTGGAATAGTCGACGTAGGCGCGCGATTTGGGTCACGTCAGAATGAGTTGCATTGTCAAATTGACAAGTGCGTCGTAGATCAACAGAGCCAAATGATAGTAGGTACTAGTACTAGCTGTTGCTATCAAAGATTGACATGAATGTTGGCAGATCTATTGATCCAACTATTTGACGAGCCGTGTGACACACGAAACGTTGTGAAACAAACCACTGCCGTGATTCTTAGTCATACGAAAGTCGACAGAAAATACGAAATACATTGACATGCTTAGAACATATCAATAAACAAGGTGAATTACCCTTCTACATAGAAATCGAAATATGTAATACATTCGCAAGCATTTCGTAAAGGTACAATGTAATTTTAAAGGAGATTGTACCAAGTCTATTAGTATAAAAATTATACTTTAGTGCGACCGCGCGGGTCAGGGGATAGAGCTGACGTCGCTCGGGGCGCACCTGCATTAATTAAGAGACTTATCCCTCCCATTAATGACGCAAGCCGGGTCAGCCGAGGCCCCGAACTTCCCTTCAACTTGTACACTTTTGATTGATTTAGTCAAACAATACAGCTTTACATTTTCTTCTAAATTATAATCGGTGTTCCGAAGTGTCGGGAAATCTGTATTTTGATGCCGCCCATTATAAGAGAGAGATACAAAATATAGGCACAAGATTAAGGTCAAACTCATTTACAATAAGATATTTAGGTTTACAACTGTTCTGTGTTATGTGTGTTTGTCGTGCATTCAATAAAATTGTTCAACGAATTCAAACTCACGGTCCCAGTATAAAGTCAAGAACGTATGATTATTTTGTTTTATAGTTGTTGTTGAGTTCTGTGGCGAAGTTTCCAACGTTGTGTCTTTAATATTGTTAATAAAGATTTAACAACCTTTAAATGTCCTGTCATTATAGAAATAGCTTTAATATATTCTAGTATTAAGTATTTAAAGGCGGCCTTAAATGTTTTGACCGCGATAGACTAAAATGATACCTACGGGGAATTTCTTCACAGTAAATTGTTATGTTCGGAGTAGATACACTTACAACGAAATTATTTTAGTCTAGCTTATATTTTTACCTAGGCAGTTGAGAACATAATAGCTAGGCTACCGTATTTCTTGGGTTTTATTGTTTTATTACATAGAATGTCTAATACCTGTATTAGGTTTTTTATTCAATCTACAATTTTTTTTTTACTTATAGTACGATTTATTTTTCTCTCAATTTCGAATTCGTTTTACTTTTTGATCTTCCTCTATAAGCTGATTTCTGTTATCATTCACTATGCTTCAAAGACAAGAAAATGAGAAGACTGGAGGTGGACACCTTAGGGTGAAGAGACCTAGAGACCCTGACGGGAGGAAACTTACCTAGATATATCAGATTTTTTCTACACGAAGTGATATAGAAAATGTTTTTTGTAGCGCGTCTGCAGGCTTGATTCCAAGATGGAACAAGTAATTGCTGTGTGTATCGAGTGCATATGCATGCACGATGAAGCCAAAGAGGTGTGGCAGAATCGTTAGAGGTGGAAATCGATATATATTATGCTTACCTCAATTACCAACAGGCGTGATTGTATGTACCTACGCATATTTTTATAAATGCACCTATATCGAAGGGAGAATTTCGTATTCTATAGAAAAAATAAATAAATTCGAAAGCTGTTTTGAGCTTGCTTAAACTTCCTAGATACAAAATAGGCTAGTCTTACGCGTAGTCCAGATTCAAACACGTTTTTTGCCTTCAATAAAAATATATTTATGTTTAACTTTGCGGTCCTTTTTTAATATCCGGTGTATCCTTTTACTATAAAGGCGGGGGGCTCATTGTGTGGTATTGAGTGCAGATAACAATGTGCCTGTACTGTGTACGCGCAGCCTATGTAGGAAAGTGGCTCTTACAATAAGATTGTCTCAGAAAGATATGAAGGATAAGTTGAAAAATATGTAACATAGCATCACGCCTGTATTCCCTGAACGGGGAGACAGAGGCGTACAGAGTTGTACACCGAAAATTCACCATTATTAAGTCCTATGTAATAGGTGGTGAGCCTATTGCCATCAACCGGGTACTTTGTCCGATCTAGGAATCGAACCTAAGACCTCATGCTTAACAGTCGAGCTTGAGACCACTAGATAAACGAAGCAGTTTAATGTAAAAATATTAAAAATATGTAGCCCGTTTGTTAATAAATTAAATGGAGTAGGTATCTAGAACTACTTTATTTTATCTGCAGTACCTATCATTCGCATTATTTTGAAAAGAAAATTCTGGGAGGAACAAATGATTTTAATACTACTCGCGACATCGCCGCGAGCTCAGCTCATGACTAAGGGTTCCGTTCGAGTTTGAAACTCGTCGGGCTATCCCGAATAATACACGTCAGTAATAACCTTCCTTTGGTAATAACCGTTGAAAAATAATGAATACACAGATCAATTTTTGAAAAGCATTAACGCATGCTTAGCGATCTCTATTGTTATAATTTTTAATGGAAAAAGAATACGCTCGTGAGCAGGATTTGAAGACGAGAGTTGAGACGGCCTAGTGGTCAGAGCGCCTGGGAGTATTTATCTGGGAGGCGCAGGTTCGAATCCTGTTCGCGACCGTATTCTTTTTCCATTTAATATTGTAACTTTAGAGTTCGCTAAGCATGCGTTAATGCTTTTCAAAGATTTATCTTGAATCATAAGAATATTTTTAAATTATACTCTATATGTCTTCATTTTGTGTGCGTGCCCTACTTAATGTATTTATTTACACTTTAATGGACGTTGACTGTACTTACATTCTTTGTCTGTCAAAACTTTGGGTTAACAATATGCAATTAATTAAAATATTATGAAAGCACGCTTGCCATATCCACTATATTTTTTTACATCGTACTAGCCTATGTTACCCGGGACAATGTAGGATTCTAATGATACCTCGTATACCTAAATTGGTTTAGGCGTTTAGAAGTTATGGTGGAATAAAGATAATCACAAATTTACATACATACATGAACCCTAAAACCATAACACGCCATTATTATCAGTCATGTAAAAAAAAATTAAGTAGTAAAAAACTAAACACTACTTTATATAATCATAGTTATTTTAAGATTATAGTATAAATTGATTACAATTTTATTTCTAGGTGGAAAATAATATACAATTATTATTATTTTTGGAGTGACAAATATTTACAATTAAACACTATACACTATACAACTATAAAATAAATACTATTCTAAGTTTAAAATAAAATAAGAAAATTTACTCAGGCGTCAAAGTATTCCTCCGCGTCGCTGTCTTCTGGAAAAGTGCCCAGAAGACTGGCAGCATTGCCCCGTTGTATGGCAATGCTTATTCTCTGACCGAGATATAAGCCAGCCCTCTGGTCACGCGAAGTGTCGACCAGTCTCCGCGAAAGTTCTTTGTGCAGTAGTCGTGCACTCGGACCCCACGTCCCGAGCGTCTCGACCCCAAACGGCTCAAAGTCGTAACAGCCGACTAAATTACTGTATTTGCGCCGTTTGAGGGTCTCTGCGGCTGAGGCAGCGGCGCCCGCACAGCCAGCCGAGCTTGGAAGGTGAGATGGAGCAAGGGTGTCGACACATGTTGCGTCCCACACCAAAGGCCTACCCATCTTCCACGGCACTAACGACATACCATCTGGTCTCTTACCATCGTCTTACCATAGTATAAATGTATTGTATCTATGATCGATCAATCATCAGTAAACAAAAAAAAAAAAACAATAAAATTTCTTTATGAGAATCCATAGCCACTTATTTACGTACCAAAAACCATAACTTCTAAATGCCTACGACGTCGAAAGTATATAAATTAAAAAGAAAATTGAACTTTTATATAGATAGCAATCACACTTCCTTTTAATGTTCAAAACATAAAGATAAGAACAAATTGTGGGATTGAAAGTAAAAAAAATATTCCTTTGGATCTTAGAAGAACGGATTACCCGTCAAAATGACGTGGTCGTGGTCGTACGAGTACCTCGTACCATAATCTGTGACGCGTTGTGGTCAATACAGCTGCGCTTTCGGAACCCCGGGTAAAGGTTTATGTAGGACTGTGTGGATAGTCAGTAAGAGCCCGGTATAGCATCCATGATGGATTTTGCACTCTTGAAAAAAGAAAAAGAATTCCTCAAAATACATACATGCATACCGACAATCTCGCCTTTTTACACGACTAACCAAAAAAAGGTGTATTATGTTTTTAGGTTCATGTATGTGTGTATGTATGTTTGTGAGTTTCTTTATTCCACCATAACTTCTAAACGCCTGAACTGATTTAAATGTCATTATCCTTACATTGTCCCGGGTAATATAAAAAAATAGTAATATAGTGGCTACGGAGGAAAAAGAGTAGTGAAATTAAATAAAAAAATTCACACGTGGCAAGCGTGTTTTTAATGTTTGAATTAATTTCATAAAGTTATAATATTAAATGGAAAAATAATACGGCCGTGAGCAGGATTCGAACCTGCGCCTCACGGATAAATACTCCAGGCGCTCTGACCACTAAGCCATCTCGAGATGGCTTCATATTATAACTTTAGAGTTCGCTAAGCATGCGTTAATTCTTTTCATAGATTTATGTGTAATTAATTTCATCTTGTTCCCCTTAGCTTAGGTAGATATACATTTCCACCTGATAAGATTCTAATACGTTTGTTTCACTTAATTTATGTTCATTAACCTCTTCATGTAGGCTCCTCGATTTAGGTTATTATGTCAAAAATATTAGTATGTATAGGTACGTCTTCTTAAATAATTAATTAGTAGAGAATTAAAATTGATGGGACCTCATTGAACCAGTGAGCGCAGGCGTAGTTGCTGAGCTCTTTTGATTTGGATTACAGAGTAGAGCTGTGCTATTTTGTATACAATCTGTTAACATTTGTTTGGAGTTTCTATCAATGTCAAGAATACAGTAAGATGCACTATAAAGGTTAGACTGTTTCGACCGTCATAATGACTCTGCCACTTGCAAACTTGTATTAACATAACAATATAATGGTATCACGCCTGTATTCCCCGAAGGGGTAGGCAGAGGTTTACACAATTGTACACCTACATTTCACCAATGCTGTTATTAAGTCCCATGTAATAGGTGGTGAGCCTATTGCCATCAAGCGGGCACAATTCCAAACTCCGGGCTGCTACTGAGAATTTCCTAACAGAAAAACCAACGAGGCAGACTTGTATTTAGATCTTTACTATAGCTACTTATTCATTACCTAGTTGCTATTTAATAGCTTGAATATACCTCCATTACCACTTAATTAAATATCATTTAATATTTAGTATTGGGTAGAGATACAGAGAGATCTCTATCTCTACCAAATACTAAATATTAAACTTTATCCCAAGCAACTGATGTAAATAGATGTTATACGTACCTTACTAACTTTTAATCCATCGCGTTGCATGATATTACTATAAACTAACGGGAATTAACGTGCAATAACTACCTTTGAATCAAATTTGTGTCGCGGGCTTTATAAGTATAATGAAAACGTGGAGATAGATGAAGAAAAATCTACCGCACCCATGACGGAGTAAACTCGCTGCATCAGTCTCCTTTGACCACGATCAGTGCAACCAGCGATTCAAAGGTATTTATTGCGCGTTAATTCCGGTTAATTTATAGAAATAAGTACGTTTCTTTTATATCTGTATATCTAATTACAAATAACACCTGGCTATCCTGTCAGCTGTAAGCACGATAATAGTGTTCGTAACGTAAAATCTGATTAAATATGAAAATTATGAGCTAATAATTAAAAGTTAAGTGACAAAAAGACCACCTAAAGTACCTAAGTACTAATCGAGTTTCACTTATTAGTAACGTAGTTACTATGAAGATATTATTGCATATAGATAACAAAGCAGCCTGCTCTCCCCGTAGGAACGGCGTAGAAGTAACTTGAACCAAATTCTACTTACTTCTGCCTTTCCCTTCGGGGAATGCACGCGTGATGCTATAACAAGTTTTTAAACGTTTTTTCAATGCTTTTTTATACATGTGAAGGCCACGTAATGCCTGTATTAATAATTATTTTCTAAGAAAACGTTGAAAAATAATAGATTCGAACAGGACTCCAACCGGCGTCCTTTGACATACCGCGTCCATGTCGTATTATCGTATCTATTGAATGTCAAGTTCCCTTCTTCTCGTCTTAAGGAGACGCCTGGCGATATATATTTAGCAATCATTTAAAGATCTTAACTCAGCGTTACCAATTTGCAGTTGTATGGCGCCTAAACGCCATCCCTACCCTTAAATTATTTTTTAATATTTTTTTATACATGTCATGGCCATCTAATGCCTGTATTAATTAATATTTTCAAACGAAACATTGAAACATAATAGGCACTTTCGAAATGTTGTATATACCTAGTAGGTATAAAGTAAATATGAACTTTCTTATTTGTTGGCTAGATATATTCTAAGTGGTAAGTCTTGTCCAATTCTCTGTGTGCTAAAATATTTATGATTTAAGAAATAGGTATTGATATATGAGTTCGAACAACCTTGGGAAGTTACCTAAGTGAAGATACTTTGTGATCTAATATTGTTTTAGGGGTTAAGTCTCGTTGGTCTAGTGTTCGCAAACACGATTGCTGAGCGTGAGGTCCTGCGTTCAAAATCAAAATTTCTTTAATCAAATTAGTCAAAAAAAAAATGCGCTTTTTGAACGTCAAACATTAAGACAGCCCCCAAAAAAGCCCACCCTGCACCGCTTCCCAGTGTTTTAGCTGGTCAGATACTTCGGGCGGACAAAGCGTTATTGGGTTTGTGTGATAGAAAAAATCCCAGTAGCAGTCTGAAGTTTGGGGTTGTGCCTAGTTGATGGCAATAGACTCACCATGGGACTTAATAAATATATTGGTCAAAATCTGGGTGTACAACTGTTCTCCTCTGCCTTACCCTTAGGGGTTAGAGGCCTGATGTTATGCTATGTATTGTTAGACGGGAATATCTAAACATGTTTACAATTTTTAAATTTATAGAATACAATTTGTTGCCTGCCTCGTTGGTCTTGTGGTCCAGCGCGACTGCTGAGCATGGGGGTCGATTTCCGGGTGGGGCAGTGTTATTGAGTTTTTCTGTTGGAAAATTTTCAGTAGCAGAGAACTGTGGATGGCAATAGGCTCACCACCTATGTACCACATGGCACTTAATGACAGCATCAGTGAAATGGGGATGTACAACCGTGTACACCTCGGCCTACCCCTTCGGGGAATACAGGCGTGATGCTATGTTATGTTAGAAAACAATTGAATTCACAACGTATACGCGCGAACCGTCAGGATGAATAAAGTAGTGCCGGGATCTGTGATGCCGCGGCGAATCATAGACTAGATCTGTCGCCTCTAGAAGCATCTATGTTTTCTATTTTCTACCTTACAGTACGTGGTAATGGCTGAATAGATTAGAGACTTACTAAAATTATATTCTATTAAAACTATAACCGACTAAATGAAGGCCTGCTGAAAAACGACAACTTTTTAGTCGCCTCTGAGGGATGCACAGAAAAAAAAAAATTGAATTAATTTAAACATATACCTACATCTATTTATTTAATGGTATACCAACAGCAATACATATAAAACTATTATAAAATACACAAATAGGTACACACAACATGGTGAATGTCAACCAACTCAAACAACACTAATATTAATTAATTAAATTTACATCCAATCTATTTAATTTTACCTCGTTCATAATCACATTTTTTTTACAAACTGTTAAATTGTACGTGTAGGTAGATACTATATTTATGATGAAATACGAGTAGAGTTGTTGGTGGTAGTTACAATTTTTTTCGTATATATTTGCGGGCCGTGCACAGGTAATTGCATGTCTACTCTCAATATTGTGGAAGTAGCTTGATATTGTATATATTTGCATTCATTGTAATGGATTCCCGCAAAGTAACGCCTCAATCTATTCTATGGTCCTAGCGAACAGTCATCCATAGATTGACCACCCCAAGCGTGGCTTCACCTCATGGAACGTCTATTGTTCATAAAAACTGTACAAAAAAAAACCTCGTTATGGTTAAACGTCTACGTAGTTCAACGTCTTGTTTAGTGTATTTATTTCCAATTAATGATAAAAAAAATACAAAAATATATAATGTCTTTATCATTAATACCTTATCACGGTTTGTTTTTAACAATTACGCTTATAAAAACAGATCGTATGAACCGTATTTTGTTTAATTTTTATGTAATTGCGACATATTGGGCAAGATAAAGTTGGCATGAAATCAATAAAAGATTCGATAGGCTTAACATTTGTGCAAAATATGATCAGTGCTACGAGCCGCAGGTTTGATTTACTCACCATTTTTTTTATAAAGTACGTATATCCTCTACTCCAAAGGGTGTCTATATCCATATATAACGTGTAACAAAAGTCCGAAATACATTTTTGAAGGACACGAATGTATATCAAGTAGAGAACATCATGCAAAAATATTGAATAAAAATTTCCATATAATTTAATCGGTTTTATGCGCTTTCCAACAGAGTTTTAGGGCTGTGTTTGAATGTTTTTGGTGAAAACCATCACTGTACTACTGTTAGGGGTTCGGTGCCAAAACCGTATCCACCATCGATCGGTTTCAAGGATTGTATATATGGCACATCTCTATTTCGGGCTTCTGTTACACGCTGTAGTAGAACCAATACATTATAATATTTTTGTATAGAAATCACTCACACACGCAGTGCTTTATATGGCCACTAATTTTAAACTATTGACTGATAAATATATTGCCTCATTAATTCATACTCCAATAAATAATTAATAAATATAGTCGCCCCCGTTTACTTTCCCCACTTTTCATACGTATTCATAAAACCCATTGCGTGCTGTGTGTGCAATTTTAATTTTACCCATTAAATATCGGAAGTGACCGTCGTCACAGTTAACTGTGTAATTAAACACAGTAAATCTTGTGAACAATGCAAGTTAGTGCAAGATATATTGAGACTAGCTGTAATTATTAGCGTTTTATTCTGAGTAGTAAATGCAAGCTGTTGATCTGCCATATTTAAGAAGGTGACTAAAGTTTACGAATTATAAAAAAAAACTATATAGCAGTGATACCCTAGTGGTATGATGAACCCAAGGCACGCACCACTGTCTTTTCGAAGTAATGTGCGTATTATAAATTAATTATCACTTTATTTGTATAATAACTTTCGTGAAGCATATTCATATTAATTATTGTTCACCGGTAACTACTCACGTGTATTCTTCGGGTTTGCCCGACTAGTTTCGAGCTCGAACGGAGCCCTTAGTCATGAGCTGAGTCCGCGGCAATGTCGCGAGTCAGACTAGTCGAAACTAAACTCGGGCAAAACATTGTGAGGAAACCAGCATACCTGAGAGATGTTCTCGATGTTGTGAAACGCCGTGTCAGAGAACCACACGGTAACAAGAAGAAGAAGAAGAAGAAGATTAAAATAAAAACTTTTATTTTGTTTTGATATATTTTTGTAAACAAACCAATTCGCCCGTGATTTTTGCGTGACATAAACAAAGTGCGTGCAAAACCACAAAAGAAGGCATATGAATTTGCCATCCCTTATTCTGAAGCATGTTTTTTTTTTGTTTTTTTAGTTATAGCTTGCGTTTGACCGCCATCTCCCCTGATGTTAAGCGATGATGCGGTCTACGATGGAGCACGCTTGCCTAGAAGAAACCGATTCACTCGCGTCTTGAAGACACCCAGATTGTAACTATTGCTAGTTTCGAAGTGATAATGTATTAAATAACCGTAGAAATTTTTAAATACTTTTACATGAATCAGCATATTATTTATTATAAATACGGTTTCAGTTTAAAAGCTTGTATATGTCTCATCATGTCCGCTCCGACCCTTGTTCGAGCCGGCCCGCGCCGAGCCAGTAGCTTTAAATTCATCCCTTAACAATAAGGAAACTGATATGATCCAGCTAGTCCCTAGTTGTCCCCCCAGCAACGCCCTAAGCCGAGGCTCGTGTCCCGCAGGGGACGCCCTTAGCGCTGTTGCTTAGTTTGTAGTATTTTAAAATATGCTCTGGCTGGAGGCATCAAACTGCCTCGCCTTAGATATTGTCCGGTTGCGCAGACAAAATCCCTTTGGGTTTCTGCAAGAGGCCCTAATAAAAAAAAAGCTTGTATATGAACAAGAGATCGTTCACCGAGTAAAGATTGCAACTGGCCATATGAACTGAGCCTCCATGCCATTCATTGATGAAAAAAGGCAAATTCTTTAAAACCAAAACCAAGTGGTAAATAATCTTCCTTCTGGTTGAACATGCGCTCCATGGCGTTTGATGTTCCAAATTACGTAGAAGTGAAGCATTTGCCTTCCGTGCTGAGTTCTAGCTTGGATTCCTGCAACCGGATAAATATTTGTATGGCACACGGATTGTTTGGAGACGGAGTGTTTGTGTATGAGATTTGTGCGTGTAATGGCACCTAAGACAAAGGGTGGTGGAGTCTGTTTATTTAATTTATCTATAAATACTCTGTATCAATATCAAGATTTCGAGTTCTGTCTGTAAGATTAGCACATACTTAGGGCAGTATAAATATCCATTACCTACTTGGCATGTGCATTGGCTTAGTTATATTCTCGTCTCTATCTTACAATTGTAGTTTGACAGTAGTGTGACAATGACAGGAATAATACTAGCCAAAGCACGTGTCACCTAAGTAATGTTTATTTATTCCTTAATGTCTGAGTCTTGCTTGACTTGTATTTTACTATACAAGGGAAATAATAAACGATAGAATGTACACTATTATGGCGTAGTCTCTATTTTACCTTACTTGGGTAAAACTACCTTTTCTGACCCAAAATATGTAAGTTAATATCGTCCGGAGCCGTGCCTGCACAGATTTAAATAACTTAAATATCAACCCGTGTTTATTTCCATAAACTTGCTTAAGTAAGGGCGAGGTTGTTCGTATTGAACGTATCTACTATCGATCAAATAATAAATTCAACTAGAACGCCTTGGCTGTCACGCACACGAAATAAAATAATACAATTTGTAATGTTCGACATCCCTATTTTTATTCGAGTTTGAGCACGGACTATAAATAAACCGCAGGTCGGGGAGCATGTCATGTGGACGTTATTATAAAAGCCCGCGCGTAAAGAGTGTACTACGATAAAAACTGTGTTAAAATTCAAAGAACTTTAATTAGCCAATCGTAAATGACAAAACACACACATTACACGCGATTATGCCCGGTTATGTTACGTTCAATTAGCAAGCTTTATCGGCGGCGACACGTGTGGTCACGTCACTGCACACGTGTCCCGCCCGTTAACGCTAACATTCCTTTAATACAAATAGCTTTTAAATATTAAATTAGATGCTACCGATTCCTTTGGCAATCATAAAACGAAATGCTTTTTTGAAAAAAAGATTATTGTACTTACTGGTTTTATCTCCCCTTTTCCATTAATTTGACGTATGTATTATTCGTAGCTATTGTCACGCAAAACGAATGGATTCTAGTTAAATGTCACTTTGAAAGGTTACACTTATCCGTTTTGTGTTTGAGCTCAAATGTCGGAATGTATTGAAAGTCACAATATGTTGTGTCTACTTATACCTAGAGGATTATGGTTTATTTTGACGCTTCTGCTTGTCGTTGGGTAATTCCCTAATTATATGTGTGCGTCGCTTAAAGGATTATGAAAAAGAATGTCTAGATTGCTTAAATGCTGTTTGTAATGTTCACACCAGATAATACTTCTGAGCTGTTACCCGGAAAACTCAAATATATTACATTTTTGACATTTACGATTCAAGCGTGATAATAGCATCTGTTTCTCATTTCAGAATAGAAAATTACATAGATAATATTCCTAATGATATAAATGTTGCCGTGATAAATCGTTCATGCGTTATTTTTAAAGCCTAAAGTCTCATATACAATTTATCAAAGTGACATAAGTAAAAATTTCACGCATTTTGGAACGCTGCGTGCGACCGGAGAGAAACAAAATGAAGCTGATACAACAGATATATGGAATAGAACGAAACCCATTCCGTAAATCAATCAGTAATAAGTATGTTGGTAGGCACATCAAATATGTATTTTCAGCGAAATATTAGCCGCCTTTGTTGGGGATTTCGTAGATATTCCGGTAGGATTAAAACCCAATCTCTTTTTGTTACTCTGCCAGAAGAGATTATATTCGTAACGAATGTACGTTGTTGTATGAAGCTCTGAATATAATATTATTGCTATACAAAGTTGTAAAAATTATTATTACGACTACGCTCGACAGTTTTTATTCGGGGAACTATGATATGAAAAGAAATCGAGTGGTTTTATATTTTGTTTATATGTGTTATTTTATTGTGCTTGTGACGTACGATGCAGTAGTATTTTGTGTAGGAGATGGGATTAAATGAAAACTATTGTTTTACAGTAGAATGTTAATAAACGTGGGATGTACGGCTTTAGATTATTTTAAGTAATAAAAGAAATCTCACGCACTTATTTTTGTACGGGATATTTCTCGATGGAGTCATAAAAAATTGGCTTGGTTTTTTTAGAGTAATTGTGGCTAACAATAAATTGCACTATCAAATTAAAATATACTTAGATCTATTTCAACGACTTCATGGCATTAAACTTACAAACTTTTTTTTCCATAATTAAGTAGATATAGCTTGCTGCTTTCAAAAATCTAATTTAACTATTACCAAATACCGTAATCCACAAACCATAAATCCACAATTTTATTCGTAGCGTTCACATCTGACAAATTTAATATTCTCCACATGATGTAACGAATTAAATAAATCAAAATCGTTACCACCTGTCAGAGGACATTCGCTCAATAAGTGCTCTTTAATGGGAGCGACGCAAACGTAGTCCAAATTGACGGAACAATTTTTTTAATTGAAAATAATGCGTTGAATTTCACGAAAATAACTCTCGTACCGACGCGACGTCAAAATGCTCATTTTCGATTAATGTGCAAATATTATTGCTATAGTCGGTTTAATTAAAACACTATGTACCGCAAAATTGCTCTAGCCAAGACATCGTAGCGATTTTTCACAGTGATTTTGCTGCTATATTTGATGAAACATTTTGTAATATATTTTCATAAAGCCCCAGCTAACACTTATGTTATTAAACTTTCATAGAAATCAGATAATCGGTTTAGTGCGAACACGTTAAACACAATGTTTCCCTTCCTAATAACTACACGTTCAGCTGATGTCTTGATAGTTGTTGATATACAGTGGAGTTCAATGGATGTTTTGGCACATCCTTCACGAGGATCACTTTAATCCATTCACTAACAAACTTATAGTAATTTTCCAATGTCAGACTAAAACGAAATTAGTTACTTAAGAGAGCGTTTTAGTTCACGAGTAACATGTAAACAATTTAGTGACAGAAAACAAATAGCAACGTACGTAACTTGCTCGTCTGTTTGATCAACGAAGCGCCGCTCGCGCTGTGCGAAACTCAATAATTTAAGGGTTTTTATCTTTTTATTCGAGTGGGTATTAACGCAGATTCTCTGTACCAATATTTGTGCAAGTGCCGGTTGGCTGTTTGATTGCCAATGAATATTTTCGTTGTTTCATTAATCGAGCAATACTGCGCAAAAATGCAGGTAAGGTCGCCAGTTGCACTGCTTACGACCAAATTGTTATTGTTGTATTTTTTTCCCCACCAGAACACTTATTCCTCTTGTTGTGCATTTTATTAATTGTCAATTTGTGAAAAATTGTGTTTCTGTTGACAGCGCTATGCGTAGATTATCTTTTGTTGTTTTGGTACGTTTATTTTGAAAGCAAATTCGGGGCGTTATTGTTTAATATCGCTGTTTGTTTCTGTGTTTGTTTTGAGTTTATTAAAAATTTGATTGATTTTTCATTTGCTCACCTTTTTGGAAGTTTCACACGATAAATAACAATTGTTTTATTTCGATATTTGCATTTAAATGCCTTACGTATTAAAATAACGAGTTTGTTTATTTACGCCAACGTGCGTTTTTATCTTGGATCTTTTTCACGATGTTAAAGTGTATAATGGAATAGGAACGCTTTTGGGGATGAGGCGTGGATATTCACGCATTCTGTTTTGTATGAGGGATGCATGTCGTGAAATATTACATGATTTACGAGAAAGTTCGCGTCCGGCGTCATGCGGCCGTCAGCGCGCGTGACGCGGTGCACCACGCACAGGCCGCGCCCGCCGCTTGCCTCTCCGCGCGTCACTATCCCGCGTGACTGCCACACTCGCACCCATGCTGTCGCCATGATACACTGTTGAACTGCTATTAATTTATATCAATGTTTCGTCACGCCACTTTCAATAAATACGTCTTAACCGTTACATTCTAATCTAAAAACTTACACTACAAATGATCATTACGTTATTCATACAAAAAGTCGAATCCGCATAAAAAGCTTCATAAAACTTTGGCAACAATTTGAACGAGCGCACCAGAGAGTCCAGTTTTACTCGTGCAGTATGCGAAAAGGTTATAACGCAGTTTTTTGTGGTCCATTGAAAAGAAAAATGTTATTAGTGTTCCGAATGAGTTAGAAGTTTTGAAACTAAAACCGCGAACATAATTGTTATGGTTTATTTAAATCTGTTTTCTCTGCGCTTGCGTCATTGGACGTGTAGAGCCATCATGTGACTTCGCTACTGTGCCCGTTATTTTCCTATGTCTAAAATTGATCGGTATCAACGACTCTAAAAATATGTGTTGTTAATGGTAAAATTATTACACAAATGTTGTGAAATACATATGTCGGCTTGCCAAAACGTTTCAGTTTGTGATGCTTTCAACTGTAGGTACACAGGAAGGAATTTACAGACGCAATTCAATATATTTACTCATTATAAAAATTCCAGTTAGATGTAGGAGAAAATTCTTAAATAATCAACATAATTTGATGTTTGGTTTGTAAAATAAAACGTTTCATTGAACTCTATCGACGTAATATGAAGAGTTACAGATAAAAATGACTTCGTTATTGTCTTTATTAGCTTGTTATAAGAGTGACAGTTCATTATTCGACGATAACGAATTGAACTTCAATGGCAATTGCGAATGCTTGTATGATTGTTCAATAAAATTTGGAGCAGCAATCAGTTTGCGTAAATGTGTAGCGCATTGCACCTTCGATTTTCATCTTAGTATTTTAAAATATTCAGAACGAAATGTTTTACGTTTTTTTATCGCCTAAGACAAATAATGTTTTGTCTGTGTAGAAGTTGATAAGTAACAGCGATAATTTTGTTTGTTTTGTAATAGAAATGTTTAAATTTATTGTTACTTCAAGTTCGCCTTTCTCCTGCCATTAGAACACATGAAAGATAGCGACCGTCA
This sequence comes from Xylocampa areola, assembly GCA_935421205.1. Taxonomy (NCBI): domain Eukaryota; kingdom Metazoa; phylum Arthropoda; class Insecta; order Lepidoptera; family Noctuidae; genus Xylocampa; species Xylocampa areola. The sequence goes on from OW285206.1 coordinate 13,738,116, forward strand.
CGATTGTCGTGATATTTCATTAATTTTATCCGTTGCCAAATTCTATTAAGAAAAATTAATGGGAATTTTAATAATAATAAATTTAGAGTATTTTGGGCGTGGGTCTAGTCGAGATGCGTCTCATTATGTCGAGGGGCGTGTGATAAATGAGCGTATTGGAAAACGCCTTGGCACGCCTCACGCGTCACGATGACGGGATATAAATGAGTTTTATATTGTCTGTTCTCACCTAAGCCATCTCTCAGCTCGCCCTGATAACCGATCAGGAACACAACGAACGTCTAATGTCTACTTGTTTCATTCATTTTGCGACACGACCAACTTAGACGGCTAGTTGAAATATTTGGCAGATATCCAATGCTGTAAATTAACGCCTTTTTCTATTGTTTTCAGGTAAAACGCTGAAAGAGATCTGTGAGGAACAAGCGGAAGCTTCGAGAGTCGTGGTCCCAGTACCGCCTACGTGACCGCGCTAGCTTAATATAGCAAATGTTTGTTATTGCTGTGTAGGCGCCAGAATTGTACTAAATGTCGACTAAACACACTTATTTGTACGTGTAGGGAAAGTTGTCGAACACAATAAATAGTGGACAGTAATAGCTTAGCATTTTTATTTAGATAACACTGCAAATAAGATAGTTTCAACTCAAATATGTTTTTCGCATCACCAGTATGGCGGAACTCTAGCAAACTTACGTTTATAATAAAACTGCGGTAAGAAGTAAGAACATTACCTGGATTACAACAAAGGCTCGTAAAGGAGACAGTATAGACGCAATTACATGAAACTTGAAAGTAAGAGGTACCAACGATAAAAGCAGAGCTAAGCAAACATCAGGCATCCACTTAGCGACTATTGCCAAACTTTAATATAACGTGTACGTACTCGGCAACGTCATTCTGTTGGTTCAAGTGGTTTTGGCAAGCAGACGGGCCAACGTCTGCTCGACTTAATCAGGCCACACCTTAACTCGGCTTAAGCTGAAGCACGAGATGAGCAAAACTCGTAATGAGTCGGAACCGATGAGCGCTACCTTACCGTCGTTCTGACTGCTCAAGTATTGTTAATAGTGCCATATTCCACTCTGAAATTGTATGTGAGATTTTTAAAATTTCAAATAATATCTCAGATCTTTTATTCATTTTCAACTAATCGGGTTTCGATATAATTTTGAAATATGCTGTAAATAAATATTTTGCCAACTTAACTTTTGTACAATGCGCTTCATTTGCCAACGTATAAATTGTACAGACAATAGAAGCTGTGGTACAACAGTGTGTCAAATTACGAGAGATCCACAATCGGCACTGATTCCAATCTATATGCGATCGCGGTACACAAAGTAAGCAGTAATTTGTGACTGGTAGTCACGTAGCGTGTTGCGCTTTTCGAACAGCGATCAACAGGCTTGGAAATTTGAAAATTACCACCCATTCGAGGCAATAAATTTGTTGAGCTGTCGTTGGCAAGTGGCGACCATTCGCGATTGTAGATTGATTCGTTGATTGAAGAGACCCATTCGTTTTAGCCGTGTACCGACCGGCACAGTCTTAATTGCTATCGGAGATTGCTGTATCGGAGTCATTATTGTTTCAATGTGAGCGTACCTTTACATATAGGGGTATGTTCACGAGCTTCGAAGGTATACAATTCGTGTTTTTAGGTTTAAAAGAACCTTGTGTAAAAGTCCCATAGTATAATAAAATAATCATTAAAATGAAACTGTAACTGTTCTTTATTTACACGTGAGCTTTAATAAAATGTATTATTGCACATTTGTAGAGAAAATCATTGCTAACAAACGCTATGTTTTTTTCAATTCCAAGAACATCTGTAAAGTACTTCACATTTCTTTAACCTCGAATCAGCATACAAATATCTAATTAAGTAATACCCCGTAACCGAGCACAGAGTAGGTGCGAAATCTGCTAAAACTGTACAGTGTAATGTAAGATAATCAGAGACTCCCCGGAGGGGAACGTCAACATTTCTTTGCGACGTTACTTTAGTTCGCCGAGACTTCTTTTATTCAAGTGACTACCCTTTCACGGACACGGTTCGTAAGTTAAGATCGTCCTGAGAAAAATTCGGGAGAAATAATGAAGGTTTTATTTGGGCGTTCAAAATGTTGGTGCTTTCATACTTAGAAACAGTTTGTTGTTAGATTGTGTAGGTCTGTACATGTTTTTAATGATAAATTTTCGAAGTAGTTAACTTTTTTATGTGCCTTTAAATACTGAAGTAGTTTATTTTGACATATTGCAAATAATACATATTGTATAAAAACAAAAAGTTTTCAAAGATTATAAGGAAATGATTACCAAAAATAACATGTCACTGTGTGCATCAGTTTAAGTACAACATAACAATTATATTATTTGGCACATACATTTTGACAATCCACAAAACCTCATTATACATTACATATACTTAATTCCTTTCAATTATCCATCACAAATAAGTATGAGATATTAATTAAAATAATCCCACATAATACTGTCTGCAAGCATTGCCACGATGTCAAGCAGTCCACGATTAAGGCTCGAGGCAGATGCGCGCGAGGCATTGTCACCCTCGACCCCGAACGACCTACTTCAGTGTCTTCAGTCGCCCTAAGCGATTTACACGAATTGATTTTTTTAATCGGATATATTTTCTCTTTAGGCGGTTTAGTTTCGGATAATAATATTTTGAGGAATTTGTAAACGGTAATTTTAACGTTGAGTTGGGAATTTGTTGTCGATTATGAGATTATGATATAAAAAGAGTCATCATTATTGCTCGCTTAAATTTCGAGGATCATATTAAGTGTTGTAATATCTATGATATTATCATCTGTATTCCAGATTGCCCTTTTTACTGTATTTAATATTAAATACAAATAAAAACATTTTATTTTATTTTATTAATTAATATGCCCTGCTATGGAGAGGTTTCTTATATAACTTGTTAAATATTAAAATAATAACGGTTAAAATTTCGTGATTCTAATATTTACCTACTATCCTATTTTCAATAATCATTAATCTATTTGTAAATATAAGCAAAATTTAATAAAAGTTGTTTTTTGTAGCAATTATGTCCTGTATACCATTAATTAAATATTTAAAATTGTAGTATTTTTTTGTTATTTGCACATTGGCACCAAATAGTGAGTTAGTGAAATATCCGCTGAAAAATAAATTGGATTCAGTAACAAGTTTTAATCAAATACTGTTTGATTGGAATAATAATATTTCGTATATTGTTTTTTATTTATTAGGCTAAAAATATATGACATGGCTGAATTAATCTTCACAGAATAATTAAATTCAAATATTGTTTTTCTTTTGTTATGTCACTGTATTGTATGTTTATATTGGAATCAGTACTAAATATTACTTGTCTCAATTTTGTTCAGGTTAAAACAACGGTCAAAATTCCTGACACAATTTAGTTAATACCTACATTGCATATAAGTCTTGTTTAACATATAGAATAGATAAATTCCGACTAATCGCACATTATGGTTAAACAATCGTATATATTCTAGTCATGCGATTAATCTGTATAACGACTGTATAAATTATTCGATCGATGTCGGACCTTTGGATCTTTTCCTGAAAACCAAGAGAAATTATCTTAATCTCTAATGTGTGTTATTTGCTGAAAATTCCGAATTTCTTATTCTTTATTTATGCTGCCTATCTTATCAATTCGTTACTGCTACAGTTAATACGTTATTGCTATCAATTCAGTCCCTTTCGGTCACCAGTATAGGGACTGAATTGATAGGAATAACGTCGCCATAAAACGTGTTAAAATATGGAAGAAGAATTCGCGGTGGTGAGCAGAGGTCGAGATGGCTTAGTGGTCAGGGTGCCTGGAATATTCATCCAGGAGGCGCAGGTTCGAATCCTGTTCGCGACCGTATTCTTTTTGCGAACTGATTTAGATGTATGGTGTATCGATAGAATCTCTATATTGTCCCGGGTAACATAGGCTAGTAAAATTTTACGTTATTTTTGGCAGGCGTGCTTTTTATTTTTCAATTAATTGTGTTAGGTTTTAGGTGAATGAGTGATGTAAATAATACGGACTCGTATTATTTGTACACGTTTATTTCAATATGTGAACGGTCGGGTAAAACAGGGCCTAAATAAATTGTGACACAGGGGGCCGTGTGTCAAAATCTATATAAAGCACCACTGATCGGCACCTAAATCTGTCCTTATTTTATAATTCGTTAATAGAGCAGAGCGCACGTGTGCACAGTCTTGCAGTCCGGTATTTCTTAATATACAAACTAGATAGTTTATAGTCTAGAAGCTTCACGGTCTAAAACCGATACATGTCGTCCATTATTTTCGCACCATTTGAATTATTATGTGCAGTCTGTCACACTAAAATCGACTTAATGACATCTGCAAATAGATTTGATCTAAAGCTAGCATTTGTTTCAATAATTACTGTCGTGTAATTGGTAGGTAGAGAAGATAGGGATGCAATAGTCTTATCTTTCTCGATTTATGTAGGTTCCTTGGATCTTTTACTTCTTGGTATTTTACTGTGATCTTAAAATAAACATCATGTAAGCAGCCGCGACTTGCCCTTTCTAAAACACTGTAAAAACTGGCATGTATTTCAAAGATCATTATTCAAAAAAAAAACGTAAATAAGTTATTGTAAATGCATATACATTTTTCAAACGCATGCATATAATACTCGTAGATGCAATTTTAAATTAATTGCAAAATTTAAGTTACAACACTCAAAAAAATTTAACATTGTAGGCACGCCTGCCATGTGTCAACTTAAAAATGAAAAACAAGGTAGGTGAAGAATTTTCATCGCTTTAAGTTTGCACATGGCATGCGTGCCCTAATTAGTAATTTTTTTATTTATACTTATTTTTTACCACATAAACAATAATGATTTTATTAGAAATTTTCTAACTTATATTACACAGGACAATGCAAGGATTCTAACGACACCCATACATTCAAATCGGTTCAGGCATTTAGGAGTTATGGTGAAAAAATAAACTCTCTAGTACTAATAGACATGTAACTAGTACTAATAGACATGAGCCCTAAAAACATAACATTCCTTGTTTGGGCAATCGTGTAATAAAAAACAATTTAACAAAATATAATTGTAAGCTGTAGTTTTGGAATCCAAAACCCCACCACACCAAAAATTTTAAACCCGAAAGTCATATTCAGCAATATGAGCAGATTTCAAACATCGGCTGTTTTCCAGTCGAGGCAAGTAGCCGGTCGAGAAGCGCTCCGTGTGTAAGTGGCCTCGGCTGACGCAAACCCATTCACTGCTCGATGACACTTAAAAATTCTTTGACAGATACAAGTCTTGGGCCCTGCCACTCGCCATCTTTCACATCCTGAATTACAAAACCTTTTGATGGTACTAACTTGATTTTTTATACCTCTATTTTTTGGGTTTTCTTTTGGTAAGCCAAATAACGTAACGTCGAATTTTTGTGAACAATATAAGGTCCTTATTTACTAGATAAGTCATTTTCTTTGAAGGGATTAATATATAACTCGAATACAAATACATTCACTTAACTCAGCTTAATTTAAATGAAAATAACAAATTATTATTTGTACCAGAAAGACGTAAACTGCCCCTGCAATGGTAAACATTATGTAATAAAAATAAACTGTTATAGATTTTAAAATTATGGTTTAAATTTATGAATGAATTGTAAGAGAACAGAAAGTGGTCCGTCAACAAATAAAAAAATATTATGGAAAGAGAACCAATAAGTATATGATCCCTACGTTATGTATCCCTAGTAATGATTGGCTAAGGAAAATAAAGTAACCTTAAGAAATTTGTAAAAAAATATGTTACCAATTCCAGTATAAATTTGAATTGATAACAACAACTATAGATTTACCTATTAAGTTGCTACCAATTAAACTATATTCTATGTTATGTTCACTGCATAGATATATGTATAACTATTAAGAACTGTTAACCTAAACCAAATGTTTATTGAGCGCTATTCCCGCCGACAAACTGACACACAGTTTGGTGGGTTTAATTATTTTGTATTATGTGTTCAAACCAATAAATGCTTTAATTATTAATTATTATTATTACTTTGACCCCTCAAAGGGAAGTTACTTGATAAAAATTTGCCTTGTATACACTAATACTTCTGTACATTTATACAGGGAATATTTTTCAAGATCCAATGAATGATACGTTTTTAGCTTTCATCAATATCGGGACCGAGATTCCTTTGGCAACTGTTTGCTATTCCTTATAATTATATAGTTTCGGATTTGACCATACATGCCCAAAATGAAAAAAACATTCCTGTTTATTGATATAGGTGAATAACATTATTATTTAGTTTAGCATTCTTTGTTTTTTTTTTTTCCAAAAACATGTCAGATTTGTTGAAATGTAAAATAGTTGTTAGATTTCGATTTGATATATTAGATTGATTCCATGATTGAAGAAAAATCGCGCGTCCTCTTACAGACGCGATAGCAAAATATAGATCGCAGTGAAATCGGCACGGCCCCTGTGGGAATCGCACAATAATATACAAGCTTTGTGTTAAAAGAATATGACTGGTATTGGATACAGAATTATTTACAGATCAAGGTAGATTTTTTGTAAATGGTACCTCAATGATCGTCAGTGTAAGAAAATAAATAAATTGAACAAATGTGTACCGACACATTTTTTTAAATTGTTACCTTTGATTTTACTTCAAATCACATTGCTCGTGCATAATTATTAATATAGACTTATTCTATATTCTCATAGTAATATACTATGTAATGAATTTTATCATTTTATCAACACTTTATGTCAAATTTGATGTTTAAAATCGACAAAAAGAACCACACTAGCACCACAGTTTCCATAAATTCAAAAATAAAGATTGTATTCCTAAAGTCGATTATCTTCTCAGAAAAGTCTCAGTTACAGCTCTGGTGTAGTAATAATATACCGGATACTTTCGTGACCTAATACCGTTATCGATAAACGGTGTTACATTGCACACCTCTGACTGACCTTTAGAAGATTAGAGGTGTGGTTACATAAAATTATGCGATTGTCTCCACATGTATTTATAAGTCTAGTTACGTTTTCCTGATAAGTCGCATGAATACAAAGTACAAGTAGTAGTAGTACTATTGTAAAATAGCAATGCAAAGAACTTTTATAAATTAAGGACGAAAGACTTAGGTACGAAAGAAGATTAGTTTTTTTTTCTTTTATGAAACTTTAAACTTATTAATGTAGGTATGGGTACTTTGGCATACTTACCTTGTTAATACTATTTACTACTATTTTATTTTTCTGTTTATGTTTTTTTTTGATGATCTCTTGATAATATTACTAGGTATTGCAGAAATCGTTTTCTTAGTTTTCCCTACATAAATAAACAATTTATAATTCGAGCAACGATTCCATAATCACAACACCAACAGCGATATCCAAAACGTTTGTTATTAGGGCACTATACAATTAAATTATTTGTCAACAACAGAGGCATAACAATCAACAAGAACACTCAACGTGATATTGAACTTGGGCCTTCCCTCTCCTTCTTAATAGTAATCATTAAGGCCAGGAATGTTGGTTGCTCTGTTACTTTACACTTGACCTCCGCCCCGAAGGCCCTTAATAGGACTTTATTTACCTATTAGGTACGCAAATACATTCATTTTGTAGTAAGAAACGTCTTGTTAAATCTTTAAGCTCGTTTTATTAAGGTATTTAGTCGCGTATTGATTAAAATTGGCGCTATTTGAGTTTAATTTTGTTTATGAATTATTAAGTTTGATTGGTGGTGTAAAAGTAAAGTGTTGTGAGTAAAATTTTTGATTGACTATGTTCTATTTAATTTTATTTAAAAACTAGCTGTGCCACGCGTGTTCACTCGCTTTTTTTCTTTTTGCTTGGCCGTAGCGTGGTATTACCTTACCCAAGAATAGCCTTTAACCTTACCCAAGAATTGGAATATCAAATTCAACAATATTTTTTCAAATCGTGACTGTTAGTCCCAGAGCTTAGCGCGTTCAAACAAACAATTACGAAGCTTTTAATAATATACTAACTACTACACTAAATAAAACTATACCAAAAAGAAAAATTAAATTAAAAAAGTGCCATAAAAAATTCTGGTTAACTAAAGGAATTAAACTTGCATGCAAAAATAAGAGACTATTAAAAATACTTTGTCTAAAATCTAATAATCTAGTCATTAAAAAATACTATAAAATATATGAAAAAATACTAAAGCGTACAATAACTACGGCTAAAAAACTACAATACATAAATAAAATTAAAAAATCACAAAATAAAGTTAAAACTATGTGGGCTATGATAAAAGAACGCACAAATAAAAAACCTAAAGCTGAAAAGAAAAATATTCAGTTAAAAATAAATAAATAAATAATGTAGTTAACAGTGAACCTAAACAAATAGTAAATATCTTTAACAATTTCTTTGCATCAATTGGCAATGAACCAATAAACCCTACTAATATTCAATCCTGCGATCTGCCCGTAACTCAACAGTTAGAGAACACATTTTTCCTTAGACCAGTAGACTACTGTGACACCAACAAATTAATAAAACATTTAAAAAACAAGAATAGTCATGGAATAGATGAAATACCCCCATCCCTAGTTAAACATTGCGCTGATGAACTCACTCCACCACTTTGCGTATTAATAAACCAGTCTTTCGAAGAAGGTGCATTCCCTGATCTCCTAAAAAAAGCTATTATAAAACCGATTCACAAGAAAAATTCAAAAACCGACCCCAGCAACTACCGCCCCATTGCACTCTTACCGACTGCATCAAAAATTTTCGAAAAAGCCATGTGTGACCGCGTCTATGGCTTCTGCGAAAGATTTAAAATTTTTGATGAGGGACAAAATGGATTCCGAAAACAAAGATCAACAACACTGGCAGTTTATAAATATATGCAGGAAATAGTCAATATCTTAAACGATAAAAAATACGCAGTAGGTGTACTGCTTGACATGACTAAGGCGTATGATAGAGTTAAATTTAATATATTATTAGACAAATTATATAAAATAGGAATTCGCGGAGTCACTCATAAATGGTTTCAGTCATACCTTAAAGACAGAGAACAATATGTAGAAATTGAATATTATAACCAAGATAATAACGAAATAGTTAATATAAGATCAGATAGACAAATCCTAAACTCTTCAATTCCACAAGGCAGCGTTATTGGATGTTTATTATTCCTTATATATATCAACGACCTTCCAAAAATTATGAATGAGCCTTGTATACTATTCGCGGATGACGTCTCCCTTCTTACTTCATGCCGTAACGAAACAGAAATAAATACACAGCTACAAACAATACTCAATAAAACTACAGAATGGATGGATCAACATAACTTACAAATAAACTACAAAAAAACAAAAATTATGACTTTTTACCCTTACCAAAAATCTCCAATAACAATTAACTTCTCTACAAATAATATAAAAATAGATGTTGTCGACGATTTCACGCTTCTCGGACTTACAATAGACACTCACATCAACTGGAAGACACACATCCAAAACATTAAATCCAAGATTTCCAAATTTACTTACGCTTTCCGAGAATTAAAAATAACCACAGACCTACCAACTGCATTGAGTGCTTATTACGCTTACGCTCACTCCCGACTCAGCTACGGCATCATCATGTGGGGCAACAGCACCGACGCACCATCACTCTTCATACAACAAAAAAAACTAATCCGAATACTTACAAACATTGAACAAACAGACAGTTGTAAACCCTATTTCCAAAAACATAAAATACTTAGGTTGCCATGCATTTATATTCTAGAAATATGTAAATTCGTTAGAAGGTACTCCACCTTCTTTACAAAGCGCGGAGACCGACACACAAACAGATCACTGCGACACAAAAACATGCTTATGCTACCTACATCCAACATGACACTACACTCAAATAGCCCATATGTAATGTGCATCAAAATATACAATAAATTACCCAACAAAATAAAAGATGAGCCTAGCGACACGAAGGTCCTAAACACCCTAAAGCAAATACTAATAAGTAAAGCATACTACACGATTAGTGAATATCTTACGGATAAACAAATAACATGAAAATATTAATTTTATACAAATATAATCATATTAACAAACACCTTCTACTGCTAAAACCTATACATACTTACCTATAATATAAATATAATAAATAATAAATTAATACATAATATAAAAGTAAACTTAAATATAAAAAAATGAACAATTAAATATTCAGCTGTAACAAAAAAAAAAACTAAAATATTCACCATAATCAACAAATATAAATAATACAATAATATAAATATAACACAATAAATTTATACAAAATTTAGAACGGATAACCTAATAATATAATGTACTAAAATACAAAAAATATACTTATATCTAAATACCTACTAAAAATACAAACATAATAACAATACTAAGTACATACTTAGATACATTAAAAAGGAATATGAATACTTGAGCATAAACAAATATTTCTATATAGACAACGCCTTCCTCTCTTCTAATTTACTATTTGCTGTGCCCATCAGGGTCCACGATTGCTACCATGTTATTTATATTACCATCTTATCTTTACATTGTGGATTTGCAATAAAGAATATGATTATGATTATGATTATGAACAAACTCTACAGCTTCATTATATTAGTATAGATTATGTTTAGGCAAGAAAAAGGTGATATAAATAATTTCGCCAATTCCACATTTTTCCTGCGACCACGAACGTTGCAAAGTGTTCGAAACGTCAGGAAAAACAAAAACCAATAATACACGCGATTAATCCGGTTAAAAGTTATTTTATTATAATATATAGTGATCGCGAAACCCTAAGATATTATTATGAAAATACAATCTTTTAAAGGTTTTTTCACTCCATGCAATTGCTTCTCATGTTATAATACAGACATAATTAACAAAGTGTGTTGTATGAAGTGGATACACATACTCTTTTTAAAGGTACTGTTATGATGTAATTAAATCTATTGTTAATGAATACTCTTGATATGATGAAATCTCTCAATACAGTTATGTAGACGTATAATATTACCAAACCTCTCTCTAATCCTTAGAGGTGAGAGATACGTAGGTGTGACGCTATGGGGTCATTTTTAATGCAGTGAAAAAGTAATAAAACTAAACTAGATTATCACTAAAGAAGAATTAAATTTTAACCCTTTTTGAAAATCTTTATACGCCAGCATTTCACATTAAATGCTACGAATAAAAATTCATCAGCCTCTCTTGACCCGGTCACCGCGGCCGGGTCTTTTGCGGCGAGATCGTCATCCTTTCAATTCTGGATGGCACTTGAGAACGCTTCGTGGCTTGCCAGCAAGTATGCGGGTTAATTCACCCGTTTGTATCAGCTATTTGCGGCATCCGTTCGCCTCATTAACGGGTTACAACACGTTTTTGGACGCGTAAAATTTCATAATGCAGGGCCTTAAGTACCCCACATACTTATTTGAGGGTTAAGCTCAGATTCACGTGATGATCAGATGCGTCGTTCTAATGAAAGGTTCCGTCGTGATTTTTTAATCTCGAATGAACAAAAAAATTAAGCTTTTTTCTTTGTGCAACAAAATGTTTGATATTTTAGAAGAAACAGGATGTATTTTTTAAGTAAAATATTTACTGATGTAAAGTCTATGGAATGTGCATTTGTTATACAAAATGCTTAGTTCTTGTCACAAATACTTTAAAAAAAGAAATGAAATTTGAATAAAGTATTCGATTCGCCACAGAAATTAACAAAACATCACATTAATTATGTAACAGGTCGTTTTAAAAATCATCTATTTATAAAAACTACT